>CM053596.1:197154208-197211956 GCA_028646575.1 Pseudocheirus occidentalis | reverse complement strand
GGGTGTAGGGGCAAAAAGGGGAGAAAATCTGTAACTCAAAACCTTGTGGAAATGAATGATGTAACCAAGAAAATAAATTAAAATTTTAAAAAATGCTAAAAAAATTTTAAAAAATGAACAAAGCAAAGCATTTTTCTTAGAGCCAAAGAAAATTTATTTCTTCTTGCTTTTATAAGCCACAGTTTTAAAAGCAGCCTGACAAATCACTTGAGCCTTTGCTCTTGTGTTTTGATGTTTCTATAGCCTTCTCAAAGCATTTACTCTCTCGTAGCTCAGCATGGTCAATCCATAATTCAATGTATATGGATTAGAGAAAACCTTTTACTTAATGGAAATAGAAGTAGCATTGACTGTACTGAATGAGGCAGCAGTATAGGATCATCTTGTAATAATCCTTAAACTGAACTCCAGAATTAGTCTGATGACACTCAAGGTTAAGAGAGAAAAAAAGAAATTACTGTAATTCTTGGAGCATTATAAACAACATCGACCATCTCAAAGATTGTCCCAAAGCCTTAAACATTAAGAAATCAGAGAGTAGAAGCAGTGCTTTGTTTTGTAATCTTGTAAAAAATGCCTAGAGTAACCTGAAGCAGTGTGGCCAAAGAACAAATAATATAAAAATGTAATTAAAACTTAGAAATTATCATTTAAAAACAACTTAAATTGACAAGGATTTGAAAATGTAAGTAAAATCAAATAATCAATATTTATTAAGTTCCTACTGTGTGCTAGGCACTGTGCTAATCAGTTAATGAGATAAGGAAATAAAAATGGATGCTATATATCAGATGGTTTTCAGCGTTTCTTATGTCTGATGAGGTGATGGAAAAAGCAGCGAACTGGCTTCTACTTCTAAGTAGGGTCATACATGAGTAAGATCATAGATTTGGATCTAGAAGGGACCTTAAAAGCCATTTGGTTCATCCTCGTGATTTTATAATGTGACAAGTGAGATATAGAAATATTCAGGAATTTAGCCAAGATCACATAGCTGAGAAGTAGCAGATCCAGGACTCTGTATAAAGAATTAAGCGCCTGCTCTGTGTCAGGCACGTGCTAGGCATTAGTGATACAAGTACAAAGAATGAAGCAGTCCTCATGCACAAAGATTTTACAGCCTAACAGAGGAAATGAGTATGTACAAAAATATATACAGCATAAAGCAGAGAGGTCAATAAGGATTAAGACTAAGAAAATACCATCAGATTTGTCAGTTAAGAGATCACTGTATTGAAGAGTGCAGCCTCAAGACATTTGACTCTGGAAGGCAGAATTGAGTGAGAAGAGAAGTAAAGGTATTAAGTTATAGACAGCTTTTTCAAAGAGTTTGCTTGAGAAAGAAAGGAGCCTCCCCACTCTAATCCAATTTTCCTCAGCTGTCAAAATATTTTTTCCTAAAGTGAAAATCCAATCATGTCACTCCCTGACCCTATAGAATTCAGTGGTTCCTCTTGCCCTTTGTCATTTAAATAGCTTCACAACCTTGCCCCTCCCTAACTTCCCAGTTCACCAAATAGCAAATAGGTCAGTATAGCTGGATCACATGATACTTCTCCAGTCTCCTTGCCTTTGTGATGGCTGCCCCACCCCAGGCTTGTAAGACATACCATTTCTGTCTCCGCTTCTTGGAATTCCTGATTTCCTTCAAAGCACCTGTTAGTGCATTCCTTACCAAAAACTACCTTGTATTCATTTTGTACCCATTATATATACTTATATATGTTCTTGTTGTCTCATTAGAACGTAGGCTCCTTGAGGCAGGGTCTGTTTCATGTTTGTCTTTGTTCTAGCACTTACAAGAGTGCCTGGCACATAGTAAAAACTTAATAAAAAGTTTATCAAATGATCGATTCTGGTTTTACACATGAAGAAACTAAACTTTAAGGAGCTTAAATTACTTTCTGAGGTCACATAGTTTTTAAGTGCCAGACATAGGCCTGGATAACCATTTGTTGGAGATGTTAGAAAAAGGAATCCTGTGTTGGATGAGAATTTAAACTAGACGACTTCTAAGGTCCCTTCCAATTCTCAGAGTCTAAGTCAGAAGGTATAGTGAAGTTAGTGAAGCAGTGAAAACAGGAAGGCGTAGCCAAGTTTTCACGTCTGTTATAAACAAAAGTTTAGTCTGAGATTCTGCTCAGTTCAGAGCTTGATCCAAGAAGTCTTGTCACCTCCTTCTTCAGCTAGTGTCCAGTCAAGAGTTAATCGGATAACAAATGAAATCAGTTTGTGGAGTGAAAGAAGAGATACTTTATTGGTGATTCTTGAGAGAAGCGGATGTGCATGTTCCTTCATGGAACAAAACACACACACACAGCTCCACAGAAGCAGAACAAAGATTATATAGGCCCACCCCTATTACAATCATGGGTCACAACCAAGTGGGGCATCCCCTTTCCTGGCCTGCCCTTCACCTGAATGGTTCTTCCCCCCCCCCCAGCGTAAACCCATGATCAAACAATGAGGCTCTACTTCTATACCGAGTGTGTCAGTTTAAACCCCAACAGATTTCTCACATGTCAATATAAGATAGCACTGTTTGACTAATAAGCTTCATAAAATATAAAACTGAAATTACGGGGACCTCCCAAATTATGGTTTCTTAATGTTCACACTTGGGAATATCCTTTTGAATATGGCCTTTAACCGAAAAACATCATTAAATCTTCTGAACTCTCCTGGTTCTCCCTTTACCCTTCTAATCATTCCCTTTGTCTTTTTTCATTGGTTCTTCATCCATATTACTCTCTATAATGGTGTGTTGCCCAAGGCTCTTCATCCTTTTGTTCCCTTTCTAAACCAGAAGCTTTTAAGATGGAATCCAGGAACTTAATTTTTAAAAATAAATGTTTCAATAAGTGTATTTTAGTATGATTGGTTTCTTTCATAATCTTGTGCATTTTATTTTATGCATTTGAAAGTGTTATTCTGAGAGGGAGCCCATAGGCTTCACCAGACTGCCCAAGTGTTCCATGATATAAAAATGATAAGGAACCCCTGCTCTAAATTGTTGATGATCTCATGTACTCTCACAGTTTTGACTTTTGCTTCTACCTATATAACTTCATACATCTGCAGCCCTGATCTTTTTCTAGAGCTACAGGCTGGCATTTTCAGCCTATGAGCATTTCTACCTGGATGATTACGTGAGACTTCAAACTTAACATATCTAAAAGAAAACTCATAATCCCACCCTCCCAGTCAAGAAACTGTCAAATACCTGAGTATTTGTCCCTGAATATTGAGTAATTGTTAAATACCTGTTGCGTACAGAGCATTGTGAAATACAGAGTTTAGGTAAGCTACAGTATTTTGGTCTCATAAAAATACCAGTAAAATTGGGAAATAAGATATAGATGTATTTATGTATATATGCATACATCTATATTATGCATACATACACACATACATAGTTAACTAAAATGCATAATAATAAATAAGCATTACAAAGAGGTAAAAAGCAAAGCACTATATGAGGTCCAAAGGAAAGGACATTACTGATGGTCATCAGGCAAACGGTAATGGTGAAAGAGGCATTGAAGTTGAGTTTTAAAGAATGATAGAAATTTAATAGCAAAAGAGGTGTAGGGAAGGGAGCAGCATAAAACAAAGGAAGGAAAAAAACTGAACAAACCCTGTTCCTCTTTATTTCCTCAGTTCTGTCAGTAGCATCATCCTTCTTCAAGTGCCTCTTACTCATAGTCACCCATAGTTATCTTCTGACTTTCCCCATTGTTTTTCATATGTGGCTATTCAGTCATAAAGCTATACTAGTAACTATTCGATTTTAATAGCTGTTATAACAATATAATTACTCTCTGAGAAATTGATTTTCATTTGTGTTAATAACTCTCTGATATTTGTCCTTTGTTTAGACATAGTATTATCATAACAGATAAGTAGTCTTAGGAGCAAGTATAAGATTTTGCATAGTTATGAGGTATGTTTATTGACGGTAAAAATTACTAGTCAGAAATGCTAGTCTATAGTGATTTCAGGTTTTCTGCTTGAGAGATTGCCCACTAGTTCTTTTTTAATTCATTTAAAACCTGGATTCACTATTGATTTTTTCAAAAATAGTAAATGCTGGCTGGTACCCACAGTGCAGATCATTTAAAAACAACAACTATACATTAGACAATTAAAAAGGTTTAGACAGATGACAACCAAATTGTTGTCTCCTTGGCCCTCAGTTTTCTCATCTGTAAAATGAGGTTAGACTAGATTCTATACTCATCCTAAGTATCATCTAAAATTGTTTAATCAGATTTCAGAGATTTAAAATTCCCTTCTAAACCCTGTGATCTCTATGATCTTTAATTTAGCCATTTCTTATTAAACTATAAAAAATTGAAAATGCCTGAAATTTTTGTTTGCTGTGGATTCTGATTATCTGAATTTTCATTGAAATACATTTATATGTATTGCTGAGTTTTGTACCATAGAGTTAACCAAACTATAGGACATATTGACTCTCAAATATGCAGAACCAAAGACTAAGATCAATATAAGTTTGGAGGAAGAAAATGTTCTTTCAAGAAACAGACTTGTTTTTAAAAAGCTGTGATCTTTGTTGCCTAGATGATTACTTAGAGCTAAGTAAAGGAACTACTACTAAGGCTTCTGTGGACAATATGAGCTCTAAAAATCAGTATGTACCATATGTTTCAGGGCATAACATGAGTTTTTTTGTAAATAAAGTACCATACTTACTGTTTCTTGCATTGCTGCAATCTATGATATATAAAATGATCATCTTAGTAGAGATGAGACAATAAAATTCACCTTACAATTGGTGTCATATTATCTTTTGTTCCATTGTTTTCATTTTATTCCTAGGCTATATCCATGAATACAAATAGACATTTGAGGCAAATATCTGGATAATTTGTATAACCAAAGCCTGTGACTGAGGAAGAAAAAAAGATTTTTGGGTGGAATTATTGAGTGTATCCATATGTAACTAAAACTTTTCAATTTAACAGGATTACTGCTTAATTCTTCACTTTGCCTGTGTAAACACAACTATAGTCTGATTCATTAAAGCTCTCTTTTCTATTATTATAGAAGATATTGGTATTTGGCCCTGGAGACACTTTTAAATGACTACAGAAAATGAAGGTTTTCATCTCTGTTTTCTAGAAATGTGAAAAAACCTATATGAAATTTTTTGGCTTATTATTTGTATAGTCATTTATTTTATATGTTTGAAGTTATTTTTAATCTTTTGGGTTTATTTCATGTTACTGAAATGCCATAGATTATGTAATTTTAGATGGTAGTTAAACTGATCATAGAATTCAGAAATCTTCTGGGAACCATTGTCAGTGTCACATGACTTTAAAGAAGCATTAAAAACTTTATACTTAAATAAAATTGAATTTACTTTTGATGTGCATAAAAGATTTAATGCTATATAAATTGAGAATAATTGTTCTGTTTAAAAGGATTAAATTTAACCTGAATCAATAATAACATGTGCAGTTTCAATTTAACTGCCTACTTAAAATAAAGTGGCAAACAAATAACAGCTAAATGATTAATAGCAATGCTTTTATTCACCTCCTCAACAGGCAAAATGGCCAGTTATTGAATATTTTATTGTGAGTGCAAAGGATGTTAATTGTACTAGAAATATGCTCTAATTTTAGTAATTTTTTGACTGAATGCTATGCTGAATATGAGGCTCTTCATTAAATGGAAATTTGATTTTATTTTGTTTGAAGTTATCACTGTAAGTACTCAAATATAGTCCATTAACTCCATCAAATATCATGGCATATGCATATGAGACCCCCTTTCCTCCACTTCTCTGCATCCATTACTAACCTAGGAATCTGAAGAGGAGACCTGGCATCTGTTGTCTGTTTAGTAACAAAAGCGGTTGTGTATTGCATTGTCCACCTAACCTTTTATCAAATGGGGGGGAAAGAGGTGCATCTTTTGTGTGCAGATGATTACTGATGAAGGGGTACTTTACACTCATTTTGTTCCAGTATAGTGACCTGGACCACATAATACAATTGAGCTTCTAAGCACACAATCTCATCACAATGGGGTTCTTCAGTGTCATATTCTATTTCAACCATAAGATTTGTTTCCTGTGAAGTATTATAGCTTTCTGTGCTTATGCTATTGCAAAAACACCATCACCTATTTGTTTTAACATACAGTTTTCATCAACAAAGGTGAAATGGATGTTTTAAGACTGTCCTTGTTACTTGGCAGGTATAAATGGCTGTCAATTGTAATTAGAGCTTTTTAAATGAGAGCTACAGTTTGATATCCAAAGACGTGTATGTGTATTTGTGTGTGTGTTATTATTCTAAGAGAGGTTCCGGTTTTTTTCTAGTTCAAAAATCCTATTCTCAGCCAAAAGAACTAATTTTTATATAATTTGGTTTCAAACACTAATTTTTTTTTCTAGTTTTATCTAGTTTCCACTAAAAGCTATCACATTTTCTTTTAAAAAGGAATTACTTTTTTCTCAGGAAGTAAAAACAATGTAATTTTACTAATTTTTATCCCCCTAAGTAAACTTCCAGCATCTAATTAAAAATAAATGCTGTGGAAGTATTTTGATCTCCTGATTGCTGAAGTTACGTTGTTGAGCCAGATGCTTAGAACTGCCTATTATTCTCTCCCTTCCTCCCCCATGCAAAGTTAGGTACACAGAGAGGCATGTTAATTCTTCCAGCCACTGGGGTGCCACTTGTATTTCAAACTAACTTTCTACCAAAGAGTAACTTAAACACTAAGGCAAAAAGAACACTTGACACATATCAACAGCATAATTAGCAATTGCATTAAATGATTAATGAACGTGATGCATAGAAAGCAAGTAATGGTGATTGAATTCATTATACAGAAAATCAAAGTACTATTGATTTTTCATATGACTTTAGAATGTAATGGCTGGTAAGGAACAACATGCAAGGAGGTAAGGTGGTATTAGTGAATAGAATGCTGGGTGTGAAGCCAGGGAGATTTGAATTTATGCTTACTAGGTCCTGTAAGCATGGAGGTCAACTTAATCTTTCAAAGAGGCTTAGTTTCTTCATCTGCAAAGTGGGGATAATAATATATGTAGGGCACACTTTAAGCGTTGTTGTGAGGCTTAAATGAGCTACTGTATGTAAAGTGCTATGCAAATTTTCGATTACTTATTATTATTATTGGAACTACAGTTCACATCAGAACTGCTAGTTGCTAGATGAAATATATTAAATATATTTAAAATAGAGAACTCAACCTATTATATAGGGTACCACTTTTTGTTTAGCATATGTATCTGACAACATTGCTGTTAGAACTAAAAATAACTTCAAAATGAGTTCAAAAATTTCATTTATCATAACAGATTTAGCAGATGATGACATATGGTTGGAATTTAAAATTAGGTATAACTGAGTTTTGCATGCATTTAACATAGACCTTAAAAAATTATCTGGCATCTTCACATCTTAATCATTGGTGGATATTTTATAGCACACGTATCACAAATACCATATGTACTTATTTTCAGTTTCCCATAGACCTATCACTGTAGCCATGTCTGCCTCATACTTCTTCAGAGTTATGGCCTAAAATGATTTCTTACATGGTACTAGCTCTTGAAGACAAGAGTCTTTTTTTCAAGCTTCAGTTTAGGAGTCACCTTCCCTGTGAATGCTCCCTCTCCTCTTTTGCCCACCGGTCAGTATTTTCTCCCTCCTCAGTTTTCTTTGTATACTATATTTATATACTTGTTGCATCCCCTCAGTAGAATGTAAACTCCTTTGGGACTAAGACTGTTTTGCTTTTTTTCCCTCTGTATCTTTCACAAAGGAGATACATAATAAATGTGTGTAAGCTTGAACTGAATCATGTGTATCCTTCAAAATTTAGCTAAAATGTATTTCATGAAATCTTTCTTGGTTCCCTCAATTGTAAGTAATCCTTCTCTCCTGTGAACTTTCATTGTACCTTATTCATATATTTAAAAAATGATTTTGTTATGAATTTAGTAATATTTTCAACAAATTAATCAAGTAAAATATGGAATTAATCTGAGCTATTTACATTTTGGAGAAACAATTATATAACTTTTTAAATAATAACTAGCTGTTCATTACTACCTTCCAAATTAATCTCTATCCTTTAACAGTTGTTGCCTTTTCTTTCAAAATATAATTCTTATTATTGTGTATCTTGTTCTTTTAAGTATATTGACTTGTTTTGTATCCTTCGGGACTTTTATGTGTTTATGTTCTATTTTGTATTTTAGTTATTGTGTATGTACCTTATCTCTTCTATTAAATTATATTACTAGAAAACAGACATTGTTTTATTTTTCTTTGTATGTTACAAGCACTTATCACAGTATCTTGAACACAGTAGGGATTTATAAACCTTGAAATCAGTATATAAATGTACCTTGCTGATGCTATTTTAGTAATGGCTATTTGTTGTCTGGCATGAGGATAGATATGCATCAACAGGCTGAGGCCAAAAGTGCTGGTGACCTTCCCCAATCCCTGTCTTTTACCTGTCCTCTTGGTTTGCCCTGCGTTTGCCCTGTACCTCTATGGTACGGAGGTACCTACTTGTCTCCTCAGTAGCAGGACGAAACTCTCAGTGCTATGGTTCTATACTCACTTCAGCTTCCTAGGGAAGTTTTGGTTTTGGCTGTTGTTTAAGGGGTCTTCCCTAGTGAGGAATGAGGAAATAAAAAGGGGTTATTCAGTGTAAACATGAATCAGATATGGAATAAGTAGTTCTATTCACACACTGAAAGGGAATGATTCCATTTAGTAAATGGGAATCATAGAAAGATTATAGTAGAAAAGTTAGAATTAAAGCCTCATTGGGATATTTGCAACATGCTTAAAACTTGCCATTTTACATTTAACCTTCACAGAGTATAGTCCTATATATGCCAAGTGAGCTGTTTCTTTCGATTTTCTCTCTTTCTCTCTCCTACTCTTGGCCAGTGTACTTCTGCTTCTGCTGGTGTTGTGGCCATAACTCCTCCAATGGCAATATCTCTGGTTCCCTTGTGCTCAACAAGAGAAGATCCAACTACGTTTCAGGATCTCATAAGGCCCTGTAGTGGTGGCCCCATCCCAGGCACAGTCTTGCCTAGGAGGCTATGTCACAGGGTTGGTCTGGTGAGGAAATCTGGGAGGGGAGAGATGAGACAGGTATCCCCATGCTCCAGATCTCCCCTGTCCTTGTAACTTCCAGGCTGACAGGAAGAAGAGTCCTGAACATCAGAAATTTCCTCTTTAGGATATCCACAGAGTTCTGGCTTAGTAACCAATTAAACAAAGCCTCATGGCCAACAGAAAGTGGGTAGAGGATATCTCTGCCTGCTTCAAAGAGGAAAGGTGGATGACTTCCACAGTACATCTCTGGGGAGGGGGGGTGCTATGGTTGAATAACTTATAAGGAATGGAAAAAATGAAAGGCAAAATGAATCAATTTAAATGAGTTTTTCACCTTTCATTTTCAAGAAAATGGAAAGCTTACAGTGCTGGCATTCAGTACAGAAAATATTGACTTCGTGTGTTGAAAAGCTTAGATAAGAGAATTCAGAGAGTTGGGTTTTATAAGCAAATAGTCCTTAAAGTGATTTGGAATTTTTTTTTCACATACCTATTGATAGCTTGAATTTCTTCCTCTGAAATTAGGCTATTCACTTGTTGTGTAGATGATGGTTTACTTAGAAAAACCTAGAGAGTCAACTAAAAAGCTAATTGAAACAACTTCAGTAAAATTTCAGATTATAAAATAAACCTACACAAATCATCAGCATTTCTCTATATTGCCAACAAAATCCAGTAGGGAGAGATAGAGTAATTCCATTTAAATTAACTACAGATAGTATAAAATACTTGAGAGTCTGTCTATGAGAAACATAGAGGAACTATGTGAATATAATTATAAAACACTTTACACAAATAATGACATCTAAATAATTGGAGAAATATTAATTGCTCATGAGTAGGTTAAGCCAATATCATAAAAATGATAATAATACCTAAATTAATTTACTTATTCAGTGCCATATCAAACTACCAAATGACTACTTTATGGACCTAAAAGAAATAACAAAATTCATCTGGAGAAATAAAAGGTCAAGTTTATCAAGGGAACCAATGAAAAAACTGGGAAGGAGACCTAATAGAATTTTTTGTTTGTTGTTTGTTTCCAATCATGTCCAACTCTTCATGACCGCATTAAGAGTTTTCTTGGCGAAGATACTAGAGTGATTTGCCATTTCCTTCACCAGCTCATTTTACATATGAGGAACTAAGGCAAAAAAGGATTAAATGACTTGCCCAGGATCACACAGTTAGTATGTTTCTGAGGCCAGATTTGAACTCAGGAACCACTCCCAGGACTCTTATCTACTGTACCACCTAGCTACCTAGTAGTACCAGATCTCACATTATACCATGAAACCATAATCATCAATTTGGTACTAGGTAAGAAATATGTTGATCATTGGAACAGTCTAGGTGTGCAATACACAGAAACAAGCACATAACCTAGTGTTTGATGAATCCCCAAATCCTGGTTATTGGGCCAAGAATTCAGTATTACTATGGATAAAGAGTGCATTATTGCACAGTTGGTAGAACTGTGCCTATAAAGCAGTTTGGAACGATGTCTATAAAGCTATTAAACAGTGAGTACCTGTTAACCAACCTATGCTACTTCTAGGTCTCCAAAGAGATCAAAGAAAGAAGAATAGAACCTATATGTACAAAATTATTTATCACAGTTCTTTTCATAGTGGCAAAGAGCTGGAAACTGAAAGGGTGCCCATCAGTGGGGGGAAAGCTGAGCAAGTCATGGTATATGGATGTGAAGGAATACTATTGTGTCATAAGAAATTATAAAGGAGATATCTTCAAATGAACTTTGGAAGACTTGTATGAATTGATGCAAAGTGAAGTGAGCAGAACAAGGAGAAATTTTGCATTTAGAACAATGTTGTAAAGACAAACAACTTTGAAAGACCTAGGAACTAATCAACACAGTAACCAACCACAACCCCATAGGACTCATGATGAAAATAGTCTTCCTACCTCCAGATTGAAAATTATGGATTCAGAAACAGATGAAGGTTTAGTTTTTTGTTTGTTTTTAATATGGCCAATTTGGGAATTTGTTTTGTTTGATTATAAATGTTCATAATAATTTTTTATTACTTTCTCAATGGGAGGAGAGAGGGGGAGATGGGAAGGAGGGAATTCAGACTTGAAAATAAAATTTAATTTCAAAAAAAGAATTCATAGAAGGAATCATTCCAGACAAGGAGGACCACAAGACCACAAGCATAGTAATGGGTGTGAGCATGGTGTGTTCAAGGGATAGTGAGTATTCCAGTGTAACACCAATGCAATACCCATAGCAGCCACTATGAATATGCATATTATTTCCAGGATAGAGTCCCAAAATATAATAAACTCTCTTCCTCAAAGGCAAGACCAAAATATTTATTTGGAACAGCATTAGGATACCAGGAGTAAGATTTAACAGGATACTTGTCAGTAATCCGGGGAGCACCTTAAACCTTTCTGTTAGGCTTCTCCACAAAGAAGTTCCCCTCAGCCAAGATTCTTCCCTTCACCCTCCACCCACTCAAGTTGCTGCTCTCTGTCTCTGTCTCTGTCACTGTCTCTCTCTGTCTCTCTGTGTCTCTGTCTCTTTCTCTTTCTCTTTGTCTCCTCTCTCTTCAGGCTCCATGTGTTTGGCCTATTAATAGGCAGGGATGATTTTCCTATTCCATTAACATTACAGCCAGTCTGCTAGAAGTAGACGTTATGTGACAGTAAATAATGATAGACATTTAACAGTTCAGTTTTAGAAACTTTACCAAGGAAAAGGAAAAAAAACTATATTGGAAAAAGTGCTGGATTTGTAATCAAAGGCTCTGGGTTTGGGTTCACATCCCACCTCTGACATTTACTACTAATTGTCTAATCTTGAACAAATCATATAATCTCTCTGGGCCTCAGTTTCCTCATGTGTAAAATGTGGTTATGGTCCCTTCCATCATACATTAAAACACTTCTGGGGTGGGGGTGGGGAAGCTATTTCAGTGCTCTCAGTTTTGTTTCTTAGCATATACCTATAAAATAAAAAATTCTAAGTGACAATTGAGCAAGGCTTGGGAGTTTTGGCTTTTTTGCTCCAGGTTTTGGTTTGCCTCAAATAAAAGAATTCTAAGTCCACATTAAGGGGAGCAAATTAGTATTAGTAGACCATTAGTTTGTTTACTTAGCATAAAATTATGCCCTCTGTAAATGAGTATATCAAATGGCACAAAAAGGCCTAGGAGATTTACATTTTCTTTTTGATTAGTGGATTGCAGCTACTGTGCTCAAGGAAGGAAAATCTCCCCCATTTTGCTTTTGAAGATCAAAGATACCATTAAATATGCCATATTACTGCTTGCATTTTTTTTTCTCGTTTGGTTGGGAGTAGGAAATACTTTACAAATTGAGATTGCTGTGGAAAGAAAGAAGAGCTCTACCTTGAGTTATAAGTAGATTATAGATTGGTTAACTTTCCTCTGTTAGAACTGTTTAGTTAACTTTGTATTCATCCAAAACTGTTCAGTTGCCTCCTTGGGGTATTTTGTTTGGAACTAACAGTGCAGAAGCTGAATTGAAAAAAGGAGTAAACCTATATTCTGTGTGACATTTTCAGTGTTCACTCAGAGTTTTACCTTGGATTTCTTTTTTTAATTTTGATTTAAAGTCATTTATATTCTATCTACACAGGCAAAATGAAGAGTGAATTAAGTAATTATACAGGGAATCCAGTCATTGTAATAAACGATTGGATTATTCTGGTAAAAACAACAACACTGCTTTCTCCCTAAAAAATCAGACTTTGGGGCAAGTTTTACCCAACTAATTACCTCAGTTCTATATTTCACTGCCTGTTCAGACAAGAACATGTTTTATAAAAAGTAGTGCTTTCTGATATTCATTTGGGTACCATTTTATCAGCAATAACTGATTGTAACAGCAGTATTGTACTGTGTTCTACCACAAATGAATTAGCCATTCTCAGCAATACAATGATCCAAGACAATTCCAAAGGTCTCATGATGAAAAATGTTACCCATATCCAGAGGAAGAAATGATGGAGTCTGAATGCAGAACAAAGCATACTGTTTTTCACCTTATTTTTTATGATTTTTTGTTGGTCTGTTTTTTCATTTACAACATGACTACTATGGAAGTGTGTTATATGATATATATATATATATATATATGTATGTATATATACATATATGTGTGTATACATATAAAACCTATATCAGATTGCTTAGGGAGAAGAGAAGGAAGGGAAGGAGGTGAGAAAATTTGGAACTCAAAATTATTTTAAATGAATGTTAAAAATTATCTTTAGATGTAATTGGGAAAAAATAAAATACTATATTAAGACAAATAGTAACTGATTACTTAATCCCTGTCAGTGTATATTCATCTTTGCTTTTTGTGGGTCACAAAGATTGAATAGGAAATACTATTATAGAAGTCCTTTATCTTCTCTCTGTGTTTTGTTTTCTGATATTTACAAGTAAATTGAGTTTTTCCCTCTTTTTTTGGAGAGGGGAAGCTAGGGCAATTGGGGTTAAGTGTCTTGTCCAAGGTCACATGGCTAGTGGTTTTTTTGTGTGTGTCAAGCATCTAAGGTCAAATTTGAACTCAGGTCCTCCTGACTCCAGGGCTGGTGCTCTATTCACTGTGCCACCTAGCCACCCCTACAAGTAAATTGTAATATTTTTATTCCATGTATAGATGTTTGGATAAATAAGAGCTCTTGGTACTCAAGTTCCCTATATTATTTTCTTCTAGGAAAGTTAACTTTAAAATTTTAATCTTTGAAGTTTAGGCTACCATTGTAGGTTAAATTTGAACCTAAGATGCCTCTTAGTTGAAAGATATAAAAATATTAAAAGGAAATAAGGTAGTAAAGTGGTTATTTTAAGATAAATCACTAAACTGAAACTCATGGTAAATGTTCTGTTTTATAATTCAAAATTTCTTTTTTGCTTTGAGCAGTCAGCAACTGTTAGTGGACAAATACTCAGACCTTCGGTATGATCCAAACTGGAAGAATAACAAAGGAGAAGGAGAAATTTCAGCTTTGAAAAGGTTGCAGCCAACTGAAGAAAGCTCCACACAAATCTTGTCTTGGGATCCACTCTCTTCTTCTAAGGAAACTTCATTTGAGTTGTCAAGGGAAAAAAGTAACCTGGAGAAAAGCCCCCAAAGTTCAGTTACATTAATGGGCAGTGAATTTTTGAGCTCTAATTATGAACATGGTGACCTCAACAGTGAGTCAATTTCATTTCTGAGTAGTAGTGATATAGAAGACAAGTCTGCCAGTCTATCAGAGCACATCAAGAGTTCAAGTTCACATAATGATGTTTCCCTGCCAGTACCACGGCCTCGACCAAGGAAGTGTAAACAAGATATTGTGGAAAAAAATAAAGTGACATTAGGATTATCAATACATAACACAGGTTCATACCTTCATCAGCACAATAAGAAAATGGGTAGCATTCATCCAGAGAAGGTAGGTGATTTGCTATTTAAAGCTTTATAAAGTGACAAAAAGAAATGTTATTGTTTGTTTGAAATGCAAATTTTCCCCATACTGTCCTTTGAGTCTACCATGTAATTTCATCTACAAAGCTACAAAACACAAAAATATTTTCATGTAGTGGGCTATCTTTTTCTTCTCTTTTCCCAGTCAGTGAAGAAGTTATGATCTGTTCCCATATAAGATATATAGATAATTAACAATACTCAATACAACTAGAACCTGATTGGTTTTGTTATTTGATAAAGTTCTTTAATGCTTGAAGGCTCGTATAAGCACCAATTTTTTTAAAGACAACATACAATCTCTTGAGTTAAATTAGGTGGTGTAATGGATAGAGCACCAGCCATGGAGTCGGGAAAATCTGAATCCAAATCCACCCTAAGATACTTGCTAGCTGTGTGACCCTAGGCAAATCATGTAACCCCTATTTGCCTCAGTTCCTCATCTGTAAAATGGGGTTGTATTGGAGAAGGAAATGACAAAGCACTCTAGTATCTTTGCCGAAGAAAACCCCATAGACAAGTCCGTGGAATCATGTAGTCAGATATGACTCGACAACAACAACGTAATCAATTTGGATAAAACACAAGGCTGACAATTAGGATATTTGAGCAACTAGAATATATTCTTGCGCAAAAATTGTTATTCGGTCATGTCCAGTTTTTCATGTCCCCATTTGGAGTTTTCTTGACAAAGACGCCAGAGTGGGTTCCCATTTCCTCCTCATCTGACAGGTGAGTCGCTTAGGCAAACAGGGTTAAGTGATTTGTTCAGAGTCGCACAACTAGCGAGTATCTGAAGCCAGGTTTGGAGTCAGGAGAAGGAGTCTCCCTGACTCCGGGCTCAGCACTCGACCTGCTGTGTCACCTAGTTGCCTGTTGAACAAATACTTAGTATAGTTAGCCTTAGCGTCTCAAGTCTCTTAAAAAGGAGAATAATCAAACCTGCTTCTCCTATCTGATGCAGCCATTGTAAGGCCAAAAAAGGTAATTGTATCTGCCTGTCTAAAAATGGGGATGCTTGTTGTAACCTATGTGAAGTAAAATGAGGAGTCAAGGATAACACCTCGATTGTAAACCTGGATGGTGGGAAGAATGGTTTTACCCTTGACAGAATTAAGGGTGTTCTGAAGAGACAAGGATTTGAAGGGAAAAAATGAGTTCACTTTTTGGATATGTTTAATTTGAGTTTCCCATGGAACATTGAATTGAAAATGTCCAAAAGATAATTGGTAATGTGAGATTGAAACTCAAGAGAAAGATTAGTTGAACCCATTCCTGAATAAGCATATTTCCTGTAATATTTCAGACAAATGGTTACCTGGACTTTGTGTGAATACCTCAGTTAGGGGGAATCACTGATTGTGAAGGCAGTCCAGTCTACCTTTCCCTCAGTTGTCAGTAAATTTTACACAAAGCCTAAATTTCATCTCTACACCTTCCACCAGTTATTCCTAGTTCTGAACTCTAGAGTCAAGAAGAACAAGTCTAATTACTCTTATATGGGATAACCATTTAAATTTTTGAAGATGACTATCCTTCCACTAGGTAGCTAGGTGTTACAGTGGCTAGAGGACTGGGCCTAGGGTCAGGAAGAAATGAATTCAAATCCAGCTGCAGACATTTACTAGCTATGTGACCCTCAGCAAGTCACCTAACCCCTATTTGCCTCAGTTCATCATCTGTAAAATGGGACACATGTTTTATTAGATGAGGAAATAAGGGCCTAGAGAGGTCAATTAATCAGGCATACACTGGAGAAGGAAAGGGCAAACCACTCTTGTATCTTTGCCCAGAAAACCCCATAGTCATGACTGAACAACAACATCCTTTTATTTGCCTTATCCCATTCTGCTCTTTTCCAGGCTAAACATCCCCAGTTTTGGGGTTTGTTTTTTTTTTTTTGCGTAATCTTAATGTGGATCTTAAAGCCCTTTACCATTCTGGTTGCATTTAAGTACTACATATATAGGCTAACCACCACAGAATAAGACAGAATTATTATTTCCTACTCTTGAATATTATGTAGCCCAAGATTAGCTTTTTTGACAGTGGTATCATATTACTAATTCATTGAACTTTCAGTCTTTTAAAACCACCTGATCTTTTTCACAAGAATTACTACTGTCTAATCGCACCTCCTCATCTTATATTGTAAAGCTTAATTTCAGCCCAGTGTTCTAGTTGGTCAGATTCTTTTTTAATCTGATTTTGGCATCCAGTGGGCTAGCTGTGCCTCCAATATTAGATTTTCTCCATATTTGATAAGTGTGCCATCTATTCATCTATACAGATTATTGTAAAAAACCAAACAGTACAAAACCAGAAGCAAATCTCTATGATGCTTCCACTAGAGACTTTGCAAGTCAGTATCTAACCATTAATGACTACCCTTTCGGTACAGCTATAGTCACCTAATTATACCCACCTAATTATGTCACCTAATTATATATTATATATTAAATATATAATATAGTATACATTATATATCACCTAATTATTTATATATGTGTGTATATACATATACTCATATGTATATATATATATATAATTGTATCACCTAATTATACCCACCACCTAGTCTGAATTCCTCATCTTTTCCATAAAAATAACATGAGAAAATTAGTTAAATCTTGGGTAAACTTTTTATACATCATGCATGACCTATATTTGATGAAAACAAGCCTGGCTTTGGGTAATTACTGCCTTTTTAAGATATCATTAATCATCATTTTGATAATATGCACTAGACCAATGGTTCTCAACCTTCCTAATGCCTCAACCCTTTAATAGTTGTATGTGGGCGTGTCTGTGTGTGGGCAGAGGAGGTTCCTAAAACCTTTGGAAATATGTGTTTTCTGATGGTATTAGGTGACCCCTGTGACCCATGTGAAAGGGTTGTTCTACCCCAAAGGGGTCACGACCTACAGGTTGAGAACCGCTGTTCTAGACTAGGGATTAAAGTCATGTTCATTGGCCTATAACCTGAACCCCTCTTTTATTAGATGAAGGAATAAGGGCCTAGAGAGATCAGTTAATCAGTCAGTAAGCATTTATTAAGTACTAACTGTGTGCCAGGAAATGTATTAAGCCTAGGAGATATAAACAAAGGAAAAGATAGTCCCTGCTCTCAAGGAACTCACAATCTAATGAGGAAGAAAATGAAAACAATTTTGTACAAACAAGATGCATTCAGGATAAATTGAAGATAATCAGCAAAGTAAAGTGTTAATATTTGGATTCACGATTTAATTAGAGCAAAGACCTGGGTTCAGGAATTCATGAGAAATTGGTACTGGGAGAACTAATAAAAACATGAGCTTTATTATGTGGTACAGAACACAGAGCACAAACACACACACACATACACACACACACACACAGCAATACAGAGAGAATTGGCCCCACAAATGTAAAGAAACTCACCCATCTCAAGAAGGAGAGAGAGAGAGAGAGTAGCAAACACATCAGTGGGAAGTACAGTTTGGTATAGAGGTCTGAGCAGAGACGTTTTATACCTTAAAAATGTACTTGGTTAAGAACAGGTAATTGATGTTAGATGTGGAGAGGGCATTCCTAATCATACCCCAATGTGGGGGATCCCCCAGATCGCTTATCAGCTCAGGTGGGGGAATTTCATTACTAGAACCAGAAGACCACTAAGTGAAAGAGTATAGAGGCAGAAGAGGGCCCAGGATGGAAGCCTGGTGCATACCTATCTTTATTGAGTGTGACCTGGGTAAAGATTCGGCAAATGAGAAGAGAAGCAGGATAGAGTCTTATCATGGAAACCTATAGTAAATAGGATATCAGCTAGAAGAGGGTGATGCACAGTGTCAGAGGCTGCAGAGATGTCAAGAAGTTTAAGGATTGAAAAAAAGGTCATTAGATTTGGCAATTAAGAGATCTTTGGTAACTTTCAAGATAGGAGTTTTAGCTGAATGATGAGTTTGGAAGCCAGAGAATTAAGAGGACAGTGAGAGGAGAGGAAATGGGTGGCATTTACTGTAGAGACCCTTCTCAAGGAGTTTAATCACAAAAAGGAGAAGATGTATGGGATGGTATTTAGTGAGGAATGGCTCACATGACGGTTTTTTGAAGATAGGTGAGAAGTGAACTTGTCTGTAGGTAATTTGGAAGAAGCCAAAGGTGATGAAGCAATTGAAGGTTAGTGAGAGGGTAGAGATGATATTTTCTAATCTTTTGGAGATGCTGAATATGGAGTGTGTACATAAAAGAGACTGCCTTCACAAAGGTGAGACAAAGGTGAAGGAAGGTAACAGAAGGTTAGTGAAGTGAGAGAGTTGAGGGGGAGTGAATAAGGAACTTTTGGTGAATATCCTCAATTTTTTTCACTGAAATGTAAGGCAAGATTCTTATCTGAGAGGGAGTTTTGAGAGGTTTGAGGAGGGATAAAAAGGTTTGGAAGACTCATTGTGATTAGTGGGACAGTAAGTTAGTTAGGGTGGTATAAAAGGATTGCCTTACCATAATAAGAGCCCAATTGAGATTATAAGACATAAATTTGTGGTGGACTCATCATGGTTTTGTGATTTTTCTCTAGGTTTGTCAGCTGTATGATAAAGGAGCAATGGACCTCTGAGATAAGAGGGCAGTGTAGAATTGAACTTATTTTTCAGAGGGTCAAAATAAGGAAAGATGGGGCACAAAGCTGGTGCAGGTGTAATGATCTGAGAAAGAATTGAGGATTTGAATGATTGGAGGTCCCAGTGAGAATGAAGAATGGGGTTCAAGTTGCAAGACACAAAGAGAAGTGGAATGACAACACATTGTGATGAGATTAAAGGAGTTTCAGAGTTCATGTATATTGGAAGGTGGTACATTTGTAGGTGGTGGAAAGATCAGGGGTGTACCTCAGATGGGGAGGGAGACTAATGTGAAATGCATAAGTTGAGGGACCATGAGGTTAGGATGTTTGAGAGGTATCATGTATGTTGAAATCCCCTAGTATGAGAACAAGAGTTGGTGGGGAAACTTACCGTGAGAATAAAACGTTTTGATCAAGAAGGATTTATGCTGGGAGTGCAGGGCTGGTTCAATATTAGGAAAATTATGAATGTAATTGATCATATCAACAACAAACCTAGCAGAAACCCTATGGTTATCTCAATATATACAGAAAAGGCTTTTGACAAAATACAACACCCATTCCTATTAAAAATGCTAGGGAGTATAAGAATAAATGGAGCCTTCCTTAAAATGACAAGTAGCATCTACCTAAAACCTTCAGCAAGGATTATATGTAATGAGGATAAGCTAGATACATTTCCAGTCAAGATCATGGGTGAAACAAGAATGTCCATTATCACCACTATTGTTCAATATGGTACTAGAAATGTTAGCTTTAGCAATAAGAGAAGAAAAAGAAATTGAAGGAATTAGAATAGGCAAAGAAGAAATTAAGTTATCACTCTTTGCAGATGATATACTTGGAGAATCCTAGAAAATCAAGTAAAAAACTACTTGAAATAATAAACAACTTGCAGGATATAAAATAAACCCACATAAATCATCAGCATTTCTATATGTTATTAACAAAGTCCAACAGCAAGAGAAAAAGACATTCCATTTAAAATTACTGTAGATATTATAAAATATTTGGGAGTCTACCTGTCAAAACAAACCCAGGAACTATATGAACACAATTACAAAATACTTTTCACACGAGTAAAGTCAGATCTAAATACGTAGAAAAACATCAGTTGCTTATGGGTAGGCAGAGCTAATAAAATATAATAAAAATGACAATTCTACCTAAATTAATTTACTTATACAGTGACACACCAATAAAACTACCAAAAAAAAGATTATAGAGCTAGAAAAAATATCAGAATTCATCTGGAAGAACAAAAGGTCCAGATTCTCAAGGGAATTAATGAAAAGAAATGTTAGGGAAGGTGGCCTAGCCATACCAGATCTTAAATTGTATTATAAAGCAGCAGTCATCAAAATTACTTGGTACTGGCTAAGAAAATAGAGGGGTAGATCAATGGAATAGGTTAGATACACAAGATACAGTAGTCAGTGATTATAGCAATCTACTGTTTGATGAACCCAAAGACCCTATCTTGGATAAGAACTCACTATTTGACAAAAACTGCTAGGAAAACTGGAAAATAGTATGGCAGAAACTGGATATAGATCAACGTCTGACACCATTTACTAAAATAAAGTCCAAATGGGTACATGATTTAGGTATGAAGGCTGATACTATAAACAAATTAGAGGAATAAGGAATAGTTTATCTGTCAGATTTATGGAGAATGGAGGAATTTATGACCAAACAAGAGATAGAGAACACTATGAAATGCAAAATGGATAATTTAGATTACATTAAATTGAAAAGGTTTTGCACAAACAAAGCCAACACAACCAAGATTGGGCAGAAGCAGAAAACTGGGAAAGAATTTTTACAACTAGTGTCTCTGTTAAAGGCCTAATTTCTAAAATATATAGACAAATGAGTCAAATTTAAAAGAATACAAGTCATTTCCCAGTTGATAAATGGTCAAAGGAGATGAACAGGTAGTTTTCAAAGGAAGAAATTAAAGCTATCTATAGTCATGTAAAAAATGTTCTAAATAACTATTGATAAGAGAGATACAGAAATTAAAATAGCTCTGAGGTACCACATTGCACCTATCAGATTGGCTCACATGTCCAAACAGGAAAATGATAAGTGTTAGAGAAGATGTGGTGGGAAAGTTGAAACACTGATTCATTGTTGGTGGAGCTGTGACCTGATCCAACCGTTCTGGAGAGCAATTTGGAACTATTCCCAAAGGGCTATAAAAATGTGCATACCTGTTGACCCAGCAATACCACTTCTATGGCTGTATTCCCAAAAGTGGGAAAAGAACCCACATGTACAAAAATATTTATAGCAGCTCTTTTTTTGTGGTGGCTAAGAACTGGAAATTGAGGGGATGCCCATCAGTTGGAGAATGGCTGAACAAGTTGTGGTATATGAATGCAATGGAATATTATTGTGCTGTAAGAAATGATGAACAGATGGACTTCAGAAAAACCTGGAAAGACTTATATTAACTGATGCTGAGTGAAGTGAGCAGAACCAGGGGAATATTGTTCACAGAAACAGCCACAGTGCAATGACTGATTTTGATAGACTTAGCACTTCTCATTAATGCAAGAACCTAAAAATTACAAAGGACTTATGATGGTAAGTGCCATCCACATCCAGAGAAAGAACTATGGAGTCTGAATGCCAAGAAAGGCAGACTATTTTCTTTTTTGTTTTGTTTTTTCTTTCTCATGTTCTCTCCCATTTGTTATAAGTCTTCTATGCAACATGACTAATGTGAAAACATGTTTAAAGGGATGTATGTATAGAGCCATATGATATTGCATGCCATTTTTGGGAGGGAGCAGGAAAGAAGGGGGAAAAAGTGAAAGCTTATGAAAGTGAATGTTGAAAACTAAAAATAAATAAATTTTTTTTAAAAAAGAGATCTAGGGAGGAAAGAAAAACTGTGTGCCAGGCACTGATCTAATTAAGGACAGAAGGGGTGTGTTCCGGAGATTGATAGACAACAGCGCTCAGAATTTTGACAGAGTGGCAGATATGGATGGCTTCAAACTCAAAGAAGGAGAGGTTCTGGAGTGATAGTGGTAGAGGGAGAATCGGACAATGATGGTGAGAAGCAGGGAGTATTCCAACTCCTTCATTTTGACCAGAGGACTGAATTAAAGTTCAACTACAGCTAGAAAGTGTGGCCAAGAAGGCTGTTATTGGGAAGGAACCAGGTATTGGTGGGAGCCAGAAGATGAATGGAGTAGGAATGGAAAACATTCAAATGAAAGCAGATGTGATACCTGTGAAGCAGGCATTCCAGACAGCACAGTGAGTAGCTTTAGAGAGGGATATTGGTGAGGCAGGATTGAGGAGAGTGGGAATAAAATATCAAACAGAGAATAGAGAATAGGGTTTGAATGATGACAGCTGTGGGTTCAGAATTACTGGGATAGTGAGGGTATGTTTAAGTGGGAGTTTGTTAATCATTGAGGGATGAGCTCAGACAGCTTATCGACATCCCTTAGGAGTTTGGCCTTAGGGTGGAGCACTCTTAGGCTGCTCAGGTGAAGAGTAAGAGGAGCTGAAGAAATGGTTCCTTTTTTCCCAAAACAGAAGGGTAGGCAGGAAATGTGATTAGCTGGTGTTCCTCTTTTTCCCCTGGGATACAGAAGATGGGCAGGATATCTGGCCTGATTAAATAGCATTTTCTCTTCCCCTTACCTCAAATGGCAGAGAGATTGGTGATGTGATTTGTCCTACTTTTCTGAAGTTACTCAGGTAGTGTACTGCTGGGATTTGAACCCAAATTCTTTGTATATAAATATAGTTCTCTTTCCATTGCATCAACACTAGCTTTCCACTATTTCACTAAAATCATTGGTTCAAAACTAGGGGTGACCCTTTCACAGGGGTCACAGGGGTCGCCTAAGACCATCAGAAAACACATATTTCCAATGGCCTTAGGAACCGAGACACTACTGCTCTGTCCGTCTTCAGGTCGGTCTGCCCACATGCAGATGCACCCACATACGAATATTAAAGGGTCACAGCATTAGGAATGACTAGGTCATTAGGTCACGGCATGACATGAGAACCATTGACTTAAGGCATCCTTCTTGCAAATCTATGAACATGATTAAAAGAAGACATGAGCAAGTGAATACAGATGAATCAACACAAATCCATTACTATTACTGGGAAAATGACTTAAACTTCATGCTGTAATGATGGGTGGGTGGAGGGAGGGCAAGGAGGCAGTGAGTAGTGTCTTCTTCAAATATGAAGGATAGCATTATTATATTAAATGTCAAAGCTCTTAGAACATTTCAGAATCCAAGGTTTTATTATAAAAACTTCTATTTCAATCAGGCAAGCAGAATTGATCTACCTTGAAACCCCTTTAGCCATTTTTTTTACTAGTATAGGTAAGATGGATAAACAGTTGGTGAGTCACTTAGTGATTTAGAAACCAGCACTGTAGTTTTAGAGAATTAGGTTGCATCTTTGTGCTTGTAATATAATCATGAAACAAACAAAAAGGAACTGCTGCAGTATCTTAACAGAATAATCAAGATGAATGCTTCAGTTCTGAAGGCATGCTTTCAGGGTTATTGAAGCAAATTTATACTCGAACACATTTGTTTTAAAAACAAATTTCATGTCTTTTTGTGTCTTTGCATTTTATTTTGTCATACAACCTTGAAAGCAGAGACAAGTACTTAAATTTTAAAATATTTTCTAATGATATCTTTTGTTCTCATATAACCTTCATTTCCATATATCTTCATTCCTCTCCCTTGACATGAAGAGTCATTCCTTGTAATAAAAGAATAAAAAAGAGAGGAAAAAAGCAGTTTAGTAAAACTAACCAATCCATCTACCACATCTTAAAGTAATATACAGTGTTCCACAGCCATCGTCTCTCACTTCAGCAAATCAGGGAGGAATATTCATTTTCTTCATTTGTTGGCCAAGCTTGGTCATTACTACTTCATAGCATTCTGTTTCTTGTGGTGGTGTTATTTTCACTTGCATTGTTCTAGTCAACAACATACTTTTTTTCCTGGTTCTGCTTACTTCACTTTGCAGTAGTTCATAAATGCCTCCTCATACTTCTCTATGTTCTTTCTAAGTTCCTCTTTTAATTATTTCCTGTGTGTCCTATCACATAGCTTGCTTTGCATATATTTGCTTGCATGTTGTCTCCTCCTCTAGATTGTAAGTTCCTTGAGAGCAAGGACAGTCTTTTGCCTCTTTTTGTATCCCCAGCAATTAGCACAGTGCCTAGCACATAGTAGGCATTTAATAAATGTTTATTTAATGAATATTCGTTACATATGGTACAACAATAGTTTATTACAGTCATGTGCCACAGTTTGTTTAACCTGTCCTCAAATCAATAAATTCCACTATTTCCCATCTTTACTACTGCAAAAAGTGCAGCTTTAAACATTTTGCTGTTCATGAAACTTTTCTGTGTATTTGGTGTATACATATGACTGATTGTAGGATCTTTATGTGAAGAGGTATAGAAATTTAGTCAGTTTCTTAGCAAAATTACAAATTGCTTTCTAGAGTGGTTGGACTAATTCACAATTCCATCAACAATTTGTTAGTATATCTATCTTTTTACTATGCCTCCAAACTTGACTATTCCCATCTCTTATCATCTGTCGGTTGAGAGGTGAAACCTCAGAATTGTTTTGATTTTCATCTCTCTTACTATTAGTGATTTGGAGCAGTCTTTCATATGGTGCTTTAGAGTTGGAAATGTTTTTTGAGAACTGCTCATTTAAAGAGATAGGTTTCTGTGAGTGCCAAGAGGTAAAAATTGTAAAGGGAACAGATGTAGGATGAAGGGAATTTTTTAAAACAATGAAACACGGTTTCTAGAGACCACAGTGGGGAAGGCAAAGTAAAAAGGGGATGGGGAGTGTGATGATTGAGCCAAATGGTAAAGAGAAGAGACAGGAAAATGAACTGTTCATTGTAGAAAACATAACTCTTAAATCGTAGGAATCTGGGTGTCTGGAGGTATAAATTTGCTAACTGTAGAACTGGGAAATGATCATTTGGTTGAAACCTCTCCTTTCTAGAGTCCTATGGTGAGAAAGAGCAGCCTTGGTAGAGGTATATTTCTACAAATATTAGGACCCTTCATGTCAGAGTGGGGAGTTTAGGCTAGAAGTCTGGGTCCGTAGGTATCATACTAAGCTCTTATACAGCACTAGCTCAAAATCTACATCCCAGCATGCTGAGGGATGGAGGTACACTCAAGGGATATACAACACGTGGAACATGGAGTTGGCTTAGTAACAGGACTGCTATCCAAGGTCCTTATCCTTTTGGCTTCTTTTATGATGTCTTGGACCTCAGTTGGGTGGGCATCAAGCCTTTGGGGGTCCAGTTTTTCTAGCCTTAATCATGGTATCTAGGGCCTGGACTAGACCATGCCTGAGGTCACATTCTTTTTGACTTTAGGTGTATTATTTAAAGCACAACTCTAATACATCCTCTGCACAGCTGCCAAACGTTTTTCCTGACCATGTTATTCCTCTACTCTAAGTAAATACAAGTGACTCCCTATTTCCTCTAGGATAAAATACAAACTCTGCTTTACTTTTAAAACCCTTCACAACCTGACCCCAGCATGTTTTGCCAGCCATGTTTTACATTAATCTCCTTCCAGTATTTCATGGTCTAGTCAAACAGGTCTTTTCTCTGTTCCTCGTACACAGCACTGTGTGCCCCAGTTCTTTGGCCTTGCCATCACTCTCTCTCTCCTTCTGCTTCATAGGACCCCTCACTTCTTTCAAGATATTGCTTAAGCAGCACCTTTGTACATGAAGCCTATACTAGCTGTATTGCTGCTGCCCTCCCATTCCTTAAGTACCTTGTCTCTTAGTTGTCTTATATTTATTTGACTATACTTGGATGCTTGATGTCTTCCTCAATAGAATGTGAGCTCTTTGACAGTAGAGATTGTTTCAGTTTTTGTGTTTGTATTCCCAGCATCTAGCACAGTGCTTGGCACATACTAAGGGCTTAACAAAATTTTATTTCCTCTTATTAAGAGCTTTCTGTATGTCAGGCACTGTGCTAAATGTACAAAGAAAGGCAAAAACACAAGGTCCTGGACTTCAAGGAGCTGACATTGCAATGTGGAAGATAACATGCAAATAAATAACTGTGTGTTTGCATGATATCTACAGCATAAATGAGAAGCAAATTTCAAAAGGGAAGATGCTAGCAATGGTTCAACCACAAAAGGCGTCCTGTGGGATATGGAATTTGAGCTGAGTCTTGACAAGGAGAAAAGAAAATGAGAGCATTACAGGTGTGGGGGTGGGAGAGGCAGTGAAAAGGCATCAAGTCTGGTTCTATGAACAGCAAGAAAGTGAATATTGTTGGATCACAGAGAACGTGGAAGGAAGCCAAGTATAACAAAACTGGAAAAGTAGGAGAGGGCCAGGTTGTGAAGAGTATGAAAAGCTAAACAGAGAATTTTATATTTCATCCTGGAGGTAACAAGGAGTCACAGGATTTTTTAAGTAGGGCAGTAGCATGATCAAACCAGTGCTTTAGGAAGATCATTTTGGCAACTGAATGGAAAAATAGGCTGGAATAAAGAGAGATATGACGTGGGGAGACCCACCAGCAGGCCATTGTAATAGTTTAGGACTGAAGTGATGAGGGATTGTACCAGGGTGGTGGCAGTGTCAGAGAAGAGAAAGGGATATATGCTAGAAATATTATGAAGGTAGAAACAACAATATTTAGCAACAGATTAAACGGATATGTGGGGTGAGAGGGAGGAGTTGAGAATGACACTAAATTTGTGGACCTGGGTGAGTGGTGAGATGGTGGTGCCTTCAGTAATAATAGGGAAGTTCAGAAGTGGGAAGGTTTTGGGGGAGAATATAATGAGTTCTGTTTTGGACATACTGAGTTTGAGATACCTACAGTACATCCAGGCTGTTATGTCTAATAGCCCACTGGTGATGCCTTTAGGCCTTTACTCAAGCTTCCAGTCTTTTCTGTTCTAGGCGTAATATCCACATTCAGAATTAGGAGTTGGAGTAGCATTCCAAGATCAATATGAGTTAATGTTGTGTAGCAACCAAAAAAGCTTGCATATTATTAGGCTTTTTAAGGGAAACAAAGTTTGTAGAATTAGGGAAGTGATGTCTTCTGTTCTCCCAGAATTTTAGACCTGGATCTAGAAAGGAATTGAGGAACTATCTAATACAATCTCCTTCCCCCTATTATAAAGATGAGGAAACTCAGGCCCAGATAAGTTTAGTGACTTGATTTAGGTTGTTGTTCAGTTGTATCTGACTCTGTCACTCCATGGACTTTTGTCCATGGGTTTTCCTTTGCAAAGATACTGGAGTAATTTGCCATTTCCTTCTCAAGTGTATCCTAATTTTATAGATGAGAAACTGAGGCAGTCAGGGTTAAATGACTTGCCCAGGGTCGCATAACTAGTAACTGTCTGAGGTGAAATTTGAACTCAGATCTTCCTGACTTGAGACCAACAAACTATCCACTGTACTGTGTAGCTACCATGATGAAAGTTACTCAGGTAGAAATTGGCAGAGACAGAATTTGAACTCACATCTCCAGACTCCAGAGCCATCACTCTTTCTGCTATAGCACACTATCCTGCACTGATCAAATCATATCTGAAATATTATATTTTTTCTGGTTATCCCACTGTAGAGAGAATGTTAATAAGCTGAAGAATATATAGGATGGTGGATGACCTTGGAGTCATGTTACTTGAGTATTAGCTGAAGGATAAGTAATGGGAGATGTTCAACCTGGAGAAGGGAGAAGGAAGAGGAGGAAGGATGGCATGGTTGTTTTCAAGCAATTAAAGTAATTGGGCTCAGAGGGAAGAATTAGAATCAATGGATAGAGTTACAAAGAAGAAAATTTAGGTTTGTTCTAAGAAAAATCTTTCAAACAGTTAGAGTATTCTAAGAGTAAAATTGACCATCTCAAGAGGTAATGGTTTTATCCCTCTCTAAGGCTCTTCAGCAACAGGATAGATAATCACTTATCTGGTATGGTAGAATAGGGGAGGTAAGGTCTTTTTCAGGTATGGGTTTTACCAGAGGGCTCCCAAGATCTCTGGTAGAAATAAGTAAGCTCCTCAACAGCATGAACTGTTGTTTTCTTTCTATCACTAATGCCTTAACACAATGCCTTGCACAAACTAGGCACCTAGTAGGTGCTTGTTGAATTGAATAAGAGATTCTCTGGAATTCTGTATGTAGATAATGGCATGATCAGATGTGAGAATACCAGACAAATGTGGGGGATAATCAGTAATCGAATCTATCTAGAATGTTATAAAGGTAGGTTGGAGCCAGATTGTAAAGGGCTTTAAATGCCAAAATAGGAGTTTGGGTATTAATAGGTAGATAACTGAGAGCCATTGGAGATTCTTTTAAAATTCTGTCCTTGGAAATGAATTTGACATTGACTTGTACCATTGAATTAATGGCATATTCTAATTAGCTTTATTGTATTTGATATTTTTGTATCAGAGGCATAATGGAGAGCATTTACATATTGTTTGAATTTTCACATCTATCAGATTAGATTATGAACTCCTCAAACATAGGAAATACTATGTGATAGCTATTATTATGTATATGTCTCTAATAGCACCAACCAAAACAGTAAACATTCATTAAGTGCCTACTATGTGCCAGGCACTGTATTAAGTAAGCCCTGGAGATATAAAGAAAGGTAAAAGATAACCCCTGTTTTCAAGGACTTCACAGCTTAATGAGAAATACAATATATAAACTACTATGTACCAAAAAAGCTATGTGCAGGCTAAATTGAAAATACTAGATAGAAAGCACTAGAATTAAGAGGGATAAGGAAAGACTTCCTGTAGAAAGTGGGATTTTATCTGGGACTTGAAGAAAGCCAGGGAGATCAGAGTGGAAGAGGGAGGGCATTCCATGCAAGGAAGACAGCCAGAGGCAATGTCCAGAGTCAGGAGATGGACTGTCTTTTTTAGAGGAAAAGCCAGGGTGGGGGAATGTCAGTCACAGAGTAATGGTCAGGGTAAGGGAGAAAAAGAATAAAATGTAAGACTGAAAATTGGGGTGTGGAGGGATAGGCTATAAAATTTTGTATTTGATCCTGAAAGTGATAGGGAGCCACTGGAGTTTATTAGAGTGGGTAAAGGTAGCATGATTAAACCTGGGTTTTAGGGAAGATCATTTTGACAGCTGAGTTGAGGATGGTCTGGAGTGGAGAAAGGCTTGAGGCTCAGCGATCAATCAGCAGGCTGTCAAAATAATTTAGGCATGAGGTGACAAGAGCCTATAACCAGGGTAGGGGTCAGGAGAGAGAAGGGGTCCTATTTGAGAGATGTTACAAAGGAAAATAGAAAGGTTTTGGCAACAGGTTGGATGTGGGAGGTGAAAGAAAGTAAGAAGTTGGAGATGACATCTAGATCATGAGCCTAGGGTGCTCGGAGGAGAGTGGGGTCCTCTACAGTAATAGGAAACTTTGGGAAGGAAGGAGGGGAATGTTTTGTACATGTTGAGTTCAAGATCTCTTCAGGACATCCAGTTTAGATTCAAGACCAGGAGATCAACAGAGAGGTTAGCACTGGATAACTAGGGGTTTTTTATTTTTAAAATTTATTTACTTTTAGTGTACAACATTCGGTTCCATAATCCCTTGAGTTTCGAATCTTCTCTCCCTTCCTCTATTCCCCCCTCCCTCCCATGGTGGCATGCAATCAAATACAGGATCTACAAATACCTTCGCATTCAACATTTGTCAAGTTGTAAAGGAGGATTATAACCAGTGGAGTGAACAGTGAGAAAGAACAAACAAAACAACAACAACAAAAAAGAGATCAAGTAGTTTGCTTCAGTCTGCATTCAGACTCCGTAGTTATTTCTCTGAATGTGGCTATCCCTCTCCATCATGCGTCTTTTGGAGTTGTCTTATAACCTTGCATTGCTGAGAAAAACCCAGTCTATCCAAGTTAGTTGGCACACATATGGTATATCTGTATTTCTGTACAAAGTTCTCCTGGTTCTGCTCTCCTCACTCAGCATCAGTTTATATAAGTCTCTCCAGGATGAAGTCCATCTTATGCAATCCATCTCCTCTTCATTTCTTACAGCACAATAGTATTCTATTACATTCATGTACCACAACTTGTTTAGCCATTCTCCAAATGTTGGTCCTCTCCTTGATTTCCAATTCTTTGCCACAACAAAAAGAGCTGCTATAAATTTTTTGTATAAATGGGTCCTTTTGCCACTTCTATGATCTCTTTGGGATACAGTCCCAGAAGTGGTATTGCTGGGTCAAAGGGTATGCAATTATTTATAGCCCTTTGGGTATAGTTCCAGATTGGTCTCCAGAATGGCTGAATCAGTTCACAACTCCACCAACAATGCATTAATGTTCCAGTTTTTCCACATCCTCTCCAGCATTTATCATTTTCTTGTTCTGTCATCCTGGCCATTCTAACAGGTGAGATGTGGTACCTCAGAGTTGTTTTGATTTGCATTTCTCTAATCAATAGTGATTTAGAGTATTTTATATGCTTATAGATATCTTTCATTTATTCCTCTGAAAACTGCCTATTCATATCCTTTGACCATTTATCAGTTGGGAAATTACTTGTATTCTTATATATTTAATTCAGTACTCTGGATAAGTAGTTTTGAGTGTAATCAGAATTAAGGAGATAATTGCTTTTAATACAGTAGCTCATAGTTAAAACTAAGCAAGTCTTTATTAAATTAACATTTATCATCTCTAAATGGAGGGAAGGAAGAAGGTAAGGGAAGAAGCATTTATATAATGTCTACTATGTACAAGGTACTAGACTAAGCACTTTACAAATAATATTTCATTTGATCATCACAGTGGCCCTAGAAGGTAGCTGCTGTTATGATGCTCATTTTCCAGTTGAGGAAACTGAGGCAAATAGAGTAACTTCTGCCTTGCCCAGGGTTATGTAGCTAGTAAATTTCTGAGGGCAAATTTGAACTCAGGTCTTCCTTACTCTAGGCCTAGCTTTCTATTCACCAGCACTACCTGGCTGGCCTCTAAATGCATATTGGTTAGTAGTATGTAATTAAAATGTGATTTATATTAGAAAGGAATACAAAATAATTGTTTCTATAAGAATTCTAATGTTTACCTAAAATATTGTTAAAGATTTTCTAGGGTAATGTTTAATCAGCTCTGTCATTTAATGACTATCATAGATTTCTGGAGGAGATGTCAAAGGCCATCGAGTTCAACCTCCACATTTCATAGTGGAGGAGACTAAAGCCCAAGAAGTGTAAGAGCCTTGCCCAGCTCACACAATAGTTGAGTACTAGAGGTGGGATTGGCACCCAGGTCTGCTGACTGTATTGTCAATACTCTTTCCTTTGTGGTTTTATCTAGTTCATTTGGAAGTAGATTTAGACATGACCACTCTATTCAACTATCTTTCTATCATCTTGGTATAAATACAAACATACAGGGGTGGCACAGTGAATAAAGCACCACCCCTGGAGTCAGAAGGACCTGAGTTCAAATCCAGCCTAAGACACTTAGCACATATTAGCCATGTGACCTTAGGCAAGTCACTTAACCCCAATTGCCCTGCCATCCCCCTCCAAAAAAAGAAAAAAAAGAGAAAAAAGAAAACTAAACACAAATATACAGCATTGCTTATCAATAACTTTCCAAATGAGAGGCTGTATGGTATAGTGGACATAGACTAGATGTTAGAAAGACTCAGGTTCAAATTCTGCCTCTGACACATACTGGTTATAAGAACCAAGGTTATTAGTGCCCCAAGCAACTTATAAATTTCAGAGAAAGTATTCATCTGCCTTAGTAAAGGAAGTTTCTCACCAGGGTATCTCTACACTGATGACATCACAGGCCAATTAAAAATAAATAATATAAACAACTTCAAATAAGTATGAAAAGATATAAAAATTTTGTTACATTTTAATACTTGCTGGGTAATATTCTCTGAGCTTCATCCTTCAAAAATTATTTATCTAAGTATGGAAACAAGAAAGAGGCTAAGATAAAAATTTAATTTAATCAGAATTTAATATTCCCTAGATCGTCATACTTTTTACCATATTTCATAGTTATTTCCTCAGTCCCATTAAAATGTCCTTGAAGATCACTGTGTTATGACTTTGAAATATACGATATGAATATATATTTTTTATGATGAATTAAAGAGCTCATGTAAAAGCTAACACACTAGAGGGCACCTATGCATCACAGTCAGCAGAATGGATTTTCTAGTGTGTATTCCAAGCACTTAGTTTGGATCATGATTTATTCAATAACCAAAATTTTATGTCTGAAGCTTACAAAGTGTCTTCAGTCTGTGATCATTGAAGGAAATGAAATCTTGGAAGTGATCTTTTTTTGTTCATTTTCAAATGGGACTTTGAAGACCAACAAAGTTAGGAAATAATTTTGTGTATTCATAATAATATTATAACAATGTGTATGTATCTCTTTCCTACTAAGAAGGTGGAAGAGGAGAAAATTATAGAAGTTATTGTTTCCAATTCTTTATTTCTTTGAAATAAGAGGCAAACATTTTTATAAATGTTAAATGAAAATAAATGAAAAAGCATTTATTAAGTGTTTACTCTTATGGATTAAGCAGTAGGGATACATGTTCAAAAAGCAAAGACAATCTCTGCCCTCAAAGAGTTTATATTCTGATGACATAGACAAAGTACAAAGGAGAACTATAGCCAGGGAAGGACTTTTGGTTCTAAATATAACTGGGATGGTGAATAGGGCCTGGTAAGTTGGGCCATAGGGGAATAGATTGACACCCCATCCAGAAATATTGGTAGAACTGATTTGATCATCATGGTTCATAGCTACAGTCAGGGTGAAGCAAAGAGGAAAGGGGATCTGACTGAGGTCCTGTGGAGATGATAGAGTTGGAAGTAAAGTGAAACACTTAACTTCTCTATTCCCTAGTTCATTCCTGACTCTCAAGCCATCTCCTCCTTACCCTGGAGAAACTTTCATCCTGGTCCATCCCTCCTCACCCCACCAACTCCCCATGTTTCACTTTACTCTCAACTATCATCTCTTTCACAGGACCTCCTCAGCAACCCTTTCCTCTTTTCTCCACCCTAACTGGTCCAAAAAATAACAGGCCCTCCTGCATTTAGACTATGTTACATAGCCCCAAGAATGATGTGTCAAGTTTGAGAGAGGAAGGAGAGGGTGAGGTGCATCAAAAAGGAATTTACATTTAGTGATTCAGCCTTGAGTGTGCTTCTCACAAAGGACCCTTATTATACTACTTCCTCTGATACTGACATTAAATAGATTTTTTCTCATTTGATATGCTAGCTGCCAGCAGTCCTTATTTCTTGGCCATTATCATGTATGATAAGACTGTTAAAGATATGTTCATTATCATGCTCCCCCCAAAATTGTAGGTTTCTATAATGTTGTGGATAATGTAGTTGGCAGTATTCTATTAAAATTGCATTTGTCTTCAAATATTGATTAAATGTGTACAAGTTGATATGTCTTTGGGTCCAGTCAACCACTATGGATCACAGATTCATTTCAGAGTTTAGAGACTTGTTTTGCTGCTCCTTTGGAAAATTATATTATCATTATTAATAAATTATTAACAGTTACCCATGAAGTATGTATTAAGGCATATATCTCTTAGACTTCTTATGTGAATTTATAATAATTTCCCAGTTTTTGTCTTTACATAAACTGTTCCTATTGTCTGGAAAGTACTTACTCTTGCTTCACCTTTGACCTTGAGAATCCTTACCTTCCTTCAATATTCACTTAAGGTCTCACTTTCTATAGGAAGTCTTTCTGGATTTCTCTAGTTATTAGTGCTCTTCCCTTCTAAATTATTTCATATCTTTTTGCATTTGCTTCCTTTACTTTGTCCAGTAGAATGTGGATCGTAGGTAGTATTTTTCATTTTGTCTTTGTATCTCTTATAGTAGATACATAATAATATGATTATTGAACCTGAATTTCCTCCTAGGTTTCTCAAATTGTTAGTATCTCAAAACACGTTGGAAATGTCTAAATGTTTTTTGAATTGATATCTTCCATAGATTGGAAATCAGGATTCAGTTGCTAAACTACAAAAGTCCAAATCATAAACTACTATCATTTTTCATGATTTTTAATGATATACATTTCAGATTGTTAAAGTAACCTTGGAATGCCCATAAAGAGCTGTACATAGTTCAAATCTTGGTCATTACTTCTATTTGTTTAATAACAATAACAACAGTTTGTTGTTCAGTCTTATCTGACTTTTCGTGAACCCATTTGGGGTTTTCTTGGCAAAGATGCTGGAGTGGTTTGCCTTTTCCTTCTTAAGCTCATTTTACAGATGAGGAACCTGAGGCCAACAGGATTAAGTGACTTACCCAGGGACAGATAGCTGCTAAATATCTGAGGCCAGATTTGAACCCAGGAAGATGAATCTTTCTGATTTGAAACTCAGTACACTATCTACTGTGCAATCAATCCACATGCTGCTGCTGCTGCTGCTACTACTGTTGCTGCTACTGATGATGGTGATGATGATGGTGGTGATGATGATGATGATAGCTAATATAAGTAGCACTTACTATACGCCAGGCACTGTGCTAAGTGCTTTACAATTTTTATCTGGTTTCATCCTTAAAACATGCTATTGTTATCCCCATTTTACAAATGAAGAAACTGAGGCAAAAACAGTTAAGTTATTTGCCTCAAGCTGCACAGCTAGTAAGTGTCTGGGGCCGGATTTGAACTCAGATATTTGTAATTCCTTGCCCAGCACTCTATCCACTCTGCCACCTAACTGGTTAGTTATATATGGTCCTTCTTATATATACCTTCAGATTTCGTGATATTTTTGAACTGTACCTGTTATTTTGTTGATTATAGTTAAGCTAAACAACAGACAGCCTTTTTCATGTGTAGTATATCTACACATAGTAGATACTCAGTAAATTTTGTTTAACTGATTGACTCTACTTCATACTGCCAATCATGACAATGAAATTTATTTGGTACAAATTCAAATTGATTCTAATTTTCTCTGTGCTGGCCGTCCCTTTTCTTAGTCCCCATACTTTTTGATCTTGCTATAGCTTTTGACACTGTTGACCAACCCTTGGCTTCAGGATAATCTTTTCTCCTTGAGTTTTTGAGACATTGGCTCTACACTGACTTACCTCCTACCTGTCTGGCTATAACTTCTAAGTCTCGTGAGAACAGCATTCATGTAGTTCCCTATGATACATAGATATACCTGAGTGCTCAAGTACTGGCCTTTTTTCTCTCTTTTCTCTCCATTATTTTTTTATGCTCTCATTAGCTCCCTTGTATTCAACTAACATCTCTGTTGTAGATAACTCTTCAGACCAATATGTTCAGCCCTCAGCTAGCTCCTGAACTCTAGACCTTCAACTCCAACTACATGTTGGAAACCTCTGTCTTCATGTCCCATAGTCATCCCAAATACCCCATTAGACTCCTTATATTTCTTCCACTGAACCCTTCTCTCCTACTAACTTTCCTATTTCTGTCAAGTTTAGTTAGAGCCATTCTTCTAGTCATCTCTGTCCATAACCCTTAACACTGAATTCTCTTGTCTTCCTTCCCTATATCCAATTAATTGCCATCTCATTTATTCTGCCTCCACATAATCTCTCCTGTTTGTCAATTCTCTGCATTCGTGCAGTAACTACTCTAGTTCATGAACTTAACCCTTCTCATTTAGACTAGTGCATTAGTTTCTTAATTGGTCTTCCTATATTCAACTTCTAACATCTCCCATCTATCTTCCACACAACTGTCAATTTTATTCCTGTAGCACAGATCTGATTGTCATTTTCTTGCTTAAGAAGCTTCAGTAGATCCTTGTTACCTTGTATAAAATTGCCTATTATATAAAATACAAACTTATCATTTGGCATTTCAAGCTTTCCACAATATGGATCTTGCCTATTTTTTCCAGGATGATTCTATTACACACAACTCCCCCTCATAAACACATATACTCAAACCAAAATGGCATATTTGTCACCTATACATCATGCCCAGTCTCTTGTCTTTATGAGTGCTGTTAACCAGGTCTGTAATTCTATTTCCTCATTTCTATGTTTTTGGAACCCCTGCCTCTATTTAAAGCTCAGTTCAAGTGCCATTTTCTTTAAGAGGCCCTTCCTAATTTCTCTAGTTTTTATTATTCTCCTCCCTCCCCCACCGCCAAATTGCCTTGCATTTAACTTATATTTAGTTATCTGTGTACATGTTATAACTCTTTTGTAGAATGTAAACTCCTTGAAGTCAAGGATTATTTGGCTTTTGTATCTCCATCACTTAGCACAGTGCCTGGCACATTGGAAATGTCTAAGTGTTTTTTGAATTGATATCTTCCAGAGATTGGAAATCAGGATTCAGTTGCTAAACTACTTATTGGTTTCAAGATCAAGGGACCCATACCTAAAGATCTACTTTGAGCCCAATACTTTGAGCCCCATATTTTGAGCCCAAAATATGATTTTATGACAGTCTTTAAGCATTTATTAAGAGCTTACTATGTGCCAGGTAGGACAGCTGGGTGGTACAGTGGGTAGAGTGTTGGGCTTGAAGTCAGGAAGACATATTCCTTAGTTCACATCTGACCTCAGATACTTCTAGCTGTGTGATCCTGGGCAAGTCACTTAACTTTGTTTACCTCATTTTCTTCATCTATGAAATAAACTGAAGAAGGAACTGGCAAGCCACTCCAGTATCTTTGTCAAGAATACCCTAAATGGTGTCACAAGGAGTCAGAAAGAGCTGAAGAACAATTAAACAACAACTTTATGCTATAGCTGAAAATTGGAAACAAAGTAGATGCCTGTTGATTGGGAAATAGCTGAAAAAAACTGATATACGGGATATTACTGTGCTATAAAAAATTATGTATGTGTACCCCAATTGCTAAATCGTCAAAGGATATGAACAGGCAATTTTCAGATAAAGAAATTAAAACTCTCTATCATCATATAAAAATGATCTAAATCACTATTGATTAGTGACATTCAAATGAAAACAGCTGTGAAGTACCACCTCATATCGATCAGATTGGCTAATATGACTAAAAAAAGGAAAATGACAAATGTTGGAGAATATGTGGGAAAATTGGAACACTAATGCATTGTTGGTAGAGTTGTGAACTGATCCAAACATTCTGGAGAATAATTTGGAACTATGCCCAAAGAGCTATAAAACTTTGCATATCCTTTGATCCATCAATACCCCTACTGGGTCTGTATCCCAAATAAAAAAGGGAAAAGGACTCACATATACAAAAAAAATATTTATAGCAGTTCTTTTTGTTGTGGCAGAAAACTGGAAATTGAGGGGATGCCCATCAATTGGGAAATGGCTAAACAAGTTGTGGTATATGAATGTAATGGAATACTATTGTTCTATTAGAAATGAATGTGTAGATTTCAGAACAACCTGGAAAGATTTAAGTGAACTGATGCTGAGTGAAGTGAGCAGAACCAGGAGAACATTGTACACAGTAACAGCAATACTGTGTGATGATCAGCTTTGATAGACCTAACTCTTCTCAGCAATACAGTGATCTAAGAGAATTCCAAAAGACTCACTATGGAAAATGCTGTCCACATCCAGAGAAAGAACTATGGAGTCTGAATGCAAATTGAAGCAGATTAGTTTCTTTCTCTTCTTTCTTTCTCATGGTTTTCCCTTTTATTTAGATTCTTCCTTCACAACCTAATGTGGAAATATGTCTAATAGGATCGTACATGTATAGCCTGTATCGGATTGCAGGCCATCTTGGGGAGGGGGAAGGAGAAAAGAATTTGGAACTCAAAATCTTATTAAAGTAAATGTTGAAAACAAAACAAAACAAAAAGAAATGATATATGTGATAAATAGAGTAACAGAGAAGGAACTATAAGAACTGATGCAGAATGAAATAAGCAGAGCCAAGAAAATGATATACACAGTAACTGCAACAATGTAAAAGGAAAGAACAATGACACACACGCACAAAAATCAAAACTTTGTATCACAAAATAAAAAATGGGACTTGAAAGAAGATGTATGAGAAGGCACCCACCTCCAAATACCCGCAGCCTACCCCTTTGTGGAGGTGGGAGATCTACTGGTATATTGCACAATACAATAAGTACACATACACACACTGTTTGTCTTACGGGATGACTCTTGGGTTAGAGGAGGGGAAGGGATACGGAGGATACTGTGGTGATTTAAGAAACAGAAAATCTTAATAAATTATTTTTTAAAAAAAATAGAAAATGCCCAGATCTGAGAGATGGATTGTTTTGCTCAAGAAACAGCAAGGAGGCCAGTGTCACTGTATTAAAAAGTACATGGGGGATGTAAGGTGTAATAAGACTGCAAAAACAGGTACTATGATGGGGGTGGGGTGGGTGAGGAGGGCGCTTAGGTTATGAAGTGCTTTGAACATCAAACGGAGGATTTTCTATTTGATCCTGGAGGTAATAGGGAGCCACTGAAGTTTAGGGTACAGGGTGATATGGTTGGACCTTCACTTTAGGAAAATCATTTTGGTAAGTGGAGAATGAACAGGAATGGAGAAAGACTTATGGTAGGCAGAGCAGCCAGTAGCCTAAGTAAGATGATAGCCTGCACCAAGGTGGTAGTTATAGCAAAGGAGGTGTATTTGAGAGATGATGCAAAGGTGAAATGGACTGGCCTTAGCAATAGATTGGGTGTGGGGGATAAGAGATAACGAGGAGTCAAGGTAACACCTATGTTGTAATCCTAGAGTATGGGAAGGATAGTGTTGCCCTCCACAGAAAAAGGCAAGTTTGAAAGGTGGGAGAGTTTGAGGGGAAAGGTTTTATTTTGGATGTGTTGAGCTTAAGATGGCTCTTCCTCTTTGAGATGTCTGATAGACTTGAAGATTCAGTACTGATGGTCAGTAGAGAGGATGGGTCTGGGTAGATTTGAGAATTATCAGCATAGCAATGATAATTGAATCTGAAAACTGACGAGATCACCAAATGAAATATAGTATAGAGGAAGAAAAGAAGATGGTCTTAAACAGAACCCCATGGGGTATCCTGGATAAAGATCCAACGAAGAAGACTATAGGTAGGAGGAGAACAAGGAGAGAGAAGTGGTCCCAGGAAACTATAGAAAAGAGAGCATCAAGGAGAAAGCGCTGGTCTGACCGTGTCACTCCCCTGCTCAATAGAGTCCAGTGGCTTCAAATACAAAATGTACTGTTTAGAGTTCACAACCCTTCACACACACACATAAACACCTTTCCAGTCTTCTTACACTTTAATCAGCCTCTTGTACTCTGGGATCCGATAACACTGGCATAGCTGTTCCTCTAAAAAGACATTTCATTTCTACATTTTGGGCATTTTCACCATCTGTCCTTCAGGCCTAGAATTTTCTCCCTCCTCATCTTCATCTCTTGGCTTCTGTGGCTTCCTTCAAGCCCAAATAGAATCCCAAGTTTTATAGGAACCTTTTTTAGTCTCCCTTGATGTTCATGCTTTACCTCTTTTTATTATTTCTAATTTATCCTGTATATGGTGTCTGTATATAGTTGTTTACAGTTGTCTCCCCCATTAGGCTTTGAGCTCCTTGTTTGCCAGACTGTCTTTTGCCTTTCTTTGTGTCCCTAGGACTTAGCACAGTGTCTAGCATATAGTAATTGCTTAATGAATGTTTCTTGATTGATTGAAATCTAGGTAAATTATGTATCTACCACATTACCTTTTATGGATCAGTCCTTACCGCTTCTTAGTGATCTCTGCTTATCTTTCCAAAATGCTCACAAACCATCCCTTTAATAATATATTTTATAATTTTTCCAGGAATCAAAATAAAACTCACTATATAACCTAAAATTTCCAGACTATATCTGTTTCAAGTGGCCTTTTTCTTTGACAGTGTAACTGTTGACACACCCCACATTTCAAAATGTTATACACTCATGTCATAGTTCAAGGAAATACTAATATATTAATTTCTACCCACAAAAATGAGACAGTCCCCTACATTTGTTCCTTTTTTGTAAACTGAAGCTGAAAATGTAACCTACATTTTTGGAGATTACTTTCCTTAGCAGAAGAAATATCAATATTTGTGGTTGCTGTTCGGTTGTTTCAATCATATCCAACTCTTCATAATCCCAGTTGGGATTTTCTTGGCAAAAGATGCTGGAGTGGCTTGCCATTTCCTTCTTAGCTCATTTTACAGATGGGAAACTGAGGCAAACAGTATTAAGTCACTTGCCTAGAGTTACACAGCTAAGTAAGTGTCTGAGGCCAGATTTAAACTCAGGAAGATGAGTTTTCCTGATTCCAAGCCCAATGCTTTATCTGCTGCCTCCTAGTTGCCCATTATATTTAATATAGCTTATCACAATCCTTTTTGCATGTCTATTAGAGCACTGATATATACTACTTGTAGCCTCTTAATTTGCATTCTAAAAGTTAAACAGGGCATTTTTGTTTTTGTGTTTTTTTTAATTTCTTCATTTTGCAAGAAGCTTATTGGACTTTATTTCCCCATCTCTTTCCCTTTCCCCTACCTATTCCCTCTCCCCCTTCATCAAAATCACAATAACTTTTTTTGAGGTCATTAGTTTGAGGTCAGATAATTATTAGTACTTGAACTGAGCAATCTATGCCCCCCTATTTGATAAACAAAATATACAAATAAATGGGTTCTGAATAATAGTCTGAGAAACTCTAAACAGCATTACCTTTATATTATAGGCATTTTAAAATGTCTTCAGAATTTGTTTTTACTGCTTCGAAGCCCTTGACTGTACGTCTGATAGTTAAGGTTATCATATCAGTCAGTCAGCAAGCATTGAACACCTACACCATTCCAGGTACCATGCTAGGAACTAGAGACACAAAGAGTAAACAAAGTAAAACTGTTCCTGTCCTCAAGCAACTCACTACCTGACTGACTCCATATTAAGTGATAGGTTAGATTTAGAGTATTTTGTTCCTTTAGGTACATAGTAATGTGCTAGCCCTTATATCTATCCCATTAGTTCATAGTCTCATTTGTTCAGTTGTTGCTGCTTGAATTTAGCGTACATCCAAATTTGATCCAGAGGAATAAGCAGAATTCTTATGAGAATATGTGAGTCAAAAGTTCTACTATGCTAAAAACATCCCCAGAGATCTCATGTTGAGAAGGAATGTTTCAAATAATATGACAGGAAACTTTATTTTCAGCAAAATATATATTCAAGTATATATATATATTCAAGTATGCTGCTATAATGCCAAGTGAGTTAAAGTGCCCTATCATGCTGTATATCACAGACCATAATGACAGACACTTGAAAAGTAAATTTCACAACCAAAACATGTTTTTGCTATGAAATGTATATGTTTTGGAATGTATATGTATATGTTTTGCTATGAAAGATTTTAACAGTCAGTTCAGTTTCTTACCCAAGAATAAAGAGCACAGGATTTGGAATGGGCATCAGAAGATCTGACTGGTTTCAAATCTTGGGTTTACCACTTACTATCCATGTTGTCTTTGAGTAAGTCATATAATTTACCTTGTCTGTGAAATAAGGAAATTGGACTCGATGATATCTTTAAGTCCTGTTATGTAACATAACTGTGGTAAATGCTCAGTCAGGAAGAGTGGTCACAAAGAGGCAGTAGACTGTTTACCATGTTAAGATTTTTTCTACTGGGTACATAAAGATACAGCCACAAGTAACTGATACGAATAAGAAAGAAAAATGTACACATATTACATATAGATCATAGACACAGACCTGAAATCACTAAGTTATTAATCAGTCATTAAACCAAAAAGGGAAGAATTAGACATTTTATGGTATGCTAGGAAGCCAGTGCTTCATTATAAAACTCTTTGGTTTAAGTTGGATATTTAATAGCTGTCAGTCTTGTTAAAGTACAAAGATAAGTTAATATGGGCTTACCACACCCTAGGTTTAAGAAGTGTTTTATTTTTTTAAAGAGAAAGTCTTTAGTAATTACAGAAATTAAAAGCAGTATGCTGTCAGTGTGTACTTTCGTGTTTTTCCATACAAACCCACTAATTCATATGGCATTTGGTAAAGCATCAACTTTTTTGTGGTGCACTCAGATTCTCTAAGAACCTGATGAATTTCTTTGAGAGAGAAGTAGCAGCCCAATCTAGCTCAGCTGTACTCAATCTGAGTTGCTTTCCTACCTACAAACCCTTACTTCAAAGCGAGGAACATAATGTACAATTTTTTAATGGCTCTAGACCCAGGCACTCAGACTCTCTGTGCTCTGAGCCTTACCTCAGTGTAAACACCTAATCAAGATTGCCTGCGCTTCAACAATAGCAGCCAAATGCAATTCGAGAACCACAAGCCTTTGAAGTCCTCACTGCAAAGGCCGGTTTTCTAGTCTGGGATAATGACATGCCATGATTGCTGTCTTTGTTGTATCTTTTCAGTAGAGAAGCAATTATAGGCCCCAATTTAACAGAATAGACATTACACAGCTTATGATGCTCAAAATGCAATTTCATTTGATCATTTTCTCAATTTGATTGGTATTAATAGAATAGTTCACAAAAAAATAGCCGGCAGAGGTTGTGTCCCGTTCCACTTTCAAAGAGATAATGTAGAAGTATGCTTTACTTGCCCAGAAACTATCAGTACAATGATTCAGTCAGTGAGTTCCACCAAAACAGCCTGTGAATGAAAAGGCTGTATGTTCCATTTTCTCTGGGAAATGAAACTTATGATAGTGCTCTCTAATTTCTTAACTTCATATCAGAGATATATTACAGCTTCCCTTCATTGCTAGTTAAGACAGTATCTCCAGCAGAATATATGTGAGGAAAAATTTACAAATTTACTAATCCATAAAGTTCTCCCTACTTCATTGGATTTTTCTAACAGTTTAAGAATTATAGAATCCAAATACTAGACTCAGAAAGATCTATTTGCCATGTTAAGACGCTTTTGACTGGGTATATAAAGATACAGCTGTAAGAAATTTTGATATAAATAAAACATAAAAAGATACACATATTCCATATGGATCAGATAAATAGACTCTTCAGTTCACACATTAACTTATTAATCATTTATTAAACCAAGAAGGGAAGAATTATAGACATGATGATATACTAAATTGAGATTAATTTATAATATTATCCTGTGTTTAGGTAGTACTTAACTTACTCCATTCTAGCCTGATAATGAATAGACATCCTTTTAAAGTTAATATTATATTTCATAGTCTTATTATACTATAGTCTTATATGTTATAGTCTCCCCAGACAGTCTTTTTGTAGTAGCTTACAATCCCAACATCAATTTATTCCTTCCAGTAAAAGCAATTTATTTTCCTCTGGGCTGTCTGATATTTTGTTTTGTTAGGGGAAAGTAAGGATATAAAAAAAAGATATCATTGATATGATGCTTTTTTAATGTTTTATTGTATTTTAAATTCAATTTAATTTTCAGTTCCAGATTCTCTCTTGTCCTGCTCCCTTGCCTGCCTATTCAGAAGGCAAGAAATATAAAACTCATTACAAATTTGAAGTCATACCAAACAAATTTTTGCATTAGCCATGTTCTGGGTGGGAAAGACAAGAAAATAAAGAGAAAAAATATATTTACTTCAGTCTGCACTCTGGGGTCTTTCTCTGCAGGTGGATAGCAATTTTGGGAGTTGTAGTGGTTTATTGTGTTGATCAGTTATTAAATCACAGTTGATTATCTTTTACTGTGTAAAAGATATTGCTTTTACTGTCTACATTGTTTTCCTGGTTCTGCTACTTTACTTTGCGTCAGTTCATATAAGTCTTCCCAGGTTTTTCCAGAACCATCCCCTTTATCATTTCTTAGAGTACAAGAGAGCACAATTCCATGACATTCATAACTAGCAGCTTGTTTAGCCATTCCCCAGTTATTGAACATCCCCTCAGTTTCTAATTCTTTTCCCCCACAAAAAGAGCTACTATAAATATTTTTGTACATATGGGTCCTTTTCTTTTTCCTTTTATGTCACCAGGGTATAGACACAGTAGTGGTATTACTGGGTCAAAAGTGTGCACTGTCTAATAGCTTTGGGGGCATAGTTCCAACTTGCCTTCCAGAATGATTGACCTAGTTCACAGCTGCATCAACAATGCATTAAGTGTGCCGATTTTCCCATAGCAGCTCCAGCATTTTTAGTGTCACAAATTCCAAGAAACAAAGTTTCCAGACATTAATAATGAATTTATTTGACTATCCTATCCAGTAATCAATAAATTGATAGTCATTGGTTTCTCTTGGTAACCAAAGACACCAAGGAAGACTTTGAAACACCTTAAATGAGATGTGTTCCATTTGATGCAGAACTCAGTGGATAAGTGAAACTCAACCCTGATTGGTGGACATTTAATGAGGAGGTGGGCTAAGAACCCTCATCCCCTCAGTCTCTTCTCTGTAGAAAGGGGGAGGTCAGCTGAGAATGTAACCTGATCATGAAGTATGAGCCCCTTTCAGCAATCTGGGCAGAAGGTTCTCTCTGGTTTGGTTTCTCTTTACAAGCTGGGTTGCCCTAAACTCTGACAAAGGGGAGCAAGAACAGGAACTCTTTCTCCTGGGGAAGGACCTAACTCAAACTGGATCCTGATTATACCATAGACACAATTTAAGTTCCCAGTTGAGTAGGACCTTACAGCTGCTTTGAGTAGCAGATGTCTTTAGAAGAACTGGAATGTTTATGACGTTCTTGAGCCAAGAAGGGGCTTGTCTTTAAGGTACCCTTTTGAGAAAAACAGGAATAGTACAAATTATTATTATTAATAATCAAGTGACACAGCATTAAAATTAATTTCTCTCAGTAGTCTAATGTGATAGACAACAAGCATAAACTACGTACAAACAAGGTTGTATACAGGATAAATTGGGGCAGGGAAAAGAATGGGATCTATACAAGAGATGTTACAAAGGTAGAAACTACAGGACTCAATGACTAATTGGATTAGAGAGGTGAGAAAAAGTGAGGACTCAAATATAACACCTAGGTTACAAGCTGAGACAACTGGAAGAATGATGGTACTCTCAATGGTAATAGAGCAATTACAAAAAGTTGAGAATTTGGGGGAAAAAATAATTAATTCAGTTTTGGACGTATTGAGTTTAAGATGTCTATGACGTTTTTAGTTTGAAATGTCTTAGGCAAAACTTAGGATATGTGAATCTGGAGGTTAGGAGAGAAATTAGGACTAGAGAAATAGATCTGAGAACCTTCAACATAGATGTAGTCATTAAAACCATGGGAACTGATGAGTCTACCAAATGAAATAATACATAGAAACAAGAGAAGACAGCCTAGGACAAAACCCTGGGGAACACTCACTTTTATCAAACGTGACCTGGATGAAGATCCAGCAAAGGAGACTGAAGAATGGTCATACAGGTAAGGAGGGAAGCCAGAAGAGAACGATGTCATGAAAATTTAAAAAAGAGAAGATAGAAGAGAATATCAAGGAGAAGAAGGTTATCAGTGGTGTCAAAGACTGCAGAAAAGAAGTCAAAAAGAAAGAGATTTGAGAATTCTGTTAGATTTAGCAATTAAGAGATCGTTAGTAACTTTGGAGAGAAAGCTTTCAGTTGAATGATGAGGTTGGAATTTAGAGTAAATCACTCCCTGTTATGACTTTTCAAAGTTTGTAAGGTCATAACTATCTCAAATACCAACTCAGCTAAAACAGAAGAATGGATCCAACAGGGAAGGCAGGAGGCGTCATTTTGTGTTTGGAGGTAAAGGGTAAGAGTGGGGGGAGCCACCATAAGACCTGTCTCCTGACTGAGGGATCTCAGCAGTTTCTGCCTGAATAGTGAATTTGGAACACACCCAGGCAGGAAAAAAGATAAAGACTTGCTTGCTTTGTCCTTTTGAACAAACTTCTGTTGTGGCTACATAGCCAATAAAGGATCCATCTCCATATAGTTAGCAGACTAAAACCAGTTACAGGATGTCTGTGCATGCACCAAAATGAGGAGAAGGGTATTTTTATTACCTGTTATGATTTGTCAAAATGTTTTTACTAATGTCTTCATTTTCTCACATATTCATCACTTATCCCGAGCATCTTTTCCTCTCCCCTTCCCAAGACCATACTAGATAATAAATATACCTATTAATAGGGGGAAAAATCAGTGCAACTGATCCATAAATTGAAAAAAGGGGGGGAAATATATGTAATGTGTAACATCTGTGGACCTTTGATCTCCACAAATGGGTAGGTTAGGGTTGTGTTCTCTTAGTTCTTCATTTGAGGTATGCTTGATCTTTATAATTTTGTTGCATTCACTTTTGGTTTTTTGATTGTGTGGTGGTTCTTTCCATTTCCATTGTTATAGCTAGTGTTTTCTTGACTCTGCTTACTTAACTCTGCCTCAGTTCATGTAAATCTTTACACATTTCTTTGTATTCATCACATACATAATTTCTTGTAGCACAGTAGTATCCCATTATATTCATGTACCACAATTTGTTTAGTCATTCTCCAATCAGTTAGTATCTACTTTGTTTCCAATTCTTAGCTATCACAAAAAGTGATGCTATAATTATTTTGGTGTTATGTGGAGACTTAATTCTTATATATAGCTTCCTTAGGTTGTAAGTCAGTAATGGAATCTCTGGTTCAAAGAGTATGAACATTTTAGTCAATTTATTTGCGTAATTCCAAATTGCTTTCCAAAATGGTTATTACCATTCCATAGCCCCACCAACAATAAATTAGTATTCTTATCGTTCTATAAACCTTCAGCATCGAGTGTTGCCATTTTTGTCATTTTTGCCAATTTGTAGCATGTGAAGTGAAACTTCATAGTTATCTTGATATTATTAGTGATTTGGAATATTCTTTCATGTGGTTGTGAATAATTTGCAATTCTTTTGAGAACTGTTTGTTCATGTCCTTTGACCACTTAACTACTGGGGAATGGCAGTGAGGGTTGTGTGTGTGTGTGTGTGTGTACAAATTTATTAAAAATCTTAAATACTGAAGTCTTATCAGAGAGATTTGATACAATTTTTATACCATTCAACCATTTCCCTTCCTATTCAAGGTGCATTAATCTTGTCTACATGGTAGCTTTTTGGTTTCATGCAATCGGAGTTATCTATTTTATCTTTTGTAATGACCTCAGTCTCTTTTTTGGTTAAGAATACATCTCCTACAAATATCTGTGAAAGGTATATGATCTGCTTTTCTGATTTTTAATAGTCTGATTAATATTAAAGTACATATACATTTAGAATGTTTTGTGGAATGTGGTGAACGATGTTAATCTAATTTCTTCCAGACTGATTTCCAGTTTTCCCTGAATTTTTTGTCAAATAAGAAATTTTTTCCTACATAGTTTATGTTTCCACACTTTATCAAACACTAGGCTATTGAGTTCCATTATTTCTGAATCTCCCTTGTTCTATTGATCTATTAATCTCCATCTGTTCTATTGATCCATCTCTATTTTCTACCCAGTACCAGATGGTATTAATGACCATTGCTTTAAAATGTAGTTTTAAGTTCTTGAAAGTGCTATTTCCCCTCCATCTTTATTTCTTTTCATCATTTTTCTTGATATTCTAGATCTTTTGTTTTTCAAGTGAATTTTGTCATTTTATCAAGTTCTATAAAGTATCACATTGTCCTTTTATTTTATTGGTATGGCCGAATCATAAGTACTGAATATTCCTCCAGCTATCTAAGTTCTTTATTTCTTTAAGAAGTATTTTGTAATTGAATCTAGACAAGTCCTTGTGGGCTTAGTCAGACACCAGATGTTTTATGCGTTTTATAGTTATTTGGATTGAAATTTCTCTTTCTATTTTTCTATCTTGGATTTTGTTATTATATAGAAATGCTTTTGATTTTTGTGGGTTTGTTTTGTACCCTGCAACTTTGATTAAACAGTTGTCTCAATTAGTATTTTTGTTGATTCTCTAGGATTTTCCAAGTCTATCATTAGCAAATAGGGAAGTTTTATCACCTCTTTACTTCCTTTTATGCCTTTAGTTTCTTTCTCTTTTCTTATTGTTGTTTCTAGCATTTCCAGAACTATATCAAGTAATAATGGGGGAAATGACCATCTTTTCTTCACTCCCATGTTTATTGGGGAAAGTCCTAATGTATTCTCATAACATATGATGTTTGATTCAGGTTTTAAATAGGTGTTTTTTATGATATTAAAAAGGGTTCCTTTATGTCTGTGCTTTGTAGGGTTTCTAGCATAAGAGAGTGTTGCACTTTGTCAAAGGTTTTTTCTGTATCTATTGGGATAGATCGTTTGGGATGTTTTGGTTTTTAATATGATTAGTCGTGTTGATTGGTTTCCTACTATTCAGTCACCCTTGCTCCCAGAAATTAATCCCACTTTGTCATAAAGAATGATTTCTTGAATGGCTATAGTCTGACAGGATTTTATTTAAAATTTTAGGGTCATTAATGATATTGAACTATAGTTTATTTCTTCTGTGTTTTATCTTTCCCTGGTTGTTTATTAGGAAGAAAGGAAGGGAATAAGCATTTAAATAGAGCCTACTATATGCCAGACACTATGCTAGAAGCTTAATAAATATTATCTCATTTCATCCTCACAACAGTCCTTGGAGATAGATGCTTCTGTTATTCTCACTTTACATTTAAGGAAGCTGAAGCAAACAGAAGTGACTTTTCCAACATCATACAACTAGTAAGTGTCTGAGGTTGGATTTGAACTCACATCTTACTAACCCCAGGCCCAGCACTCTATCTACTTTGCTAGCATATCTGCCTAACAACTATATTTGTTATAGGATTTTAGGGTGCTTTTAGGTGCTTTTTAGGGTGTTTTGGGGTGCTTTTCCTCAGTTTTGAAGTATAATTTATGAAGCATTGCTATTAATTGTTCTTTAAAAGTTTAATAGAATTATCTTGTGAATCCATTGGGACCAGGAATTGTTTGTTTTTTTTTTTCCTTTGATTATTTCCTTTACAGCTAAATCTAACATTTCCTTTTCTGAGATTGAGGTACTTAAGATCTCTCTCTGGCCTTCTTATAGGGTATTTTGTACTTTTGAAGGTAATCCTCTATCTTTTGTGTTCTTGGTTTTAACATGTATCTGCACAATACATTCTGATTATTTGTTTTTTTTCTGGTTTTGTGGCAATTTCACTTTACTAGTTTCCTATTTTACTGATTTGATTTTTCCCTCTCCTTTTTAATCAGGTAAACTAAAGGTTTTTCAATTTTGTTGGTCTTTTCAAAGAACCAGCTTTAGTTTTATCATTTCTGTAGGATTTGGGGGGGGGGGGGGTGTTGCTTCTAATTTATCTCTTTCTTCTAATTCTTAGTGTCTTTTTCCATTCTTATTTTAGGTTTATTTCTTAGCTTTCTAATTTTTAATATAATTCATTTTATTTAATGTAATTCATTTAATGTAATTCATTATTATTCAGTTTATTAATTCTCTGTTTTATATTTTGTTAGTGTATGTTTATAAGGATATGATTTTTCCCCTTGAGGACTACTTTAGCTTTATCTCAAAATTTTTGGCATGTTGTTTCATTATTATCATTTTCTTTCTCATAATTTTGAATTCTTTCTATAATTTGTTCTCTGACCTATTCATTATTTAGGATTTCATTATTTAATCTCCATTTGAGACCGTGTTTTTTGTTTGTGATTCCCAAACCAATTATTTTTATTCTGTTATGGTCTGTAAATGGTATATTAATAATTTCTGACCTTTTAACCTTTGTTTGCAGTATTTCTCTCCCCTAATATATGATCAATATTTGTAAAAGTTCCATGTGGTACTGAGAGAAATATGTATGTTCTTTTGCTGTCTCATTTTAAAAATGCCATAGGTCTCTAGCAATTTGTTCAGCTCCGTTTTTTCCCTTTTGTTTATCTTTCCACTTATTTAAAACTGAGAGTGCTATATTGAAGTCTCTTACCACTGTAGTGTTATTCTCTATGTCTTCTTATAGCACAGTTAATGTCTCCTTTATGAATTTGGATGCTAAGGTATTTGAAGCATATGTTTATTATTTATATTGGTTTGTTTTCTTTGGTTCCTTTCACTATAATGTAGTCTTGTTTATCCATTTGTAGGGAGGGGAGAGGGTTGCTTTTGCTTTGTCAGATGGCCTGGTTGTACATCCTGCTTTTTTACATTCACTTGATGCATAGTAAATTTTTTCCCATAACCTTATTTTTATTTTATGTATGTCTTTGTCTTTTAAATATGTTTCTTGTAAACAACAGATGGTTTTCTTATCCAATCTTTCATTCTTTTTCATTTTATGGGAATATTTACCGGGGTGAGGAACCTGTGGCCTCAAGGCCACATGTGGTCTTCTAGGTCTTTGGGTACAGCATTTTGACTGAGTCTAATCTTTACAGAACAAATCCTTTTATTAATAAGATTTGTTCTGTAAAGTTTGAATTGAGTCAAAAGGCTGCACTTAAGGACCTAGGGGGCCACACATGACCTCAAGTCTGCAGGTTCCCCACCCATGAATCAGTTCACATTTAAGGTTAAGTGTTATGTTTACATTTTCTTCCATTTGTCTCTATTATTGGGTTTTCTCCAATTCATATTTTTTCCGTTCTACTGTAAACTTTTTCCTTCAGTTACTTTAGCTTAGTCTTTTTCAAGGTGACCATATTTCCAATGACTCTTTTGCCCTTACCTCTGAGCCACTCTTCCCATTAGTTATCCCTTTCCCTTTGTGGTTTTATTTCCTTTTTCTTTCCTGCTTTTGTCTGGTTATTTAATTCTTTCCTCTTTTCTTCTCAGTCATGTGGAGTCTATCTTTTTTTCCTCCCCTTCAATTATCCCTGATCATTCATTTTTTTAATTTCATTTTTACTCCCCTTTCCAGAGAGTTTCACTCGTTTTTTAAATTATCTAATTTTTCTTTCTGTGTATTCTAGACTCTCATTATCTGGTCCCTGGCCCTTATAATTATCTAGTCTTTCTCAATTCTCTGTATTCATCATGGAATCATAACTTTCAGGCTATTCCATTCTGGAATGTCCACTTTTGGAAGTCTCTGTCACTGCCTTATAGAGCTTGTCCCAAGAATTCCCCTTTTCCAGCATGCCTCACTCCTAGAGCAGAGCAAATTCCTTCAGATGAGAGAAAAGACACTGCCCCAAGGTCTGACCTCACCCTCCTCCCCAAACTGTGTCCTTGATCAAGCAGCCCAGGGATTACCTTCTTTTCTTCATTTGCTTCATAATCTCCCTGGGTTCATGCCCTCCCACTCTCCCAGGAATCAGTTGCCCCAACTTCCTCTCTCCAGACATAGGACAAGTAGCCTTTTATTATTGTTGTTCAGTTTTTTGAGTCATGCCTGAATCTTTGTGACCTCATTTGGGGTTTTCTTGTCAAAGATGTTGGAGTGGTTTGTCATTTCCTTTTCTAGTTCATTCTACAGATGAGGAAACTGAAGTCAACAAGGTTAAGTGACTTGCCCAGGGTCACACAGCTGGTGTCTGAGGTCATATTTTAACTCATATCTTCCTGACTCCAGGTCCAGAATTCTCTCCACTCTGCCACCTAGCCGCCCAGGACAAAGTAGTCTTCTCAAGCACCATATTGCCCAGATGTCACCCAGCACAAAATCTCCTTCCTTCACAGATCATCTCTCTTCCCTCATAGGAGCCTTCATCAGTGGAAACCCCTCCCTCCCTTCTTTCCTCTTTTTTGATCCTTTCTACCCTCCTTTCCCACTCCCACCCCTCCGGTTCTTTTCTTCCTGGAACCACCAGGGTCACTTTCCTCTCACTGTTAACCTTCAGTTTGACCCATACATATCACGCATTCTGCTCTATCCCTTGCTCCCCTCCTTCCCTTTCAAGCATTCTCTCTCATTTTGTAATTAGACCCACAAATATTCACTTACCTATAGGCAGAGTGTCTTCAGTTTCTGACCATAATGCTCTAGGCCTGTCTCTTCACTGTTACCTTCACCTGACTTTTGCCATCACTCCTGTCTTTTTGTGTATATTTAGAAAAAAAGTCTCTTATGGCTCTCTCTGCTATCATTTTGTTGTTGTTGCTGCCATTGGCTTCTGCCTTTGTTCACCCCTCCTGCATTTCTTTTATCTAGGGCATTTGAAAAGCAAACAGTCTCTTCAGGTTTGGTTTTCTTTCTAAGGATGTTTCAAATGCCTCTTTATTATTGAATATCCATCTTTTTTCATTTATAGTTAATCTCAGATATTCAGGATAGGTCATCCTGGGCTGAATCCTGAACTTCATTGCTCTTTAGAACATTATATTCCATTTCCTCCTATGTTTTCTGGTTGATGTAGAACTTAATGTTATATGTTTTTCCATTCCTTTGTATTTTAAGGTCTCTTTCCTGGTGCTTACAGAACTTCTTGTTTCTGATGCGAATTTTTAAATTGAACCACTATGTGTGAGTTTGCAGCCTTGGATTTTTTTTTCCTGGAGGCCTCCCATGAGTTCTTTCAATTGATGGTTCATTCTGTATGTTTAGAAGTTCTGGGCAGTTCTCTTGTGTTATTTCCTGCATTATGATAAGAATTTTTGTCCGTGGGTTTTTCTGGGGCATCTCTGATCCTTAGGTTGGGCATCCTGGCTTTGAGTTAAGTATGTTTTGCTAGTATTAGTGAGCATATTTTCTTTTAATGTTATTGTTTTTTGTTTCTCTTCTTCTAAATCAGTGGTTCTCATCCTTCCTAACGCCATGTATGTGGGCATTTCTGCATGTGGGCAGACCAGCCCGGAGACTGCGAGAGGAGTGTGGTGTCTCAGTTCCTAAGACGTATTTCCCATGGTCTTAGGTGACCCCTGTGACCCCTGTGAAATAGTCATTTGACCCCCACAGGGGTTGCGACCCACAAGTTGAGAACCACTGTTCTAGATTGTCCTTCCCTTCTGTGTATTTGCATTCCCAATCTATTGTCTTTTCTGTGAAGCTTGTCATTATTAATCTTAAATAGCTATCTTTCCTATTAAAGCAGATCTAAGAACCTATGCTACATCCTGGCTGTGTGATTGGCATTGCAGAAGACAAGCTCAAATACTGCCTCAGACACTAACTGTGTGACCCTGGAAGAGTCACTTAACTTCTCTGGGTCTGTTTCCTCATTTGTAAAATGGAAATAATAATAACACTCATAGGGTTTTGTGAGGATCAAATAAGTTAATATGCAAAGTGGTTTTACCAGCATTAAAATGCTATATAAATGCTAGTTGGTTATTATGATCATCTTGTTCTTAATCATCATCATTATTTTCCAGAAACAGCCTTTCAGTCTATATAGATCTCTGGTTATACTGGGAGGTTACCCTTAACTAATGTAGCTTTGTTATGTTATTCCTATTAAATTCATATGCCACAATTTGTTCAGCCATTCCCCAACTGACGGGCATCCCATTGATTTCCAATTCTTTGCCACTATAAAAAGAACTGCTATAAATATTTTTGTACATATGGATCCTTTTCCCACTAGTATGATCTCTTCGGGATATAGCCCTAGAAGTGGTATTGCTGGGTAAAGGATATGTACATTTCTGTAGCACTTTGGGCATAGTTCCAAATTGCTTTCCAGAATGGTTGGAACAGTTCACAACTCCACCAACAATGTATTATTAGGGTTCCAGTTTTCCCACATCTTCTCCAGCATTTATCATTTTCCTGTTTTGTCATGTTAGCCAATCAGACCAGTGAGAAATGGTACCTCACTTGTTTTGATTTGCATTTCTTTAATAATTAGTGATTTAGAACATTTTTTCATATGATTACAGATATCTTTAATTCCTTCCTATGAAAACTGCCTGTTCATATTTTTTGACCATTTGTCAATTGAGGAATGACTTATATTCTTATAGATTTGACTCAGATCCCTATATATTTTAGAAATGAGGCCTTTGTCAGAGACACTGGTTGTAAAAACTCTTTCCCAGTATCCCATTTCCCTTTTAATCTTGGTTACATTGGCTTTGTCTGTACAAAACCTTTTTGACTTAATGTAGTCAAAATTATCCATTTTGCATTTCATAATGCTCTTTATCTCTTGTTTGGTCATAAATTCTTTCCTTCTCCATAAATCTGACAGGTAAACTATTCCTTCCTTTCCCAGATTGCTTACAGTATCAACCTTTATATCTAGATCATAAGCCCATTTAGACTTTATTTTGGTATACAGCATAAGATATTGGTCTATGCCCAGTTTCTGCCATACTACTTTCCAGTTTTCCCAGCAGTTTTTGTCAAATAGTAAGTTCTTATCCCAGAAGCTAGAATCTTTGGGTTTGTCAAACAGAAGATTACTATAGTCATTGACTATTATGTCTCAGCCAGTACCAAGTAGTTTTGATGACTGCTGCTTTATAATAAAGGTTAAAATCTGGCATGGCTAGGCCACCTTCCCTAGCATTTCCTTTCATTAATTCTCTTGATATTCTATATCTTTTGTTCTTCCAGATGAATTTTGTTACTATTTTTTTAGCTCTATAAATTAATTTTTGGTAGATTGATTGGTATGGCACTAATAGGTAAATTAGTTTAGGTTAAATTGTCATTTTTATTATATTAGCTCGACCTAACCATGAGCAACTGATGTTTTTCCACTGATTTAGATTTGACTTTATTTGTGTGAAAAGTGTTTTATAATTGTTTTCATATGGTTCCTGGGTGTGTTTTGGCAAATATTTTATAATGTCTACAGTAACTTTAAATGGAATTTCTCTTTTTATTTCTTGCTATTGGGCTTTGTTAGCAATATAGAGGAATGCCAAGGATTTAGAATAAATTCTTGAACATGAGAGTAGAACAGTTGTGGGTGACAGCAAGATGGAAAGTATGCTCATTCCTGTGTGTAGCTGAGGTAGAGCAGAAGAAGAAATCAAGAGAATTGAATAAAAACTGTGAAATTTGAGTATTTGAGGGAACATGATCATATGTATTAAAGTTATCTGAATAAGGTTGGAAGTTGGGGTAGAAAAGAATACCGAGGACCAGGCACTGAACTTACTGAGAAAGGAAGAAGAATTATCTTCAGAGTTGGTAAATAATAGCTACCAGAATCAATATAGTTGTATAGATTAAGCCTCAAAGGCGAAGAGGTTACTGAGTGGTAGTTGTAGTGAGGGAGTTTGGTAGTGGCAAAGGGAAGCCAAGAGTATTCTGACTCCTTTACTGCAACCAGTAAATTGGGGATCCTGAGTGAAAGAGTAGCCACTACAGGAATAAATACCCAGGGATGTAGGTGTCATCTAGAAAGTGCCAGGTCTCAATGAGTGCTGGAAGATGGAAGGAGAAAAAGAGAAGTTGTTTGAGATAAGAGGAAGTAGACATTCCAGAAGGCACAGTGGGAGAGGTGAGCAGATATGCAATAGGACATTGGGAGAGTAAGATTGGGTTAGATGCAAATGAGGGAACACATAGCTCAGGCAAGGAAGGAACCTATGTTCTTCATAGGAGGTACAAGTTTAATTTCCTTTTATGCTGATTTTCAGACAATATAAGTATTTAACATTCTATGCCATCAACTAGAATATCTGTTTTGTGACCAAAATGATTAAAATAAGCATTCAAATAGAACTTAGAATAGAATTTTTTAAAAAATCTCCCTTTAGTTCCATGGAATCTGTGCCATATTGAAGGGTAAGTGAAGAGACAAATCATCTTCTTTGTCAAATGATGGTAATGGTGTAGAGACCACCAAAGCTCAAAAAGTATATATAATGCTAAGATGACTTTTCTTTCCTTTTTAGATTAGATTTCTAGAATGACAGCTAAGGAGAATATGCCATTAGTATTGTTTATCTGAGCTTAAAGGAAAGTCTTTTGGGGTATACTGAAAAAAAATGCTAGATGTGAAGTTAGAAGTCCTCTGTTCAGGACCTGGCTCTGTAGTCTACTTACTACCTTGGAAAAGTCATTTTACTTTTTAGGTCTCAGTTGATGATCTCCAGGGCCACTTTACAGCTTTAAATTCTGTGACCCTCTGATCCTAAGTTTCTCATTATATTGTTATGAATTAGTTGATAATTATGTGCATAATATTACAATTAGATACATTTATAAACCTGGTTGTACTGCACTCAGATGTTGATCTCGTTATAAAAGGAGACCTCTACTACAGGTCACCTGTAAATCTGCCCTGACTATTCAGCATTTTTATTGGGGACTTAGGTGAAAAACTGGAAAGGCAAGTTTATAAAATTTAAGGGAATGTGAAGTAGGAAAACATAGATAATTCTCTGGATAACAAAATCAGGATTCAAATTTATTTCAGTAGGCTTGAAATATGCAAAACTAACAAGAGGAAATTTAAAAGAGATACATTTGAAATCCAATATCTTGGGTTAAAAATCAATGAATTTTTACCTGGAAAGATTTCCATCAACTGATGCTGAGTGAGCAGAACCAGAACACTGTGCACAGTAACAGCAGCATTGTGCAATGATCGACTTTGTTAGACTTAACTCTTCTGAACAATGTAGTGATCTAAGACAATTCTAAAAGACTCATGATGGAAAACAGTATTCATGTCCGGACGAAGCTATGTGGAACCTGAATGCAGATTGAATTTTCTCTTTTTCTTTTTGTTTTTATTCTTCTTTCACAACATGATTAATGTGGAAATATGTTTAATGTGATCATATATGTATAGTCTGTATCACTTTGCATGCCTTCTTGGGGAGTGGGGGTTGGGGGTGGGATTTAGAACTTAAAATCTTATAAAAGTGAATGTTAAAAACTAAAAACAAATAAATAAACAATTTTCTAAAATAACCTCCTCCTCCCAAAAAAGAACATTGGCTATCTGAAAAAATCACTGAGTTTTTAATATAGAAAGATAACATGGTGTGATGGAAACAGCACTGGAGTTCAACTGAGAAGGGACCCAGGCTAAAACTCTGCCTGTTCCACTTATTAGTTGTTTGACTGTACATAATCAAGTCCAAACTTCTCTGATCCTAATTTTCCTCATCTCTAAGTGAGGATAATAATACCTATAGTACTACCTCTTAGGGTTGTTGTAAAAATCAAATGAGCTAATATATATGAAATGCTTTGTATTCACTAAATTCCAATGGCTCCCTGTTGTTTCAAATATAAAACACTTTGGCTCTGAAAATTCTTTGTTACCTGGCCCTTTCCTACCTCTCTAGTCTACTTAATTCTTACATTCCTCTATTTACTTTGTGATCCAATAACACTGGTCTCAGTACATTCCTTCCCCTCACCCCCCGGCCATTTTTACTGGTATTTCTCCTGCCTGGAATACGTTCCCTGCTTCTCTTTCTCCTAGATTTCCTAGCTTCTTACAAGTCTCTGTGAAAATCTTGTTTGTAAGCTTCTAAATTAAGGGATTGAAGGGACTGGAATATGATATTCTGGAGATCAAGGGAGCTAGGATTAAAACCAAGAATCACCTACCCAGAAAAATGGAGTATAATGTTCCAGGGGAAATATGGTCATTCAGTGAGGTAGAGGACTTTCAAGCATT
>CM053596.1:197124087-197153708 GCA_028646575.1 Pseudocheirus occidentalis | reverse complement strand
ACAAGGGGGGGCAGGATAGGAAGGAGGGACATGTAATCAGTCTCTCACAATATGTCCATTGTGGAGATGTTCTGCGTAACTACACATGTACAACCTGTATTGAATTGCTTGTCTTTCCAGTGGGAGTGGTTGATGAGGGAGGAAGGGAAAGAATCTAGAATTTAAAGTTCAATAATCAAATGTTAAAATATATACATATGTATATATATTTATTATTATTATTATTATTAACTACATGCAAGTGAGATTTAAGATATACAGGCACTGGGGTAGGGAGATCCATCTTGCCCTACCAGAAAGTCAGAGGGGCGATGAGGGAAGACATAGGAGAGAGCAGGTTGGGGGAGGGATTATACAGTGGGATGGCTGTTTTGGGGTGGTGGGTGGGGGAAAGATGGGAAGAAAATTTGTAAATCAAAATCTCGTGGAAATGAATGATGTAAAAAATAAAATAAATGAATTTTTAAAAATCTTTTTTGTACATAATATAATATGTGGTATTAGATTGTATATATGTATACAATCCATTAGATTGTAGCCTCCTTGGAGGCAGACCATTTTTACCTATTTTTATATCCTCAGCAGTTAGCACAGGGCCATGATTCAGTCTATATTCTGGGTCTGTCAATTCTCTATCTGGATATGGATAACGTTTTTCATCTTGATTCCTTTGAAATTGTAGTGGTTCATTATGTTGATCAATTACTAATTACTAATCAATTATCTTTACAATATTGCTGTTCCTATATAAACTATTCCTTTGATTCTGCTTATTTTACTTTGCAGTTGATATGTCTTCCCAGGTTTTTCTGAAAACATCCCCTTTATCATTTCTTATAGCACAGTAGTATTCCATCATATTCATATACCATAACTTGTTCAACCATTCCCAGTTGTTGGATATCCCTTCTGTTTTCAGTTCTTGACCACCACAAAAAGAACTGCCACAAACATTTATGTCCATGTTAGTCCTTTTTAAAAATCTCTTTGCTGCATGGCAAGTGTGTTAAAGGTATTCACAGTTTAATAGCTTTGGAGCATAATTCCGAATTGCTTTCCAGGTTAGATTAGTTTGCAGCTCTATCAGTAGTACATTAACGTAAGTTTTTCCACATCCCCACCAACATTGGTCATTTTCTTCTTTTTTGTGATTTTAGCCATTCCAATGTGTGAAGTGGTATTTCAGAGTAGTTTCAGTTTGCATTCCTCTAATTATTAATGATTTACAGCTCATTTTCATATTACTAATGATAGCTTTTATTTATTGCTCTGAAAATTATCTACATCCTGACCATTTATCAGTTGGAGAATGATTTTTCTTATAAATTTCATTAGGTTCCATATATATTTGAGAAATAAGATATTTATCAGAGAAACTTGCTGTAAAAAATTTTCCCCGGTTTCCTGCTTTTCTTATCATTTTGGTTCCATTGGTTTCGTTTGTACAAAAACTTTAATGTGATCAAAATTATTCATTTTACCTCTTGAGAAACTCTCTCTTTCCTGTTTGGTCATGAATTCTTCTCCTTTCCATAAATCTGACAAGAAATTTCTCCTATACCCCACCAACTTACTTATGATATCCCCCTTTATATTAAATCATTTACTATTTAGTAACTATTTAGATCTTACCTTGTTATATACAACGTGAGATGTTGGTCTATACCTAGTTTCTGCCAGGCTACTTTTCAGTGTTCTCAGCAGTTTTTGTCAAGTAGTAAGTTCTTGTTCCAGTAGCTGAGATCTTTGAGTTAATCAGACACTAAGTTAATGTGCACATTTACTTGTGTATATTGTATAGCAAACCTGTTCTCTTGATCAACCACTCTATTGCTTGTTATTCAGTTTCAGTCATGTCAGACTCTTTGTGACCCCATTTGGGGTTTTCTTGGCAATGACACTGGAGTGGTTTGCCATTTCCTTCTCCAGCTCATTTTTCAGATAAGGAAATTGAGGCAACCAGAATTAAATGACTTGCCCAAGGTCACACAGCTAGGAAGTGTCTGAGGCTGGATTTGAACTCAGGCTTCCTGATTCCAGGCCCAGCACTCCATCCACAGTACCACCTAGCTGCCAAGGTGACACATGGATAGAGTACCAGGCAGACTCATCTTCCTGAGTTTCCTCATCTGTAAAATGATCCGGAGAAGGAAATGGCAAATCACTATAGTATTTCTGCCAAGAAAACCCCAAATGGGGTCACAAAGAGTCAGACAGAACTCAACAATAAAACTGAGGCTTAAACATCTCATTAAAGTCAGTAAATCTGAAGTCATCGTCTCCCAAGAGTTTGGACCAACCCACTTATAAGAGGGAAGAAAAGAAATATATATTCTCACATAAACTTACCCATTCATATTATTTACATGCTGGTATAAATGAGTTGGGGACTAGACTTATCTGATGCCTCCAGGTACAAAGAGCCTTTTTTTATTCTTAGAATGATACCTAAAATTACTCTATATCTTTTCTTGACTAAATGTGGAACATAAACTGAAAATAGAAGTCCTTATTGGTTAAACCAGGAGTGGGGAACCTGTGGCCTTGAGACCACATGTGACTTTCTAGGTCCTTGGGTACAGCCTTTTAACTGAGTCCAAGTCCCCTTTTATTAAGGGGATTTGTTCTGTGAAGTTTGGATTCAGTCAAAGGTCTGTACAGACCTGAGGACCCAGATGGCCACGTGTGGTCTTGAGGTCACAGGTTCCCTACCCCTAAGTTAGACATTTATATCATTTAATACTGCTTTCAAGAGGTTGTACATTTTAAAACATTTTTGCGTATATACTGATGTAATAAAAATTACAAGTAACAATAATAATGATGATGATGATACCTAATATTATACAGCACTCACTATGTGCTAGGCACTAAGCACTTTACAATTTGAACCTTACAGTAACCCTGGGAGCTAGATGCTATTATTATCCCCATTTTATAGAGGAGGAAACTGAGGTAAATATCAGTTGAGTGACTTGCCCTGAGTCACACAGCTTATAAGTGTCTGAGGCCAGATTTGATCTGAAGAATTCCTGACTCCTGGCCCAGTGCTCTATCTACTGTACCACCTAGCTGCCCCCAAATTCTTCCTCATCATTTCACACTCTCCCCTCCAAAACTGAATCATACACACTCACTGACTGTACTTTCTTACTATCTTTTTCTCAAACCTTTTCAACCTGGCTTCCCTCCCTACAACTTTATGGAAGCTGTTCTCTTCAAGCTCACCAGTGGCTAAAAAGTCAAACTCAGTGACCTCTTTTCAGAATTTTTATGTGACTTTGACACTGCTGACCAGCCCCTTCTATTCTGTCTACATGTTCTCTTTTGGTTCCTCTTCTAACTCTCTGGTTGTTCTTTCTCGGCCTCCACTGATTTCTCTTCTTTCTTTCACCCCTTAAGTGTGACCGTCTCCCAAGGCACTGTCCTACAGCCTCTCCTCTTCTTTCTCCACCTGTTCTTACCTTAGCAATCACATCAACTTCTGTGGCTTCAGTTTCCACCTCTCTGTAGACATCCATACTATTATTTCCAGTCTTGACATCTCCCTAAGCTCTAATTCCACATTTCTCACTGGCATCTGCACATCTACACCTGGAAGTTCCATTGACACCTCAAACTAATGATTTCCAAACTAGAACCCATCATTGTCCCTCATAAAACAGCCCCCTCTTAATTTCCATAGTTCTATTGATCTTCTAGTCACCCAGACTCAAAGCCTTGAAGTGATCTTTCTCTCACCTCAACACTAACGAGTGGCCAAGGTCTGTCGTTTCTACCTGTAAAACATCTCATATTTATTCCTTTCTTTATACCCTTACCACTGCCCTAGTTCTAACTTTTATTGACTCTTACCTGAAAGTTTCTTACCTGATTAACTGTCACCCTTTAGAATTCATCTTTCATACCACTGCCAGTGTCAGCTTTTCACTCTCCTGCTCATGAGAGAAACAAACCAAACAACTTAAATGGCTCCCTAGTACATAACAAAAAAATACAGGTTTCTATGCTTATTATTTAAGACTTTCTAGAATCTGTTTCCACCCTATCCTTTTGACCTTGTTTATATTATTCCTGTTTGTGTATTTTACACTGAGGCCAAATTATATTGCCATTCCTTGACCTTATCCTGCTTTCTGTAATCTCTGTGCATTTCCATATACCTTTCCTTCCTGCAGTGACCTTCCTTGCCTGTCTTCATTTGTTGAACTCCTTCTCCTTTAAAGCCCAGATCAATTATACCTTCATCCATGACACCTTCATTGCTTTTCCCTACTAGAAATTATCCTCCTTTCTTTGAATCCCTTGTGCCATCATTTGACATTTCCTATGCACTTAATTATTTTATAACATTATATAGTTTTTGTTATTTCTGTTCCCGCTCTTCATTGTATGATTTTTAAGGGCAGATGATCTTTGCATTCCTAGCATCTTGAACAGTACTTTGAAAGACAATTGGATTTCGAGGCTGAGAACTTGAGTTCTAAACACAGCTCTGCCTCCTCTGTGATTTTCACCAAGTCATTTGGCTTCTCTTGGTTGAAATGTCTTTATCTGGAAAGTGCAAGATTTGGACTAGATGAGCTCTTAAGTTCTTTTCCAGTTCCACACCTAAGATTTTATCCCACTACACATTTATTAAATGTTTTTTTTAACTTGAATTGAGTGGTTTAGTTGAACACAAGTTCAACATGAATTTTTAAAATGTAACAAAACTGCTAAAAAAAATAAGCTAATATAACCTTAAGTTTAATAAATAGAATTATGATGTTTAAATTAAGGTAAGTAATAGTTTCACTACCTCTATGAAGGCCAAACCACATTGGGAATATTTTATTTCTATTTCTGAGATACATACTTAATTAAGGAACTCGGACAAACCAGGAGACAAACCACCCTTTGGTGAAGGATACTCAAACTATACCCTTCAGTTAAAAAATTCAACAAATATATGTTAAGTGCCTATGATCTGAAAGGTCACTAGGCACTCAAAGAAAAAACAAAGCTGTCTCTTTCCTCAAAGGAGCCTGCATTCTACTATGTGATGCAATGTATAAACAAATAAGTAAATTTATATAATAATTTGACTAGGAAGAGATCACTAAAATAGGGGGTGGGGATGAGGGAAGGTTCCAAAAAAGAGGTGACATTTGAGCTGAATCTTGGAGGAAGAGGGGCTTCTGAAAGGCAGAGTTGAGGAAGGAATGCATTCTACTCATGAGGGAAAGCTTATGCATAAGACAGGTGCACATGGAGCTTGCTTGGAGAAAAGTCTAGTTTGGCTGAAACAACAATCAGTAATGTGAAATAAGACTGGAAAAGGTAGTTTGGAGCTAGAATGGATCTTCCTGTAAGCAATGAGGGAGTCACTGTTGGGTTTTTTTGTGCAAAAGTTTTTGGAAATGATCTGACTTATGCCCTAGGAAGATTATTTTGACAGCCGTGTGGAGAATAAATCAGAGAGAGGAGAAAATACAGGTAGGTGGACTAGTGAGAGTATTACAACCAGTTCAGGTAAGAGAGAAGAGGGACCTTGACTACAGGGATGGCCCTGTAAATGGCAAGTTTACAAAACACTCTCATTTGTGCTTACCTTTCTCTATATAAACCAGACCCAGCTTATTATTTTCATTCCTGAACACACATTGAACGCACAACCACCCTAATTAGGGATTCAACAGGACTACCACCCTGCTTGTACCTACTGTTATACTTTTATTATTATAGTATACTTTTATTATTGCATCCAGATTCTATTAGATACAGTGACTTACAGTACGGTACAGTGAGTACTCTGATGCTTGTTGAAATTGGAAAAGATGACAGAACATAGATAATGTTGAAGGAATAGTTGGAAGATAGACACACTAAGGCACCATTGGTGGGACTATGAATTCGTCCAACCATTCTAGAAAGCATTTTGGAATTCCAAAATGGCTGTGTTTGCTCCAAATCTCTCCTAAGCACTTCTATTACATGTCATCATGCCTCTCTGGAAGCAATCTCTCTTTCGCCTCTTCTACAGAGGGAATTGCATCAACTTAGCATACTAATACCTGTTCAGGCCCTCCACCACTTTCCTCTACCCTTGTTACCGGGATAGCAAACCATATGTCCCAGAAATATATCAGAATTGAACTGTCCTAAACATAACTCATACTCTCAAAAAACAAAACAATACAAAAGAACCCTCCCCTTTTCTAAACATTCCTCTATTCCCGTAGAGGGTAGCACCATTCTTCCAGGCATGCAGACTCACAAATATTGGTATCGTTCTTGATCTCTCATTCTCACACCACATGTCCAGTCCGCAAAGCTTGTCATGTATTTTCCCATAACATCTTTTGAATATGCTCCCTTCTCTTTATTCACAGAGCCACTGGCCTAGTTCAGGCCCTCATCACTCTACTAGACTACTGAAATAATCTCTTAATCACTCTCCCTGCTACAAATTTCCCCCCCCCCCCCATCCATCCTTCACACTGCTGCCAAAGTGATTTTCCTAGTTCTTAGGTCTGACTGTGTCTCATCCCAACTCAGGAAGTTCCAGTGACTCCTTCTTACCTCTAGGATCAAATAAATTACTTGGTATTTAAAGTTTTTCACAACAATTTAAAGTGCTTCCTTCCTATTTTTCTAATCTTATATTATTTCCTTCCGTGTATATTAAAGTCTGGTCATGTGGGCCTTGTTGCTGTTGCACATACACATGCTCCATCTCCCTCTGCTTCCCAACTCAGTGCCTTTGCACTGGCTGTCTCCTGTGCCTAACATGCTGCCACTCCTCACCTCTCAAAATCCCTGATGTCATTCAAGACTCAAATTAAAGGCCACTTTCTGCAGGAGACCTTTTCCCAATCCAGCTGCTAACACCTTCTAGTCTAAGGTTACCTTTCATCTACTCTATATTTGACAGATAGATGATAAAGATAAGATAGATAGTCTTTTTATGTACATGTTATTTCCCTCTTTAAGAAATAAGCTCCTTGAGGCCAGGAAGTGTTTGCTTTTTCTTTGTGTGCCTTGTTGTTTGTTGTTAGTCCTTCCGGAAGGAGACCAATGACATCATCAGGGTGATGTCTTGCCTAGCACAGTGCTTCACAAAGAATAAGTACTTAATAAATTCTTGTTTATTTGTTGATTGAATAAACTAGGCAGAGTTGAAAATAGAAACTTGCCCCACAGGTTGTCTTTTTAGAATACATAGATTTGATCCCTTTGACCTCTATAAATAAAATGAATAAAGTTAACAAATTGTATATGTTTTTCCCTCTCAGATCTCCAGCACTGTCATGAGTGACACAAAGCCTAAGAATACTGAGGAGGCTGAAAATCCTATTGTGAATCCTGAAGACAAATGGCATCAGAGAGCCCAGCTGCTACAGGTTTCTTGCTCTTTAGAATTTAAATGTGTTTCAAAGGTTATAGCAGCAAGCACTCTAGCATACCCAGGATTGCTGCTAGCACAGGTTTTTTGATCTTCTTTTCTAAAGGAAAGCAACTCAAAAGGGGTTAACAATCTTATTTTAATCAAACATGTCATTTACCTAGTTCAGGGGGAAAAGTCAGGGCCCTAAACTTCAGAGAAAATACAAACAAGTTACAAGCAGACAAAAAAAAGACAGAGAAACAGACCAACAGACAGGGTTTCTAACTGTCTGACCAACACATACATACAGTTAGTCACCAGAGAGAGAAGCACCAACATCTGGGTTTTCAAAACTGGGGGGCTCATCAGCTGCCCAGAGTCTCATCTGGCCAAATCATACAACTCTTCCCAAAGTGAGCCCTCCAAAAACCTCACCCCAGAGCTTTCTCCAGGGTCAGAGAACATCAAAACCCTTGAGACCCACTTGACTACAAAATAATGAAAGTTGTGCCTTCCTGAAAAACAAGTCTCCTACCACATGCTCCATGTGACCACATGCAGCCTATTAGGGGGCAGAGTTTATTTTCAAATCAGTAAAGGTCCTCAAATTCACCTAAGCCTATTAAGGAGCAGGGAAGATCTTCAAATTCCTGTTACCATTACAGAGGTCAACATTGAATATAAAATATTTTATTGACTCACATCACTTAAAGGATTATCTTTATATTTGAAACCAAATAGCTAATTGTCTAGAAGGAAAGTAATAATCCACATTTTAAGTACATATTGCTAAATGCCCCCAGAAGAGTAGTATGTGTTCTGGAAAAAAAATCATTGTTCTGGAACATTCTCTGACTGCATATCCCTAACTATATCAATTTATACTTTTTCTTTTCAGTTTTTAGTAGGATTGTACCTTTGAATGATTAACCACTTGTCTCCCTCTCTCCAACCCTGCCATACTTATATCTAAACACCTAAGAGTTGTGTCTCCATTTTTCTTTTAATCCGGACTTATGATTTCATCAGTATGGGATAGTCCTAATGTGGAAATTCCCTCCATAGATACACATCAATAACTGATTTATAAATAATAGTTTTAGGGAGCTGCCTAGAGTCTAAGAGATTAAGTGACTTGCACATGGTCACACAACTAGAATGTATCTTATATCTTCTAATTTAACATTACTACGCACAGTTTTAGAAATGAGATCACAATTATGGACATTGGAAATACAAAGCAATCTTTTTGTTAACTCAAAGATTTTTTTACTGAACTTGTGAATACTTATAAAAGCTCCAGGAGGTGATTTCTTCCTGAATTTACATATTAAGTCATTGTTTGCTGACCAGGTTTTATCACTAATTAAGAGAGGAGACACTTCTGAAACAACACAGAAAATATAGAAAGGTATTTTAGAGTAGTAGATAAAGTGGAGTAAGGACACCTGAGTTTGTGTCCCCACTCCAATCCTTACTAGATATTTGACCACAGTCATTATTATTTCTTTCAACCTGTTTCCTCATCTATAAAATGAGAACTATAATTATACCTATTATGTAGTGTTGTTGAAAGAATTGAATGAAATAGCATGTTAAATATATTGTAAATTTTTGATCCCTATATAAATGTATGTTATTATTATTATCATTATTACTTGTTTGACAGGATTCTCATACCAGTAAAATCACAAATTATTGACTATTGTCATGTCATAATAACTAGTCCATTTTAAACTACATATAATAAAAATGCTCTGAAAATAGTCCTGAGGACTTTGAAATTAAGGAAGGCAAAACAATATGCCTATTCAACCCCACTCCTACCTCCAAAATCTGGAAGACTTTTATTCCTGTTTGCTTAAATTATACATCACAGCCATGAAAGATTATTATGGTATGCAATGTTCATAAGTTTATTAATTCTGTAAAGAAAAACAAACAGGAATTTTAAGATAAAAGGACTCAGCTAATAGCAGTAACTTACATTTATCTATACCTTAAAGCTTTACAGAATGCTTTCCTCACAACTCAGATAAGTAGTAAGAATACTAGCTGGTTTCCAGTAAGAATGAGTAACATTTACATAGTGCTTTATGTACATCACCATCTCATTCGAGCCTCAGGCCCCTGTGAATAAGTGCCACAGAGATTCTTTGCCTCCTTTTACATGAGGAAGCTAAGAGATTCAGTGATCTTCCTATAATCACAGGTCCAGTATGTTGTGGTGACAGGATTTGAGCACAGCTCTCTCTGATGCCGAGTCAAATATTCCTCACTACTTCTCCTAGGCATGGAGAAGCCCATTTAAAAAGTCATGTGAGGGTGCTAATAGCGGTATTTCTATAGTGTGTTAAGGTTTACAAAGTGCTTTACAAGTATTATCTTGTTTTATTCTTACAGCAACCCTAGGAAGTATATGCTATCATTATCTTCATTTTTCAGAATGGGAAAATGAGGCAGACAGGTTGTGACTTGCCCAGGGTCACATAACTAGTAAGTATCTGGGGCCAGATTTGAATTCAGATTATTTAAGTACAGGTTTCGATGCAAGATTCAGCCCTATCCCCACTGTGCCTCTATGTGCACATGTCTACAGAGAATCATTTCTAGAGGGCATTGCAATAGTAACTGTAGACATCAAGATAGGTGTGGGTAAAACTGTTGGTGCCAGAACAAACCAATACCAGAACCAGATAGTTTAGGAACCACTGAGGGTTTATTGAATTTGCCAGCAAGTTTGCCGGCACTACCTGTACAGGCCAAGACTCCCTGAAGAAACAAAAGGATATGGATTAATATAGGTTTTAATTAGGTGGGAGGTAAATTGTGTACTGAGCACCTTTTGATTGGACAGGCTTGTTACTGGGGGCTTCGGCAATAGGAATAGGGGTGTTATACCAACGCTAACAGATAAGATTGTTCCAAATATTTTCTGTTTCATAGAAAAGGTAAGTCACAGACAAGGCAGGGCTGCAATACAAATAAGGTCAGGGAAAAAAAATAAATGAACTTCCGACAAAATGAAGTTGTTTCAGTTTTCTCGACTCCCTACAGAGACATAAGGAATAGTTTGTGCAAAAGCAGAGAAAGAGGAAGTCTCATGCACAGAGAATGCATGAAAGAGTATTTAATAAGCCTGGAAAAGTATGCTGGAGTCATATTATGAAGGGCCTTAAAAGCCAAACTGGAGTTAGCATTTTATCCTAGAGGCAAAAAAGAGTGACAAGATCAAACCTATGCTTTAGCTGTTTGGAAGAAAAATTGAAAGAAGTGTGTGGGATGAAAAACCCTATCCAAAATTTAATAAAAAATTCAGAGGTTTATCTAGGTAGGAACAGAAAGGATTTATTCAATTCTTGCAAGAAAGGGAGTGTCACCTTCAACAGGATGAACCAGTAGAGGGAGGCTGGTTTACAGAAAGCAAAAACTGGTTATATAGCCTAACACAAGCAACCCCTCCCACTGGCCTCGCCCTCATTGGTTGAGAGCTCGGCCTCACAATCTAGCTTGGGAATAGACCCAGATAAAAGGAGCAAGGAAACAGTCTTCAGACAATGAAAACCCATGAAAGCATTTAATACCCTATTTGGTAATGGGTCAAAGCAGGGGAGGGGTAAATTTGCAAAAAACCAAAATTTAGGCCTAGCTGCAGCCGAAGCCTAACTCCAAAAACGAAACTTGGGCCTAGCTGCAGCAGGAGCCTAACTACAAAAATGAAACTTGGGCCTAGCTGCAGCGGAAGCCCAGCTCAAGTTTAGAGCACTGTCTCTATTTTAGGGTATAGTCTAAGAAGTTTTTACTCTCTCACACTGAAGGAAGCCAGTTAGGAGTCAGCTGTAATTGTCCACAAGAGAGATGATGAGGGTTTGAAGTAGGGTGGGAGCGTGTAAGTAGAAAAAGAGATAAAAGTGAAATATATGGTAGAGATAGAATTGACAAGATTTGGCAACTGATGGAAGGTGAGGAAAAGAGAAGAGACCGCCTCTGAGACTATGAATGTGGGTGAGAGGAAGGAGGGTGAAGTTCACCGCAGAGCTAGACAAATTTAGAAAGAGAGAAGAGGGTTTTGGGGAAAAGATAATACATTCTGTTTTGGATGTGTTTGAGTTTGAGGCGTTTCTACAACATCCATTTGGAGATAGCTGGGTGGTGTGGTGCCTAGAGTGCCGTGCCTGGAGTTAGGAAGACCTGGATGTAAATCTGACCTCTGACACCGGCTGTGTGGCCCTGAGCAAGTCACTTAACTCTATTTACCTCAGTTTCCTCATCTGTAAAATAAGCTGGAGAAGAAATAGCAAACCTCTTCAGTATCTTTTCCAAGAAAGCCCCAGAAAGGGATCACAAAGACTGATACAACTGAAATGACCAAAGAACAGATACACAATTGGTGTTGTGGAGTTTGAATTCCACATAGGCGCTATAGCAATATTCCTACAGCATAGGTCCAACCATATCACTCACCTCAAAAAGCCCCAATGATTCCTTATCACCTCTAGGATCAAATACAAACTACTATTAGGCATTTAAATCCACCTACAGCCTAGCCGGCTCCAATTTATCTGTCCGGGCTTGTTATACATTATTGTATACATTGTTCTACATTATTTTTTCGAGTACTCTATGATGCAGCAAACATGGTCTTAGAGCTTCTCCTCACACACAACGTTCCTCTTCACATCTCTGTGCTTTCCACAGGTTGTCCCCATACCTAAGTGCACTTGCCCCTCATAGGGCCTGCTAAGCTTCAAAACACAGTTCACCTTGTGCCCCACCCTCCATGAGGCTTTATATCCCTAACTACTAACTACCTTCTTCCCAAAATTACCTTGCATTTGTTTTGTATATAGGAATACATGTTGTTTCCATCAGTAGAATGTAAGATCCTTGAGGGCAGGGGTTCTTTCGTGTTTTTCTTTGTATTCTCACAGCCTAGTCCAGAAGGTCTGCATATATTAATGGCTTAATAAATATTTGTTGATAAACGGATTGATAGCTAGGTAATAAAGAGATAGAAGATGGCAATATAGAGAGATAGATTGATTTTTAGATCAAGGAGTCCTCTGAATGAAGGTGATAGTTGAAGTCATAGAAAGTGAAGATCACCAAGAGAGAGCACAGGGAAATAAGAGAAGGAAGCTGAAGATAGAGTACTGGGGTACCATCAGGCAAAGAGGAGAGGTGTACACCATGTTTTCCCCTTTCCCCAGAATATATTGTAAGCTCTTTGAGGGGGGAGGCCTATTTTGTTGCAGGCTGTATTTTAACAGTGTTTTCTGAGTAAAGTCAAGAATATTTTGTCGGGTGATCGAAGATGATTAGATGTTATAGGCAGCAAAATAGGCCTCTACCCTCAAAGAGCTTACAGTATATTCAGGGGGAAAGGGGAAAACATGGAGGTAAGCATGACCACATGTGGATTCCTGAAGCACATGAGAATCTGTCCTCTTTCTAATGACCTCTAGAAGAGGAGCTTCCACACTTCCATACACTCACTAAATTAATACAGTATTTAACTAATCTTGCTATTTAGGAACTTTTCTTTACATCTAAACTAAATTTTCCATATTAAAATGTAAATGTTTGGTCTGTTATTTTCTTCCCAGAGGAGATTAAGAACTGCTGGTCATTTTCTTCATCATCTTTCATATATCAATGTAAGGGCTTTTTTTTTTGAGCTGAGTAGTCTCTGTTCCTTTAATAATTCCTCACAATTTCATTCTTTTTGTGCTCTTTCCAGAGTTTCTTTAGGTTTTCTGCATCTGCCTTTAGTTGGATAGCTTTGAACTAGACACCAAATTTTTACTGGCCATTGCTGAGAGGTACAGAAATTCAGTTCAATTCCACAATCATTTATTTCAGTGTTTTCTGTATGTAAGGAATTTTCCAAAGGCATCTGGGATACAGAGATTTAAAACAATACAGTCTATATCCTTTGACCCAGCAATACCACTATTAGATTTCCAAAGATGTTGTTCCAAAGATTATTGTTTCCAAAGATGATTAGGAAAAAAGAAAAAGATCCTATTATTCTAAAATATTTATAGCAGCTCTCTTTGTGGTGACAAAGAACTGGAAATTGAAGGGGTGCCCATCAATTGGGGAATGCCTGAACAAACTGTGGTATATTATTGTGATGGAATACTACCATACTATAAGAAATGATGAGCTCGATGAGCATAATAAAACACGGATAGACTTGCACGAAATAATAAAGGGCAAAATGAACAGAACCAGGAATGCATTGTATACAGTAATGGCAATATTGCTTATTAACAACTTTAACGAACTAAGTCATTTTTACTATTATAAATACCCAAATTAATTACAGTTATGAAGAAAGATACTATCTGCATCCAGAGAAAGAACTGATAAAAAGAAGTATGTATAGAATGATTTCACACACACACACACACACACACACACACACACACACACACACATATTTGTGTCCAATGATAGCCATCTGTTGGGGAGAGAGGGAAGAAAGAAGAGGTTTAAAAAGTCACATGATAACTTTATTATATATTTCAAAGGAATAGCAAGTTGTACATGACTGCAATCATCTTTTTTTCTATTCTACTATATTATGGAAATGCTTGTTTTATTTCTTAAATTCAGAATAAAATATATTTTTAAAAGCACTTAAATGACAACAGCACACAGTCTGATCTCAGAGTTTACAGTCTAGTAGAAGGAATTAGGCTTGTACATAAATAACTATATACAAGTTAAAATAAGATGAAATGTACAGGAGAAGTAAAAGAAAGTGACTGCTTTGATTGATTAAGGATGAGGGATGACTTCCATCTGGGAAACTCAAGTGAGAATGATACAAATGGGCAAGAATGTTTTCAGTCATTCAACAAGCATTTATTAAATGCCTACTATGTGTCAGGGCCTGTGCCAAGCCCTGGAGATACAGAGAAGAAGGCCCTGCCTCTGAGGAGGCTGGAAAGATAGGCTGAGGAAATATTGTGGAGGGCTTGGATTGGCAGGCTAGGGAGTTCACATTTTATTCATTGGGCAAAGGGGAGTCACTAAAGGCTTTTGAGCTGGGATTGTTGTGATCAGATCTATTCATTAAAAGAATTACTTTGGCAATGGTATGAAGATGGAGGAGATGAAAGTATAAGAAGCTATTTCAGGAGTCCTTCAAAGAGGTGACAAAGACTTGAGAGCACATTCTTCTTAGCAGATGAAAGAGTCTACCTAGGAAAAGAGAAACTATAAATAGAAAACAGTTTTGAAATGAGAAAACTGCATGATTGCCACTCTAAAACACATCTAGAGTTGCCCACGAAGGAAATAATGTAACAATCCTTATGTTGGACTTTTCACTGAGGGATCAAAAAAGGCAAATAGAACCTCACAACTTCTCTAGGATAGATTAAATAGCTTTCCATTAATTAACTGGATTCCCTTCACCATTGATAGGTAGGCTTCCTCTCTCCACCCTCTGTCTTGTGTGTTTCCTAACTGAATCAAGAGATATAATTAGATAATAATGTTGTACTCTAAAATGTCCTAGGATTACAAAATGAGAATTGTAAGCGAAGTTTCAAGTGGCAATACTTTATTATTAATTTGATATTAATTCAAAAGTTGGAACAAAAAACAGAAACTGACCGAGACCTCATTTTGTAGTCCTTAACTGATTACATTAAACTGTAACTATACGAATAATAAGATTCTGGCAAATAAACATCTTTCTGTTTTAAGACAAGTGAAATTTTTGCTTTGAGACAATACAGTGCATGCTGTCTGCTATCTGGGTCATCCAGATTTGAAACTAGTAAGAAAAAAACAACTAGGCATTATTTCTTAAAGAACTGAGGAAAATTTTTCCTTTGAATGGTACAGGATGTACAAACACCAATCCCTACCCCTTCTTTCCACCAAAAAAAAAAAAGTCTTACTGATGAATTATGATCTTGGCACTAGGAGGCAGGATTCCCCATTGTTAAAGCTCTTGCCAAAATGCCCTGCTCTTGCTCTGTGTTAGAAGTTAATACCTACTACCATTAAGCCGTTAGTTCTGAGTGCATGTAGTATGTAGTGACTATAAGTGTTGATAACAAAAGAACCCTAGTGAGACTGGGATGAAATGGAGTATTTCAGTGCTGATGGAGATTAAATGGCCTGAGATTGGCTTTGTATATTAACTTCAGGGAACCCAGGTTTTGCCACCTAAAGAGTGACACCTGATGCCTTAATTGTAAGGTAATAAATCTTCAGTAAACCCTGTATCTCAAGTAGGCTGCTGGGAAGATGTTTAAAATCTCATCAGGTCCTAACCTGTTTCATTTCTAAAACTGAAAATACCTTCTTAGAGCACTTGTATTTGTGTGATCCAAGGGTTTAACACTTGATACAATTGACGTTTCATAAAATGATGAGTCCTTGTCCTTTGTTGACCTAGCACCCTGTGAAGAGCCCTATTGTAATCTCTGTTGTAGTTAGAATAGTAGTAATAACAGGGTTTAAATTGAGTGGTAACACAGGGTCTCATATCTGATATTTGGCTTTTTCTTTTCTTTGAATGGTTCTGTTATCTTTGGTGGGTAATGGAAAAAAGACGCCAAGAAATAGTTGGATGTCACTGGAATAGGAAGTTCTGGTATCTGGTACCTTATAACAATTAAAGTTCTAAACTAAAGGGCTAAATACTAGTGAAAAGGAACACATTACCAGCATTATAGAGTACTTATCTACAGGGATTTTAAAATTATGATTTTCTTCTGGATGGATAGGTTTTCCTTGTAGAGAAATATCCACTTGGAATAGCTAGTTCTCCTGCACATTACTTCTTGCACATGTATACAAGTCAATGTAAATATGTTGAGGGGAGGGACTACTGAATAAGAAGCCTTTCTTTTTGGAGTACTGCAGATAGAAAATGGCAGTGTTTAAAAAAATCTCATCTGAGCTAGTCTGCTAGAAAACTAGAAGAAATTCCAGAACTTACAAATTAGTATTTTTGTCTCCTCATTTTTATCACATTGAAGTTTTATAGATGTGACTGATTCAACAGTATTAACTCTACATTGAACATTATTATAATGAGATTTTGTTATGCATGAAAATAATGCTTACTATTACACAAACACAGAAGATTTGAGCAATGTTTACAGAGGTAATGTGAGGTAAAATTTCAACTATTTTTATGAGATTCCCTAATAAATTAAGCCAATTTGGATAATTCACTTGTATAGTAGAAAAAATTCTGATTTGGAGTCCTGGCTATAATACTAAGCTATATGACTGTGAGGAAGTTAACTTATCATAGGGTCCTAGATTAAGAGCTGGAAGGGACCTTAGAGTCCCAGATACAGAAGTTAAATGCTTTGCACCAGATTCCTTCTTATTGTTCATTCAGTTATGTCCAGCTTTATGTCCATGAGATTTTCTTGGCAAAGATACTGGTCTGTTTTGTCATTTCCTTCTCCAGTGTGTCCCCATTTTACAGATGAGAAAATGAGGCAAATAAGGCAAAACTTGCCCACAGTCAAATAGCTCCTAAGTGTCTGTGGCCACATTTGAAATCCTATCTTCCTGACTCTCCAGGTCTGATCTATCCACTGTTCCACCTAACTGCCCCTTACAGGCTGTTAAATGACTGAGACAAAATGTGAACCCTGATTTTTCTGACTCTAGGTGAAACATTCTCTCCGCTGCTGGATGCAGCCTTATAGTTTCCATATCAGCAAAATGGAGATAATTGAATTTGCCCTACCTACTTCACAGGGTTGCAAAGAAAATGCTCTGTAAACTAAAAAGGTATATATATAAACATGACTTAGCACATAATAATTTAAAACAAAAACCTAAAGTTTTCCTCAGTAGCCATTTTTTTGCCTGAATTATCTAGACAATTATTTCAGTTTTCCAAACAGCCTGTGTAATATTTAGACTAGGTGTTTTCTTGCATGTGTTTTGAGAGGTAAAACATGTATTACACTGATCCATACAGGCATGTTATTGTTTTTCTGTAATCATATAATCATTCTCTCCAAAGTCCTTTCAACAGGGGTACTTTTTTAAGCAAAGTAATACATGCTTTATTCATTAGAAAAATATTTGCAAATGAAGATACTACTATACAGCTGCATAGTGTATTTATCATAGTAGGAACCAGAGTACATTTTTGGTTTTATAAGATTTTGAAAAGCATAAAGACTGTTCTTAAATTGAAATACTTCCCCCAGATGTTTAACTGTCTAATCATGGACTGTGTTAAGGAGAGAAGCAAAACAACCCTTGTGGTTTCATAGATGACCTATCATGGCACAAACTCTTTTATTTCCTCTGAATGAAAACTAATTTTTTTCATCTGGTGAAGAGGTCATTTTTAGCTTATGACCTGCACAGGTAAAAAGATCTGATCATCTGAATACCATTTTATGGTAAACCTGTGCTTGACCAATCAGAAGTTTTAATGCATTTTTAAAAATTCATTGTTTTCTCTTTTATTGTACAGCTTGTTAATGGTATGGCTACTTTTTGCCTCATAGTTTGCTTTATTTTATTTTATTTCTTGCTTTATAGTTTATTCAGGATATTCCTTATTGGACATATAGCACACCTGCCAATGCTTACTATTTTCCTCTCATCTTCCAGTGCCCTTTCTTTTCTTTTAAATATGAAAGTCACCAGCAAAAACTAGTTCAATCATTCTCTCTGTTCATAGAACATGACTTTACTGCATAAAAAGGGGAAAGATACCTTTTCCAATGTCATTACTATATTTCTTCCTAGAACCAGAGGACCCTTTCAAATTCCCTGGTAACCTACTTGAGAATGTCAGCCTTTAATGTAAGGAAAAATTAATTTAAAGTACATGAAAAGAAAATAATAATAAAGCATATGATGGCTTGTCTTGTGGGAAATATTAATCCATTTGGGAGTTTCCAGGCCCTGAATGGAAGTGTTCTCTCTGCATCCCATTATATCCTTCATAATCTGGATCCATTAGTATGGAATTCCTGAGGATATGTTTTATTTACATCAGTTTTATTTACATTAACTGCAAATATCTTTTTTAGGATTACCAAGAACAGTGGTCTCAATCTGAAAGAACAAAATTCACCCAAGTGCCTAGACAGCTAACTTCTGAAAAAACTGATGGACAGCTGCCTCCAAGAAGAAAAGGCATACGTAAAGTTCGAAGACAATATAAACTTTGGAGTGGGCCCAAATCACCAAGATCACATATTAATCCCAGTGTGCCTAAAGAACTAGATGTAGATGTGAGTCAAGGTAACCAGAATTCTATGCCCAGAGAACAGCAAAAACAGATTAAACCAGCTGGTCCTTCAGTAAATCTTGAACAAGGTGTAAATTTGAATAAACCTGTCAATCATTTACAAGACCTGAATGCTTTTAGACCCCAACATTACAAAGAAGCACCCGGCAATTTTACTTTATCTAAACAACCTTTTAATAAATCCACTTATAAAAATCCTGCTGAATTTAATTCCTTATTGTGTATTAGTGAAGAAAGAAGACATCAGCGTTTCCAAGAAAGTAGTTCTTTGATATACAGGTTCAACATTCAACCTGACTGGGACTTCAGCTACGTTAATGGATCATCTAAGGGACGCCAGAAAGGCTCTAAATCCACTTCTAATGTGCATAATCAAGGATCATTTGAAAATAAAGCTTCACCTCTGAGACAACCAAAACAGACTTATTCAGAATCAAGCTATAATAACTTAGATATGCTATGGTAAGGAATCCATTTTATCAAAGGACTACCAGAGGTGATTATCTAGGAAAGGAAAAGGAATTTAGTGTTGAGGAAAGTGGGGTTGGGGAATATCCACATGGACTGCCAAAGGATATTAAAGAGTACAAGGGGATGGGCAGAGAAAGGGCAGTATATTTAGAATGCCTTTGGCTCCTCCCTTAAAAAAATGACCTTTAAGATATTCTCATTTTACTTGTCTTCTCTACTTCTACCACTAAAATGAAATAAGAAGTTGAGGGATGGAGCATAGATCTCAAGGCAGAACAGAAATCGATAATGAAGGAAGAAAACAAGACTATCCTTACAAAAATCAAACCAACCCTCCGGGGATATTTGTGAAGATCAGCCAATCAACAAATACCTGTGTGCCCAGAGAGAGGCAGCATTGTGTGACCTTAATGGAAAACACATTGGCCTTTGATTCAGGAGAACCTGGATAATCTCTCTCTCTCTCTGACTTGTACTACCTTTATGGCACGGGCAAAGCACATAAATATTCAGTGTTTTAGGTTAGATTTGAACAAATCTAAGATTGTTAATTAGTTACTAATGTACATCAGGAGGATGTTTCCATGCTTCTTTCCCACTCTCATGAAATTACAGGTCAGGACCAAAACCAAGTTGTATTAGGTATTTTAGTAAGATAAAAAGAAAGTAGAAGGTATAATCCCTGCCCCAGAGAATCTTATTATCTGTTTAGAGAATTAGAGAATAATTAAGAACTAATTATAAATGTAATAGAGGCTCTGAGAAGAAAGGGATCATTGTGGGCTGTTGTAGTCCTAGAAGGCTTCCTGGTGGAAGTAGGTTTTAGACTGATTCTTTGAAGGTTTTTGATAGAGAATACCATGGTTGAGATGGGTAATTGTCCATTCCACTGACGTTTCTTCTTCATTAGTTGTTGAGGATATCTCATAAACATTTCATTACGGCACTTTGGGAAGAATACCAGATTTGTAATCAGACAACCTGGACTTGAATCCCATGTTTAACACCTTTTGTGTGACCTTGGATAAGTCATTTAATTTCCCTGGGCCTCACTTTCCCCATTATTAAAATGAGATAGTTGGACTAGATGTCTTTTAAGGTTCCTTCCAGCTCTAAAACTATTAACCTGCTATACCTGGTCTATATGCCTTTCTTTATAAGATACAGGTGTTTTCACTGGAACAAATATACAGTTGTTGGTTTGATAACATGTTCCTACTATTCTGTCATTTTTATAACCAAGTACAATGTAAAGCAAAATTATTTTTATTAGGTACAGAAGAAATTATTTGTATGCTAAGATTTGTTGAGTTTTTTTACTTTGCTGAGTCCCTTTTTACCATTAAAACCCCAAAATTGTGGGTAAAAAGAATTTAATATCATTTTCTGTCTACTAGTAAGAGAAAACTCCCCAAGGTTACTTATGAACTAGCAAGAAAAAAATATCCTAATGTATTCAGGCAAATTATGTAAAATATATTTGCTATAGAGCAGCAGTTCTGAACACATATTTCCAATGGTCTTAGGAACCGAGACACCACTCCTCTGTCTCCAGGGGGGTCTGCCCACATGTAGATACGCCCACATACAAGTATTAAAGGGTCCCAACATTAGGAAGGTTGAGAACCACTGCTATAGAGAGTATTAAAAAGAACATTGGATTTAGAGTAAAAAGAACTAGACTTCAACTTTCTTAATTTGCACCTTGTGAGACTTTGTGAAGTTCTTGTCCTTTCTCTGGACCTCACTTTCCTCATATATAAAATGAGTTGGTTGGATTTTATCTTTTTTTAGCTCTAAATCCTATCACCCCATAATTTTACTTAGGCCAATTATAAAAAATATAGTGTTTCAGTTTTTTCTGTCTTTGGCATCTTAATTTTCATCTTTCTTGGAAGCAAGTAGACAGACCAAAAGATCTCTTGAGGGCCTTTCTATTCTATGAGTATGTATGCTCAATACCTAAAGGAATATAATTAATAATAACTATTTTTAAATATATTGGTATCTTTTGTTTTTACATCATCTAAATTTTCCAGAATTTCCTGCTGTCCCAGAGACTCAATTTGGGTAACAAAGAATTTTTTAAATTATTTTAGAATTCAGCAGAACTTTATATATACATCTATACATGCATGTATGTGTAGATATATATATATATATGCATATATATATATACATATACACATATATTCCCATCATCTTCATGTTTTAGGAAAACCTTAAGCCTATCGATTTTATGCATCCGTATTTTGGTAACTGAAAAATCTTGCTAATTTTATTCTATGAAGGAAATTCCATCCTTCATCTGAAAGTCAGCCAGCAAGAGTTTCTCCAGATACTCAGCTCACCCACATAATGGAGCAGCATCAACAAGCCTTAATGCAGCTAACAGAAGTACAACCCAGTGAAGTGACTTCCTCCAATACCATGTTTCCATCAATATTCTCAAGAGTAGACAGTGAATCCCAACTTGATACTGGAAAAAGCCAGACAAATCAGACAACACTTAGCCGTTGCAATTCTGAAGGATACTTGCTACAACTGGAGAAGCAGAAAAAGCACAAGGACAGAGTTGCCAGTAAGGTAAGAATGTACTATTTATCTGTTAAGCTATTCCAGAGACTAAAACGACTTAGAATAAAGATATTTGTATAGGACAGCAGGTAGCCACAGCACCAGATGGAGTGAATCATTATCCATGTTATGCCCATTTGTTAGTCAGATCAAATCTTTTGGTTTCCAAGGGAATCAAACTGAACCATATTAAAAGTTACAGGATTTATAAAAATAATGAGCCTAAACCATCATCCCTGTTCTCCTGGAAGTTCTATGGTCACTAGTTTATGAATCCTCATCATTTATACTGTAATAATGAACACATCAGAGATGATACAACAATATAAAAATATCCATTTGTGACCATGACATACAAACATTTAATAAGTTTTCTGGAAACCCTAAAGCAGCCTGTTTTAAGCTAAAGTAATTACTCATATATTTGTTGTAGCAAGCAATTTATGTACTGCTGCTTGACTGCATTTAAGAAGGTATTATTTGGATTAGATTTATCAACTGCAGTGCAAATTTCTTTCATTTACTGTTTCCCAGTGTTTGAGACATTGTTCTGTCTTTTTTTCAAGTAACTTTCTCACACTTACACGTCTGAAGGATTTCCTGGAGAATTACACTGCTGTGTCCCCACAGCAGGGCACAACTTTTCAAAGTTAAACCAAGTCTTCACAAAGCACCCAGTGTCACTTTCAATTCAGACATACTTTGTCCCAAGTCTACAGTTGAAAAGAGTTTTGATTAATCACTGGCAGCCAAATGGTCATGCTTTGTAGACCCTTCCATTAGAATAGTTCTATGCTAATCTCTACAAAGATGAATAACTAGGTGTACAATTTAAAGAGTAAATGTATGATGTTGCAATATTTATATATTACCAGATTCAGTTGATGTCTGTGACTGCTGCTTACTCAAAGACATACTGTACCACATCCTGGAAACAGCTTGTTTAGAGCAGGGTTTCTTCTTCCTAATTTTATGGTTTCTGAATAGGAATTTCACTATTAGTAAGAAGAAAAAAAAAAGATTGTGGCCCTGTGCTATAATTAGAAACTTTTATAGTCTTGTAACTGCAAAGAAGACATAAAACAAAGAAAATCTTGAATCTTTCTTTTCCATATTAAAAGATTATAAAGGTCTTTTGTTGGCAAGATTTTAACAGTAGCTCTACTTTGAAAACCAACTAAGGCAGCAGAGCCAAACTCAAGTAAATCTGGACACAGGACTGGCTCATCACTTGAAAATTAAATCTTTGACATAAATAATGCATATTATGGGATGGTAGCCAGCAGTTGATGGAAGCCCATAATTGGCTAAGACTAGAACTCCAGCTTTCTTTTTTTTTAAACTGAGACATTTTTTTGCAATTGATAACTAGAATATCCGTGGTGGAAGGAGTAAAGACTAATTGTCCAAACTTACATTGTCTCTTATGTGAGTAGTAAGTGAATAGTAGTAAGTGAAAAAAGTTAAGCTGTTTCGTATGTAAACTTCAAGGCATTAGCCTCTTCATTTTCTTCAGTCTCAGACATATTTGCTTTCTTACTAGGACCAGGTTTGTTTTGTTTTGTTTTTTGTCTTTCCAATGGTAGGATCAGAACCCAGTAGTAATTCCAAACAAGAAGGAGGTAGTGAGAAATACAAGATGGAATGTTAGATTCTAAGTAGATCAACTTAGTTAGAAAATAGAGTGCATGAAGGAGAGTAGGATTGAAAAGCTACAGTAGAGTCAAATTGTGAAGAACATTAAATGTAAATATATACAAGTGAGGACAGTCTAGAAAAAGAAAAGCAAAAAAATAATACCATTAAAAGAAAATATGTTCACTCTGCAAGCGAAATGTTCCAATATCAAAGACAGCCTAATGATTATAAATTCCCAAAAGAACACGACAAGACAGGAAACTTTAACACCATAATGATGGAAATAATAGAGAGGCATCTAGAACTTCTGAACATAGAAAATGAAATTTCATCGAAAGAATTCACTGATCACCTCCAGGAAAAAAAAGCCCAAGACTGCAAACTTCAAGACGTAATAGTGGTTAAATTTAACAATTCAATTCAGAAATAAGTTCTGCATCCATCAGGGAAAAGACCTTCAAATACAAAGCAAGGGACATTTGAATAATGCAAGACTATTCTGTGCCCACTGTAAAATGTAGTAGGGAATTGAATAATGTGTTCCAAAGAGCAGTGTTCAGGATGCAGCCCAAATTAATCTGTGCTGCAAATCTGAGCTTGACTATAGAGCAAAAAGATCAATGTTCAGAAATAAAGAATAGTTTGAAACATTTTTAGATGGTTAAGTATTCAGTTCTTCAGAATTATAAAGATTATTTATTTGCCCCTTAAACACCCCAAACAGCAGAAATATGGAAGAGTGGATTAAATGCAGCAGGCAAGGACAGCAGCTGCAATAGAGTGACAACAGAAAGACTCTGTAAACACAAGGAGATGGGTGAAGACAGAAACCTGATAGAAGTAACAGTGAAGAGGTAGACTTGGGGGCATTGTGACAAACCTGACCACACTCTATCTACAAGTGTCTTCTTTTGTGAGCAAGGCTACATTACAACATGAGAACATTCATGAAAAGGGTGAGGGAAAGGCAAAAGGGAGATATTGAGGACTGTGTGATGTGCCAGAGTCAAATCAAAGGCTAGCAATGTAGGAAAGGTGACCTCTCTGGTCTCAGAAGGAAAGAGTTTACAGAGGAATTAATGAAGAGAAGGGGGGAAAGTTAAAAAGGAGCTAGAAAGGAGGCCTTATTTTGGAAATGGGAGGGGGTTCCACTGATAAATAAATGCTCCTGTGGATGAAGAGAGATGGGCAGTGAAGGGAGATGAGGACCTTATACTAGATGAGGCCCAGGGGATTTGATGCTTGAAAAGTCTACTTGTCCTACATTGAAAGTGGGAGAGTTGGAACCCCTACAGATTGCTGGTACATGTAGCAGGGGTAGAGCATGGACACAGGAGATTTTGAGGCGTAAGTGGAGAATAAAGGTAAACAGGTAGGTCTGGATCCTTGGTGGGCAAAATCCGTAATGTAGTGAGGGAGGGGCACCTGTAGAGAAAAAGGAGGAACCATGGGGCCCTATGAGACAATGGCAGAAAACACCTAAAAGGGAGAACCTAGAATGGATATTTTAGAAACTTTCATTACATGCAGAACACAGAGAAAAGAGAAAGACCAGTCACTGATGAGAATGTTTTTATAATGTTTACCTCACTTTCTTTTATAGCTACATTCTAATTTATCTTGTAAGGCTCCCTACAATGGGCCTTCATGATTTTCTTCCTTTTTTGGGTGGGGAAAAAGAGGGGAAAATGATATAGGTTTGTGCCTAAATATCTGAAACCATTGGATGTGTGTGTGAAATGCTGACTATATAAAAGTTATATTTTACAGAAAATGTGTAATTTGTATGTAATAAGCATATTTTAATCAGGAAAAATATAGGAATTATGAATCAGAGAATGAGAGTTTAGAATGGACAGAAAGAGAAGATGAATAATAAAGAGAGTGAGAGAAACCCTTTCTGGAAAGAGGTGCAAAAATGAAATTTTAAAAATTAGTTAATAGGAATATCTGGGCAGGGGAAAGAAGGAGAAATCTACTTAACTAACAGGACAAAAGAGGGGGAAGAAATATATAATCAGAAAAAAACAGGAGAAAAAAGGAACTAGTAAATAATACTCTAAATGGAAGGAGTAAGAAAGTGAGAAGAAATCTGAAGTGAAAGGAAGAAAGTTAGTGGGAACAAGTCCATCATTAAAAAAAAATTAAAGTAAATGAGGGAACATAATACTGTATTTGCAGTATTATGAATTTGCAGTATTATTGAAGAGAAAGGAAATTATAACTTGGAAAAAACAATTTTAGAGATGGAAGAAAATATAAGCTGAAGTCTTATAACTTTAAATGTGAATTAATTAACCCAATAAAACAAAAGAAGAGTGACAGATTGGGTAAGAAAACAAAACCCTAGAATCTGTTACTTAACATGAAACGTTTTAAAACAAAGATAATACAAAAAAGAAAACTTAGGGATAGAAAAATTTTTTACTGTGTATCAACTAAATAAAAAAAGCAGGAGTTGCTGTTATTCTATCAGACAAAACAAAAGCAAAACGTTCAAAAAATAAAAAGGGATGAACAGAGAAACTATATTATTCTGAAAGGAGCCATAGACAACAAACCAATATCATTAATAAACTTATACATTCCAAATTCATAAAGAAAATGTTGTCTGAGCTTCAAGAAGACATAGACAGTACTGCAACATTGACAGGAGACTTCAATATCCCTGTTATCAATTTTTAATAAGTCTAACAAAAAGATAATCAAATGGCAAAATACAGAACTGAACAAATTGCTGGAGAAGCTGGAGTTAAAATATTTATGTCATCATCTAAAGGAGACAGTAAAAGAATATGAATATTTCTCTTTACCACAGAACTTTTACAAAAAATGACCACGTTCTAGAGCATAGAGATATTGAAAACAGATTTTAAAAAAGGTAGAAATAATGAATACATTCTTTACAGACTATAACAGAATAAAAATTGAAATTGGTTCAGGGACCACAAACAAAAGATGTAGACCTACATCAAGACTTAACATTGAAATCTTAAATGATGAATGGGTCAAAGAACAAGAACAGATCATAGAAACAGTTAAGTATATAAAAGAAAATGATAATAATAAAACAAAATACCAAAAAGATGAAGTAGTCCTCAGCATGAAAATTATATCCTTACAAATATATATTAACAACACAAGAAAAAGAGGATTAATGAACTGAATATGCATTTTTAAAAGAACATCAAATAAACCTAAAATAATAAGCACAAAAGGAAATATATTAAAATTAAAAGGGAAATGCCCAAATTGGGAACAAAACCCCCCAGGAAATGATGAATGAAACTAAAAAATGGTTCTCTGAAAAGACTAGTAAGATTGATAAACCCTTAGCTGGTCTAAAAAGAAGACAGCAGAATATCAAATCAATAAAATGGCAAATAGACAAGATGAAATCACAGCAAAACCAGAAGAAATAAAAAGAATAATAATATATTACACACAGTTATATGCTAACAAAACCTAGAACATGCACCAATTGAGAAATATCTTCAAAAACTTAAGATATCCAAACTATCAGAAAACCAGGTAAAGATCCTAGATAACTCCTGTCTTAGAAAAGTAAATAGATCTAACTGTAAAGAAACTACCAAAGAAAAAATTCCTGGTTCTGATGGATTCACAGGAGAATTCTTTCAAAATTTTTAAAACAGTTAATTCTCATATTTTACAAATTGTTCTCAAAAATTGAGAAAGAAAGCACCCTAACAGGATCCTTTTATGATACAAATATAGTCCTAATGCCTAAACCAGGGAAAAATTTAAAAAAGAGAAAGAAAAATATAGACCAATATCATAAATGAACAGTGACTCAAAAATTTTAAACAAAATACTATCAAATGGACAGTAGCAATTTATCCAAGAATTCATTCATTATGATCAAGTGAGATTTATACCAGGGCTGCAAGTATGGTTCAATATTATGGGGAAAATCAACAAAATTGATCATATTAAAAACTAAAATATCCAGAGCCACATAATCATCTCCATAGATGCAGAAAATGCCTTTGACAATGAACAATACTTTTATGCCAAAAACAAAACAAACAACCCTACAAAATATAAGTATCAAGAGACCTTTTTTAATATCATAAAAAAGCATTTGTCAAAAACAAGCCTCATTATACAGTGGAAATACACAGACGTTTTCCTGTAAATGTGGGAATAAAGCAAGGATGCCCATTCTTCCCACTAATGTTTTATATATTTTTGGAAATGTTAGCAGTAAGAAAAGAGAAATGAATGAAATGAATAAAGATAAAGAGAAGATAAAACTATACCTGTTTGCTGATGATATGATGATTTATTCAGAAAATCCTAGAGAATCAGCAAAGATACTTAACGAGATGATTAAGTGTCAGCATAGTTGCAGGTCACAAAATAAAAACTCAAAAATTAATATTTTTATATAATAATGACAAAATCCAAGAAGCAATAATAGAAAGAGAAATTTCATTCCCAGTAACTACAAAGTGCATAAAATATCTGGGGATCAACCTCCCAAAGCACACAAAAAACTTGTATAGATTCAATTTCAAAGTGCTCCTTAAAGAAATAAAAAAACAACTTAAATAACTGGTGCAATGTTCAGTACTAGGCCACATCAGTATAATAAAAGGACAATAGATGGTGTACAATACTACCAAAATTAATTTATACTTTTAATACTATAGCCAATCAAAGTACCAAGGCAATACTTTACAGAACTTGAAGAAATAGTAACAGAATTCATATAGATATATGTCTATATAAGATTCATGTGCATAGAGATAAAGCTGAATCCATGGAAGCAAATTATATCAATAAGAGAAAGAATATAGAAAGAAGGAAGGACCAGGTAAAAACCTTGAGGGGAAACCATTAAGAAGGTGAGAAGTGGATGAAAGGAAAAGTCTAAATCAGTCTAAATCATATTGTAGGCATGGTGAGGAAGGAAGGGAGACTCATTTTGGAAGAGTGGTAGGATCAGATGCTATATTGCAAAGAATTAAGTGAATGAATTGTGAGGAAATTGAGGCATTGAGAAATTCATAGGTTTCCTAAATAAAAGATAGACCTCCACTAGCTTTTGACATTAGAAGCAGACTGAAATTAAGTGACACTAAAAGTTGTAAGGTTCTAATTTCATGTCTTACTTAGCTTACTCTAATGAAGAAATTTCTGCTCTTTTCTAAGGAGAAGGTACCATTGATACTGACCCCATGTTTCTTAATCTTGTTCCATCTTAAATCAGTATTAGAAGGTATTGGCATTAAACAGGTTAGTTGCCAGTGTGCTGTTGAAACAAATTATCGCAGATAATTTTGATAGAACATGTTTGTTGTTGTGACTGTGGGTTATTATATTGATATATTAGCTTATCATTTTTATAGTTTTTTGATTATTGCATACACCAAGCCATATGTAATATCATGAAATTGAATTTTTAAGAATATGTGGGGTAGAAAAAGCTGGAGGATCAGAATTCAGTTCTTGGTTCTGAAATTTACTGCTTATGTAACTTTGGGTAATGAACTTAACCTTATTGGGTTTTATTTATGTCATTTGTAAAATGAGAAGATTGGATTCTGCCTCTGAGTTCCCTCTCAGCTCCAAATCTTTGATCCTATGATCTCTGCCAAATTTTTATTTAAGACATAAAATCAGGAGAAGAAAGGATTTACATTAAGTAAACCTCTGAGCAACATGCACATGAAAATAAAAGTTTCTTTCAAAGTATGCAAAGTTTATTCCTTAATCTTAATGGATGGATATGAATCCACCAAAAACATTTAGTATTTGTTTAGAATTAATATTCTACTTTCTTTTTTGTTTTTAAAATTTTTATTATTTTAAATTATATTTTATGTTTATTTTTAGTTTATATTATTCATTTCCACAAGATTTTGAGTTACAAATTTTCTCCCCCTTTTTCCTCTACCCACCACCCCAAAACAGTGATCCCACTGTATACTCCCTCCCCCAATCTGTTCTCTCCTATATCCTCCCCCATCCCTCCTCCCACTTTCCAGTAGGGCAAGATGGATCTCCATACCCCAGTGCCTGTATATCTTATTTGACAGTTGCCTGTAAATAATAATAATAATAATAATAATAATAATAATAATAATAATAACAATTTTTTAAACATTTGATTTTACAACTTTGAATTCCATATTCTTTCTCTTTCTCCCTCATTATCTACCCTTACTAGGAAGATAAGCAATTCAATATAGATTGTGTATATGTAGTTATGCAAAACACTTCAATAGTGGATATATTGTGAAAGGCTGATTCTATTTCCCTCCATCCTATCCC
>CM053596.1:197104846-197123587 GCA_028646575.1 Pseudocheirus occidentalis | reverse complement strand
ATAAGACAACTCTACAAGTCTCAGGATGGAAGGATATATCTACAGAGAAAGATCTAGAAAGAACAGAGTTTAAATGGAGACTGAAGCAATCTACACACTATTGTTCTTTTTCATGTTTGGTTCTCTTTCTTTTTTCCCATTGTTCACTCCATTGGTTACAACCCTTCTATACAACCAGACTAATGTCCAGTTTGAAAATATTTGCAGATCCAATACTTGATTGACTGCTGCCATGGTGGGGGCAGGGGAGAGGGAGAGGAGAAAATATGAAACTCAAGAGATTATGGAACTGAATCTTGTAAACTAAAAGTAAATAAACAAATCAAATTATTTTTTAAAAAGCTATTGTTTTGGAGGATGGATTGAACAGGAAACTGAGACTGGAGGAAAATATGGGGGTAGTGCCATTGTTCAAGCAAGGGACATTCACAGAGAAGAAGGGAGAGATGCAAGAGATATTGTAGAGGTTGAGTTGATAGAACCCTGAGATAGATTTGGGGTGGGAAGCCAGTTGAAGGAGAGAGGAAGGGAAAGAAAAGGGAAAAATTAAAGGTGACCTCAAGGTTCCGAACCTGGATTACTGGGTAAATGGTAGAACATCAAAAGAAATAAGAAAAGGGGAGGCTAGGTGGTGCAGTGGGGCGGCTAGGTGGTGCAGTGAATAGAGCACCGGCCCTGGAGTCAGGAGTATCTGAGTTCAAATCCGGCCTCAGACACTTAACACAAAAAACTAGCTGTGTGACCTTGGGCAAGTCACTTAACCCCAACTGCCCTCCAAAAAGCAAAAAAAGAAAAAGAAAAAAAGAAAATTAGAGGTGGGGCAGGTTTCAGTAAGACTTATCTTTATCTAGTTGCACAAATTTTCTTAGGCATCTGTACATCTTAAATAATTCAAAACAGTGTCAACTGTTTTTACTCCTATGCCACCACCATCACTTTCAAGGTGATTCTAGGCAAATTTAAATTATTTTACAGTTATTCATTCATACTTGGGTCATTTATTGAATATAAGTTTTGATAATTAGCTTTACTTGTTACATCTGAAATGCATCTGTAAAATTTCCATTTCTTAAACCATTATTGGAGAATAGTATTTTTACTAATTTCCTTAATTTACCCATTCCTATGTGGAAAATTTAGATATGCATGACTATATCTTGTTTGCTTAATATTAATTCTATGTTGAGGCAAAGTTATGTTTTCTTACATATAAGTATATATGTGTTCAATTTCTGGATTTGCCCTCAAGGCATAGAAACCTTTTGTGAAATAAAATGTACACAGTAATTTAAATACCTCCCTCCCAAAGCTGCCATGCTATTAGAGGCACAATGGCAATACATCAAGAAGAAAAGGAAATGAAGAACCAAAAGTTATTTGTAGGACTTTTTTTCATCACATAGTTTAACAAAGGGAGATGCAAAAAGTCAGGATTTGGGAATTTTAGAGCTGGGAGAGACCTTAGAAATCATTTACTCCAACTTACTTGTTCCACATATGGGAAATTGAGGACTACAGATATTAAGTGACATATGCATGCAGTTATTTGGAAGATCCCAGATCTTTCTGAGTATTACTGTACCTGCCACACACACACACACACTTGAAGTATTTGAGTCTCCAAAAAGTAAAGACTCTCAAGGGTAATAGTGGAGGCCTTTGGGAATAGGTGGTTGGCATAGCACACATTTATGTAGTGCTTTAAAGTTTATAAAGCACTTTCTTTATATAACCCATTCTCCCTGTTCTTCCAGCTCTGAGTTCGTACATACTGAGTTCAATCATGGAATATTAACCTTCCCTCCTTCACTAAGTAATAAGCCTATTTAGCACATGTACTGGGAAGTCTCAGGTTATCTAGATTTCTGCCAGTGTAAGGAAGAAAGGTCCCCGCACCTAGCACTCAAGGATATACTGTGGACACAAGCAAAAATAACAGGTATAGGACAGCCTTTATTCTACCCCACAGAAGAACTCACACATACTCACAAACAAATGCCGAAAATATATAAAGGATTTTCAGTGACCCATAAATGACTAAAACAATTCTCCTTCCTCTTTGCTGAGTTTTTTCTAGGATCCTAAAGTTCTTCAGACTCATAGTGCCATGCAATGGTAAATTCCCCTCAAAGGGAGTTTCTAGACAGATCACACCTGACATTACTATGAATTCCATTTTTACCCCACAAAGACCCATGTAGACACTGAAACATATATCATTATTCCAAGCACTAGAGTCCCTTCAGAAGAGAAACATATTTAGCCTGCCCAGCCTCCCAACATTTTCATGCCTCTCACTCTCATCCCACAAAGAGCCATACAGGCCTACATTTTAAATGGTACTGCTCTGAGGCCTTGGATTCCCCTCAAAAAAGAAACAAAATTGAGGTTGCTAGTCATACAGTTCCTTTCTCATTGGATTCTTAAAATCCAAATTAAACATAGTAATAGAGCTCAAAGTCCTGGTTCTTTGCTTCTCCTTATCATACTTGTATTCCCTTGCTGTTCCTCCAGCTTACAGGGTTGAATGTGCAGACCTCATCCAAAGAGGCTGACGCTATTCAAGAACTCTCAGAAATGCCCTTTTCTCTTATAGAAGGCTAAAATTCTGGAACTCTCAAACTTGGGGTTGCTGCAGAGACAACCCCTGAAGAAGAACTTCCTCCTCTCAGACCACACAGTTCCCCTCTCCACAGCTGTCATAGTTGAGAGGTCTTCCGATTTATGTCTCTTAAGTTTAGGACTTCCCTATATCTTCAAGTTTAGGACCAAGAATTCTCCTCTCTAGACACAGGTTGGAGCACATGTCATTCCCATGTGCATTGGGTAAACGCACCATGAAATTGGGCTTTTCAACTCTCTTTTATAGGCCAATGTGAAGGGATAGCTCCTCCCATAGCATCCAGCATCAGTAAAATCAATCCTGCAGTAGGTACCAGGGTTATGTTATCCACTTCCATGGGAAGATGAATGAATGAAGTATTAAGTGTTTATTATGTGCAAAGCACTATGCTAAGTTTGGGGATAAATAGAAAAATAAGACAGTACCTGCTTTCAGGGAATTCATATGCCAATGAAGGAGACAGTGCATATGGAAGATTTCAGCTGCAAGTCAGATGGAAAAGTTCCATAGTCTTTAGGGGGCAGTGACAAAGCTTATGTTACTGTCTCTTATTTAAAGTAATTTCCAACAGCACAGCCCTGCTAACACTGATTAGTGTACCTTTTCCCCCCATCTACTCCAGCATTTGTCATTTTCCTTTCCTGTCATATTAGCTAATCTGAGGGGTATGTGGTAGTACCTTATCAGTTTCTAATGCTGAACCATATAACAGCTCCAAGGATTATGGTGGCAATAACTTTTTTTGTGGTTCTTCAGTAGCTGGGTCTTATAGTTTCTGCAGAAATAGCAGCCAGGCTGCATGATCACAGGAATTGCTTCCTAGGATGACGTCTGAAGGCAGTGGTCTAAGTGAGTTGCTATTTCCAAGGTTCTTGGGTTCAGGGTCTTGGGCTATCTCCATCATGGTCTGAAGGGACTTACTGGTCAAGATGGAGGTGGTGGCAAGAATTTTATTTTCCTGGCACATGCTGCCTCCTGTTTCTCCTTCAAGGTATCTAGGTAGGCTTGCCTGCTCTGGCAGTTGGTGGGGGTGGGGATGACTGGCCTCTTGTCCAGAGGAGCTACTTTCCCAGATTATGGTTGTAAGGTCTGGGAATCCAGCAGAAATATTGAGGGAGGTGAGTAGGGAGAAGAGGAGCCGGGTTCCTGTGCCCATCTGCCTCTTAGTGGCAGTAGGTCACTGTTTGTTCCTGGGGTTGATGAAAAAGGTGAGCCCCTTAGCCACCATAATTTCTCCCTTCAATAGTGGATGTGGAGGTGGGACTGAAAGCAGGTCTGGTAGTTTGAGGGGTCATTGCTATTCCCAAGGCTTTGGGGTTCACATTTCTGGGTTGTTCCTATCAGGGTCAGAGGAAAAATGATAGTCAAGGTGGTGGGAGTGGTGGTTTGACTTGCCTAGTACATACTGCCTCCTGTCTCTTAGGATTCCTAAATCAAAATCTCAAAAATTGACCACCTTGAAGATCAAATTTGCCTATATAGTCCCTTGAACCACCCTGTGTCCTTAAATCAACCCTGTGGGGTGGGTTATGTCAGTATTATTGTTCCATTTTACAGTTAAGGAAGCTAAAGGTAAAGTAACTTTCCCAAGCTATGCCCTGAGCTTGGCATAACAACAATCCTTTGCAGTTACTCTCTGGATGATCACACCCTCTGTCAAAATCACATAATTATTGTATTGCTTTGACCAGCACCAGTTGTTCTCTGAGCTTGGACAAGCACCTGCAGTACCCATGTTCCAGTTATGAAGCCCTGCTTGTAAAGCCAACCATGAGTAGCTTTCCAGAAGAATGCTACTGTGAACAGCTTTCAAGGCTCTGATTACACAGTATAGTGAACACTCTATTCAATAACAAATCAGAGCAAAACATTCACAGAAAATCAAGATTCAGCATTTACAATGTTACAGCTTATCACAGATAAACAAAATACAGCATTCACAATGACTTATCACTAAAATGGCCACATAGTTTTCACTACAGTGGTCACATACTTTTGAACAAAATACAATCATTCAGTCAATCAATTAGTAACTCAATCATTCAGTCTTCCTTAAGGAGGCTTGCCTCCTTAAGGGTCACAAAATACAATAGTCAAAGTTCTCCATTCATGGGGCACACTAAATTACAATATCAGTCACTACTCAAGTGTAAAATCCACCCCTCAGTCACGAATAAGTTACAGTCTTTTCAGTAAGTACACAGTATCCAAGTAAAGTTTAATTTCAGCTTGACTTGGGGTAGGCTTTCAGATTCCCTGCAACCCCTTCCATGGTCCCAGCTCCTATCTGAATTCACCAAACTGTCACCTGGGTTCAAAGGCAGATAGTTCCCAGCTGAGGCTCACAGTATCCACACCACCTTAAATCCTTCATAGTCTTCCTTCCTAGGAAGTCATGGCTTAACAAAGCCACAAACAGACAAAATACTGACACCACAGTCATGGTTCCACTGGCAGCTCCTTAGCAGCTCCTCAGCATCTCTTCAGCAGCTCTGGCTGGCCCTTGGAAGTCTTCAGCAGAAGTTTCAGCTAATTCCCAGAATCAAAAATCACTTCATCCAGGTTCCCAAAATAAAAATTATTCTTTCCAGCCTGGGCTTCTCTTCCTCAGCCTCCAGAACCTGACTCCAAGATCTGAAATTCCAGCTAGGGCTTCTCCTTATATACCTATTAGCTCCTCCCTGTTCTGCCCCTTCCTGTCACATCAGCAACTTCCTGTTACATCAGCAACTGGGGTTCATATCTTTTGTCTCTTAACAGAGGTTTGATCTAATTAATTTCAAACTAGGTGCTAAGTACCTGTTAGCTTTGCCACTACAAAGGGATCAAATTACATTACTATTACACTGATGTGAATCAAACTGACCTCATTGTTGCTGTTGCCCCTTGTTGTCAGGGATACAACTCACTGTGTAACTATTGGCATAAATATTAAGATCTCTCTTGGGGGTGGCTAGGTAGTACAGTGAATATAGCACTGGCCCTGGAGTGAGGAGGACCTGAGTTCAAATCTGGCCTCAGACACTTGACACACTTACTAGCCATGTGACTTTGGGCAAGTCACTTAACCCCCAATTGCCCTCCAAAAAAAAAAGCAAAAAAAAATTTCTTCCAACTACCTTTGGTCCCCCCAGTACTGGCTGGACCCTGGCATATGTGTCCTTGCTTACAAGTCATTTCTCTCACTTTGAAATTGATCTTCAGTTTGATTCCCGACTCTCTTGTCTCTAGCCTGCTCTGTTTGGCTCCAGCCACCCACAGGTTGGAGGATCATTCAGTCCAGTTGACAGACACGAACTTAGGTCTTAAGACTCAGAAATCTCGCTTTCCATTCAACCATGCTATCATTTATTGCTCTGTTAGGGGTGAGGTAATGAATATGGACCATAATTTAGTGATCAAATAGTACATGCAGTAAAATGAGAACTTCAGACAAACATGAATATCAGGTTCATCAGAGACAGCCTCAGTACTCTAGTAGGTATGGAATCAGGAGATGTGGATTTTCTTTGCCATGCAATGGAAACAGCAAGAGCTTTAGAATTGGAGTGAAAGGCCCAGAGTTTGAAAGCTGGCTATGCCACCTATTACATGTGTGACCTTAGACAAGTCACCATTTCTGTGTCTTAATTTCCTCATCTGGAAAAGATGGGATTTTGCTATTCTAAGGTCCCTTCCAGCTCAAAGTCTGTGATCCTCCTTGATCCTGTGTATTGGAGGTGGAATTCAAACCCAAGTGACTTCTGACTTGGAAGTCCAGCATTCTGTCCAGGAGCCACACTTCCTCTCTAATTTTTAAAATTTGTGTAGGGCTCAGCCATAAACCAGTCAAGAGGAGATCATACTAAGGAAGAATATAAAAGCTTCACCAGGTTCAGGCGCTAATACCAAAATGACTCCATTTCAACCTTATCATTGGTTAACAAATCGTTGTTACAATATAACAAAGCATGATAAGACTGAGCTTATAGAGAGAAAAACGGCTGTTCTTCCCCCAGAATGTGTCATTAGCTAGGAGTTGTTTGAAAACATGTTTAGTAGTTACAATAACATTGATACCAATTGAGAACTTTGAGTTAATGATCTGTAATCTTTGGGTGGGATTCTTAAAACAAAAATAAACACTGTGGTTGAAAAAGCAAAGGAAAAAGAAAAATTGAACTGAATTTTATAATATTGCATTAAAATGATTTACAGAACCAAATGCAGCTAGTTTAGATGGCTATCTCTCCAGCTGTTATTAGAAATATATCAGCTCCCACCTGGAATCAAAAGTATTCTTAAAGAAGGGTCTTTATACAAGGGTCACTATCTCAGTGATACTCCTCTAGTACAGAATAGGTCACTGTTTCCTGCTTAGACAAAAGGATAATAAAGGCCAGCACAATAGTTATCTCAGAGCTGTTATTCAGTGTGATTATCTAGAGTAGGAATTATATAGTGCTTTGACTCTCCTACTGTTCAACTTCTTTTAATAATTTGACTGTTGTGAATGGTCAGGAACTGATAAATGAAAGGAAACTTGTATCATATATGCATTGGTGAGAAAAGAAGCATCAACAATAGGTCAAAGAGAAACTTGACTTCTCAGTAGATTTTGTTTACCCATAATATCTCCTGCTCCCTTTGGATTACCATGGATAATGCGGAATTATCTATCCGCAGATAAAAAACAAAAAATAAATAAATAACAAGGTTAGCTCTGTTTCTAACATGAAAACAAAATAAATTATATTTTGTGATGGATTCAAATGGAAAATAGTCTTTAGTTTTTTAATAATATTGAATGAAGACACTGCTCATTTTTAGAATATACAAACACCTTTGGTAAATTCTTCCTCTAGCTCCATTCATCAGAGTCCAGCTCTCATCACAAATGGACTAAGTAGTCATGCAACCACTCAGTTGCATAAGCAAAATAACCGTTCAATGGAAAGCAAAAGGTTTTTTCCCATTTATTATGGAAACATTCTTCAAAATACCAATTTCAAATATTTCCATTCTCTTGTGGATATGGCTCAGTTGTGTAGTTAAAATGTCCAGCCTTAAAGAATGACATTTTAGTAACAGCTCCACCCATGGGAACTGAAAAATCAATCTCTAGTCCCACTTCCAATGCCATGGACACATATTCTGAGGAAAGGCATGGCAGAGATTGTTTCCCATACTAAGTCCAGCTTCTCCATCATGCTCTTTTGCCCATGGAATTGAATTCATAACTCCTTAGCCCTTATTAAAGTGACTCACCTTCAGATAAATCTTATAAGTCTAGGATAGTGGTCTCCAAAGAGGTACGTATACCCCAGAGTGCGTGTAAAATATCGGGGTACAGAAAGAAAATAGTAGGACTTCTGTTTATTTCTAATCCATGAACTCAACTAACCTTCACAAAAAGGTTGTGTCTTAAAAATTAATAATGGAATTCTAAATGAACAACAAAAGCCTACACTGGTCCCACTCCCTACATAAGCTCTTTATCAGCCACATTATGAGGCAAAAAAAAAAAAATGATGGTACAGAGCCATACCCACAAGAGAATGGAAATATTTGAAATTAGTATTTTGAAGAATGTTTCCATAATAAATGGGGAAAAAGCCTTTTGTTTTCCATTGAATGGTTGTTTTGCTTATGCAACGGAGTGGTTGTATGACTACTTAGTCCATTTGTGATGAGAGCTGGACTCTGATGAATGGATATAACAAGAAGGCAGCCAAAAAGAAGTTTCATAATGATCAAGATTGTTTGAAAGATGCATTTATATCTATTTCCATTCACAATAAACCTCATTCTAAATGTACATATTAGCTAATGATCATCTGAAATTATCACTATCAGCAGGATAATTAAAAAGTAAGATTTTGTCATTGAAGAGACATAAATACATCACCTCTAAAAACTCTTGTCTGCATACATTTAAAATCTGGAAACAGAATTTCCAAACCTGTTTATTTTTTTTTATTCTGAACTTAAGAAATAAGATGCATTCCCATAATAAATTGGAATAGAAAAATAGAGGATTGCACCTGAACCTGCAGGTCCATTATGTCCAACTTGCTATTCCTTTCAAATGTACAACAAAGTTACCATGTAACTTTCTTTTTCTCCTTCCCCCATTTTTCCTTTCTTTCTTTCTTTTTTTTCAAACCTGCTGAAAATGAAGAGTTTGAACCCATTTGTTAATATAAAATGCAACATACTTCAACTAGTTTGCATACACATCGGGGAATAGGGCAATATACTAGCCAAATTTAAACAAAAAACTTTGCATAATTGTGGGATGGGATTGAAAAATGAGCATCATGATTTAACCAGCAGAAACAACAGCAAATTTCTTTTATTTGGTCTTCACCTCTTTTTCAGCTATGGCAGGTATTAAAACTAAGAATAAAAATAAACCTAATTGAGAACCAAACCTTTGAATCACAATGTTAAACTAAGATTTTTTTAAATGAACAAATTAAATCACATTACAATCACATCTTTAGTGAGAGTAAAAAAGATGGTTTTTATACCATTCAAAAATATTTTAATATGTTTTTTCATCTTTCTTTTTTACTTTTTTGTGTGAACTTTATAATGTATATAACATACTGTCACAGAATACATATACTAAATATTACATTGTGTAGTTGATGTTCAATTTAGTTTTTTACTGATGGATTGTTAATTAAGAAAGTTTGGAGATCACTTGTTTAGAAGGTTAAACTAATGTCTTTTTACCCAAAGCTTTAAAAAATCTTTTTTAATGCCTTGCAAACATATCTTGCTGAATAAGCAATCCAACTTGAATAATGCTGCTCCTCTGATGGTCAAAAAGTGAAATGAAAGACAAGAAAAAAAATTTTTTAACTGAATCAGTTTTCAAGAATCTGTATAATTTCCATGGTTAACTGAAAGTAGAAAGCTAGATCCAGTGTATTCAGTCGATTGAGAGGAGTGGTCTGAATCATTCAGGAGCTTAACCCACTTTTGCTCAGCATTTGATTTGGGGCCTAAAATCGTATTTCTCCCTTTAATTTTGCCATAGAACTCTTAAATGCATCAAGAAGTTGGGTTGACTGCAGTAACCCAGAGCTCCTTCTTTCAGCCGTCTTCTATTTGTGTCCAAATAGTGATTTTTTCTGCCTTATTTCCCCATTTCACAAAATGGTGACAGACATTTTGAAGCAGTTCTGAAGTCACTAAATTTGTTGCCTCTACTTAAAAGTGATAATCCCCAATAATGCAAACTTCAAGCACCCATTTTTAATGAAACTGTTAGATGAATATCAAAGAGCTATTTACCTGGGTGTCTAATATTTTAATTAGATTATATTCTCAATTTAACCCATTAAACCCCCTTTGATGATCTCCATGTTTAGTGTTTAGCCTCAGATGCAAGAGGTAATGAATACTGGACCTTTTGATTTAATGAGAATTTCGGCCTTCCAGCCTGCGGCCTCTTTGTATGCCTTTTGTTTTGCCAGCTATAGAATTCATTTAATTGAAGGAGTCTCTTACCATCACACATTAAGGAGTACAAATTAGCATCTCTTTTCTGATTGGAAAATGCGAGCAGGCATTTTTGCTTTGATCTGAAGATTGTGCTGAAGGAGGCAGCAACCCTCTGAAAATGAGCTGATGGCCTTGTTATTAGGACAAAATGCAGATGCGTCCATGTGTCACAAAATGCTTAATGTCCTAATTGGTCACCTTCCACATGGTTTATTCTCCTGTCTGTGTCCTTCACACATTCTCTGGCTCCTCTGCAGTAAATTGGGGATACAGGTTTGAAACAAAATGGTAACCCAAGGGAAATAAAATTTTATACTTTTTATCTTTTTCTTCAGACTGTAATTTTTTTTCAGAATGCCCTTATTATACTACCATCCTCAACTCCTTCATCCACCCTCCATTCTCTAGCCTAAAAGATTTCCCAGGCAGCAGCGTGGAAGCATAGGATATTGCAAAAAATGTTGGCTTTAAAGTGAAGAGATGCATTTGAATCTTAGCTTTGATAAGAGCCATAGGTAACACAGGCAAGTCAACTGACCTCTGAACCTCATCTGTAAAAATAGATATTCATACTTATATTACTCACCTCCCAGGGTTAGAGGTTAGAGGAAAGCACTCTATAGATCATAAAGAGCTGCATAAGTGAAATATAAGCTTATTGCTATCACCATCAGTATGGTTATTTCTCAGCTAGGATAGGCAAGAAGTTTTTCTTGTTACTTTGTTTTGGCAAAGCCCATTTTTGAAGTATTCTAATAGTAATGTAAATTCTGCTGGAAACCAACAGATATAAGTGTTCAAAAAAAGGGAATGGGTCAAGCATTTAATGAATGCCTGCTATGTGCTGGGCATTGTACTAATCACTTTACAAATATTCTTTCATTTGATTTGATCTCAGGTGTTCCTGACTCCAAGCTCAGGGCTCTATTCAGGGCACCACCTAGTTCCAACCAAACAGACCTAGAAAGAATAAAGTGAAATTGACCAATTTTATACAAGTGGACAGTGCATTGGCAAATATATTAAGGACACAAAGCTTATACTACATTAGTTGTTGGGAGACAACAAAATGAGACATGAAAAGAATGAGTAGCTGAAAATCATAAATATACCCCCCATGCCAGAATTTCCAACTCTCTATCTGTTCTTGTAAGATAATACTGTGGTAGGGAAAGAAGGGCCACAACCTGGTCACTCTATTGACTCCCTATGTGATTTCCTGGCCTCCACTATGGGCTAGACTGACCTCCTCAGATTGTAGGTCACAGTACTACTGTGGTAGTCTCGGTATACAAGAAAAAAGTGGACAATCAGGAAGAATCAAATTACAAAAATAAAGCTCCTTGGAGGTATTTTGGATAAAAGAGAACAGTAGAGCCACTTGTTAATGCCAGTATGAACAGATAAAACTAACCCTGTGGGCTAACCATGTCATATCTGTTTTGGCTGAATGTAGATTTGTTTCAGGGATGTTATCAACCTCTAGATATCTGATCTGTCTAATATGCAATTCACTTGAACAGTAATAAGTAGATACTGAATTATACTATAACAGAGTTATAGTATAAGTTAAGCTTTTTCTAGCAACAGTTCTTCAAAGAATTCAAAATACTCTCATAACTTTTATCTCATGTCTTCACAATATTCTTGAACCTGGAATGAGAGTGTTAGATATTATTCTCCCTATTCCATAGACAACCAAGCACGAAAAGCACTTGCACAGTGGCAAAAGTAGGTTTTTACTTTTGTTTTTGAATCCAGATATCTGTACTCCAACCAAATTCAATTAATGCAAGCTAGTACTGCAAAAGCAATAGAACCCAGAACCTCTGAAATAAATGAACTGATTTTGTTATTGTCCAGTCATTTCAGTCAATGCCTCATGACTCCATTTTGAGTTTTCTTGGCAAAGATACTGGAGTGGTTTGCCATTTCCTTCTCCACCTCATTTTACAGATGAGGAAACTTAGGCAAACAGGTTTAAGTGACTTGCCTGGTGTCACACAGCTAGTGAGTATCCAAGGCAGGACTGAATTCAGGTCTTCTTGACTCTAGGTCTGACCCTTGACCCATTGTGCCACCTAGCTGCCCAAATGAACTGGATTAAAGATTTAAAATGTTTTAAAAGGAGACCAGAAACTCTTGAGAGTAATGGTCTACATGAACTCTCACAAAAGAGAGGTATGAACATATGAATTTGACTGAACAAAGTTCCTAAGTGACCACTGAGACTCTCAAAGGGGAGTCAGTCTGGGAACTCACTTAACTAACAAGCTTTTTTATTCTAAACAAGTCAGTTGATTTCCCTCAGACTCAATTTCCTCATTTCTAAATGAAGAAGCTGGATTATACAGAATCTCTAAGACATCTTTTATCACCCAGAATCCTAAGTAAAATCTCCTTGGGTTATTTGGGGAAAGGCATTGTTCTTGAGGCTACAGTAGATTAGAAGGGTCATTTTAGAGTCTAAGAATGAAGACTTCCAAATGCTTGACCATGAATTGTTCTTCTAACATTGTTAAGGATATTGTGTGTGTGTATGTGTGTTCAAAGAACATAGGGACACTAAGCATCCCTACCTCCTCCCTCTTCCTGTCTTCTCTCGAGTTTCTCAGTTGTTGATGGATATGTTTGTAAAGTCCGTGGTCTGAAATCTTTTGCTTCATGAGGTGACAGATAAGACTAATTCCTTGGATTTATATGGCCCCAGTCTTTCTAAGAGCTCATAGGACTTTTGGTGCTAACTTAGTTTCCTACCCAGTACAAGAATCCCCTCAAAAGCATTTTTACTGAATGGCTATTCAGCTTCTGCTACAACAATTCAAATGACAGGGCACCTCTGAGGTACCTCAAAGCAGCCGATAACATTTTTTTTTTACTACTCTTAATTCTTAGAACATTCTTCCATATATTGTGCTGAAGTCTACCTGCCTGTAGCTTCCGCAGTTCTAATTCTGTTCCCTATGACTATGCAAAAGAAAATTCCTTCTTCTTTTACATGGCAACCCTTCAAATATTTTAGGACAATGTATAGGTAGGTGCAACACATTTCTTTAGGATGGGTACCTAAGGAATCTCTTTTTTTGAAGGTGAATATTTATTGAATAATCAATCATAAAAGACATCATTTAATTCATCAAAGTAAATGAACTAAATTTTTAAAAGATTTTGTAAGTTTACAACTAAATTTTAAAAATACAAATTTTGCAAAGGGCTCCTTTTAATATCCTTCCCTTTTTCCTAAACTATAGAACAATCTTTTCAACCCAATATTCTTGGTTTAAAAAGCACATTTCCAACTGGACCTTGCTCCCCTATCCCTGCACTTTGCTATAAAAGTCCAGTGGTAGAGTTTAAGGATTGGTAACTAGAAGTGATCCTTTTAAAAAGGTAAATTTTCAGTTTCACCTTCTTTACCTGTAACAATCAGAGCCCCAGGGCCATATACTCCTGGGTGAGTTACAGAAAACTAAGTATCCAGAAGAATCAGAGGGCCAAGGAGTGCCCAGAGAATCCAGATCCTAGGTGGCCATATAGCAAGGAGAAGGCTGCCGGCACTTTAGTGAACTGGGCACACACCTGGCACACCTATAATGGCAAGTACCAGGGGCCCCTTAAGTCTTCACTTCCCCATGCAAAACCTATCCAGTTCTTTTGTTGTTCTTCTTCATTCTTCACTCTGAAAGAGGACCAATGACATCACCAGGGTGATGACTTGCTGTGAATTGGATGTGAGGCAGAGTTGTGCAATGTCCTAAGTTTCACTCTCCTCCAGAATCACTTAGTGGCAAGATAAAAGTCAAAACAACTGGTTATGGTGTAGGATGCAGCAGATGACCTTGACCTTTCTAAATTAAGCTCTTTCCCAGTTCTTTTATTCTCTATTCCTCCTATTAAATCGTTTTCAGTCCCCTCACCAGCCTGATCACTAACCTGTGGGCATATTGTAGTCTGTTAGCATTCCTCTGAACTGAACCTAATATTCAATAATCCAAAGTATTTTCAGTACTTAGCATAGTACCCAGTACACTCTAAATGCTTAATAAATGCTTGTTGACTGGCATGTACAATCCAATTCCCAAAGCCTGGCTTGGCTTAGGATAAGCTATCCTATTGCAGAGCTGTCTTATCACTACAAAGCCCACAGCCTAATCATCCAGATCCCATTCCCACCTCTCTGACTTTGGACAAGATGGTTTGACTTTTTCTGCATCATTCTATTACAATCACATCAACAATAATAAAAGCAACTGACATTTGTGTAGAATATTAAGGCTCACAAACCATTTTCTTCACAAGAACCCTGGGATAGCTAATGTCAATATTATCACCTTCATTTTATAGATAAGTAAAATGAGCCAAAGAAAGGTTAAGTAACCTAATCACAGTTACACAATTAGTAAATGGCAGAGTCAGGATCTGAATCTATGTTTTCTGGTCCCAAATCAACTTGTTCTCCATTTCCTAAGGAAACAAAATGTAGTGATGCTCTTCCACAAAAGCCGAACTGAACTGAACAATTATCTGACCCAGTATGACACAATGAAGAATGGATTTAGAACTGGACAGGACCTTTGCTATCATCTAGTTCAACTCCCTCATTTGACCACTAAGGAAATAGAAGACTATAGAGCAGTGGTTCTCAACCTTCCTAATGCCACGACCCTTTAATACAGTTTCTCATGTTGTGGTGACACCCTCCCCCCAACCATAAAATTATTTTCATTGCTACTTCATAACTGTTTTTGCTACTGTTATGATCTATCTGATATGCAGGATGTATTTTCATTGTTACAAACTGAACATAACCCACAGGTTGAGAACCACTGCTATAGAGTTTAAGTGATTTGCCCAAGATACACAGTTGGTCAGTGGCAGAATTGGGATTCAAACCAGATCCTTTCAATACAAAGCTAGCAGTCTTCCCATGAAGTTCACTAATACAGTTTCCTATCGTGAATTCTCTGCCCCAGTCAGCTGGATCTATGTAGTCACTGTCCCAGAACATATCTTGTTCATATGTACTTCTGTGCCTTTTGTCATGCAAGTCTTCTTGCTGAAAATGCTTCTTTTTGTTACCTCATAACACTCTTTATATAATTCACTTAGAACTTAAGCATATACTAAACTGGTATCAAAGTCACTTTAGCAAGCATTCTATCCCCAATCACTTCCAACACATTTCCATCTCTCTGCTTTGCTCACATGTTCTAAATGACTGAAATATCTTCCTGCTCCATTTCTGTTGCTATTCCAACTGTATTCTTCAAAATACAGTTGAAAAATTACTATCACTAATTCTTCCAAATGTATATGGTCTCTCAAACACAGAAATCTCACAGATATGGTACAAGTAAGAAGAGTATAAAGCCCTTTGTGGATATATATATATATATATATGAAATATCTTATGACTCCATAATAGGTTTATTCTTCTTGAGGGCAGAAAACACATTTTGAATCTCCCCCAGTCTTTAGCATAGTTTATTGCACATAATATGCACTTAATTAACATTTGTTGAATAAATGAATGAATAATAATGCCACTGTTCTGAGAATATGCCTGAGATAAAATCCATAAAGGGCAAAGATTCCTGGGTAAAAAGTTTGACATTAAAAATAAATATAGATCAAAGCATTTATATGGTGATTTAAATCTATCCAGGTTGGTTTGCCCAGTTGTTATTGTTTTTAAAGATATATACTTCCTCAGTCCCAGAGCTAAATATCTGTCCATTTCTGTAAAATATGCAGTGAGTAAACACACCTCAAATCTTCATAACCAAAGAAAAAGAGTTGGAGCAGAATTCAAGTAAAATTCATTTTTTAAGCTTCTGGAAGCTCTAATCAGCCAACCTTAAAGGCCACCCAAATGCAAAGGATCTCTGTATTAAATTGAGAGTGACTTTTCCTCCTGCCCACCCCACTTACTACATAGTTCTGCTTTCCAATATGATGCCACTAATTTTAGTAGTGCTATCAGAATGGAAAATTTGGATCCAAAGAGACCAAATGATGCCATAGCCAACCTGCTACAGATTTGGCAGCATCACTGTCATGCTTGCACGTATCTTTTAACATAAGGGATACCAGTAATGGAAACTTTAAAGTAACATCAGGACTTTTCCCATATAGAATGTTAATAAGCCACAGACTGTAAGTTCTTTGTATTTTTTTTTTGTTGTGTTGTTGTCATGGTTGTTTTTAAATTCTCCATGCCACCAATTAGCCAGAATTAGACATTCAATGGGATCATCTTCCATTTACTTTCATTTCCAAGGACAAGATAAAGACATATCTAAGCTTGCTACACTTAGCTACAACTCTGGAACCTTGTTAAAAATACAAGGGCGGAAGAGATAAAATCGCCCCCATATTTAGATGTCTGTATCCTCCATGATTCAAGGACCTAAAGAAAGTCATGCTACTTGTTTTCTCAATTATACAGCATATCCACTCACTTCACAGACTTTTCCCAAATCACATTTAGTTCCTGTATTTTCTGGATCTGGGAGCACTTAAGATGTCTTTCCCGCATGCGAAGTTATCATCCTATGGGTATTATCTACTTTCCCTCCAAGGATCCTAGGGAAGCTCTCATTCTCTAATTATATTACTTACAGAGCCAAGTCTTTGTCCTGTATTATTGTTCACTCACACTTTAAATCTTTCCTTGAAATTAACAATCTTAATATTGGGGGTGGGGAAGGTATTTTGAGGCTTGAACTTTAAGAGTCCCTCTTACAAAATGCAGCAAATTACAGAGGTGAAGCAACCATATAGTAATAAAGGCAAAGAGCCATCTCAGTGTTGTTGGGAAGCATCACGGTACAGTTGAAAGAACATTAATGCTGGTGTCAAAGGACTTTGTTTCACATCCCATCTCCGAGGCTTACTTACTATGTGTAACCTTGGACAAGTAATATAACTTCTCTGGGATTTCTTTCTTATCTGTAAAATGAGGGAGTTAAGTTAGATAGGCTCTGAGGTTCCTTCCAGTTTCTAGATTTATGATCTAAATGCACTAAAAGTCTCCGTTTCCTCGATGTAAATAACTGAGGTTTACAGGACAAAAGTCCTTTGAAGGCAGGCACTGCGTCCTTTTCTTTTTGCTCCCCCAGCACCCCTAACACAGCCTGGAGTGTAGTAGGCAGTTAAATGCTTGTTGATTGATTAAATGAGGTGAAAACTACATCAAAGCAGTTTGAAACTGCAAACAATATTCAAAATGACAGTCTTACTTTTCCGAATGAGTGACAGTATTTGCCTACCCTGCCCCTAAAAAGAGAATTCATGGGCTTATGGATTCAAAATTGCTACAAGTAAAAGGAACCTTAGAGATCATCTATTCTAACCTAACTCCCTCATTGTACAGTTAAGGAAACTGAGGCTGAAATGAAGTAATTAGTCGCGGTGACAGAAGCAGGCGGAGAGTTGCAGCTTCACCAAGCCCTCTATAAAGAATCAATCAAATGACACGTTCCTCTTCTCCCAATCCTGGTAGTTTCACTTGAAATAATTCCAGTTTAAGGAAATAGTGGAACATTAGAAGCAAAGGAAAGAAGACTGAGGGTGACACTTTGACATATATAACGTGTAGGTGTATATCTATATATATACCTACACATTCTATAAAACAATTCTTTATAAATCGCAAAACTTTAAAAAAAAAAAGAAATTCCGAATGCTAAAGAATGCACTACCTGTCAGTTTCAGAGCTGGAAGACTAAAAATGGTTGAGTTCTTTTCCATGCAGGCGGTATATCACGTCTATCTATCAAACCGTTAAAAAAAAAAATTGAAAGTGAGGGGAATGGGCTTTCCGCAGGAGCAGGGAGAGCCACAAGAAGTCTTATCTCTCCTAGACTGGGCTCCCGACGCTACCTAAAGAAGGGGGCGGTGTGGATGAGCGGACGGACGGAAGGAGCTGGGAGATGCGCGGATGAAGCATTTTAAAGGTCTCCATAACAAACGACTTCAGGAGACTGTTGATAGTTCCCAGCGTTCCCGCTGAGCCCTTTATTTTCCTAAAGAGATTTCAAACCCCACGTGAGAAAAGGCGACATTCTACCGAGCTCCGAATTAGGCAGGAGATAGGAGAAAAGCAGATAGTGATTCTCTCCCTCCTTCACTCCAATATCCTCCAAACAAGTGCAAAAGCCAAGAGAAGAAATAACTTCCCTTCTGCCCTCAAAGTTAAAACAAAACACAATTCTCTATTCCTAAGCACATGAATTAAAAGGCGACGTTGCAACCGGATTTCATTATACAAATAGAGATCTCACCTTAAAAAAAAAAAATAGCCCAGGGAGAGTGTGTCTGTCCCGCCTTTCAAAGGGACCTAACTGGAGCCTGAAGCAGAAGTGCTTTGTGTACCCCCTCCTCTGCTCTCCCGAAAGTCATTTGAGGACAGGGGATTTGAGCTGTCCTGCTCAGGGAGCGTCAGGGTTAAGGTGTCAAAGTAGCTGTGCTTGGGTAAGAGATATTGGCAGGGAGTAATAACTCCATATAGAGGACATTAGGCTGAAGAACCGTAGAGACTGGGGGCGGGGAGTGGGGGGAAGATCTCTCTCTCTCTCTCTCTCTCTCTCTCTCTCTCTCTCTCTCTCTCTCTCTCTCTCTCT
>CM053596.1:197073784-197104746 GCA_028646575.1 Pseudocheirus occidentalis | reverse complement strand
TCCGATTCGTTTGTTTCCAGTGGGTCTGGGAAGGAAGGGCCGAGGTTGCTGGACACAGAACGGCCATGCCTGAGCAAAGGAGGCAAGAAGGACTGAGAAAGGTTCTGGGTCTCAGATTAGAAAGAATCTCTCCCCAGCCAGTTTCTAATATCTTCTGTTCCGGCCTCTTTTGATTCCTATTGGACTAGTCTTCAGTTGGGGGTGATGGCAGTATGAACATACCCTCTGTCCTTTCCTCGACCCTTAACTGGAACTAGCCGGTGAAGGAGAGAGTATTGGGACTGAGCCGGGAGCGGGTGCGAAGAGGAGACGATCTGTAGGGAAAGACACCCTGAAATGTGGTCTAGGGTTGGGAGCCAAACTCGCTCTATGAAGGGTCGGTGGGAACTGTAGCTGTAGAAGAAGGGGTTGTTTGTTTGTTTTTAAGGAGCAGGAAAAAGGCAGCCCTACCTCTAATTGGTCTTAGTCTCCCGAAAACCCAGGAGTCTGTCTTCTCTTCAAAAGAGACTCCAAGAGGGTTAGCTTCCCTTCCCCGGTCCCCACCTTTCCCTTCCTCCCTCGGACTCAACAACTCAGAGCAGATGCGGTCCGGGTCCCAACTCTCCCTCGTCCCCGATGTCCACTTCGTCCTCAGGCTCAGTGAGAACGAAGGGGCCGGCTACTGGAGGCCCGGCCCGGGGTTCGACGGGCGCAGCCTCGGAGGCGTGTGGGCTGCGCTGTGGGCTCTCCTGGCCGCCGGCAGCCTTAGGCTCGTCCTGGCTTTTCCGCAGCTGTTTTTTGTGCTTCATTCTCCGATTCTGGAACCACGTCTTCACCTTCCCCAAGGGAAAGAAATAAAAGCCGCGTCACTCATTCTGATAGGTAATCACGGTTACAAACAGCTGAAATACGTATTTCTAAACTGTCAGGTCTCACACTTGGCTGATTATTCGACAACAGTGAAAACCTAGACTCAGTTCAATTACTAAACAAAAATTCTAAATCAAACCATAAATGATGAGTAATGAGGAATAAAACATTGTGGTTATTAAAAGTAGTAACTGTGAAATAATGACGATGGTGATAAATAGTGCCAATAATTATCAGCTATTGCTAATAGCGACCGATTAAGTCCCAGCCTCCCCAGTCACCTCCTGATTTAACGTTTAGTCCAGAATGGAGATTTGTTAGGAAATAGCAAAGGCCGATTTTCACTACCACATTTCCCTCAACCCTGGAGGTTGAGACCGGGCAGGCTCCTGGTTTCGAAGTGGTTTGGTCCCAAAGCACAGAGATTTAGAGGGAGAGTTAAGGAAAGGAATGTACCAGAAACAGTTAAGGAATGGGTAAAACTGAATCCTGAACTCTCGAAGTACTGACTCATGTAAGAAGACAGAGCTGAAAGGAACTTCAGACATCTAGTCCATGTCTTTCATATTACAACGGAGTAAACGGAATTCTCAGATTCTTCTGCAAATAATTCGTATTAAACCTTATCGTTTCCAGGGAGACTTACATATTTTGATTCTCACAAGACTTCAGTGATAGAGATTAGTGCAAGTGCTGTTCTTCCCGTTTTCCAGAGGAACGTGAGAAGTGAGATGATTCACGCAAGGTCACACACATAGTGTGTGCATTCAAACTCAGGCCCTGTAACTCTAAAACCAATAGTGATTCTAATTGTACCTTGCTGAATTCCTCAAAGGCATTTTCTCTGCTGGGGGAAATTCTGCACCCAGCAGATAACCGGCAAAAAGCGAAAGAGTCACAGAATAAGATGGGTGAAAGTACACTTATTGAATCATTGAGATAGTATTGCCAGAACTGGGTTCAGTTTCCAGATCTTCTAGTTACTATCTGTGTGGCCTTGGGCAAGTCACTGTCTGGACTGGATCTTTGATGATACCACTATGATACCATAGACAACTAAGTCATTCCCATGCAGAGGAAGCTTTGTGGGAGCAGAGTACAGATAGGAAAAGTAGAACTTCCTGGGAGAGACAACTTGGTTCTGTGTCCTGGCTCTCTGACTGGTCTCAGTACAATGGTGAGCATGCTACTTATCCTTTCCGAGTTTCCTCTTCCTCCTCTGCAAAATGGGAATGATAATACCTTAAGTGACTACTTCACGGGGTTTTGGGGAGGAAAGTGTTTTGTAAACTTTAAAACTAGCATGTAACAGTAAGCTATTGTTCTGAGCCCAAAAGGGCACAGAGTTATTCGAAGAGTTTACAATGGAGTAACCAAGAGTCAGATCTCCCCTGACTCCTTCCCTACCTGAGTCTCCGACAGGCTGAGCGCCGTGGCCAGCTCCACCCGCTCTGGAGTGGACAAGTAACGTTGGATCTCGAACCTTTTCTCGAGGCCAGAGAGCTGAGAGTCGGAGAAGACGGTGCGGGCTTTACGACGGCGGCAGTGCTTCCCCGGAAGATCGGTGTGAGGGGGATGCGGGAACAATGCAGATACTGGCACCCCTGATGAGGAGGGAAGGAGATCCGATGTGGGAGAGAGGCCTCAGTCACTGAGAAGCAACCCCAGCCCCCAGGGACCTTCTTACTGCCCCTCGACGCTGGACTCTATGCCTATCCCTTGGTAGTTCTTCCCCTTCCCTGAAGCCTCACTATTCACTTGGGGAGGGCAGCCTACCAATCCCTGAGGTAGAAAAGAAAAGATCCCAGAGTAAGAAAGCTTGGGTATCTTTGGAATTAACTCTGTACAAAGTAGCAGCAGCAGCAGTAGAGAATAACTCCTTAGATGTTCAAAGAATCCTGCATTTGTGGAGACTTCAAAGGAAAATATGAGGGAGATGGGGAAGCTCTCTTTTCCGGTATTCCATCGTCTTTCTCGTCTTCCTCTGAAGGTTCTGATTCGTCTGCTGATGTAGTCCTGTTTTCCCCTTAAAAGCACCTTCCTTCAGTGTGTTCACTCAGATCGAACCCCTTCAAGAAGTCAAAACAGGGGCAATGGGATCTTTCGTGTCCCACTTTTTCCTAGCCTAGGAGTCCTCATCTTGAGAACTCGCCCATCTTCCTCACCCTAAAACTGGGAGGGGAGGGGGGAACAAAATTAAGGCGAAAGTATTTGATGTTCAGACCAGTGCTTGACTGAGTCACACTAGACATTTCCCGCCTGGCACGTTAGTTCCCGGGTTTATTTCCCGGGCGCCAGAAGATACAGGTTTGAAGTGGAACACCTGGAATGTTCTCTGGACCCCGCTCAGAGGTTTCCTCAGCCTCCTTTCCTGACTTCCCCAGCCGAATCATCCTGCCTCCTCCAAGAAACACCGCTTTTCAGGAAAATAGAACAAGGGGGAAAGGGGATTTAAATCTATTCTTCGGAAAGGTGGACTGTGGAACAGCAATTGTGACTGTAGTCAAAGGCTTTCTTCTCAGGACTGCGAAGGAGATCGTGGTCTGCTTGGAGGCAGTGTGAACACGAGTCTTTCGACTTTGATTCCAAAGGCTTCAGTGTCCTGTGAAATTAGTCAAAGACCCTAGAGTCCAAGTGTCAACTGCATTTCCGGGAACTGAATCCATTCCGGCTCTGGTCCCAGTCCCTGTCCCGGTCCCACTCCATGATATACCTTATTGCAAAATCTCTCCTTTTTCCTTCCCACCCCAAAACGCCTGTCACCATATCCTCTACACCCTTCTTCCTCAGCCTCTAAAGGCAGAGTTCTGGAGAGAGAATTAACTCTTCGATTCTAGGAAATATCCTGAGTGGGACGCAAATGAGTTATGGAAAAGATTTCTGAGCCCCTTAATCTTAGAGTTAAATCCCTTTTTTTTTTTTTTGCTTACCTAACCCCTTCTATTCCCCTTGCCCTCTTTCCATCAGGACATCGGCCTGACTATGACTCCTTGTCAGCAGTGCTCAGGGCTGAAATCATTTTGGACCCCCAAGTTCCGAAGATGTGGGGAACTGAGAGAGAGGCAGCCTGACCGGCCCATGACTGCAAACGAGATGGAACCACATTTGGCCAGGGCGGATAGGTCAAAGAGGATCTGCGTCCCTCCACCTTTCTTCTCTCAACGCATTTTCCGCAGCGGCCTCCGGGCCAAGCTGCTCTTCTTCAAAAGCTTCTGAACTTTTCTTTCTTTCTTTTGTGTGTGTGTGTGTGTGTGTGTGTGTGTGTGTGTGTGTGTGTGTGTGTGTGTGTTTGAAGCCCGGGCTGAATTGGCAAGTACTGCATCCGGCGCCCAACCCTCGGGAGCCTCATTCTCTACTGCAAAAATCTCACAAGGTAACCAAAGGGCTGTTCAGAGATGCAGATAATGACTCAAAGTCCTCTGCTTCTGGATTCCCGATCCCTCGGATAGTGAAATCTTTTAGGAGCGACGGAAAAACGAGGAGATGAAATTGTATAACCAAAGTCCTTTTGGGAAAAAAAAAGAAATCGAACCACCGCTATCATCCTCAAATGGCCTGTGTTAATAATACTTAATAACCTCTGGATGCATTGTGACCACATTTCTCTGTACCTTGGAACTCATAAGTAACGACTTGTAAAGAACGTTAGGGATAGGTCTAATCTTAGATTCCTCAGGTGTGCCCCTAACTCATCCAACACATCCGTCCGACTTCCGCTTTTACTTCGTCAGAGATGTTACTACAGGGCAAGCAGTATGAACCCTGGACTTTCCCCTCCCAGGCCTAACGCCTTAGGGAGGTCTAAGAACCAAAAAGACCTTTTCCCGTTCTTTCTACCCTCAATCCCCTCCTCCCTCCCTTCACATATCCCCATATAGCCTGCCACTTACCCGAGGTAGTAAGGAAATAAGGGTGGTGGTGGTCGCCTTTGTGGAGAGGATGATGCGGGTGAGGAGCCAGAAGGGTCGGCGTGGGCATAAGGGGGTAACCATAGTCTAACAGTGGGACGCGGGAGGCCAGAGAACTGGCGAAGTGGTCAGGAGCTACCTCCCGCAGCGGCTTGGGTTTGTGCAGTAGGATGTCCTCAATAAAAAAGGACGTGGGCCTCTGGGAAGACACGGGGTGGAGAGGGGAGGTGAAGTTGAGGTTCATTTTGAAAAAAAGTGGGGTAATACCAGGGTAAGTTGGGGGCGGGGAAAGAGTGGGGGATAGATAGCTTCTGGTTATCCGGGGGGTCGTGAGGCGCTACCCTCTCAGTACTCAATTTCCCTCTTCTCTCTCCTCTGGCCTGGGCAACCCCCAACGCTGGAGAGGCTAGGACAGAACTCCAAGGTGGGCTGAGTCTCTGTGGCTGGAGAGTTGGCTGCTTGCAGAGGGGAGAGCCAATGGCGAAGCTGCAAACCTCCGTGGGGAGGGGAGATTGAAAAGGGAGGGGGAGGCTGGAAGCTGCCGAGGTCCTAGCAGTGGAAGGCAGGCTGGCGGGGCGGGGCGGGGGCGCTGTCCGAAGTGCTGAAAGGCTCCCCAATTCGACTCACGTAGAAAGAAGAAACACCAAAGAGGGTTTTGAGAGGCTTTGGATATTTCAGTCTTTGCCCTAAACACCTGGGAGGGCTATCTCACTTTCTGGCTCCTCTCTTTTGAAATATTTTTAAAAAGGAAATATGTGAAGCCTTAGGAGAGTCAGGGATATGCTCTCAGGGACAATGGCAATAGTGATGAAGGAGTGATTTACTCCAGGGACCTTGACCTAGACTTAAATCGTCCGTGGGGATGACAGCAAAGGGAAAAGGGGGTAATGTAAGGAGAACGGGGCTCCATCAATTGAAGTGGAGGGCTGGCCGATTAGCTGGATCTGTAAGGTAAATAATAATGACGATGATAATAATACTTTCTTTAGCTCAATTATCTGGTAAGAATGGTGTGGGGGTATTTTTAATCTAAATTATCGGGATAATCTGTGCTGCGTGAATTCGCCTAGTCCTACTTCCTGGCCCCATCCATTTCCGTTCTACTCTCTCATTTCCACCGCTTCCCCGACCACATTCACTCCCGGTGTTATTTCCACTATATAGCCCCTTCACTTCCCACCCACCCCCCAAATCGTATCCTATCAAGGTTCTTTCCCCCCCTTCCTTTTCCATCCAGTCGCCTTTCATTTCCTCCCTTGTCCTCTTGTAATCTTTTGTCTTTAATGTTTATCTTTTTCTAATCTGTCCCATTTATTTCCCTGGAGTCGATCTGCTAAAATTAAGGTGATAGTCTACAGCACAGCAGGGGTAATTTCGGCTCGCATCTCCGAAAATTGCTCTAATTATTGATGTTAAACTCAGGGAAATTAAAAGAAGCCACTTCTCTTCCATCTCCCGATTTTTAAGCTCTAATTTGTTGAAATCTAGTCGTCATCACAATTCCAATCACTACTGCTAATAGTAAAAGTGTTTTAATAGAGACTGAGTCCTCACAACCCATGCTATTAGATAATTAGAGGAGGTGTTAGAAAGCCAAGTGCTAATCCTTGGGCGCACGGGTAGGATTTCCATCTGATCTAGCAGGTAGAACAAATTAATTACCAGAATCAATTAGACCTCAAACTACAGTTCTCCAGGAAGTGGGAGCCTCGTATTCCATACGGATGAGCTAGTAAATGGTAAATAGATGGAGAGGGGGAAGGGAGGAGGGAATGCTTTAAAGGAGTAGATTCTGGCAAGTAGGAGTCTTAATGAAAGCGGGAACGTGTTGTCCTAGAGTTCGTAAAGTGATTTTTAAAAAGTCTCTAATGTTAGGCTTGGCAAACTCAAGGACCCGCAGCTGTGGAGAAGGGAGTAGTGCATAGAGGCGTTATATTTTCCTTGCGGTCGATAGACACTCTCCAGTGTCCAAACATCTGTGGGGAACAGGGAAGCCAGAGACAGTGCAGTGCGGTCCAGGGGTGTAACTGTATCCCTCCCTCATATTAGCTGTAAGAAATTTCCCTACTGTGAGCTTTGATATGCTAATAGGAAAAACGGGATCAAATTCTGAGAAGCTGAAGCAGCCGCTTGAAGTCCTTCCCTGGCCTGCGGTTCTTTAACAAAGGACTACCATCGGTGGACTAGCCATTACATTTGATTCTACGCTGATTAAGCGCCTACTATGTGCCTACTGAGTGTAAGAGGTATTGAGAACATGAAGATTTTTTTAAAGTGTATTCTTAGTCACTAGGCCAACAGAAAATCTCCATCGGCTCTCTTCAAGTGACTGAGTGTCTCTTGACAAGAGCCATGGGTGAGCGCAAGAACTGCCCGCTGAGAATACGTACAAGTATAAGTGGTTTATGCCTCTACTGAATCCCATCCCCAGGCTTATTATAGCCAGATGGGAGCCTGTGCCTGGGACCAGGAAGTACTCCTGATGTCCTAATTGGAAAAGCTAATGTTCTAGTTATTAAAGTCCCTATCAGGGAAAGAAAAAGCAGTTATAACCATTTTAGCCAGGTAAGTACATCTGTGGGAAGCATTTGCAGTGATGCAAATAATAAGCAGGATCAGAAGACTTGTTCGAATTCTGGCTCTGTTACTCAGTAGTTGGGAGATCTTGGGCAAGTAATTTAACATTTCTGTTTTCATCTGTAAAATGAGTTTCTACCTTTCAGAGCTGTTGAGAGAAAAGCACGTTATGGACCTAACATTTCATCATTCTTTAAGGTTTTCAAAGTATTCTCCTCAAGACATCCTGGGGCATGTATGTAGCTAGTATAGTGGCGGACCTTGCAAAGTTGCAATTTGAGTCAAAATCCAGGTAAAGTTCCACACTGGAAAGGATTATAGAGATCATCCTAGATCAACTTTCTTACCTAACCAAAAATCCCATCTATAATATTCAATAAGTGGTCATCACAGCCCTTACTGGATAGTTCTAATTATTAGAAAGTTTGCCCACATGAATGGGAAAAAATCTCAAACTTCCAAATCATTTTACTCCTAGTAGCCTCCCTGGTACATAATAAATGCTGAATAAATGTTGTTGAGTAGCTGACTGGCTAGCAGTTTCATTCATTCTGTAGAACATGCCTACTGCCCTCACTTCTGCTTTAGCCAGATTGTCCCCTCCCGTAGGAAGAAGCAAGTGTGGGAATCAAGGGTTAGGGACCTTTGGGGCTTTAATCCAATCCTGGAAGTTCTCGATTTGTTTCTCTTGCTTCAGGATGAACGATTTACTCTCAGTTTATACTGAAACGATATGTATCTGTCCAAAATTTAAAATCTGGAGATACTTGGGAGGAGAGATGGTGAAGGGAAGGGTAGAAGGGAAAAGGCGCTACTGTCGTCCTTCTGCCTGGTCCCAGTCTCCTTCCCTAGTCTAGGAAACTGGAAGGAACTCAGAGAAACTTTCTTGTAGAAATAATTGTTCTGAGGTGGGCAGGAAGAAACAGAGAAAAGAAAGGCCCATTCCTTGGAGAAAAGGACGCTTGTTTCCCTTGTGTTTTCCCTTCCATATGACGAAAATAAGGTGAGGCAGAAGCAGAGAGGACTAGGCGAACACACACAGAGATGCCAACTCTTTCTAGCTCCTCCTGCTCTGGTCCCTGAAGTGTAGAGAGACAGAGTAGAGAGCTGGAAAGAAGCAGAGCTGGGGGACAAGGAGAGTAGAGCTGGCTAGCGACTAGAGACTCTGACTGGGATTCTGGAAGTGAGTCACAGGTCTCCCCACATCTCAGCTTTGGGACACACCTCTCAGAGACATCTTTACACCTTCGGAATTCAACATTGTCAAAGAAAGGGCCCCTCTGTGCAGGAGCATAAGGAAGGGAGAAGCGTTTGAGGACTGAAAGTCAGACCTAGGTACAAATCTGACCTCTTGCCCAAGGTGGGTACCATGAGCAAGCTACTATCACTTCTCTGAACTCGTTTTCTTTGCCCTTTAAATGGAGCTAAGAAAACTTATCCTAAAATGCTTTGCAGGCTTTTGTGTGTTAAATGCGGTTCTCTACGTGAACATATTTTTTTTTTCATCGTAAAGCACTCTAGGAAGTTCAATAGTTAATCTTGTCTCTGTGGTTTTTCCAGTGGTATAATGGCTTTATCCTAGGTTCCAGAGTCTGGGGGAAACCCGCCATAGGTCAGCTCCGCTTAGCCTCCTTACCCCTTTCCGCAACTTTGCCTCCCTTAAATCCAGTTCATGCGCAGATCAAGACATCACCCTCGTGGTATCATTGGTCCTCTTGAAGAGCAAAGGATGAACAACAACCGTGGGGCAATCCGATTCACCTCTAAAGAAAAAGCGTCTCAGCAACTATGAGACTGCTTTCGGGTCCATTGACATTTGAGCCTCCCAGCAAACCTGTGAAGCCAGAGAATAACTGGAAGGAGGAGAAACGTCCCTATCAAATGTTTGAGGTGGCCCCACGGATAACAGGAAAAGGAGTGCTAGCATGTGAAGTCTGTCACTGCTTCTATTCAAAAAGGTAATGTGAACAATAACTGACGTTTATATAAGGCTTTGACGTTAATAAAACATTTTACAGACGTCATCTCATTTGATTCTTTGTGATAATCCAGTGAAGCATTTTGCCAGTAACAAAACTGAGACTCAGAAGTTTAAGTAACTTGCCCAAGGTCACACGGTTACACAGCAGGATAGCTAGGACTCAAAATTAAGTCTTTTGACTTCACATTCACTAATGCCTTTGTTTCCATATTCTGTCTCAACACTTGACCAAGAGTAAAAGAGTTCAGTTATTTCAAATATGACCCCACGTGTCAGGTTTCCTTATTCAGCCTTCAGTTGAAGATAGAATCTGTCTTAGTTTGGCTGGGAAGAGGGATTGCAAACTCAGGGGAAAATCGTCCACAGGGATACTTCTAGCACTTATTGAGGTTTAGACTTGAAGAAATGATCTGATGAATGTTTTCTTTGTGGATTGTTGTGGGTAGGGAAAGCAGCTTTCCCCTCCATAATAAGGATCTTTTCCCACCCTCAACTTTTGTCTTATTTCCTTGCTCAGAAAGACACAGATTTAAAGGAAATTAGTGAATTTAAAACCAGCCTAGCAAATGTCTGAAGATTCACTAACTCAGGGTGGAGAATATGCAGCCTCAAGGCCATATGTGGTCCTCTAGGTCCTCAAGTGCAGCCCTTTGACTGAATCCAAACTTCACAGAGCAAATCCCCTAAATAAAAGGATTTGTTCTGTAAAGTTTAAATTCAGTCAAAAGGCTTCCTATAAAAGATGAGATTTTAGTTGGAATTTGAACAAAAGCAGGGAAGCTAAGAAGTGGAGATGAGGAGGGAGCATATTCCAGGCACAATGGAGCATATTCCAGGCCAGGAAAATGACCAGAACTGAGAGGTGGAGTGTCTTATTCATAGAACAGCAAGGGAGTCAGTGTCACTGGATCTAAGAGTGGGGTGGGAGGAGTGGAGTTAAGGATGAGAAGACTGGAAAGGTGAGGGGGCTATGTTTTAAGGGGCTTTGGATTTTGCATTTTTTCCTGGAGGTAGTAGGGAACTACTGGAGTTTATTGAGTGTGAAAGTAACACAGTTAGTTTAAGAAAATCACTTTGGGGGTGGTGAGGTGGTGCAGTGAATAGAGCACCAGCCCTGGAGCCAGGAGGACCCAAGTTCAAATATGGCCTCAGACACTTGACACACTTACTAGCCTTGTGACTTTAGGCAAGTCACTTAACCCCAATTGCCCTCCAAAAAGCCAAGAAAGAAAGAAAGAAAGAAAGAAAGAAAGAAAGAAAGAAAGAAAGAAAGAAGAGAATAGCAGTGGGAGAGACTTGAGGCAGGTAGACCATACAGCAGGCTATTGCAATAGTTCAGGTATGAGGTGATCAAAGTCCACACCACGGTGGTGGTGTCAGAAGAAAGAAGGGAGTATATTGAAGAGATGTTGAAAAAATGATATCATTAGGTGTTGCCAACAGATTGGATAGGGGAGGTGAGTGCAAAGTGAAGAGCTGAGTACGACACCTGGGTTTTGAGCCTGGGAAACTAGGAGAATGGTGGTGCTCTACACAGTAGTAGGGAAAATTGTATAGGAAAGAGTTGAAAAAGAAAGATGACTTCTGTTTTGGATAAGTTGATGAGTTGAGTTTAAGGCAGTTGGAGATGCAAGACTAGATGTCATCAGATAGGTTAGAGTGGGATAGGTAAATCTGAGAATAATCAGTATAGGGATGATAATTAAATATCTTGGAGCTGAGATCAAGTGAAGTAGTATAGAGAGAAGACCCAGGACATGATCATTAGGACATTCATAGTTATTGGGCATGACTTGGATGAGGATCCAATAAAGGAGACTGAGAAGTCATCAAATACTGCCCAGGACATAGAAGGCAACTAATAAATGTTTGTTGAATTGAAGTGAAAATACATAGAAGAACTGAGCAGCTAGGTAGCACAACAGATAGATTTCTGATCCTGAAGTTAAGGAAGACTCATCCTCCCAAGTTCAAATATGGTCTCAGATACTTAATAGCTGGGTGACCCTGGGTAAGTCACTTAACCCCGTTTGTCTCAGTTTCCTCATAAGAAAGTAGACTGGAGAAGGAAATGGCAAACCACTCCAAATGGGGTCATAAAGAGTCAGATTCAGCTGCAAACAACTGAACAACAACAAAAGGAGAAAGACCATATGGTGTCCTGTGGTGTGGTGTCCCAAAAACCTAAAGGAGGGTGTCAAGGAGAAAAGGTGACTGACAGTGTCAGAGTCTTTGGAGAGTCATATGATCACAGGATCTCAAACTGAAGTGTCCTTAGAGAGTATCTAATCTGAATGTTTACAGATGAGGAAACTTGGGCCTGGAGAGATTAAGGGCCCCTCCCAGGGATGAGCATAGTTAAGAGAGCTAAAAAGAAATTGGAACTCATTTCCTGACTTCAAATCCAGCGCTCTTTCCACAGCACCAGGTTGACTCTCTGACTTCCCATTTCTATCACTGGTGCAACGGAGAAAAGCCTCCAGACTCCGCTGACCCCAGGGCTGTGGTGATGATCCAACAATGCCTTGACCATGATGACGCTAAATGGTGCCACACTGATATGGGCTACTAAGCAAAGGAAACCGGGGTTTTCTTTTTTGTTCTCAACAAGGCTCTGACGCCTATAACTCGCCACCGTTGACGAGAAGGGAGCGTGACAATTTGCAGGCCGGATAATTGCTTAAAAACTAAATTTGCCAGCTATTTTTCTTGCTTGAGCTGGGTGACTTACAGATTGAATGCACACACACACACACACACACACACACACACACACACACACACAACCTGATGCAGACTCACGCATGCTATTTCATCTGAAGGATTTTATTTTATTTTATTTTAAAAAGATAAGTAGTGCTTCTCAGGAAGCCAATAATTAAACAACACTTCTCTTTTATGTCAGCCCCATACCAGACTGTCTTCTGAGCTGGGACTTAGTTTCCCAAAAGGGAACCCGTTTGATGATCAAAGGACAAGATTGGTTCCATTACTTGCATTACCCCAAGTTGCCTATATCCAGGCCTTCATAATAAAGGAAGAAATGTACTTTAGAGGGATCTGAGTAACACACTTTACTCAAAACATCTTGTATTATATTGCTTGTTGTCTGTTTCAACTTACTTTGTCTCTCGGTACTTTATTTTAAGCACTGTCAAAGTGGGTGACAAGGATGGGGGAGAGAGGTAGCTGCTAGATGGCATCCTGCAAATGAGTCTTCAAATAATGCTTTTAAACTGGAAGTAGGTTATACAATCGCATCCAAAAATGACAGAAGAGGGGATATTCAGAATAAGGGGGCTAATGTAATGTCAGAGCTAGAGAATTGCTGAACTGGCCCACTCAGAGCTGGGACACCCTGTTTAGTACAAACCACATTTTGTTTCTCCCTTGAAGTCTTTGGTTCTGCGTTAGAAAAGATATTCCAAGGATTTCCCTAGAAGGGGATAAAGGACATGGAAAGTGAGGAAGCTACTAGGTACTTGATAATAAAGGCATTGTGTCCATTGGTCAGTTACAGCTAGTGTGAATTTTCATGACTTAGCTCTTGTTTCCTTCAGTCCTTAAATCAAATTCTCCCTTCAGATACTCCATAGTAATTCCCATCAACTCCCCATAGATATTAATCAACCCTTTTAAAAAACAATCCTGATTTTTTTCATTTCAAATGAAACAACCATATGCTTAAATTTAGAACTTCGCATTACATTTATTATTAGTTTTATTATTAATTTACCTTTATATGATGCTTTGAAGTTTATAATGCCTCTTCTTCATGGTAGTTCTATGAAGTACATGATAAAAAATATTATTCTCTGTTTTCATGGGTAAGGAAGCTGAGACTTGGAGAAGTATGGATTAGAAGATTAGTTCAGTGGAGTAGCCTTCTAGAAATCAGGAACTTTTAAATCTCAGTTTCCTGACCAATTAAAAAAATACAGTATTTTCCAAAATGACTGGTAACTGACCTAGTAATCATTTCAGAATCATCTGTGAGTAGTCAGATTATCTGCTCAGCAGGAAAAAAAGAGTAAGAATCAATATCAGATTAAAATAACAATGAAGTTGAGAAGATACTTCATGCATTTTCATCGGCTTCATCCCAATATGTTTAAATAAGTTCTATACTTTTAAGGATGAAAGAGGGTGAAGAAAGAAGTGCCAAATTAGCCAAAAAATAAGTATACTGACTCTTACTGTCACTATTTTGTGGAGTACTTTAGCCAAGGCAAAAACAGTCACCATAGCTTAAAGCTCCAGAAACTTCCATAGAGAGCATGCATTTAATTCCAGCTCTAAATCTATGATCCTATGATTCTATGATACTTTCAAGTGGAGAGATATATAAGCTAAGGGTAACACTAGTTAGAGTACAAGTTCATTTGCAAAAATATTACAGAGGTGGAGGTTGAAAATTGCAAGTAATATTCCCTCAAAAAATTAAAAAGCAACAGAATGTTTGTTAAGGGTAAAATAAACCTGGAAAATACCAGTATGAAACCCATCTAAACCAGAACATCCCAAGAAAATTTATAGGTGAAACATGAAAGATGATGATAAATAAACATGAAATAAAACATATTTGTTTTCATTCTATCAGCAACAATAATAGAACTATAAATCACATTTGGATTCTTCTACTTTCTCAGTATCTAGTAATCTATCTGAGGAAGTGATAATGCCACTTAAAAAAAACATAGTATGGAAGAAAATCTAGACTTGATACACAGGAAGAAATTTGTGTTGAAGGTAATACAATTTTTAAATTACTTAGGGATCAATTTTTAAGATTTATTAAAGATGGAGAAACCTCCAAATAATAAAAAGAAACACTATTACCCCCTAAAACTCAACTGAGAAGACATCATTTTTCCAATATATTCCCTTTCTCTTCTCTATAAAATCATTATGAGAAAGATCTATGCCCATAGCCAGGGTATACTTGATGAAAATATGAAAAGGAAATAGAAAGACTTTCTTTCACAGATTGATTTCCATAGAATACTGTCTTAGCAATTTAAAAGACAGATGCAAAGAACAAAATATTGTTTTGTATTAATAATTTTTGATTATGAAAAAACATTTGACTTGGTAGAACAAATTGAATTCTTAAAGCTTTTTTCAGACAAGGTGTCTTTCATGCAAATACTAAAATCAGAAAATTCCATGATGGAAATACCCATAGAGAAAACTTTGTTCAACAACCTGATAAGGATCACAAAAACCTGATAAGGAAAATTGGGGGTGGGGGGATAGTGCCCATCAATTGAGGAACAGCTGAAGACATTATAGTATACGAATGTAATGACATACTATTGTGTTTCTAAACCAGAAAGATGTACATTTGCTTAAGGCATTCACAAGTGTCATAAAGGATGTCCTTTGCAGAACCCAATTAGACAAGGATTTCTCTATCAATGGCATGGTTCTCAAAATGGTTCCCTATGAGAACACTAAGTTGCTTGTGGTGAATCTGGGAGCACTAAAAAGCCTCTTTGAAATTCCTGGACACTCAAAAGAGATTCCTTTAGCCATATCCCTTGTACAAACAAATAGATCAAGAATATGAATTGCTCAGATTATGACTTGCATAGCCCTTTTATTTAAATTGTCAGTACTGATTTGGGTAATGATTTGGCAAAGTTAGAGTGTTGGACTTGGAGTTAGGAAGATCTGAGTTCAAATATCACATCAAGCCCTTACTAGTTGTGTGACCTTGGGCAAATCACTTAACTTTTGACAGCCTGAGTTTCCTTTTCCATAAAATGGAGATAATAATAAACATCCCCATAAACATTATTATTTATTTATTTGTAAATTTTCAGTTCTGACTGATCCCCCTCCCATGTCCCTCCCTCTTCCTCCTCCCCCCCCCATTTAGAAAGCAAGCAAAACAAAACTTAATACAAATATGTGTCATCAAGTAAAAGGAATTTCTGACTTGGCTCTGTCTGAAAACAAAAACAAAAAGGGCAGGTGCTACCCGTGGATAATACTTTGAGAACAGAACTGAATTCTTACAGAGTATACTGGCAAGGAAGATTTTCTTCCTGGTGAAAACTAGATGCTTTTAATAAGCAAAGCAAACTTTAAAAAAAACTATGTCAATGACATCAAAAGATTGCTTGCATTTTGTGGGTTTGTTTACTGAATTGTTGAGTGTAAAAAGCCTTATTCAGTAAGAGAATATCTGTCTTTACTGAATTGGGGGAAAATGGTGATGGTGGTGGTGGTGGTAATAAAAGTTAACATTTATATAGAGCTTTAAGGGTTGCAAAATATATTACATATATTATTTCATCCAGTGTTCAGATGACATAGGCTATTTAAGTGAGCATTAAACATTTATTAAGTACATAAACATAGCAGGTGCTGAGATAAGTCCTGGAAGTACAAATAAAGGCAAAAAAAAAAAATCTCTTCCCTCAAAGAACATACATTGTAATAAGGAAAATACAACATATGAAAAAAAGGCTTGGAGTGATCAAGGAAGAGGGGGAAGAAGGTACCCACATAGTGGAATGAAGTATGATTAGTCCAAGGCTCCCAAAATGGAAGTTCATAGAAGAAATTCACCAGTGAGAGGAAGAAACTGGCATGGAGGGGGGGATATACCTGGGAAATTCCAGGCTGAAAAGCAGCTGAATCATGATGGTAAAGGGCAACAGAGTCAGAAGCATAGGCAAAAATGTTTATGGGGCCGTTTATTATTATCTCCATTTTATGGAAAAGGAAACTCAGGCTGTCAGAAGTTAAGTGACTTGCCCAAGGTCACACAACTAGTACGTGTTTGATGTGACATTTGAACTCAGATCTTCCAAACTCCAAGTCCAGCACTGTAACTTTGCCAAATCATACCCAAAGAATCTTTGAATGGTTCTACTTCCAGGGAATGTGGTGGGAATAAACTGTTCCTATACTCCAAAGCGATAAAAGAAATAGAAAAAGCACCTATGTGTATAAAAATACTTATAACAGCTCTTTATAAGATGACAAAGAAGTGGAAAATTGGGAGGGGCATAGTACCTATCAATTGAGGAATGGCTGAAGACATTATAGTATATGAATGTAATGACATACTGTTGCGCTTCTAAAGGAAATGCTGAAAGGAGTAGTTTGGACAAACCTAGGAAGACTTATACAAATTGAAACAGAGTGAAGTGAACCAGACCAGAAGAATTGTTTATACAATTAGAAATTTTATTTGTCTCTATAGAGAAACAGCTTTGAAATACTTTAGAATCGAATCATTTCAATGACCAACATGAGTCCAAAGGATTAATGATGAAGCATGATACCCACCCCTCCCAGAGAGGTGATGGACTCATGGTGCATTGTGGGATTTTTTTTCAGACAGAGCCAAGTCAGAAATTCATTTTACTTGATGACACATATTTGTAATGAGTTTTGTTTTGCTTGCTTTCTAAATGGGGCTGGGGGAGGAAGAGGGAGGGAGATGAGAGGGGGATCAGTCACACCTGAAAAGTTACAAATAAACATAGTAAATAAAATAATAAATATATAAATAAATAAAATTTAATTTTTTCCTTTATTACTACTTGTCATATATAAATAAACTACAGACATAAATATACACTTAAAATTCATGTCATACATAGTTACAAAGAAGATTTTATACATCTCAATGATCCTCACAAAAACTCCGTGAGACAGGTACCACCCCCATTTTATAGAGGCTCAAACTGAGACCCAGAATTGAAGGTCATAGAGCTTTTAACCCACAGAGGAGAAACTTGAACCAGGCCTCCTGGTGGCAATGTTCATTCCATTTTAGGATACTACCTTTTATTTGTAAAATGTTCATTTCTAGGGTCTCTTCCAACTCTAATAATAGATCTGCCATAAATCTGTGGTCCTAATTCCTTCTCCTTCACTAATATCCTGCTTCCATGCCTCATCACCTATCAATCGACAAGCATTTATTTTGTGACTAGCCCTGAGACTGGCAACACAAATACAAGCAAAAAGAAAGACAGTCCCTGCCCTCAATGGGCTTCCACTCTAATTAATGCAGGAGACAACACGTAAATAGATCAACATATGTACAATACAAAAATCATGACGAGGGGATCACTCTGAGTTCTTGAAAACTTTGAGTACAACAGTGGCAGCTGAAGGCTTCTTTTCTTCCTTACCTGGAATTCTCTCTTCTTCTCTGTAAGTCCTACCCATCCTTCAATACCCAGCTAAGCCCCTCCTCCATGAGGCCCTCCCTGGCCACTCCACCAAGTGGCCCCCCCAAGACTCTCCTCTGAATTTCAGTGATGCTTTCTATCATTAGAACTCATTTGATCCTTGCACATGCCACTTTGTATGTTTTATTTCTTTATGTGCACATCTTATCACCTCAACATCCTGTTAATCTTTGTGTTTCTCCTCAGCAACAAAGTCTACAAAAGTGGGTACTAGTGGTATGTCAGTCTTAGTTTTCTTTGCTACCTTTTGTTAGAAAAAACCACACACACACACCAAAAACCCTTCATTTCCAAATATATTTCTTCCCCCTCCCCCTCCTAAGTAAACTATTTCTTGTAATAAATATTTTAAAAGCAGGGTTATGGAGGGAGGGGAAGGAATCAGTTCATCCAAAGCAGCTGAGTCGATTCTGACAGCATATGCAGCATTCCACACCCATAGGTCCCCACTTCTGCAAAGAGGAAAGAAAGGGACATTTTCTCAACTCTTCTCTGGAGTCAAACGTAGCCATTTTAATTATAAAGTATTTAGCATTTTGTTGTTCTTTCTGTTTACATTGTTGTGGCCACTGAGTACATTATCCTCCTGGTTCTGCTTATTCCTCATTGGAAAAGACCCCGATGTTGGGAAGGATTGAAGGCAAAAGGAAAAGAGAATAGCAGAGGACGAGACGGATGGACGGATGGATGGCATCATGGAAGTAACCAACATGAATTTGGACTAGAGATAGTGGAGGACAGTCAGACTCGGCTGAACTTCTGCACGACGATCTGCTTAGTTCATTCTGTGTCAGTTCATGTTTTCACATGTCAACTAGTTCAATCTTCTCATTTTACAGATAAAGAAACTGAGATCCAGAGAGATTAAGTGCACAAAATAATTCAATGAATAAGTTATAGGACAAGATTCAAACCCAGGTCCTCTAACTCAAGTCCTAGCATTCTTTACACTTCAACAGGTTGCCATACTGTGAAATGATATTCCTTAATATGTGTGCCCTTCAGGGTCAACTAGGTGGCATAGTGGATAAAGCACCAGCCCTGTAGTTCAAATCTAGCCTCAGATATTAGTTGTGTGACCATGGGCAAGTCACTTAACCCCAGTTGCCTCCCCCCAAAGAATAAAATTTTTAAAAAGTGTGTGTGTGTGTACTACAATTTGCTTTGCCATTCCCTAGCTGATGGGCACCAGTTTTGTTTCTAGCTCTTTACTACCACAAAAAAAAAAAGGTGTTGCTATGAAGAGTTTGGGAGACCTCTTGCCTAGACTATTGCAATGATCTCTTAATTGGTCTTACTGTATCATCTCACCCCACTACAGTTTCTCAAGCACATCTGTCCTTAACCATTTCCTCATGTCTATCTAACCATATTTCTATATTCCATTTGACCACTCCCCTACTCATTAAATTCTCCTGAATTTCTATTGCCTCTAAGCTAAAATCTAAATTCTGGTTTGTTTTTTAAAGCTCTTCACAGTCTCTACCTCTTGACTCTGGGGCTTTGCACTGATGATGCTCCTTGCCTAGAACGTTCTCCCTCCTCATTTCTGCCTTACAGAATCCTCACTTCCTTCAGGACTCAGCTAAAGTATCACCTTCTATATGAAGCCTTTACCATTATTCCAGATCCCAGTGCCTTCCCTCCCTTTTTTTTATTGTTCATTTGTTCTTAGTCCTGTTCGACTCTTCATGTCCCCATTTGGGATTTTCTTCCCAAAAAGACTAGATTGGCTTGCTATTTCCTTCTCTAGCTCATTTTACAGATGAGGAAACTCAAGCAAACAGGGTTAAATGACTTGCTCAGGGTCACCCAGCCAGTAAGTGTCTGAGATCAGATTTGAACTCAGGAAGTCTTCCTGACTCCAAACCTGGGGCTCTGTCCACTGTGCCATGTAGATCCCCCTCCATAACAACATTGTATTCATTTTGAGTTAATTCTATGTATACTTATATAGATGAATCACTCCACCACCACCACTACCACCCCAGAATCCTGCAACAACAAAGTTTCATTTTCTTTCTATCTCCAGTACATGGCATCTAGCACACAGTAGGTGTTTAATAAATCCTTGTTGATTGCTGATTGATAAACTGGTTGATTAATTGGTGTTCATAAGGTCTTCCTGGGTTTTCTTTTTCAATCTCCTTGGGGTATATGCTTAGCAATGGCATTTCTGGGTTAGGTGTTGATCTTGAAGCCCTTTAAAGAAAAAGAAAAAGATAGTGTGTTCAGATACAGTGGTACCTACTTTGTTGTCAGTGGGGATCTTATAGGTATTTTATATGAGATATTTTACATCCTAACTAATGAGGACATTTTCTACGCTCCTTCAGATAATTTTTACAACATAAAAAACTTCCTGAATAAAAGAAACTTTCTCCTTTTTACTCAGATAAAAAAAAAGTAAAAGCCCAGAAACATTAAAAAAAAAAAACCAACGTATTTGTGTATGCATAGAATTCTTGTACAGCTAGGGCACTTTTCTTGGGAGTCACTTTTGTATGTTTGGAATTACAAACATTCTATTTTGTGTACATAATATGACAATATTAGGGTTAGAAGAAGCATAATTTAGTCATTCTTTAAGCATAATTCCAAATTGTTTTCCAGAAAGGTTAGATAGACTAGTTTACAACTCCATCAACAGTATATTAGCGTGTTCGTCTCTCCACAGCCCCTTCAACACTGACCATTCCCATCTTTTGTTAATTTTGCCAATTTTCTGAGTGTAAGGTAAAACCACAGAGTTGTTTTGATTTGCATTTCTATTATTAATTATTTTGAACAATCTTTTATGAGTGCTGTTCTTTTGTGAACTGCTCATTCACATATTTTGACCCCTTAGGCACTGGGGAATGGCTCTTGTTTTTACATATTTACAGTAATTCCTATATATATCCTTAATATAAGACCACTATGAGAAGTATTCAATACAAAGCTTTTTTCCCCAATAGACAATTTCCTTTCTTATGCTAACCGTGTTAATTTTGTTCCTACAAAAGCTTTTTTTCTGTTTCAAGTGATCAAAATTATATTTTAATCTTATGTGATCATTTCTATCCTTGTTTAATTATGAATTTTTCCTCAAATACTAAAGGGATTATGATCCCTAGTTTATAGATAAGGTAACTAGCATTCAGAATGGGGAAATGATGTACCTATGTTCATGCAGTTTACAGTATCAGTTAGCACTTGATAGTATGTTCCTTTAACACAATACAACCCTTGAATATGATAGGTGGGAAAGTCGGTGTTTGTTGGTTGATTGGCCCTAAACATGCTGATATAAACACTAGACTCCCAAATTATGACATTCAGGCATTTTCCCCTCTGCCCAAAAGGAGAGAGTTTCACACACACACACACACACACACAAAACCATAATTTGTCTTATTAGTAATATGGAGACAGAACTAAGCCCCGTGGAATTAAAGCCTGTGTCCTGCTGATCGGTCCCAGAACACAGGCCTCCGTTCTGTGTCAATAGTACAGGTCAGGGGCCCCGTAGTTTGGTTGGCAATGGAGCCTGCTTGTCGGATTGTTGGATACAAAGCTGAGATGTTGCTATGGTGATCTTTAACCTTATTAAGCCACTGAAGCCAACCATGTGTATGAGCAGCCCTGATTTAAGATGGCACCACATGCCCCCAGCCTCACCACCTGTTTTATTACACTAAATTTCAACGTGTCCTGCGGCATGGTAAGTTAATACACACGCATGTGAGCACACACACTCATACACAAAACCTTTCTTAGAATTTGAATCCCTCAACATTTTTTCTGAAGGAAAAAAACCCACCTCAGTCATTAATACTGGTCCAGAAATTGATAGAATTCTTTGTTGTGCCTAGTTCTGCAAGGAGCTGTACATACAGCCTAGAAGGATGTGTAAGGAAGATTCAGTGAGAAATAATAAAATGAGCACAGGACTGAACATTGGTAGATCGAAGTGTTTATCTCAAATCTTCTACTAACTTGCTGCAGGATTGTAGGCAAGATAGGCAGCCTTCTGTAAAATCCAGACTACATGATCTTTCAGGTTCCTTCCAACTCTATGAGTATATGAAAGGTCTGTGCCTGAGGAGAACTTGCATTTGAACCAGGGACGGGAGAAACAGGCAAGGAGCTAACCAGAACAGCGGAGGTGGATGGGTGCCAGACGAGGGATACACACCAGTGCTGCAACTTGAAACAAGAAGTTGTGGCCTGGGGTGGTTGGGGGGGCTGGCGCTAGACTTGGAACACAGATAACATTTGGATAGGCAGAGGGAAAGGCAAGCAGAAAAATCCCCTCAAAAATGTACCTGTTCTTTGAGGTGGAGGAAACACAAGATATCCCTCCACCCAAGTCCTCTTTCCATGCCTTTTCTTTAGGTGGGGAGGGGCATGGAGGAAACCCAGGCTCTTGAAGGCTCTACCTGTAAAACACTAGCATAGATCCTACAGTGCCAGAAAGTCTGGACCACAGCTACCTTCGGAGGACCAGCCATGAAGAGCTCAGAATAGGCACATTGATATGGGGCCCGCTACCACAACGAGATGGACTGTTTTGACCACAGCAACTCCTTTTGGGAGGGGTGGTGTCTTGAGAGAGTAGCCAATGAAATCAGGGATCTTGTGGACTATGAAACAGAAATACAGATGAAAATAACAAAGAAACAGCACCCCAAAGGATTATCAGAAGTGTCTTTCAAAATTGAACCGAATCTGCAGGCTAGGTGCTCAGGTATCTGACCCAAAGAGTCTCTCCCTGATAGTCAAGAGGCCACTGGGCAGCATAAAGTTGGGAATAATTGTCGGCTCGCCTCTGGTCTACTGAGCAAGCTCTCAGCCTGACCTCCAGCTGTGAACTGTGTAAGCTCCCAGAATAACAAGCACGGTTAATTACAGACACAAAGGGCTGCTCATTTGCAAAGAAATGATACCCAAACTACATGTTAGGTGTGTCTCAAAGTCAACTGAACCCAACAGGATTATGATTTTCCCAAGAGACTGGTGCCTCCCTCATCCTTTAGCCTCAGGGCCTCAGGCAATACCTTCTGACCTCCTGGGGAAACCTGGCAGCCCCCTTTTTCTTCTGGCCTTGGTGCTGACCATTTTCTTCTCTATCCTTAAGACTTTAAAAAAAAAAAAAGATGATTCCCAAGGTGATCAGAAAACAAAACCCAGGCCTCCCTGATGCTACCATGATGGCTGCTTGTTGTTGCTAATGCAGCTCCTGATCTCCCTTGTAAATTCAATTCATTTAGCTTAGTACATTTTCGCCAGACGTTAGATTAATGAGTTTGCCGTGAAAGCATACTTTGGTAAGGATTGCAAACAAAAGCACCTTACTGTAGCTTAGTTTAGCGTTCCGCTCTCCATTCTCCTCCCCCTCCATCCGCCCTCCCTCCTTTTTCCTGCAGCTCTCTCCCTAGGGCAAATGCATGGCAAGGGGGGGGGGGGGCTGGATGGGGTTTTCTTCTGTGTCACTACACTACATTAGGAATAAAACCTTCCACTTAAACACTTAAATGAAAACATTGAGAAACTAATTTACTATTTGCAATCACATGATTCAAGCTCAAGCTGCCTTAATTTCCTCCCCATCTTGCCTCATATTCAATGTGAGCCCACACTAGATTGGTCTATGAAAAGGCTGCCTTCGAACACTTAAGGCCTCTTTCATTTTCTTTTTGATTAAATAATTGAAATTCCTGTCAGTGCCTGCACTTTACCCATGTACAAATTTGGTGTGTGAGGATAAATACCGCTTTTTGTTTGCTGCTCTAATTTTAAAAGCCTGTATGGTTTGCTTTATTGAGGGCCAAATCAAATGGGACCATACTATTCACCCATTTCACAGAAATTTGCTGGACCCATTAAGTGATTGTTTGAGGCAAATTATAGAAACCATCTCCCCCCATTTAGTCATCCCCATCCTCAGGCTACTCCCTAGGGATGCTGAGAGGAGTCCAGCTATTCCCCTGCTATCTTCATCCATTTATTTAAAAAAAAAAAAAAGCAAACCACAGGAGCGCTGGAAACTTCATTTGTTCCAATTAGGGTACTCGTTGGCTGTTAACATTCCAGGCTGAGTTATTCAGGGAAATCCAGGTTGGAGGACCCAGCCAGTTCTAGAAAAAGCCAGGAACAAGTGTAGGAAACCTGTTCAGCATTTCTGAGCCTCCACCCTCTAGCTGATGGAGGGAAACTGAGACCTAACTATGGTCTTCAGTCCCTGGAGCATTCATATTGATATGGAAATTGAAATATCAGTGCAGGTCTAGGAATATTTTATCTATAGGCATATCATATCTATAGACAAATGAATAGATAAGTTGGTTTAAATATATGTGTATGTATGTATATGTATGGGTGTACATATATGTATGTGTGTGGGTGTATATATATGAGAAAGGAGAGACAGAGAGAGAAAGAGAAAGTATTATGTGCCAACTATCCTAAGCTGTAGAGGTACAAATACAAGCAGGACAGTCTCTACCCCCAAGGAACTGTCATTCTATTAGAGAAAGACTCCATATAAAGGGGAGAGTAAGTGTATGTGGTAAACAGATGGCCTGGAGGGAGAGGGGGCGATTGGTGGTCGGATGAAGAATTGACCTAAAATTAGGAGGACAAGTTCAAGGTCTATTTCTGACACATTCTGGCTTTGTGACCTTGGCAAGTCACTTGAATTCTCTATGTCCCAGGCTACCACTTGAGACCAGAAGTTACAGAGCAGATGCAGATAAGCTTTGGGAGAAGGAATTACTTCACCGGAACCTCCCTACACTAAGTAAATCACTAGTCCTTGCCACCAATGAAATCACCAGTCCAGTCCAAAAGAAAACGTTGCATGTGTTTATGAAAAGCTGGTTGTGTGATGGTGCCCAAACCTTGCACACATACACTTTCACCTCATAAGTCAGTGCTCTTTTCACTTGACTGGGCTTCTTTCTGAGGAAGAAAGAACAGGGAGGGGGTTAAGTGCTCAGTCACAGAATCTTAAGAGTTGGAAGGGATCCCAAAAGGAATTGAATCCAACATCAAAGTAATAAACATCTTATAATGTGGTAAGCATAATTTCCTCCCTGTAGCTTCTCTTCTCCAGGCTAAATGTGCCTCAGTTCCTCCAATGGACCTTCACATGACATAGACTCAGGCCCCTCACTATCTCCATTGTCCTCCTCTGAACACTGCCTGCCTCATCTAACTGTAGCACCTAGGGACAGACACAGATTTCCAGATGACATCTGATAAGGATATCGTGGGGTGATAGCCTTTGAGTGGCAGCATGGTGGTGGTGGATAGGTCCCTGCACTTGAAATCAGGAAGATTTGGGTTTAAGTATTTTTTGAGGGGAGGGATTTTTGGAAGAGGGATGGCAGGGCAATTGGGGGTAAGTGACTTGCCTAGGGTCACATGGTTAATAGTGCTAAGTGTCTTAGGCTGGATTTGAACTCAGGTCCTCCTGACTCCAAGGGTGGTGCTCTATTCACTGCACCACCTAGCCACCCTTTGGGTTCAAAACTTGCCTCAGATTTGAGAGTTGGGCTCAGTGGCCCCCAGGGTCCCTTCCATCTAAGTCTATGATCATGTGGTCCTTTCTGGTCATCCAGCCCTTGACTTATGGAGACCCTCGAGTAAAAGGCATTCCATTTCACCCATAAATCTAATTCTTAGAAAGATTGTCCTAAAATCAGCCTAGATTTCCTTCTGTGGAATTTTGTTCATTATTTCTAGTTCTGTCATCTGGGTCCAGGCAGATCATGTCCAATGCCTCTTCTATGGGAAAGTCCTTCCAGTATTTACAGATGGCTGTCATGTTCCACCTATGGCTTGTCTTCTTCAGTCTGGTCATCTCTAGTAGAGGTGATATACTTCAGCTCCCTCCTTTTACAGAAAAGAAAATCGAGAACAGGTTTGTCTCTGTGACCTTGGACATGACACAGAGACAATCTACTCCAATACTTTTGCTTATAGGACAAGAAAGCACTTGGTGGGGTGGGTTGGGGAATGGAGATAGAAGAGTTTACATCCTCTCAAGCTTGGAAATAATTTATGACAACATGAAAACATGCTCCAAATCACTAGTAGAAAGAGAAATGCAAATTCAGACAATTGAGATTTTTACCTCTTAATATGCAAATTGGAAAAGATGAGGAAAAAAATAGATGGGAGCAGTCAACATTAGAGGAGCATGCTGATACTCTGCCAGTAGAGCCAGTGATCCAGGCATTCTGAATTTCAGTCTGGGATTATACAAGAAAAGTGACTAAACCATCAGCATCTTTTGATTGATAGATCCCAGTACTGGTCATATATCCCAAGGAACAGAAGAAACAAAGGTTCTCTAAGTGGCACTGTGGATAGCGCACTGAACCTGGAGTCAGGAAGACCTGAGTTCAAATCCAGCCTCAGGCACTTTCTAGCTGTGTGACCTTGGGCAAATCATTCACCTGTTTGCCTTAATTCCTCAGTTGTAAAATGGGGATAATAATGATATAATATTTGTAAAGCACATACCTAGTAGGCACTATATAAATGTTTATTTTCTTCCCCAATATTTAGCAGAGCATTCTTTGTAGTAGTAAAAAACTGGGAACAAGGTAGATGTCCATCAGTTGGAGAATGGATGAAAAAATTATGGTATATTAATAAAATGAAATATTGTTGTATAGCAAGAGAAATGTGGGAACATTTGTATGGAGTGGTGTAGAACCAAAAAAAAAAAACCCAAACCCCAATATACATGACTATGCTGTTTTTTGTCCTGTCAAAGAAGACCATAACCTCGGGGAAGTGATGCCATGATATGCAAGTGAATTAGACTCATTTCTTACCTGGCCTTAATCACTGAATGGGTGTTGCCTCAGTCAAAATGAGAGCTGTTAAAAACCTTAGCTTAAAAGGTGAAGGTCTCCCCCTGCATCCAGGGCCATTGCCAGTTGTTTCAATCTATATCTCCTCACTGGACCCAGATGGCTCTGGAGGAGAAAATGAGGCTGGTGACTTTGCGCAGCCCTCCCTCATTTAAATCCCATTCACTTATAGCTTTTAAGAATGAAAATGAAAGGATTAATGAAAGGAAGTTAAACTCTAAAAAACTTAGGCTGGGGGGGAATAAGGTTCCCAGAGAATTGATCAGGAAACTTTTCTTCCCTCAGGCAGAGAGGTAGGGGGAACATAGGGGACAGGAGAGGAGAAGGGGAAATAAATTTCTGGAACAAAAATTTTCTATCAAGTATAGGCACTCTATTGGATTTGGCTTTTTTTTTACATGTTATTTCTATCTTTTATTTATACATTACCTCAGATGCTAGCTGTGTGACCCCGGGTAAGTCACTTAACCTCTGCCTCAGTTTCCTCTTCTGTAAATTGGAAGGGATCTTAGAGGCTGTCTAGACCAGGGGTGGGGAACCTTTGGCCTCAAGGCCATGTGTGGCCCTCTAGGCCCTTTGACTGGATCCAAACTTCACAGAATGTATCCCCTCAATAAAAGGATTTGTTCTGTAAAACCTGAACTCACTCAATGGTCCAAAGTTGAGGACCTAGAAGCCCACCCATGGCCTTGAGTTGGCAGGTTCTTCACCCTTGGTCTAGATCATTTCCCTCATTTTACAGATGGGGAAACTGAAATCCAGGGAGGACAAATGCCTTGCCATCATCCAGCAGGTAACACACAGGGCAGGATTCGAATTCAGGCTCTCTGATTCCAAAGTCAGTATTCGCCATAGTAACATGCTAGTTACTCCTTTTAAAAAAGAAAATTAAACTAATTAGGTATGGTGCACTTTTAATAGGAGATTTGGGAGGGAAAATTAATACATGCTAGATTCATAATTGTTTTCTTTTTTAAATGTAGTAGGTGTGACTTTACTGTTCTAGTTTAGTCATGTCTAACTCTTTATAATCTCCTTTTTGGTGATTTTCTTGGCAAAGATACCATAGTGGTTTTGCCATTTCCTCCTTCATATCATTTTACAGATGAAGAAACTGAGGCAAACAGGGTTAAGTGACTTGCCCAAGGTCACCCAGCTAGTAAATGTCTGAGGCCAGATTTGAACACAGGAAGATGAGTCTTCCTGATTCCAAGTTCAGTGCTCTATCTGCTTCGCTGCCTAGCTGCCCCTTGGGGTGGGCTAGTAGGTAATGTACTAAGCTTGAAATCTGAAAGACTTGGGTTCAGATTCTGCCTACCACACTCACTACATGTATGACCATGGGTAAATTACTTAACTTCTCTCAGCCTCAGTTTCCTCATCTATAAAATGAAGTGATTGGTCCTAATGTCTCCAAGGTCTCTTCCAGATTTAAAATTTTAATCCTTTATTCACACACCATCTATTTAATGATGTATTATAGAATTTTGCCAGTCATCAAAGTTAAGCTCATGACTTCTTAGAAGGCAAGTCTATCAGATCCTACACATCCTATGTAGGTGTATAACCATTGCTTCACATATAAATACATAATGTGCATATGTACATATAGGTATGGACATGGTTAACATTTATACAGCAAGTTCCAGCTTACTAAAGCTTAAGCTGCACAAAGATTTTGGGGATGAACTAAATTGCTCTTTAAAGTTTGCAAAACATGACAATTTGCTTCCTTTGATCTTCTCAACAACCTTATGTCACAGGTCCTCCAGCATTATTATCCTCATTTGACATGTGAGAACACTGAGGTTCAGAGAAATGAAGGGACTTTTGGGGTGGCCTTGAGGTAGCTCTAACTACCTCACAGAGACAACTGTTAAATTTTCAGTGTGAAAGAAAAGAGGAGGGGTGGCTAGGTGGCACAGTGAATAGAGCACCAGCCCTGGAGTCAGGAGGACCTGAGTTCAAATCCAGCCTCAGACACTTGACATACTTACTAGCCACGTGATTTTGGGCAAGTCATTTAACCCCAATTGCCCTCCAAAAAGCAAAAAAAAAAAAATTCACTGTGAACATTTACAGCTTGGAAACTGGTCCTATAAATCAGGGCTTGAGTTATTGCTTTGTTAATTATAATGCAGATTAAACTGGGAAGTATGTTATGAATTTTTGAAGAGCTGGTTGTTAAACATTTAGTAGGATGACACTGAGTGACCTGCCCAGGATTACACAATTAATTAGTGACAGAGGCTGGATTTAGACCCAGGTTTCTACTCATTCCAAGTCTAGTGTTTTTTTCATTTCACTGGCCTACTTTGGAGATTTACTCTGGAGAAGGAAAAGTAAGGCTCAACATAGCTCTTCTCAATTATTTGAAGAGCTATTGCATAAAAAAAAGGGACAGGAATTGATTTTATATAGCCCCAGAGTATAGAACTAGGTAAGATCAATGGGTAGAAGCCACATTGAGGCAGATTTTCATTCCATAAGAATTTTAAGAGGTGACTAGGTGGCACAGTGAATAGAGCACCAGCCCTTGAATTAAGAGGACCTGAGTTCAAATGCAGCCTCAGACATTTAACACTTACTAGCCATGTGACCTTGGGCAAGTCACTTTACCCCAACTGCCCTGCCTTCCCCCCTCCAAAAAAAAAAGCAAAAAAAAAATTTTTAATAATTAGAGTTGTCCAATAATGGGAGAGACTACCTTACACAGAATGAGCATCACAAGAAGTCTTCAAACAGGGGCTGCAAAGGAAGTTCATTTGTTGGTTGGAAGGGTTAATTAAGTGACCTCCAAGATTATTTCCAGTTCTAAGATTATTTTATGATTGAATGGGTAGAGAGGAGGCAAATTAGGTTAGGGTGTGGCTAAGAAGAGAAAAAATACCAGTGAAGATGAACCTTATCATAATAGGCATAATAGATGGTGATAAAGAGTCATTATGGTATAACGGATGGAGGGTCAGCCCTGAAGCCAAGAATACCTAGATTCAACCTGATAGGTCACAGGGCAAATCATTTAATTTTTCAATGCTCTGGTTAACTCCCCAAGACTATAAACTTCAGAAAAGGTGCACTATACATGGGGAAAGGGGCTTACAAAAAAAAATCAGACCTCATCTCTATCTTAAACTCTGGTGGGGTTGAACTGAAGAATTTGTTTACTTAGTGGGTCTTTGGGGAGAAACATTTGAGAGCATGTTGATTGTATATCTCTGATGGGTTATAGAACATTCGATTTGTGACTATGGTTTCTTATGATTAATTTATTTTTAGTTTTCGTCATTTACTTCCATAAGATTTTGAGTTTTAAATTTTCTCTCCCTCCCTATCCTCCTGCTACACTTGCAGATGTAGAGGGCCACATGTGGCCTTGAGGTGGCAGGTTCTCAACTCCTGGTCTAGACAGCCTCTATTGGCTTCCACCTTCCAACTCTAAATCCATGATCAAATGATTAGGAAAATCCTCTAGGTGTAGTTTATGCCTGGATTTCCATGGCACACTTAACCCAGTTTCTCATTTAAAACTGTCTAGGTCCTTTTGAATCCTGATTCTATCATAGACAGTATTAGCTCTTTTTCTAAGCTTTTTATTATTAGTCACTCTGATAAACATGACAATTATACCTTCATCTGCATCAAGATAGAGAATGTCAAGTGGCCAAAAGGAAAGCCAAGTGGCATTTCACACTGTATACCTCTCGCCATATTTATCTGAGTCCACAAACACTATGGTTTAGACCTGATCACCAGACAAGAATAATAAAACCTTTTCAAATAGCATGTGGTTTGAGATGTCATCTTGCAATATATTGGCAGAGTAACTTATCTTCAATGTGATTTGAAATTAAACTTCAAAGCTTCTAAATCCATCCAACTCCTATGATTCAACCTGCATATTTCCATCTGCTCACTAGGAAATCATGAGAGATTTTGTCAAACATTTTGCTGATAAAGTCGGGTATTCTAGGTCTGTGGCATTTCCTTGACATACCAGCCTAGTATCCATGGCAAAAAAAATGTATTGAATTTAACGGTGTATATGACTTATTCTTAACAACTCCATCCTGAACTAGCCACCATTTTTCTTTCTAAATCGGCCTCCACCATCTGCTTAATGATGTATCCAAGTATTTCCAGGATTGAAGTCAAGCTCATTGACTTATAGTTAGAATAAACTACTTTCTTCTCCTTTCTGAAGATCCTGATCTATATCAGTTCAACTGCTTAGATTCTCGGCTGATATGGAGAACGGAGCCAATAAGCACATTCATATCGAGGGTTGAATCATTTAATAGAGACAGTAGGAGAAGAGGGGCAGTGTATCCTAGTGGATAGAAAGCTAGCCTTGAAGTCAGGAAGACCTAGGTTCAAGTCTTGCTTCTGACACATCTCCACTGTGTTACTCTAGGCACATCACTTAACCCTTCAGTGCCTGCAGGAGTACTAACCTACACTGTCAGAAAAAGTTCCTTACACGGAACTCCTTATACCAAAGAAATTGTAGGTCCAGTGAGGGGGGTGGGGACAGGAGAGAAAGGAAAAAGGAAAGGAAAGGAAA
>CM053596.1:197050947-197073284 GCA_028646575.1 Pseudocheirus occidentalis | reverse complement strand
GAGTACTAACCTACACTGTCAGAAAAAGTTCCTTACACGGAACTCCTTATACCAAAGAAATTGTAGGTCCAGTGAGGGGGGTGGGGACAGGAGAGAAAGGAAAAAGGAAAGGAAAGGAAAGGAAAGGAAAGGAAAGGAAAGGAAAGGAAAGGAAAGGAAAGGAAAGGAAAGGAAAGGAAAGGAAAGGAAAGGAAAGGAAAGGAGAGAGGAAAGGAGAGAGGAAAGGAGGGAGGAAAGGAAGAGAGGAAAGGAAGAGAGGGAAGAAGAAAAGGAAGAGAGAGAGGAAAGAGAGAGAGAGAAAGAGAGAGAGAGAGAGAGAGAGAGAGAGAGAGAGAGAGAGAGAGAGAGAGGACTACATAGGTATTTGAGCTGTATGAACCACATAATTCCCCCAGGATTATTGCCCCTGGATTATACAATAGGTTTGTCCAAGTGTGAGGCCTCTTCACAACTGAAGACAGAAGCCCAAGTTGCCATGACTTAATTTTGCTTTGTTGCCAAGGTTCATTATAGTCAAGTCAACAAGCATAGGTTAAGTGCTTATTTGTGCCAGTCACTATGCTAAGGACTGGGGATACAAATACAAGCAAAAAGAAAGTCTTTGCCTTCAAGGAACTTACATTCTAATTGGGGGAGATAACAACTAAAAGGGAACTGAAAAGTGCAGGGAGAAAGAGAAAGGGCTCTTCTGCTGGGGCATGGTGGCAAATTCCAGAGAATGAAGCACGGCTGGTCTGGACCGGTCCTCAAAATGGACTTCACCAATGGGAGAAAATGGCCATAGGGAGAGAGAAAGCAGACAGCTGAAGCATGGCTTATATCATGGTGTCATTGGAGGAAGAAGCATAACAATAACTAATTATCTCAATGGCAATTGGTCACACTTCAAAGGAACTACAGCTCAGGCTTTATTGTCCCCAAGCCAATCCTATCTTAGGGAAATATCCACTACGTGGAAAGTTCTCTAAGCCAATAAAAAGAAGTGGGCTCCTTTCCATCTTTGATCTGTACAGTGAGATGGACCCATAAAAAAGATCAACAAAGTTTGTTCTTACTAGTTATCAAGGTGCAAGCATCATCCAATATAGAAAAACGATTTACCATTGCTAATGGACCATCCATTATGCCAGACAGGAGTTCAACGATCACTTCTCAACCAGGAATGAAAACCAATAAATTTTTCCCACTAAGTACAGTTCACTCACTTATCTTGATGAAGACAGATGTCATTTTAAGTCACACAACATAGACCACCCAAGGACCATATTTCCCCATCTTCAGTACTCCAGTGCTTCTCCTTTTCTCCATGATTCTTTAAAGACAGCAGGAGCTCAGCAATGCCATTTGACAGGTCTTTTCTAGAGACTTGAACTCCACCATCTTGATCTACAGCTCCATGGCATCTTTTGTTTGACAAATCTGATTCTGCCCAGAATTTTTCTTAGTAGTGAAATCAGAAGCAAAGTAAAAGTTGAATATGTCTTCCTTCTTTCTGTTGTACATGAACACCGTCTATGTCAAGCAGCAATATCATATCATATTATTCTTACTGCTTACCCCAAATTTAGCTTAAAAGGTTGTTTGCATTGTCTTGGGCATTCATCACAAGATTTAGTTGATTCTAGGCCTTAATCTTCCTAATGCTCCTCTTCCAAGGTGACTTTGCCATTCTGCTCCATTGCCTTCCCTTTGATACCTTCTTCTTCTGTATGTGTTTCTTTGAAATCCATGTTGGTCAATTAGTTCCCTGTGTAGTCACATTGGTGTCTTTAAGTAATTCTACAATTTCTTCCTCATCTGAATAATTGTGTTTATGCCATCAGAGTTGTGTTTTATAAGCATCTGGTTTCCCTTGAGTAACCTCCAGGGACCAGCTTGCAGAGTCTGGACTGGTGGCAGAGACAGACAGTTTTTGAAAAAAAAATCTCTTAGGTAGATGAGGAAGGAGAGCCATCCATCTGCCAGCACTCCTATGTACTCTCTTATTTTTTAATATTTCAGTCCAGGACATGGAGTTGGGCCTTGAACATCAGCATTGAGGGGGTGAAAGAAGGTTATAGGACATAATCAGAGTTGAGTGCACATCTTGAGCACCAAAACTTTTTCTTTTGCTAAACTAAATAAGCCAGTTGTTGGGTATATAAATATAGAGAGTCAAAATAAAATGGTGAAAAACCCATATATCAGATGAGGATTGGATTTATAATTTTTTTCCTATTTTAGCAATGCTGAGCAAATTTGACATCAACCTCTGCTACAAATCAGAACCCTGTCAGCAAGGTTTTGTTATCCTTCCAGTGGTTTAAAGTCATGTTGAGGCAGGAGGCGTATACATATGAACCAGAGGGTAGGCTCCTACATTTACAGCAGACTCTCATAACTACCTGCATGGTAGCTTGAATATCATGCCACCTGGTGGACAAATCAGATGTGATACTGCCTTGCTGGGAGCTCCTTGTAGGCTCTCCAGCCATCTTGTAGACTCGATGAAGGCAGGACCCAAGCTGATGTGGGTTGCTTCACTACTATACACATGGAATGTATACAGGTTATCACATGAAGCCCACACAGTTGTCACATTTGTGAACACTTTATATTTACTCCTTCATAAATTGTCTACTCATGTCTTTTGGTCAATTGTTCCATTGGAGAGTTTGAATTATTAGCCTTATCTGTGTATAAGGATGCATGAATTCCTTATGGATTTTTTTTTTTTGCTTTTTAGAGGGCAGTTGGGGTTAAGTGACTTGCCCAAGTTCACACGGCTAGTTTTTCTGTTAAGTGTCTGAGGCCGGATTTGAACTCAGGGCCGGTGCTCTATTCACTGCGCCACCTAGCCACCCCCCTTATGGATTTTTAATGTCAGAATTTTGTCCGATATATTTATTACAAACATTTTCCCAGTCTAATTCTTTTCCTTTAATTTTAGGGATATTGTCTTTTGTTAGGTAAAATCCTTTTATCTTTAAAGGAACAAATTCATTAATTTTGCCTCCAAACCAATGATCTCTTCTGTTTTTTTTATTGATAAAAATAATTGTCCTTTCCATAGCTGAGGCACTTTCTGAAGTGAAAAGATAGTACCCGGACCAAGCACATTATGAAGTTCTGCAGCAGAGTAGGAAATTAAGAGATGTCTGCCCTGAGTCACCTCCTTAGATGATCTGGGAGAAGTTGTCTGCACCCTTGAATCTATTGAGGAGGTATTAATTGAAGAGTTGATATGATCTCACAGGAAGATGAGTTTTTGGAGCCAATGATGAAGTCCAGAAGGTCAACCGGGGGAAAAGGAACAGTGCTGAAGGAAGGTCACTACCAATTTATGTTATCCAATCTCATCCGCACCCCAATGCCACAAGGCAACTTTTTGCTGTTTCCTAATTGAATATCATTTGTCACAAAGGTTCTCACAACCACCTTCTCCCCCTTTCTTTACAGCCAAAGACCTTGCCTCAGTTTACTGAGAAAACAGTAGCCTTCTCCAGTGGACTCCTGTCCTACTCTGTCCCTTAAACCTCCTTTTTATTATCTCTTATTCTCTCTTCTTTTACTCCAGTCTCTAATGAAGAGATGATCCTTCCCTTTGACAAGGCCATCCCTTCTACTCATACACTGGATCTCATTTTTTCCTATCTCCTCTAGCAGATCGTCCCTAAAATTTCCCTGCCCCCACTCTTATCTTCAGTCTCTTCCTATTAATGGATCCTTCCACTATTACCTAAAAGAAAGCTCAGTTCTCACACAGTCCAACCCCCTCCAGCTACCACCTTAAGTCTTTCTTTCTTTCTTTCCCTCACCCCCCCCCAAATTCCTTTAAAAAGTCTTTTGTGCTTCTGTTTCCTCTCACTTCATAACTCCTTGCATCTGGTTTCTAACCTCATCAAATCAACTAAAACTATTTCCTTCAATTACCTAATGCCCGGGCCTGCCGGACTGTTAACTTCCCGAGTCACCTACTTCAGTCCACATGGACAGTCTCAGTTGCCTCTACGACTCTTCGGGATGCCTGGTGGCCTCTACGACTCTTCGGGATACCCCAGATTAGACAGACAGACTAGTCAGACACCTTGGTGGAGTAGTATAGGTCTCTTTATTCTGTCCTATTGTGTGCCCTATCCCCATGTGTGCCGTGCCTCCTTGTGCACCGTGTCCTGGCTCTCCTGCGCTCCTATGCCTTATATAGACTGTCCGTCTTCCCTTCATCACGTGCCTCAGTAACAGTATCCTGATAGGGGGGAGTGCTCCTCTGCTTATTCGCACATGCTCTATGCCATCCGTGACCTTTTATTCCCCCAAGACGCCCATGCCCGTGGGACATGGGACAGAGAGTGCTTGGTAAACAGGAAGTATGGTCACGGGAGCGGGGCAAATGCACGGATGCCTCTTAGACCTGCCTCCAGTCTTCCTGTTTGCGAGAACACACTGACCGAGTTCAGACCTCTAGTCATTCAAGGCTTAAAGTGGCCCTTACAACCTAACAATGATCTCTTTTTTTAGGTTGGTTTAAAAAAATTTTTTTTCTTCTTTTCCCTCCAAAGATCCCTTAACCGCCAAATCCAGTGGTCCCTTGAGTCAATTCAATTCTATAAATATTTATTAAGGGCCTACCATGTTCCAGGCACTGTGCTGACTCCTGAGGATACAAATAAGCTCCCTGCCCTCAAGTAGCTTACAATTTAACGGGAGAAGCTGAAAAGCAAGGGAGAGGGGAAGGGAGGAGAATGTTGTTCTTTGGAGTGGAAGCCTAGCAGAGCAGCTAATGGAGAATGTCTTCATCTTACTTAAAACATCTCATACATCACATTACCTCTTCAATTTACAGAGGTTGTGCATGGTACTGTGGCTGACTGGAATGCATCTCTTCCTTATCTAGACCTCTTAGAACCTCTAACTTTCCTTCAAAATTCAGCTCCAGTACCATCTCCTACTTAAGGACTTTCCTGATGCCCTCAGCTGCTTTATATTCATTTTATATTTACTTTTTTGGGAACATTTTGTTTTCCCTGGAAATTCCTTTAGGGCAGGGCTTATTTCTGGTTTATTTTTCATTTTCCCCTAGGCCTGGCACAGAGTAAATACTTAATGACTGTTTGGGGATGGATTGAATTGAGCAAAGAGAAAGAAAAAGAGTTCCATCTGGTCAGGCTAGAAAAGTGAAAATACCATCCTCGGTAGAGGCAGGGTGATGGACTTGATGACCTCTGAGCTCGAATTCTTTCCTCTGTAAAATGACAAGACTGGACCAGATGACCCTAAATCTCATGATCCACCCAACAACTTTTTTTCTGATAACTATCACTTTGATCTAGCATCATTCTTCCTAAGCAGAGAAATCTCTACGAGTTTTTCAAAAGATAACCCTTAGACTACTTCATTCGTGTTTTCATATTCACTCTCAGCTTCTTTTTTAAATTTTTATTTATTTGATTTTTAATTTATGGAATAAAACAAGCAATTTTACAATACAGTATAATAAAAAATATGATTTCACATGAAATTACAAATCTATTATATAGAACTTTTTATTCCTCTTCAATATATAACTATAATAATCATATGTAATAATGATTATAAATGTATAATAATACTCTCAGGTTCTTGATGCCCTAGAGAGGGGCCATACAGCCAGTGTTTTGCATCCTCACTTTCCTACTCTTGGTTCTAATCTATTCCGTTTTCCTCTTTCAGTCTCTCATATCATTTTTAGGGGTCAGTCCTGTTGGACAGGCACAGTTTGATAAGGAAAATGCTCTTTGCCAATTCTTGCTCTTTTAGGGGTTGGGAAGAGAAGGGAGAGAGGAATTCAAAGCTTTTAATGGGCTAAGTCCCAAGCAACCAGGGAACTAGGGCAGAGAAAGGTTGTGTATCAGCAGGAAGACCTGCTTCCATTCTTCTCTGATTTCAATAGAGATTACTTTTTAGTAGATGTCAGAGTCTAATGAATTAAGTTCCCGGTTGTAGGTCAGTAAACTTAAGATTTAGCCCTAACCCTACCATTTTCTCACTGTGCGATGATGGGCCAGTCAGTTCCCCATTCCTTCAGTTTTTTTTTTATTTGTGAAATGGGAAGAATTTACCTCTCAGGGATATTGCAGATGAAGGCAGCTAGGTGACACAGAGCATAGGACTTGGAGTCAAGAATACCTGTGTACAAATCCAGCTTCAGACACTTATTAGCTGTGTGACTCTGGGCAAATCTCTTGACTTCTCTTTGCGTCAATCTCCTCAACTGTAAAATGGGAGAGCACTTTCCTCACAGGGTTGTTGTAAGGATCCAGCTAACTTACGTAAAGTGCTTTGTAAACCTTGAAGTGTTCTACAATTGTTAGCTATTATTAATATGAATACATTATGAAGTGGACACTTTATAGAAGCTCCATCCTATAGAGAGGATGCCTGAGCAAGTGCTGCCTAACCCCATGAGATGAGGTTAGAGAAAGTGTGTTTGTTCTCATTATCCTTCTCACCAGGGTCTTGAAAAATTAAATTATTCCTCTCGTTAACTCAGTGCCTTAGAACATGATGCTAATGACTCCAAGATCACCAGCTCAGTACACATATATGCACCACAGTTTTGTTCTGCTCTATGGTGACAAATGCCTTCTATAAGCCCTACTCCTTCTATTATATTTGGCCAAAAGAGAATGTGGATGATCCAGTGTAATCTGTCACCGCTACTTAAGCACATCAATAGGAGCATTTTCCTTTGCTGAGAATGGCTCTGAAGGATAGATAGATTATTGTTGTTGTTTGTCCTTCTTTCTGGAAGAGGACCAATGATATCAGGAGGGTGATGTCTTGATTTGAAAGTGAATTGGATTTAAGTGAGGCAGGGCTGTGCAAAGTCACCAGCCTCGTCACTCCAGAGTCATCTGGGTCTAGTGGCAAGAAATCCATTAGACAGTAAAGAGATGTAAGGCATTCCAGATGAGGAGATCATGTGAACAAAGGTATGGAAAAAGGAATGGAAAAGGCATGGAATGAAGGCTGGAGGTGAGTGTGTTCCTATCCCCCACAAAACACCTTTGTATCTTGAGTATACCCGATTATAGCATTTCGACTAAATTATAAGGAGAACCAGTGTCTTCTAACTCTCTTTGCTTATGGACCTAAAAGAGAAACCCTAGAATCCAACATAGAACACTGGACCTGAAGCGTGGAAAATTTGTTGTTATTTGCTTGTTTCAGTCACATCTGACTCTCTGTGACCCCATCTGGGGTTTTCTTGTTAAAGATACTGGACTGGTTTGCCATTTCCTTCTCCAGTTCATTTTACAGATGAGGAAACTGAAGCAAACAGGGTTAAGTGACTTGCCCAGGGTCACACAGCCAGTAAGATTTGAATTCAGGAAAATGAGCCTTCATGACTCCAAGCCTGGTATTCTATTCACTGTGCCCTTATTCAGGTTGTTTAGTCTCTCTGAGTCTCATGTGTACAAAGAAGATAGTAATTCTTGTAATACCTACTTCAAAGGGTTCTCAGAAAAAAATGCTTTGTATATTTTGGAGTGCAAGAGTAATGTGAGTTATTGTTATTAAGAATAGTCTGTCTAGGGCCCATCTTGGGAGTGGATTGCATAGCTGCCAACCTGAGTTTTGTCATCTGCATGTGTGTGTAGTCCGTGTGTGTAAGAATGCACAAGTTGCAATTAATTCCCAGCGAAGGCACTCCTCAAGTTAATTAGAAATGCAAAGTGTGAGTCTAAATGTTATGAGATTATAAAATGGCTTAATAATGGGAACAATGAGATTATGGCATATGCATTCCGGCCATGTAAATATTTTATAATGGTACTGCTCTGATTTCATTTGACTAATCATGCCATTGATATGCAACTGCTGCCTTGCAAATAGAAAGGCTGAATCGTGGCAGATCACCCTTCTAATGTCATAATTATTAATATTAGAGGGAAATGGAGATGCTACACTCTAATGGAGGTGACTTGGCCTTTCTCATTGACTGGGGGATGGCACCTCTGGGGGAAGAGGAGAGAGGAGAGACTCAAGCCCCAACATCAACAAGCATCTTGTTGGATAGAAGCATTTAGGCAATCAGAAGGCTCAACCAATTATGATGACCAGAATGTCTGAGAGAGGAGTTTGGAGGAGCATATTCCCCAATCTGAAATAAAAATAACAATGTGAAAACACTATCTGAGTAAGACAGGTTGGAGAGATGATAGGGGACCCTGCATCCTGCAGTCTAGACAAGCAATAGACCATTAGAGCATAAGTGTATCTTGCCTCACAAAATCAGTGTGTTACACATGCCTTAAATATAAATGACATTTTTGTAAAGAAAAGTACATTTCTCTATCCTTCCAAGGCCTAAACATGAACTGAGAAACATGAGGTAGATAAGCAATATAACTTGGGCTTAATGCTTCAAGTCAAAGATTCTAGATTCAGTACTGGTTGCACCACATCTGGAAAAGTCTGCTCTAGGTGCTAGTTTTTCCAGGGAAAAGGGAGGGCATGTTCAGATCAAAACAAACAGGATAATAAGGAAGATGCTAAAACATGTCATGTGTGGAACTGGTGTCCTGTGATACAAGAGCTTAGCCTGGAGAAGAAAAAGGGCAGACATGATCTTTGACTTCACGTATTGAAATGTTGTTAGATGAAAGAGTTAGTGAATATGGGACCTACAAACTACAGCTGACTGGGCCAAATCTATCTGCCCCCTATTTTTGTACTGCCATGAGCTAAGAATGGCTCTCACATGTAAAAGTCATTCTTAGCTCAGGATAGTCAAAAATAGGTAGCCTTTCAGGCTATAGTTGGCTGACACCAGGAGCAGATCAATAGATTGACCCATAAATAAGCATTTATTAACAGATATGCAACCTTGATTTTTAAAATCACACTATTAAAATCAGAAGAGAAGCAAATCATATGCCTCTTACAGCTATGCGGAGATGTATTCTTAACCAAACAAGAGATAAAGGCAATTGCAAAAGATAAAATAGACAACTTTGATTACTTAAAACTGAAAAACTCCTGCACAGACAACATTAATGCACCTAGGATAAGAAGGGAAGTGGATGAATTGGGTTGGGGCGGGGAGAATCTTTGTATCAAATTTCTCTGATAAGAGCTTGGTTTCCAAAATCAATAATTTTTATACTAATAGCCATTCCTCAACAGACAAGTGTTCAAAGGATCTAAACAACCATATCAAAGGAAAATTTCTAAAGTTCGAATAGCAAAGTATTCACAATCACCTAAAAGAATGCTCCAAATCATGAATCGTAAGAGAAATACAAATAAAAACAATCCTGAATTTTCACTTCATACCCTGCAAATTGGCAAAAAATGATTTTAAATGACAAAACTCAAAGTTGGAGGGAGTGTGAGTTAATAGGCACATTAATGTACTATTGGTAGAGCTGTGAAATGATATGACTTTAGAAAGCAATTTAGAATTATGCAAAAAAGTGACTAAAGTATTCATACCCTTTGAACCAGAGACTTCATTTACTAGGCTTATATCCCAAGGAAGCCAGTTATAAGAATAAAGTTCCCATACATACCAAATGGACATACACACACACACACACACACACACACACACACTCTCTCTCTCTCTCTCTCTAATTTTTTACTTACGCATTTACTAATTTTTGTGATAGCTAAAAATTGGAAGCAAACTAGATGCCTCACAATTGGGGAGTGGCTAAACAAATTGTGGAACGTGAATGTAATAGGATATGATTGTGCTGTAAGAAATGATATGTGTCATCTAGAGAAAGAACTATGGAGTTTGAATAGAGAGCAAAGCATACTATTAGCTCTCTTTTTTGTTTTCTTTTGTTTTTTCTTTCTCATGGTTCCTGCCATTCGTTCTAATTCTTCTATACAACAAGACTAATATAAAAATATGTTTAATAAGAATATATATGTAGAGCCTATATCAGATTGCATGCCATCTTAGGGAAGAGGATGGGAGAGAAGTAGAGCAAATATAAAACTTATCAAAGTGAACATTGAAAACTAAAATTTAGTTAATTAAAAAAAATTTTTTTGCTTTTTGGAAGGGGAAGGCAGAGTAATTGGAATTAAGTGACTTGGCTAAGTTCAAACTACAAGTAAGTGTTAAATGTCTGAGGCTGGATTTGAACTCAGATTCTCCTCCTGACTCCAGGGTTGGTGCTCTATTCACTGCATCACCTACCTACCCTTACAATTTTTTAAAAAGAAATAACATGTGTAATGAATACAGAGAAACATGAAAAGATCTATATACCCAATTGCCCTCCAAAAAGCAAAAAAAAAAGATCTATATAAACTAATGCAGAATGGAATAAACAGTCAAGAAAACAAAATACATAGTAACTACAACAATGTAATTGGAAAGAATAACTATATATCAAAAAAAATTGGGGATACAAAACTGAAAGAGGCTTACAGGCTGGATACTTTTCTACGATTTTCTAACTAACCTGTTATTTTCTATGATTTTTAATTTCCCTTAACTTATGGGTTTGGTTTAGGTGAAATACACCTATAATAATTTCAGTTCTTTACTTTCTCCATCAGTCAAATAAGAAAGATGAAATAAGAAATTTATGTGCTCATATAGAACCCAGGAACCTTCTTTCCCGTCAAGGGCCTATGCAGATGTATACTTATTTTAGCCTCCTAACCATCGGTTTAAAAAATAAAAAGGTCAAAATGGGACTCAAGTTGCATGAGACTAGGAGGTCTTCGATGTCAGATTGGAAAGTTTGGATTTTGTTTCTGTAGGTGATAGTTAGCCACACCGGTTCTGTACTTTGTAGAGAGTATTCTGAGAGCAGAGTTGTTCTGCCCACCCCCCACCCCCCATAGAATGATTTGCCCCCCGTTAGAATGAACTGCTTCCAAAGACAGGAATATCCACTTAGTAGAAGTCATCAAGCTGGGACTTAACTCTTTGGTTACATTTCTGAAAGGATACTTGTTGACAAGTCTTTGAGGCCCCTTCCAACTCTGAGACTATCTGATTTTTTATTGTCCTGGTGAAATTCAAGGAGAAGGAAACAGGTGTAAGGTACAGGGAGAAGAGAGACAGGGGACGGAAAGTAGGAGAAAGCAGGAATAAGTGAGCTATACTCGAGGCACGTTTCGAAGTCCAACCTGGCTGGGCAGCCTCAGGGGCATAAATGGAAGGGCACTAGATCTGGGTTCAGCAGAACTAGGCTTGAGATCTGCCTCCCGCTCTTTCTAGCTGTGTGACCTTGAACCATTTTTTCCCCTTTCTTGGTCTCGGTTTCCTCATCAGCAAAATGAAGGAACTGGACTGGATGACATAGAAGGTCCCATCCAGCAGTAACCATCATGTGACTCTTGGTTTTGAGAAGGGTAGGAGAGAAGAATGGAAAAGAGGGTTGGGGACCCAATGAATGGGTCCAGCTGTATTGTACAAATACATGCTTGTACTTACTTTGTGTGTATGTGTGTGTAGCACACATATTTGTATTTTCTTATAGGTGTATAAAATAAAATATGGGGACAAGGACTGCTTTATTTTGCTGTCATATCCCCAGCACCTAGCACAGTACCTGATGCATTGTAAATACATTATAAATGCTTGTTGGTTGATTATTCATTCCTTTATCAATATTAAATTTTCTTCATTCATGTGTCTTTCTGTGTTTTGTTGAGAACTGATCAAAAGCAGATAGAACAGAGGCTCTAACTCCTTCCCTCCCCAACCCTCCAAGTCTCAGCTACTATAACACTTTGTAGGGGCTTCTCTGATGGCTCTCTCAGCAAAGAGCTTGCAAGTAGGTCAAATTAGGGTGTCGTGATCTTTCTGTTTAAGCTTCCTTATTCATTAGCAAGGACTCAAAAGGAAAAGGACTTAGCTATCATGGCATGGAAAGCCCCAGTGTAGTAGCTGAGCCTGTTCCCTTCGGCCCTGACCTCTGACCTGCTCTGCCCTAGTCTCCATTCCCCTGCACTGCTCTCCTACAGCTGGCCATCCCTAGGGCTTGCAGCCCTGGTTCTCCTTTCAAGCCCAAGACAAAGAAGGAGCACAGCCTCCCTCCCTTCCTAACTCTTCTCTCCAGGGGCTATGGTTAACATATAATAACTGCACGTTGGACTCAATTAGGCTTCGGCTTGCAAAGCAGATGCTGCTTTTGTGAGGAGGCTGGAATAAGAGTATTGGCTATGGTAACGAAAGGCCTTCGACTAGCCCATGGAGGCTGCTAATTGAGTTTTTGCTGGTAATTTTTCACCCCTAAATGAACAAGAAAAAGGGCATCTTTGAGGCTCATCTGCCAAGCTGGTCAAACGAGCAAAAGTGTCCAGGTTTGGGAAATGAGCATTCTAATCCAGGAGGAGACAAGGTCTGTCTTTTCTTCTCCTTTATGTAGGATCGTCCTGTCTACCCCCTTCATCACAGCCATCATCACCACTCCGCCCTGCCCCCAAACAGGAGTAATCAGGCAGAGATTTAGCTCTTGCCAGATACGAAAGCAGGACTGGCTGGCACAAAATGAAAGCTTCTAAGGTTCTAGAGTGGTTGAACCCTGAAAATTTTCAGACAGTCCAGCTCCCCTTGTGACTTAGAAATTGTCCTGCTTTTTCCTCTGAGGCTGGGCACTAAAAGTGGACTGAGGACCACAGGCTGTGAAACGGACTGAATTTGCTAGTAGGAGGGGGTTAGAGGAGGCATTAGGTTAGCATTTTCTAAGGAGGATGGGTTGTGAAGCAAAAAGGCACATTCATGCTGTGCACACAGTAGAGAGATGAAAAGAACTATTTGAAAAAGAGATTGATCATAGGGTGACCGACTTAGGTTTTTCTTTAATTAAACAAACATTTATGATTAACAACTGGTATTTATGTAGAGCTTTAAAAAGTTTTACAAAGTGCTTTACACTAATTTCTTATTTGACCCTGGCATATTGTAAGCATCTAATGATGCTTGCTTGATTGATGGATAGAACAATCTTTCACAATGTCCTACTCCATTTCTTCATTGTGTTATGAGAGATGACCCTGGATTCTTGAAAGTTATACTGACCAACCACAATCAAGCTCTATCAGGTTCTACCATACTGAAAAGATTTTGCGTAGGGTTCCAGTAATAGACATTATCTGATTTCCAAGAATTAGTCTAACTAAATAGCCAAAGGTTCTTCACCAAGAGACATGACCTTCCTCTCTTCCACTTTTGCAGTGATAGTAGGAAAGTGGAGGAAAGGGGGACAAAGGATGCCAAGGATTATCCAGTTTTTAGACCATCTACAAACATTTACTTAGCTGTGGGCATTCTAAATGCAGTATTATTCAATTACCAATGAGTGGATATAAAACTCGAGAGGCTTAATCATATCAATCTTGATATTTTGTCTACATAAAAAAATAAAAATTAAGAGGAAATTGCATTGAAAGGTGGTTCACAATTTCTCCTTGGAAAATCATATAAGGACTGAGTTGGTTCTGTCATCTGTCCAAAGACAACAAGAAATATCATTTTATAGGACATTTGGACATCTCATATGGTATTGCTTATGATAAATATTCACAAAAGCACAACTGTGAAAATAATTGCAGTCTGTGTATCAACATCTATTACAGCAGATGAAAAATGATAAATTATTTTTTAAATGTTGGGGGGAAATGCTTGTTGAATAAGGAATGAGACAGGCCATGATTTCTAGACTACACAGAAGATTTATTGGTATAAATGTCCTTTCTTCCATAAGGGTCTCATTTTTTACATCAATAACTTGTTTAGGGGGCAGCTAGGTGGCGCAGTGAATAGAGCGCCGGCCCTGGAGTCAGGAGTACCTGAGTTCAAATCCGGTCTCAGACACTTAACACACACACACACAAAAACGAGCCGTGTGACCTTGGGCAAGTCACTTAACCCCAACTGCCCTCCATTAAAAAAAAAAGCTAAAAAAAAACAACAAAAATAACTTGCTTAAATAGGTCAAGTTGGAGCTGTTTTAGTCACGTACCCTGTTTTCTCATTTACAAAGAATTCAATAAGACCTAAATTAAATCAACATATACTTTAATAGTGTGTAACTTCAATAGAAAGGTTGACCTGCATCATGAATACTTTGAGAAAATAATTGGAGAGTATTAGAAATCAAGAATACCAAATAACATTAACAAAAAGTGAAATTAATTATATTTTAAGGGAACAGAAGCAACTTGTGACTAATGTAAAGGTGTGATTCCTCAGATTTTGTCTGTGTAATTAGACTATCAGCTTGTTTGAACAAAAATAAAAATTAACAAAATAAGAATGATGGAATAAAGATTTTTAAAATTAAATATATGTGATTAAAACCAGTCCAACTTGATATATTTAAACATGTTATGGATACCAAACAACAGGAAATCAATGGGGGCAGCTAGGTGGCACAGTGAATAGAGCACTGGCCCTGGAGTCGGGAGGATCTGAGTTCAAACATGACCTCAGACACCTAACACTTACTAGCTGTGTGACCTTGGGCAAGTCACTTCAGCCCAATTGCCCTGCCTTCCCCCCTCCAAAGAAAAAAATTTTAAAGCAATTTTTAAAAAAAGGAAATCAATGGAAGAGAGTATGTTGACATCAAATGCAATTTAATATAGAAGTTTAACTAATGTAAATCAATTACTATAATGAGAAGGTTCAAAAAAATCCCAAAACACCATTAGCCAGGAAACACTTGACCTGCTTGACAAGTGAAGAGAGATGGCAGTTAAAGGAAACATCAGTTTATGATATAAACTTGACAAAGGATAATGAAATAGTATAATCAGAAATGACAAATTTACCTCACAATCTACTGAGAAGCAATGAAGACAAAACTTGATTGATGAAATCTTAAAAAGAAATTCAAGTAAGCAAAGTCATCCTGAGGGCATTCGAAGATAAAAATAGAAAGAAGACACAAGCGTACAAAAGAGATAGAAAAGATCTGCACATATTTTTATGACAAGCTATTTTCATCATTAAGAATTAAGAATATTACATTTATAGTCTAACATCACACTCCTATATATACTTTAAAAAGAAGTATGACTGGCACTTAAGAAAACAAAGTTGGGGAAAGCAGTCAAATTAGACTAAGGTTATATATGTGTGCATACATATATGTATTAAAAGTGTATATATATTGCCTTTATCCTATACATACACAAAATAAAGGCAATATCATTTGAGAGTGTTGAGCAATTGATTTTCAATGTATCTGAAGGAAGAAAAGATACCATAGTACTGGAAAAAAAATCTCAGACCATATTATTATTACCCTCCCCACAAAATTGACCAAGAAAACCATTAATAACTACTATACTAACACATATACTCATTTTCATAGCTATATAAAAAATTTTATGATAATAATTGAGGGCGTCTTGATAAGGATATTAGAGGACTTTTGCAAGTAATATTCTAGAGTATATACCTTTTTCAGTATCACACAATTGACTGAAAGATGCAGAGAATACAAGATCCTGTTGTGTTTATTTGACTATTAAAAATACTTTGATGAAATGGAATGAAATGCTACTTTAAAGGTTCATTTCCAACAAAGTGACTACTGAGCTTATATCAAAATTATACAAAATTTCATGAAAGATGTAATACCAAAAATGATTTTATTTGATAATCTTTTGAAAATTTCAAATGAGGCATAGAATATGTATGGAAGATTTTAAGATGCATTTAAAAAAATATTCAACATTCTCATAGAGGAAACTCAGGGCACAGTTCAAGTTGAAGAGAGATTTACTATACATAAGGAAGCCTGTGGTCTTATCCTATAAGTAAGTGCAGCATTGTACTGATGGTATCAAGCCCAAAAACATTGTGAAGCTCTTGAGACTCATAATTATTATAAAGAGTTTGGCTTAACTATCCATAAAGGGAAAACTAAGTGGACGAAGAATGTATATTCCCCAGACTGTGTTAAGCAGTTAAATATACAATCTACAGAGCACATTCATAAATGCATTTGTTTGTTTATTTGTTTGTTTGTTTGTTCATATCTTGGACAGACATGGCAAATGACCATTGAACTGGCCAGAACTGAAGAGGAGAAGGAAAGCAAATTGGATTGCCTTTGGGAAATTACATGAGTCTTTTACTTGCCCCAATCTTCTCTCAAAAAATGTCCAGATTTTATGCCATACCAATCAGACTAACAAGGGATTATTTTATAAAGTTAGACAAAATACTAACAAAATCCATTGAGAGAAACAAAGGTCTAGATACAGGGGTGAGGAACCTGCAGTCCCGAGGCCACATGTGGGTGGGTCCTCAAGTGTAGCCCTCTGACTGAATCCAAACTTCACATAACAAATCCCCTTAATAAAAGGATTTGTTCTGTAAAATTTGGACTCAGTCAAAGAGCTTCACCCAAGGACCTAGAAGGCTACATGTGGCCTTGAGGCTGCAAATCACCCACCCCTGCAATCTCAAGGTAAATAATGAAAAAGCAAGTAAAAATGAAAGAATGGCATTTTCAAACTTCAAATTATATTATAAAACAGATACAATAATAATTAACAGCTAATTATCACTTTAACATTTTTAAAGTACATATTTGATCTCATTCAATTCTTATAAAAACCCTTTGAGATAGGTGGTACTATTATCCCCATTTTATCTATAAATTTGGAAATTGAGGCCAAGAAAGGTTAAGTGTGTACCTAACCCAAGATATCACAATTAGTAAGTGTTCAAGGTAAGATTCGAACTTAGGACTTCCGACTTCAAGTCAGTCACCATATCCACTAAGCCACCCCAAGACTATCTGATACTAGTTTAAAAAAATAGAACATAGATCAATGAAAGACTAGATAAGCAAGAATCAGAAGAAAATTGAGCCCAATATCCTAGTGTTTGATAAACTCAAAAATATCAATTACATGGGAAAGGAAGAATTCCTTATGCAATAGGAGCTGAGAAAACTGGAAAAGAATTGAGCAAAAGACAGGTTGAAACCAGGATTATTATAATATGTACCACAATAAGTTCCAAAATAAAATTCCACCTTTTAAATATCAATATTTTTCCTAAAAGCACACTTCAAACAAAAAGATACACAAAGAATTAAAATAAGGATCTTCAGCAGAATCTATCAATATTTTTCTTGTGACATATAAATATGAATCATAGACACTATAGTCTGAAGAACTGGAATTGAGGATCATTGAAAGAGCATTGGCAGGGTCTAATGGTAGGCATGAGTAGGCTACAATATACTTGAAACAAGGAGTTATGAGGGAATGGTATTATTAAGGATACCTCACACACACACACACACACACACACACACACACACACACACACCCCAAAAAATCTATGAATGAAAAAAATTGGCTGGTCATTCGATAAGAACAAGAGATAACCCAAGGAAATCAAAGATGGTCTTAGCACTTTGGATTACATCACCTGTGGCTAATATAGGAGAGGTCATACTGTAATTGGAATCTGAAGATCTTCCTGCCCCTTGGCCCCTTGATAGGCTTAAGAGTCTCTGAGAACCTTCCCTGATTTGAAAATATACCCTGCTCCCTAATAGGCTGAATGGAGTCACATGGAGCCTGTGGTGGAAGGCTTGTTTTTCAGGAATGCCCACACCTTATTACTTTGTAATTGGACAGTGGGTCAAGAAGGCTGTGACATTCTCTGACCCAGGAGAAGGTTATATTATACCCTGATGTGAGGTTTTGGTTTGGGGCTCACTTTGGAAAGAATTGTGTGATTTGGCCAGATGAGACTCTGGGCAGCCTTTGAGCTCCCCCCAGCTTTGAAAACCCAGATGCTGGTGCTTCCTTCTCTGGTAAGTAACTAGGTATGGATGTGATGTTCAGACGGCTGGAAGCCCTGTCTGCTGATTTGTTTCTCTTGTCTACTTTTAACTTCTGTTTGTATTCTCTGAAGTTCATGATGCTGACTTTTCCCCCTGAACTAGGTAAATGGTATGTTTGATTGATTAAAGTAAGATTGTTAACCCATTTTGAGTTGCTTTCCTTTAGAAAAGCAAATCTAAGAACCTGTGGTAGCAGCCATCCTGAGTATGCTAGAGTGCTTGCTGCTACACATGCATGGGTAAGAGTCATATGAGATAGGTGGGCATGGATGGTCCGTGATCTTTATTGTTGGAGGAATACCCATACAGATGAGATTCACTTGAGCATTTGAACTCACAAAGTACCACATATGTATGACAAGAAGTATTATTTTCCTCATTTCCAGAGGAGGAAACTGAGACTCAGAGAAGAACTGACTTGCCCAAGGTTAGGAGCTAGAATTCCCTTACTATCTCCTGCCCTTTTTCTGTCTTTATCTATTAAATTCACAGCCACACTTTTTTTTTGAGGGGCAATTAGGGTTAAGTGACTTGCCCAAGGCCACATAGCTAGTACTAAGCATCTGAGGTCAGATTTGATCTCAGGTCCTCCTGACTCCAAGGCCTGTGCTGTATTCACTGTGCCACCTAGCCACCCCACAGCCACACTTTTAAAGTCCATTTGAGGTGCCATCTCTTCACCAAAGTCTTCTCTGATTTTTCTGGTTAAAAAGGATTTTTCTCTTCTCTAACATCATAGCACTTTGAACTACTCTTGATACCCATTGCTCTAATTTGCATTGTTTATACCTGTGTACACAGTCAGGTAGTGCAGTGGATAGAGTGCTGGGCTTGGAGTCATAAAGAATTGGGTTCGGATCCTAACTCAAACACTCACTATCTTTGTGACCCTGGGCAAGTCATTTCTCCATTTCTTCATCTGTAAAATGGGAATAATAATAGTACCTATTTCCCAGGACTGTTACAAGGATCACATGATATATGTTTATAAAGCACTTTGCAAACCTTGAAGTGTAGTATAAATGCCAGCTTTTCTTATCAATATGAATGTAATACATATACACAAATGTATGTATATAAACATACATACATATATGTGTATATAAGCATATACATGTATATTAGTATACGTATAATCCCTCCTACTAGACCATAAGTTTCTAGAAGGCAAGGACTGTGTGTTTCTGAAACAGTCTGCAAACTCTGGTCCATGGAGGTCTTTGGTGGAATCAGGAGGAAAGTTTCTATAGAATGCCCTTTCCTATTTATCAAAGGAGAAAAAAAGGCACCAGGACAGGACTTTCTCATGGATTGTACCATGTGCCAAAAAAAAATTTTACTAACCACAAAAAAACCTGTATGAAGTACAGATATAAATATATGAAGAAATAGTCTTCATCTTCATCTAATTTTCAACCCAGTAGATGAAATGATACAGGCACATATAATTAAAATGCAAAGGACAGTGGTTGATAAGTGAATAGAAAAAGTACAGGCAGAGTGATAGAAGGCTAGTTTTCTTTCCATTCAAATGAGATTGTTACCAGGATACTATGAGACACCACTCTTGAAATCTGAAAACCATCACCACCACCCTGCCACCCCACCACCCCATCCCACCCCATCCCACCCCGTGGGCCCCTGACAGGGGTCATTAGATCACATTTCAAAAACCATGGGTACTTTTCTTATTCTTCCAGCTGAGATGCCAAAAGGTAAAAAGACCAAGTGCAAGAAGCTGGCCCTGTGAACCTTGCTGTGGTAAAGAAGCAGGAGGTTGAAAAAGAGGCTAATCCTTTGTTTGAGTAGGGGCCCAAGAGCTTGGGCATTGGTCAGAATGCCTACCTGCAAAAGTGAATTCATCCTTTTTGCCCAATAGCTTACACACAGCAGACTGCAGCATCTGGGTTCTTTCTTTAGAAGGGTTTGAAGGTGTCAACAGTAATTAACCAGATTTCAGATCATCAGAAAGCTGCTCAAATGATTAAACTGGCTAACAAGTACAGGAAGGAAGGAAGGAAGGAAGGAAGGAAGGAAGGAAGGAAGGAAGGAAGGAAGGAAGGAAGGAAGGAAGGAAGGAAGGAAGGAAGGAAGGTTGGTTGCTGATAGAAAGCCGTAGACAAAGGATATGAATCACCTAAGAGACCAAGCAGGTGTCAACCCTGTTACTACCCTGGTAAAAAACAAGGAGGTTCCGTTGGTAATGATTGAACATGATGTGGCCCCAATGAGCCAGCAGTCTCCTTACCTGCCTTGAGCTGAATAACATCGATTCCTTATGGCAATATAGACAGTAAAACCAGATTGGGTCTCTTAGTTCACTGAGAGGTTTGCAGTCAAACCTTCACACAGGTTAAACCTGAAGTTAAGGGAGCTCTGGTGACGCTGGTAGAAGCCATCCAGATGAATGACGATGACATAGGATGAGATGCATCTAGGTTCAAATTTGATGGCTCATGTTGCCGAGCTGAAAAAAAAAAAGGAAGTTGGAACCAAATTGGGTGAAATGTACTTTCCCTTGTAAAAATTAACTTTTCCCTTGTAAAAAATAACATTTCAATCAAAAATAAAACCCAACAATTGAATCATTAAACTGCCAAAAGAGAAGAGGATAAGCTAATTGAGTACTTGTGACCGGGGCATCCTGAGTGAGTTCAAAGAATCATGGAGTCTGAAGGTTGAAAGAAACCTCTGGGGCCATTTAATCTAGTCCCTCCTTGAAGGATAAATTTCATCAACATCCTGATAAGTGGTCATTCAACTTCTGCTTGAATATTTCTAGTGATGTGAAACTCACTACCTATCAAGGTAATGCATTCAATGGTCAGTTCTAGTTGTCAGGAATTTGTCTTTATTTTGCACTGAAATTTTCCTCACTATAATTTCCATTCATTTGGTCCTGGTTCTGCTTTTTGGGGTTAAGCATAATAAATTCTCCTTTGTCTTTATGGTAGCAATAGAATGTTTCCTCTTCCATTCTGGAAGCTCTTGCTCATTAGGACTGCTCCAGAGTTGTGTTGCTAAGTGTTTAACAACTGGCTCCTCCCCCCCAAAAAACTATTGTACACATTTTTAAGCTCAATCTGCATTATTGACATCTTTTCCATCACTTTCTCAAGTCTAGACCATCAACAAAACAATAAATCAACCCTCATTTGTAGCATTCGCCCATTTCCAAGGTATATGGGAAATATTAACAATCAGCTCTCCCAAACTGGTACAAGCTGGCTTCAGAATACCACTGGGATGATCTCTTAATTTCTACCCAGTCTAGGTCACAAGGCTATCTAAAAACTTTGGCATAGTGGGAACCATTTCTTGAATATTATTTCAGAGGGATTAGGCAGGACCTCACCTGCTGCCTGAAACCACTGCTATCGCTTCATTCCTATGGTAGGGCTTCCTCCCTTGTTGAAATGCAGACACCATACCCTTGGAAGGCAAAATATATTATGCTTTAATAATAAAAGACCATTTTTCTATAGTTTTTTTTTAAGTCGGCAGTACCGCTATCCTCATTTTACAGATGAAGAAACGGAGGCTCAAAGAAATTTGATTTGCTCAAGATCACACAATCAGTAAGAGTCAGAGCCGGTATTTGTTGGTGTGTTTTAACACACTAGTTAAATTTCTTTTTAACAATTATTCATTTTTAAACACATTGATAGAATGTGTTTTGATACTAGGTTTCCCTATTTTGACCAGACTGGAAGTCAGTGGCCACTCGTGGGTCTAATCCAATACTGCTCAGCATAGAAGTTCTGATCTGTTCTGTTTTCTGAGCTGGACAGCACGGCCCCTCTTTCAGCAGTCTTACTGGCTCTCTGCTTTGAAGGGCTTATCATTTTGGTGTCAGACTTAATGCCCTCCTGCAGCTCAGAACTCCCAAACTCAAGCCATCTTCCAGCTTCAGCCTTCCAGCCCTGCCGGAACTAACATCTGAACCCGGGGCTCTTGTTTCCAAACCTAGCACTCTTTCCACTACACTGCACTGCCCCTTCCTCTTCCCCTTTCTGAATTTCCCCTTCTTCCCCTCCTGAATGAATTGGTTATAACCTTTTCCAAGAGAAGGTTTAGAGAGGAGAAGGGGGGGTTGGGAGCTGCCAGTGCAGGTTGGCAGATGAGATACCACTGAAGAAGGGGGGGAAAGGAAGCAGAAAGGGCAAACGGATTTCCCCCACTTCAGGATTTTCATGGGCACAGACTTAGTAATGGGAGGAGGAGGGAGCCCTGGTTTGTAGGGAGGCAGGGCTTCTTCCTCCTCCTGGAGGGCTGGGTGGGGGTGGGGGAGGAGAAGCACGGGACAATAGTAGGGGTCCCTGATGTAAATACAGTCTGAATCTGCTTCCAGTCCTTTGGTTCCCCAGGCTTATCGAAGGGCAATTAAGCTCCTTCTCAGTGACCCTGCACTAAGGATGCATTTGCCTTTCAAGTCTTTTTTATTCCCGGGGCCTATTCTCTTTCCTTGTTTGGCTGCTAATTAGGCTTCCCCTAATTAGACTTTTACAGTCACCTGTAATTAGG
>CM053596.1:197034709-197050447 GCA_028646575.1 Pseudocheirus occidentalis | reverse complement strand
GAAGAACAGGAAGGCAAAAGAGAAAGGGTCATCCTTACTCTTGTTGAATTTGGCTTAGGGAAGTAATGACAAACTCTGTACTGGGTATCTTGCCACACAGGAGAGTAGAGGGGATGGGGATGAGAGGTGGGATGATGGAGGGGAAAGAAGGGTGGGGGGAAGTGTTGCTGGAAGCACACACTTCTGTAAAAGGACAGGGACAGGTTAGAGAACAGAATGGGGGGAAGGGGCAGGATAGGAAGGAGGGACATATAACCAGTCTCTCACAATATGTCCATTGTGGAGATGTTCTGCGTAACTACACAGGTACAGCCTGTATTGAATTGCTTGTCTTTCCGGTGGGGGTAGGTAATGAGGGAGGAAGGGAAAGAATCTAGAATTTAAAGTTCTATAATCAAATGTTTATATAGATAGATATAGATACACACACATACACACATACATATACATATATACACCTACATATACATATATGCATATATACATGTATATATACACATACATATATATACATGTATATAGGCACTGGGATAGGGAGATCCATCTTGCCCTACTGGAAAAGCAAAGGGGCGATGGCGGAGGACATAGGAGAGAGCAGATTGGGGGAGGGGTTATACAGTGGGATGGCTGTTTTGGGGTGGTGGGTTGAGGAAAGATGGGGAGAAAATTTGTAACTCAAAATCCCATGGAAATGAATGATGTAAACAAGAAAATGAATAAATGAATTAAGATTTAAAACAATAAAGCATCATTCCAGAAAGGGAAAAAAAAGGATTGAAGGGCTTGGAATATGATATTCTGGTGATCAAAGGAGCTAGGACTAAAACCAAGAATCACCTACCCAGCAAAACTGAGTATAGTGTTTCAGGGGAAAATAAGGTCTTTCAATGAGGTAGAGGTCTTTCAAGCATTCTTGACGAAAAAAACAGAATTGAATAGAAAATTTGACATTCAAATACAAAAAGCAAGAGAAGCATGAGAAGGTAAACAGGGAAAAGAAATCATAAGGAATTTATCAAAGTTGAACTATATACATGCCTACATGGAAAAACTATAATTGTAACTTATGAATCTTTTCTCAGTATGAGTATAGTTCAAGGGAATATAAATGTACATATATGTATACATATGTGTATGTCTATATAGGAGGGTATATGTGTGTGAATATATATATATGAGTGTGTGTATGTATGTGTACAGGTATACATAGACAGAGGGCACAGGATCAACTTAATAGGAAGGGACAACATTGAAAAGGTGAAATTAAGAGATGAGAGAGGAATATAATGAGAGGAGACGGGAGAGACAAAATGGGGTAAATTATCTCATATAGAAGAGGCAAGGAATAACTCTTACAATGGAGGGGAAGAACAGGAAGGCAAAAGGGAATGGGTCAACTTTACTCTCATTATATTTGGCTTAGGGAAGGAATGACATACACTCTGAATTGGGTATCTTGCCCTACAGGAGAGTAGGGGGGAAGAGGAGAGAGGAGGGATGATGGAAGGGAGGGCAGGTTGCGGGGGAGGATAGTTAGAAACACACACTTTTGTAAAAGGACAGGGACAAAATAGAGAATAGAACAAGTGAGGGGGGATAGGATGGAGTTAAATATAGTCAGTCTTTCACAATATATCCACTATGGAAATGTTTTGTGTAACTACACACATACAACCTATATTGAATTGTTTCTCTTCCCAGTAAGGGTAGGAGACAGAGGAAGGAAAATAATCTGGGATTTTAAATTTTCATATCAAATGTTTTTTTAATATTGTTATTATTATTATTATTATTATTATTATGCAACTGGAAATAAGATATATAGGCACTGGGGTAGGGAGATCCATCTTGCCCTACCAGAAAGTCAGAGGGAGAATGGGAGAGGATATAGGAGAGAGCAGATTGGGGGAGGGTATTCAGTGAGATTGCTGTTTTGGGGGGGGTAGGGGAAAGACGGGGAGAAAATTTGTGACTCAAAATCTTGTGGAAATGAATGATGTAAACTAAAAATAAACACAAAAGTTAATTTTTAAAAAAATATATTATCAAAAGTCCCATATGAGTACAATTGACACACCTGTTTACCACAATAAATGACCAGAGCCTCATTATTAGTAAAAAACAAAACTGATTCCTCAAGCCTCAATTCCTGGAATTCTCTCATTTGAACTTTATTCCTTTGGTTCAGGTTAATTCGGTCTTTTAAGCAGTTTGAAAACAATGATGGCTCACATTTCTATAGTACTTAAAGCTTTAAAACTCTCGGATCTGCAACATGCTTTCCTTAGGACAACATTGTTGTGCTGGTATAACCATCTCCATTTTACATATGAGGAAACTGAGGATCAGAGGAGGTGATAACTCACTCATGGTCATGCAGATGGTAAGAGTTGGAGGTGGAATTGAAAGTCAGGTCTCCTAACTCCTATACTATTTCCATTAATACGCACTGCTTCTCTTTGGGAGTCAAAAATTATTCAATCAAATATTTATTATGAGCCTATTGAGTATAATCCTGAATGGAAAAAATAGATATTTGAGGAACTGAAAAACTTTTAGGTATTTGTAACAAAACAAAAAAAAATCAATGGAAAATTCTATATAAAATATCCAGAAGAAATATAAGGAAATCATTAAAGATCAATTAGAAGGCAGTGATGAAGGTCAAACTTTTTACTTACAACATATGAAAATGTTACTAATATTAGTAGTTATTAGTAGTAACAGTATTCTTAAAATTCTAGTTTTATCTAAGTTTGAAAGACCCTCTGCTTTGGAGGGCTCATCCTATTGGGGTCCAACTTCATGCAGATGCTCAATTGGCTTTCTGCCCTCCTGCATCTCAGAACTCCTGAACTCAAGCCATCCACCAAACCTTAGCCTCCTAGTATCAGGGACTTAGAGCCCTCCCAGAACTAATTTCTAAACCTAGGACTCAATTTGAAGGTAGTTTGAAAGAAAGGTTGGGACTCAGTTGTGTAATGATGAGGTGATTCTGAAAAACAAAATTGGGTAGGAAAAGGTTGAAAGGGGAAATTGTCTCATAAAAATGCAGCACGAAAAGAAGAACTAGTGGAGGTGGAGGGCTGGTCATATTGGAACCTTACTCTCATCTGGGCTGAAAAGGAAACAACATATTATCTGAAGAGGTTCAGAAGTCTTCTGAACTTTTAGAGAGGTGAGAAAACTGGGGGATAGGGTGGAGGTGGGACTTTTAGAAGGGTGTATTGGTTAAGATTAGGAGGGTGGGGAAAATAAATAAGGGAGGAACTTTTAGAGGGATAAGGGATAAGGTAACAGCAATAATGTGAAAAAAGAGGCTTAGCAGGAAACCAGTGAGTATAAATGAGATAAAGGGAAATTCAGAAGTAGTCATTATACCTTTGAATGTGAATGGGAAATTAATTGGGGCGTGGGTGAACAAGTTGTGGTATATGATTGTGATGGCATACTACTACTGTGCTATAAGAAATGAGGGGCTCAAAGATTTTAGAAAAAACATGGGAAAACTTACATGAAATAATGAAGAGCTAAATGAACAGAACCAAGAGAACATTGTATACGGTAAGAGCAATATTGTTTGAAGAACGACTTAGTTGTTTTGTCTATTATAAATACCCAAATTACCTATAAAGGACAGATGAAGAAAGATGCTATCTGCATCCAGGAAAGAACTAATGAATAAGAAATATGTATAGAATATTTTACATATATGTTGTGTATATATAGATATATGTGTGTATACATATATGTACCTATTTGTTTCTAATGGTAGCCATCTCTAGGGTAGGGAAGGGGAGAAAAAAAGAAATTTACATGATAATTTTGTTGTATATTTGAAAGGAATAGCAAGTTGTGCATAGTAGGTTTGCAGTTCCATGTATAATCATATTTTTTATTGTGCTATATTGTGGAAATGCTTGTTTTTCCACAAATTAAAAAAAATATTTTTAAGAGCCTGTGATATATCCTGGAATATGTTAGGCTCTGTCAGAGATACAAAGGTCCCCCTTCTGGGGGCTTATAATCTCATTTGGAAAAGAAGACATTCACATTAGATTGTAAACTCCTTGAGGGCAGGAACTGTCTTTTGCCTCTTGATGTATCCCCAGCACTTAGCACAGGGCCTGGCACATAGTAGGAACTTAATGAATGTTTAGTAATGGGTTGAAAAAAGGTAAAGAGCCAATAAGGGAAATATGTGGTTAAGTACCAAGGGTAGGGTACAGATTATAAGTGTTTCAGAGGAGTTCGGAGAAGATAAACCATTGCAACCTGGGGTGGCAGGAACAGGGTCTCAGACCTAAAGGATAGATAGGGTTTGAATTAGGGCAAAGATTGGACTGAATCTAGTAAAATGACATGTAATAGAGATTAAGTATAACATTTTATTGAGTTTGGCTTGTAAAGTCAATTTTTACAAGTACAAAATGGGAAAGATAGTCATGTATCTGGAAGAAAAAAAACCTAGGGGTCTGCAAGTCCAATACAAATCTACTAGTGATAAAAAGACCAAAAAAGCTATTTTAGGCTACATTGAGAGGCATATGTGATAATATGGAGCACCCACAATCATCTCCCCCAGACAGACTTCCTTTTTGGAGTTTTGTGTTCAGTTCTAGGATCACATTTTAGGAAAAAGTATTGATGAACTGGTAATCATCCAGAAGAGAGCAATCAGGATTGTAAAGGGCCTTGGGTTCATGCCATATGGGAGATGGTTGAAGAAACCAGGGATATGAAATCAAGAGAAGCTGTAGAAGGCACATGGTAGCTCCCTGAATTTGAAGGTGTTTTTTTATAAAGTACACTAAGTGGTACCACTAGGTGGTACAGTGGATAGAACACAGGCCCTGGAGTCAAGAGGACCTGAGTTCAAATTTTAACTGGGACTTACTAGCTGTGTGACCCTGGGCCAGTGACTTAACTTCAATTGAAGGAAGGAAGCAAGCAAGGAAGCACAATTAGAAACAATGGGCAGATACTAGAAAGAAGCAGATTTGGGCTTGATGTAAGGAAAACCTTCCTAACATTTAAAGTTCTCCATACGTGGATTGGGCAGTCTCCAGAGGTAGTGAGGTTCCCCTTACTTTGCTCTTAGAGCAAAGGCTAAATGCACTGTGCAGGTGTACTGCATGGAGTCTTTTTTTTCCAGGTATGAATGTGACGAGGTGGCCTCTGAGGTGAGATTCCAATAAGGAAGAAAGATATTCCACACGGAAAGAAGGACAAGCCAAAGGTTCCAGGGTGGGAATGTACTAGGTATACTGAGGTCATAGGTTAGGGGAAGGAACATAAGGGAGAGCAGCTGGAGCAGAAGATTCCCAATCAGGAGCAGAGTCATTCAGAGAAGGTTAGAGCTGGAGCTAGAAGGGTCCTTACCAGGCATCTGGTTCAGTCTCTTCATTGTACAGATGAGGAAGCAGAAATGAAGTTAAATGTGGAAAGAAAAAAAAACCTAGAGATTATCTAGTTCGACCTCTTCATTATAGAGATTGAAAAACTATTTATCTGGGACCCAGACAAGTGAAACTATTTCATTTCTTTGTGTGTCCTCCTGGCATTTAGTATACAGCAGGGTGGTACAGTGAACAGAGCACCAGGCCTAGAGTCAGCAAGACCTGATTTCAAATCTGGTCTCAGACACCAACTGTGTGACCCTGGACAAGTCACTTAATCCTGTTTGCCTCAATTTCCTCATCTGTAAAATGAGCTGGAGAAGGAAATGGCAAACTACTTCAGTATTTCTGCCAAGAAAACCCCAAATTAGGTCTTGAGGAGTTGGACATGACTGAGAAACAACTGAACAACAAGTGAAAGTATGTAATAAATGTTCATTGAGTTAGTGGCGAAGGTAGGATGGGAAGCCAAGTTTCCTGCATCACAGCAGTGACCTGTGGAGAGAAGAGCTGGCATTTCCCTGTAGGTCAGATAGGGGCTGTTCCAGTTAGATGGAGAACAGAACATGATTTCTCGTCCCTTTTCACTAAGTACAGTTAAATTTGTCAGCTCCTTTCCTGAGGGAAGGTTAGAGATGGAGGAGAAAGGGAGAGAGTTTGAGGCACCTGGGATGAGGCTAGAAGGAGAAATTAGGGAAGCCAGTGACTGGGGAGAAAGGTGAGGGCTGGGTACTGCGTGATACATAATAACTAACATATAGTGCTTTAAGGTTTACCAAGCACTTTACATACGTCTTCTCATTTGCTCCCCCACCAAGTTGGTTTCACAGCTATTATTCTGAGGCTGAGACAGGTGTAGAGACTTGTCCATGGCCACACAGCCAGTGAGTCCCAGACGCAGGGTTCGTGGATTTCTCCTTACTCTGGGTCAGGACCACTTTTGCCTACTTCACCATTTTTATTGGGATCGGGTCAGAAAATGTAGTCCAGGAAAACCCTCTGTCATGACTAGACACAGAGTAAAGGACTTGCTGGAGTTATTCTCCTGGCTGAAAAAGGCTTGCCTGGGATTTTCAAGGTGAGCAAGAGATGACTCTGGGGTGCCCCCTGGTGGCTTTTTCTAGCTCCAGCAGAAAGAAGGCAGCAGAGCCGTTGGGAGGAGATAGGTCACACTGGTGGTGGGGCAGATTACTGGAAAGATGGATTCTGCGGGGAGGAAGGTGGTAGGAAATGAGAGGTCATACATGGGAACTTATTCCAAAGGACTGGGGTAGGGTTTGAGGGCTACAACCTTTAAAGGGCATCTAGTGGTTTTTTTCTGAATCTTTTAAAATTTTATTTTTTAATTAGTCTACTGACTAATTATTTTATTAAGTGCCCATTGTGCCGGGCAATGTGCTAAGCACTAGGGACAGAAAGACAGGCAAAAAGCAGTCCATGCTCTCAAGAAACTCACAGTCTAATGGAGCAGGCAGCCTACAAGCAACCATACAAATAAGCTGTATGGAGTATAAATCAACAAAGTCTCAGAGGGAAGGCACTAGGATTAATGAGCAGGAAAGGCTTCTTGTTGAAGGTGGGACTTTAGCTGAGATTTGACAATTATCAATAAACATAAACATTTGAAAGATTGTGTGTGAAACCTTAGATTTCCAGCTTTTAAAAATTATACTAAATTCAACCCAGTAGAAACAAAATTGTCCTATTTGTATCCCCTTCTGGACTTGTGTTTGTCTTCTGTGTATTTTTATAATGTCTTGTTGAGATCTCTTTCTTCTTTCCTGTTTTCCTTCCTTCCTTTTTCTTTCTTTCTTTCCTTCCCTTCTTTCTCCCCTTCCTTCCTTCCTTTCTCCCTCTTCCTTTTTTATTTTTGTATATCACTTCCTACTAACTCCTTGGCCCACATCAAGACATGAGTCCCCGGGGACCGTCCACTCAGAAGGCTCCTTCCAAGTCTTTACAAAAGCTGATTGTGGACATTATAACGATGAGGAAAAGATCTGAGACCTGGGTCTCACCCAGTTGGAACTCTGCTTAGACTTTGACTGTATAACTTTGCATAGGTCAGTCTCAGTCTTTGAGCCTTAATCAATCATAATTAATTAATTATTAATTCAGTTAATTTATTATATTCCGTCAATTTATCAAGTACCTTCTATATGTTTGGCATTGTGTTAGGTACTAGAGTTAGGGATGGGGACTGGATTTGTGATTTCATTAGCATTCATGATTTCCTCCAAGTGAGGAAACTCCTCCTACCCATACAGGTTGGCACCTTCTCTACAACTTAGAAATCTGACAAGAGCATCTGTTCTCAAAGTGCAGTGGGGAACTCCTGGGGGACCTAAGAGGTCCTGTAAACTATTTTTATAATAATACTGGGACATTTTAATTTCTAATGCAATAACTTTCAGTAGCTATAATCTGCAAAAACAAAAGCTCTGTAAGGTCCTCAGTAATTTCTAAGAGTGTAAAGGGTCTTAAAACCAAAAAGTTTGAGAATTGCTAATCTGGAGAATTCAGGAGCTAACTAACCTGCCCAGAGCCACATAACCAATACAGGTCAGAGGCCATATTTTAACTCAGATCTTCTTGGCTTTGAGGCTAGGTAACAGAAAGCTTAGAGCATTGAACTTCCTTCCGGGCAGGAAGACCTGAGTTTGAATTCTGCCTCAGACAAACTTAGCAGCTTTTGGTCCTGGGCAAGTCCCTTAACTTCTCCTAGCCTCAGTTTCCTTATTGGGAAAGTGGGGATAATAGTAGAATCTACCTCTTACAGTTGTTGTGAGGGTAAAATGAGATTGTGCATGTCATGCACTTTTAAAACCTTAAAGCACTGTATAAAGTCTAGCAATGATAATGATGAAGATGATGATGCCTTACTGCCTCTCTAGGTGCTGGAAATATAACCAAATGAAACTTCCTGTCATCGAGGTTCTCACATTCTATTAGAGAGACATGTAAATATATAAACACATACAAACATTTTAAAAAGTTATTCCATATTGGTCTCCATATTTCCCTCCAGCATGTTACTCTGTCTAAAAGTAAAGCCGGGGTGAAGGGTGGGGATGCCTGAGGGTGGTGGACAAAGCAGGCAGAGCAGAAAAGAAATGACCTTCCCTCAACTTCACCAATCATGGAGTTTGGGCAGGTGAAGGACATAGAGGCAAGCATCCAACACACCCCAGAGCAAGAGCAATTTGTTGACAAATGTTTTCATCTATTCTAGGAGATCTGGCCATGTAAGTGCAAACATAGAGACAAAATCCCATCAGCGTCCTTTCCCCTACTATAGATTCACCTGAGATTATCTTGATGTTTTCATGATTATTTTTTAAAGGGACAGACATATTTCAGGATTCAGAAAGTATTTTTGAAATAATTCAAATGGGAAGAAGACACTGATGGGAGGAGAGTGAAGGAAAGATGTCAGTACATTTCAGAGAATCTTCGAAAGTTGAAGAGGTCAGGTGGAAAGAATAGAATATGAGCAAAGAAACCTTCAAACTGGGCCATTTCCACTTCCAAGAGTCATTTCCAGGAATCAGTCTCATGAATAATCACACAAGGACTGTTCTGCCAACAGCCATTTGTCACATTTATGCCAGGTGAGAGGTAAAGAACACTAGATGGTTCATTTGTATTCTGGTGGAGAGGAATATTAACTGGCTGGTCATGTTTTGGCATCATCAAAAGGAGTGTTTATCAAGCACTTGTTGGCACTGTATAAAGGCAATTCCTGTGGATTAACATGGCCCTATTCCTCTGAGGCTGACAGCATTGCTCTGGACATGCGGCCAGTGGATGGTCACAAGACTGGGAAATACCCCTGTGAGACAGGAAGGCAAACAAAACCAGAAACATGCTTGTCCTATGTGCATTCACATTCACATCAAATAGATGATGTGACAAGAAGAAAGAGGACTACTAGTCACAAAAGATCCAGATCCAGCCAGTGTATCCTGAGAGAAAGATGTAGGTTTTCCTCTGTTCCAACAAAGACTTACTGTAGAGAAACAATGGACTGGCTGGGGAGAAAGATGTCCCAGACATGTGCTGGCAATGTTCCATTGAGTCTCATCCAAGGGTTTATCACTGTGAGACTTCCATAACCACCAATACAACGATGATCCACAATCATCTAAAATGTCTCTACCCTCTGACCCAGACTTCCGACTGCTAGTCACATTGATGTCCCCAAGGAGGTCCATAACATGACTCTTCTTCATAGTAGCAAGGAAATAGAAACCAGAGGATGCCCACTGATTAATGAATGACTAAACAAGGTAGGGTACAAGAATGTAAGGGAATAATACTATACGAATATTTCCTGTCTATTTATCAATTCTTACAGAAACAAATACGATGAATATAGAGAAGCATGGAATGACTGATGTGAATTGTGGCAAAACAAAGTAAGCAGATCCAGGAAAAACTATCCGTAAGGACTACCACCCTGGTATAGGCCCTCATCTCCTCACACCTGGACTACTGCAATAATCTGCTAGTTGGCATCCTTGCCATAAGTCTCTCCCCCACTCCAATACATCCACCACTCAGTTATCAAAGTGATTTTTCTAAAGCACAAGTCTGACCATGTCACCCCATTCTTCAAGAAACTCCGGTGGCTCTCCATTACCTCCAGAATCAAATATAAAATCCTCTGATTTCTAAAAACTCCCCATAACCTGGCCCCTCCCTACCTTTCCAGTTTCCTTACCCCTCACACCCTGACACATACCCTGAGGTCCAGTGACACTGGCCTCCTGACTGTTTCTTGCACAAGACACTCCAGCTCCTGACTGTACATTATCAGTGGAAGACCCCCATGCCTGGAATGCTCTTTCCTCATCTCCACCTTCTAGTTTCCCTGGGGTTTTTTCCCCAAGTATCAACTAAAATTCCATCTTCTGAAAGAAGGCTTTTTAAAAAACATCTCCCTAAATGCTAGAGCGTTCCCGTCATGATTATCTACAATTTATTTTATATATGTCTAGTTTGTATGTTTGCATGTTGTCTCCCCATTAGATTGTGAACTCAATGAAAGTTCTTTGCCTTTATTTGCTTAGTTCATTGCCTATAGGTATTTAATAAAAGCTTGTTTACAATTTTACTACAACAGTGTAAATAGAGATAATAATAACAAAATCATCTAAACTAAATACTGTGAAATTATAGTGGCCAAGCCAAGTACAATTTCAAAGAAGAGATATGAGGGGCGGCTAGGTGGCGCAATGAACAGAGCACCAGCCCTGGAGTCAGGAGGTCCTGAGTTCAAATCTAGCCTCAGACACTTAATACTTACTAGCCGTGTGACCTTGGACAAGTTACTTAGCCCCAACTGCCCTGCCTTCTCCCTTCAAAAAGCTTAAAAAAAGAGAGATATGAAACAACATCTCTCCCACCTTCTCTGCAGAGGTGAGGGCCTATGGGTGTGAATCATTGCATATAATGTCATTCTTTTTTTGATGTGTTGATTAGATTGGCTGAATTTTTTTCCTTTTTGTTATCCTTTATTATAGGGGATGGTTTTCTGGAAGAGGTTTTTTATGTATATGATCTAAAAAGAAAAGATAGTAACAAACATCTTACAGTTTTTAAACGCCACACAATGTATGTGCATGTCATATGTCTCAGATTTTTATGGCATAAGATCCTCTCTATCCCACTCTTATCATTGTTCTAGTAGCACTCAGATGACCCTATCAGTGACTAGAAATTAAATTAATTTAATATGACTGGTTTTTAATAAATGCATATTAGCTTCTAGTGATTGATTATTTTCTTTTTAGAATGTTCACAAAATATTAAATAATTCATTCTACAGTATCAGTGATGGGTAGTTTCCCCAATCTGCCTCAATCTCTCATTTTCTGACTCCTCTCCAATTTTCTAGCATTCCTCAAAGATTCTAGACAGCATTTCTGTGATCATTTTATTGCATTGTACTCTCTCAGTCACCGTTTCCCTCATTGGCCTTATGCTTTCCAGGGCTCTCCCTCTCCCATCACCTTCCTTCTACACCCTCCGTCTCCTTCACCTATGGTACAGAGGGGAGAGGAAGGGCTATGGAGTCAGACAACCGGAGCTTGAATCCTGCTTCTAACACTTATGACCTTTGTGAGGTTGGGCAAGTAACGGTACTGCAGCTTTTTCATCTTTAAAAGAGAAGGTTTGATTAAATGATCCCTGAGGTCTCTTCCATTTCCAAATCTTGAATAAAAATGCAAGTTTTTTTTTCCATTTTCCCCAACCCCAGGCATTACTCCCAGTAAAGAATCAACTTGGAAGAGCCAGAAATGTGATCCTTTATCCTGTAGTCACACCAACTTCTCTGGCATCTATCTCTTTCTCTATACTTGGAACTTCTCCTCTTGTTCAGGCCCTTATTTCTTCTCACCTGGATTTCTAAGTAGTCTCTTCTCTCTCCCATCTAGCCTTCACTCAGCTACCAAACTGATGTTCTCAAAATGTGGATGTGACCAGGTAATTCTCTACTCAAAAATCTTCAGTGTTTCCCTGTTGGAGATAGGAACTCCTACAGGGGCTGAGGCCACCCTCTCTGAACATAGGCATATACTGACAATCTCTCCCTGTTGCCTCTATGATAAAATACAAAATCCTCAGCCTGGCATTTAAAGACCCTCAAAATCTGGTCCCCACCCTCTCATTCCAGTCTTAGTTCCTGTAACTTTTCATCTATGTATTTTCCAACTTAACACCTTAATCAATCCTCATTCCATCTTCTACCTCAGGGCCCTGGTACAGAGGATCCACCATGACTGGAAGGGGCTATCTGCTCACCATGGCCTTCAAGAATGCCTAACACCTTTTGAAACACAGCTCTAGCGCCCCTTCCAACCCCAAACTTTTCTTGGTCCTCTCTTTTCCTACACACAATTGTTAGTACTTTCTTCCTCTTGAAATCACTTTGTAGGGGCAGCCAGGTGATAGAGCACCAGCCCTGGAGTCAGTAGGATCTGAGTTCAAATCCAGCCTCAGACACTTGGCACTTACTAGCCATATGACCTTGGGCAAGTCACTTAACCCCAATTCCCTGCCCTCCCCCCTTCAAAAAGCCAAGAAAGAAAGAAAGAAAGAAAGAAAGAAAGAAAGAAAGAAAGGAAGGAAGGAAGGAAGGAAGGAAGGAAGGAAGGAAGGAAGGAAGGAAGGAAGGAAGGAAGGAAGGAATCACTGTTTCATTTTTGTCTTTGCATTCCCAGAGCCTAACACAGTGCCTTCCTTGCACACAGTATTTGTTCAACTGACCAGTTTCTTTTAACTGTACTTCTAATTTCCTACTTTTCAGTAGGGAGTCCAGACCACCCTCATTTTGTTAGGCTCATGGAGCAAGTCTGAATTTTTTTTCCCCAAATAGCTGCCAGCATAGTTGTAGACTCTTATTTCATACAAAAACTACCATCTTGCCCTCTGGTGACTGTTCACCTGCTCCAGAGCCCACCCCATCATCCCAATCTCCCTAAAAGCTTTCAGCAGCCCACTAAAAATATCCGATGTTGACAGATGTAAGTTATCAATACAGAGACTTGAGATCACAGTGTGAGAAGTAGCCAGAGGCGAAGTCTTCATAAACAGCTCAAATTGGCTCTTACTCCACAGGTGATGCCTAGTTTATCTGGGTAATTGTAAAGGGCATTTTACAGCAAATCAATTAAATGAAAATCTTTTAAACCCTTTTTAGATGGGGTAGAGGAGGGGGTGAAGAGAGAGAACCTTTGTAAGTTAACAGGTGATTTTAATTGGAACCAGCAGTGTTATACCATGGTTTTGACCCTTTCGGTAAAGGCAGAAAAAAATCAATAAATTTCCATCAGCATTTGCTCTCCTGGAGCCTTATAAGTAGAATGGAGACACAAACCCCAGTTAATGGCTTCATCAAGCACCTCTCTGACTGTCTAACAGAATTAAATAGTTTTCAGGTTTGGTCACCATCCATTATCATTGAGATTAAAAATATCCAGGAGTGCCAGGGGGCTGAGGTCACCGGGGTGGCAACCCAGGTATTGGACTCCTTGCCAGGGAAACTGCCCCAGCCCCATAGTAACAGTGTTCCTCTAAGCATGTCTATCCCTCTCTGGTTCAATTGATAAACACTCTTCTATAATCAGCCAAAGAAATGATTCCAAACTCTTTTCTCTGTATTATCTGCCCCATCCTAGACTCAAGATCTGAATGAAGCTGTCACTGTCTCGCTGAGGTGACTGAAGAAAGAATCATATCTGTAGAAACAAAGAAATAGAGAGTGGGTTCTACTATGTCAGTCAGAATGCTCAATGAGCAAACTGAATGAATGAATAAAAAGTTAAGCATTTATTACACATTAAACATTGCTGAACCATATTTTTTTAAAGTATGCAGATGACAAAATGCCTTTTTGTTCTTATTGAGCTTCTTAGTCATGAGAACTTCTTTTAAGGCCATGGTTACATTCTCTGTATATAGACACATACACAGAGTCTCTTAGCATAGCAACAAAAAGAGCAACAGAAAAAGGTGGAGTTAATCTAGGAAGTAAGATGGGTACAGTGTGGCTGGTTGGTACAGGGGCTATGAAACTCATGATGTTTTCCCAGAGCCCTTTGGGTGCCTGGATATTATTTACCTCGGTGCTTGGGATGGAAATTATTAGACATGAGTGAGCACCAGGGAAAAGGCACAGACTCAGAAGCCACTGCTCGTCTAGGAAATGACTGACATTCAATGCCTGTTGTTTAAAGAAAAGTGAAGACATCACAGATCTGGAAGAGATTTTTTGTACCATTTAGTCTGTTCCCCTCATTTTACAGACAAGGAAACTGAGGCACTGAAAGATTCAGTGACTTGCTCAAGGCTACAAAGGTAGTGACAGGTAGGATTGGTTCTTCCCACTCTATCACTCCATCTTCATACACACATACATACGTAATATATACACATGCATATATGTGTGTATATATACACACGTATACATACACACATACACACACACACACACACACACACACACATATATATATGAATTGGCACTAATGACTTTGTAAGAGCTTGAGTTTTCTCTGTCTAAAATATAACATCCAAATAATTAGGCTTTGCTGCTGATGGATCTTCATAATAAAGACAGGAATTCCTGCTAAGTGGATGGAGATTACCTTCCCATGACCCTTTTGTTCAGGCTCATTTTTATTTGCACTGTCAGAGAGAATCTCTGAAGTATGTCTGAGTATCATAACCCTAGAATAGTTTGCTGTCACAGAGCTTTGTTCTCCACCCAAACATGGGGATCAAAAAAGGAAAGCCCTAATCTTAGCCTGGGGCACTCTGCCTAGCTTTTATCTCATGGGAATAGACTATGACCAAAAGGTTTCATTTGCCCTTATTAGAGAAAGTTCCTGATCACTGTATCAAAGCAGAATGAAGCTCCCATAACTTAACTAGTCTTGAAGAAATGAGCCCAGAAGGTGGTAGCAGGGAGCAACGTTCAGCAGATATGGTCTGCCCCACAGAGGAGAAGGTTCATTCAGCCCAGTGCAATAATGGGCCATCTCTGGAGCAGGCTCAAGTGAGAGCATTACAATGACATCATCTCTGTATGTGTACTCCTTGCCCAGTGTTGAGTATTCACTCTTCCTGCTGATATATACCTACATATGTATATGTACATACATATATATATATATATGTATTTGTGTGTTGTGTGTGCCATATATACATGTGTGCATATAGAGGTACATCATATATATATATTTGTGGAAGCATGCACTTTGGGTTTATGGGGAGAATGTCATATTTAAATTTTCTTATTATAATATTCATTAAATGCTTTTCTTTTTAACTCATTTTCCTCTGGCTGCTCAGATTTTTTAAAAATAACCTATCAGTGGACATTTATGAGCTATAATCTTAAGTAAACAACTTACATAGTGGGAGAGTCTGGCTAATTTGGTGGCAAGCTTCTTGTCCTGTAAACAAAGATTTGAATACAAATGGCAGGGGTGGCTGAGTTTCACCTTGAAAAAAGGGGTGGGGGAAGATTTCAAAATATGGAGAAAGAAGGTAGCGAGGGTGAGTCCATGCCAGGTATGTGGGACAAGGTGAGCAAAGACACAAAGATTGATTAACCTTTCATTGCACTAAGAAGCATCCGTTATCTTTGAATGAATGCGGAACCCAATGCTGGCTGCTGGAGAGGACTCAAATAAACAAATAAAAAAGGATAAAAATCATAGACTTATGTCCTTATTGTTAAAATCAAATCTAGGCCATCAATTGGGGAATGGCTGAACAAGTTGAAGTATATGAATGTAATGGAATTCTATTGTGCTATAAGAAATGGTGA
>CM053596.1:197001081-197018419 GCA_028646575.1 Pseudocheirus occidentalis | reverse complement strand
TTCCTTCCTTCCTTCCTTCCTTCCTTCCTTCCTTCCTTCCTTCCTTCCTTCCTTCCTTCCTTTCTTCCTCCCTTTCTTCCTCTTTCCCTTCTTTCCTCCCTTCCTTCCAACCATCCATCCTTTCTTCCTCCATTTTTCCTTTCCTTCCTTTTTTCTACAAAGAAAAATCTTCTACAAAGATTTACATCTTGTACCAAGATTTACATTATACACATTGGGTGCAGAGAATTGTGCTAGGTGGTGTGAGATACAAAATTCTGATAAGACATTACACCTGCTTTGATGGACATAACAGTATAGTAAGAAGATATGATAAATATATAAATAAATGTAATATATATATATAATGGAGAAATAGGAAATGAACCTGTGATTTCTTTAATATAAGGAACTCTCAGATGGAGGGGGAATAAGCATTTGTATATCCCCTTGTACTAAAGAATTTTTACAAATATCTCATTTGGTTCTCCCAACAGCACTCTGGAAGTAGGTACTATTATTGTCTGCATTTTACACGTAAGGAAACTGAGGCAAAATGACATCCTGGCTCACACAGCTCGTGTCTGAGGGTGGATTTGAACTCAGGTCTTCCTGATTCCAGGACTGCTGTTCTACCCGTTGTGCTACCTAGCTGCTGCCTAGTAGAAGAGGAATAAGATATATATGGTCTGGGTGTCCTCCCTAAAAGGAGGTGCTGGGAGGAATCATTTAATCAGAGAGAAAGGCTGCAAGGACAGAGGGTAATCCCAGTGTGTGAATTGCAGCAATGGAGTAAGGCTTCAGGATGAAGAGCTTGGGCAGGGGAGAAGACATTCAAAGTGTAGGCTGGAGAGGAGCGAGATATGGCTAGAACAGAGTTTTCAATGATCTCTAACCACTTACAGTTGCAAAAGCCCATCTTTTAAATCTCCTAGTGATGCCCTATGACTGCAAGTCAAAGAACAACGCTGTAATCACCAAAGATTCAGAACTGCAAATCACCAGAAAGACAACGGAAAGATACATGACAGAAACTGCATTACCTACATTGATTTAAATGTGAGAAATGACAAAAATGACACTATCAAAGATATGTATGACTGGACAAGAGAGTATTGTAGGGAAAACAGAGGGACAGTCCGAGGGCTACCCTGGTATCTGTGAAATATTTATTCTTTTTTCTTATTAAGTTTTTTCATTTATCATATATATGTGTGTGTGTGTGTGTGTATGTATATGTGTGTATATATATATATATATATTTCCCTACTCCAAAAAGAAGAAAAAAAGAAAGAAAACTCTTGTAACAAATATGTATAGTCAAATAAAACAAATCCCTGTATTAGCCGTGTCTAAGAATATGTATTTCATTCTGCATATTTAGTCTGTCATTTCTCTGTTGGGAGGTAAGTAGCATTCTTCATCATTTGTCCTCTGAAATCAATACACACACATGTGATATTAAACAGAAGAGGAAGTCTTCTGGTGCATTGAGTGCATTATCTGTAGAATACAGTGGAGACATATGAATATATGGACTCCATGTGCCAGAAATACTTATGGCTGAGACGGGAAATTCTCTGGCTTAAATCTCCTAGAAGCCTCTGCATGAGTTTCACAGTATGGTAATGTCACACATTGTATACACTGGTTAAATGGGAGCACTTCCAAGCTGTCAGTTAAAAAAAAGTCTGGAAGAATTACACGGAAGTTAGTGAAATGAGTGTTGTTAAGCAAAAGTCACAAGAGACAGGAACAAGTGGTAGCCGCATTTGCCAGGTTAAGGGTACAGATGGAGGTTTTGAAAACCAAGCTGGTGCCACAGAGATGACAGTGACACAGAGACAATCTGTGTTGTGAGACACCTGTTTTAGACATCTGTGGTTCACAAGAAGTGACTTCTCAGTAACTGCAGTCCTAAGACCAAAAGAGAAGTGTCTAACCTGGGAAAACTAAAGATATTGACCTCAAATACCTGTACTTTCAGTTTAAATTTGTATGACCTTCTTTTTCTCTGTTGGAGAGAGTGATTAATTAGGGAGAGTCTTTCAATTTCCTGTCATTTACCTTGCATTTTGTTTTAATTAACTGATTGGTTCCTTAAAAAATTTATTTTTTTTTTCCCCACTCTGAATTGATGTGTCATTTGGCAAAGAGTCATTGGGTGGAGACTTGGAAATGTGTATTTGAAAAGACAATGACCTAAGACAGCACTGGAAACCTGGGAAACAGCAAACCACCCCAGAGTTATAGGGAGGCTCAGAGTCATTGATTTGAACACACATGCTGGCCGAAATATAAAATAGAACGCACTTCCTCCCTCCCCAACAAATCCCCATGTAAGACTGGGATTCATCACTATATCCCATTCAATCCACTCTTCAGAGTCAGTATATATTCAAATGCATAGCTCTGAGCCCCCAGTAAATGCCTCTTTGTAAGACTAAGTCACATGACATGCGGAACCCAGAAGACAGGCGGATGCAGTAGCTAGAGCGCTGGATATGGATTCAGGAAGATGAGTTTAAATCCTACCTCAGATATTTACGTGCTGTATGGTCCTAGGCAAGTCACTTCATCTCTGTTTGCCTCCATTTCATCATCTGTAAAATGGGGATGACAGTACTACCTATTTCCCAAAGTTGTTGTGATGCTCAAATGAGATAATATTTGTTAAGTGCTTTGCCTACCTTAAAGCTAGATATAGAAATGCTGGCTATTATCACTAATTAAAATAATAATCATCTCTGATATTTATATAGCTTTAAGATTTACAAAGTGCTTTGTAGATATCTTATTAGCTCCTTTCAAAAACCTTGTGAAGAAGGTGCTATTATTAGCTCATTTTAAAGAGGAGGAAACTGAGGCAGACAGAGGTTAAGCGACTTGCCCAAGGTCACATAGCTAGTACGTGTCTGAGGCAGGATTCAAATTCAAGTTTTCCTAACTCCTAAATACTATGTTCTGTCCACTATGTTGCTCAGTCATTCAGTGGTGTCCAACTCTCCATGACCTCATATGAGGTTTTCTTGGCAAAAATACTGGAGTGGTTTGTCATTTCCTTCTCCACTGGATTAAGGCAAACAGAGGCTGTGACTTGCCCAGGGTCACACAGATAAATGAATGAGGCCGGATTTGAACTTAGGTGTTCCTAATTCGAGGCCCTGGAGTCACTGAGTTACCTAGCTACCTGTGGGGTTTTTCAAAATTGTCTAATCTGCAAGGGAAAAAAAAAAAACCTACTGAGGCAGAACTCTGAGTCATTGGTACTTTATTAAGTGGTCCATGGTCTCCTCTAATGAAGTGGACCTCAGATCTTCCTGACAATCTGAGATGCCCACTTCTTCCAGGGCCTTAGTTTAATAGTGCTTGATATATGGATAGTATAGATGGGGCAGGCCAAAAATACAGAGTCTGAGCCCCTCCAGCAGGGTCTACATAAAATAGAGAATCCCATTCGTTGACAAATGTGCTAGTGAGACCTTTCTTAACAGACTATCCTGACCTTCCAGGAGGTCCTACCAAAACTGAACAGCAGGCTTATGTGGTTGGGCTGGTAAGTGGTTGTCACAACATCTACATGCACTGATAAGCTGGTAGAAAGACTGGCCACAGACCAGCCACCAGGGTCACTCATAGGCTACCTGCTGATTGTCCTCTCTCCGTATTGGGCAATGGAAGGATGACAAAGGATGGAGGGGCATGAAAAATATGTGGGGGGTTTTCCATGTAATTGGGTCACCTCTGCCATGCTGGGCTTGGTCTCCATAACAAGGCAAAACTAGGGTAGTTAGCTTCCTATGATTAAGCAAGTGAGCTCACAATTTGCAATTCATAGCTCTGAGACCTAATATGCAGAATTTATAATCCCTACCCCTATGGAATCATATCAAACTGATTAATACTGATAGGAATAAAAGAAGGGTCTGATAAAAATAGGGGCCCAATAAATTGTCTACGCATATGCCTCATACACCACCTATGAAATGAACTGTAGATTTAGAACTGCAATGAAGCTAAGCAGCCATCTTTTCAATCTCATCTGATAGATAAGGTAACAATTCCAGAAAGAAGTGACTCTCCCGAAGTGGCATAGATGAATCCATATCCTCTAACTCCAAAACACTTCTCTTTCCACAGTACAACAAAGAACTGAATCTGGTTTCAAACAGTTCTGATAATCCCTCTGTTTTTCCAACACAGCTGGAGAAAGACACATCAGTTCACACCCAAAGTCCTGATGGTAGAGGTCAGCACTGTAGCTCTCCATGATTGGTCACTTTCCTTTCATTCTTGATACAGCAGCTAGAAATGTTAACATGTTGGGAGCTGGAGAATTTTTATAACTCATCCAGGTTCAGAACGCTCAGAATCTCTCTCCAGATCTTTGGCATCCCCATAATTTTTTCTTTCCCAGCTTAACAGCCCACCCACATCCATGCCCTTAGTGTGATCTAAATCGGACTGCCATTTCATTCTGTCTCCCAGCATCCCACATATCTTTCCATACTTATATCTGTCCAATTATTACAACCCTTGTCTTTCCAACTCCCTGTAAGATTCTCCTAGATTTTTTTTAAGCTGCTCTTTCCCTCTCCTGGAAGAATTCCCACCCAATTGTAGTACATGGCAGGTGACATTATAATGTGACAGGAGGGCTCACACATAGTTTTCTGGAATATTTAGTCCAAAGAATTTAGGGAATAGGAGAAAGATGGTTGAAGGTATAGATGGATTTTTTTAAGTGGAGAGTTAGGAAGCTGCTTCTGGATATCTTCAATGCAAGTGCACATATGCCCTTGAGTATTTTCATCACTAAATTCTTCCTCTGTTGCTCCTGGGACCCATGCACTGACAAACTCGTCCCTGGCTCTGGGGACACATTTAGTATGCTTGGCTGTCATCTCAATGAATGTGTAGGGCTAATGAGATCTGAGCTACAGCAAGTGAAGCCCACAAGATGAGTTCTTTACAATGTAATTATGAAGCCCATTTAGTTACTGATTCCAAGTTTACCCATTTGAGCTTCTGAGAGGATCTTAGAGAGACAGCTAGGTGGCACAGTGAATAGAGAGAGCACCAGCCCTGGAGTCAGGAAGACTTGAGCTCAAATCCTGCCTCAGACACTTGACACACTTACTAGCAGTGTGACCTTGGGCAAGTCACTTAACCCCAATTGCCTTGCCTTCCCTTCTCCAAAAAAAAAAAATTTAAAGGATATTAGTTTGAATTTCCCCACCCATCTACATTAAACCTTTCTTGATGATCACAGAAAACTTCAGGCCATCAGTTGCCAGTGGACTCTTTCTGGACTGCTTAAGAATCACTGATTCCTTGGTTTTTAACAAAGTTCATTTAACAATAAGAGCTATCTAAACATTGAGGCAGCTAGGTGGCTCAGTGGATAGATTACTATGTCTGGAGTCAGTTTGAGTTCAAATTTGGTCTCAGACACTCACTAACTGTGATCCTGGGCAAGTCATTTGACCTCTGCTTGCTTTAATCCACTGGAGAAGGAAATGTCAAACCACTCCAGTATCTTTACCAAGAAAACCAAATGTACGGCACGACTCCCAAGGTCATGGAGAATTAGACACAGAGGAGGAACAGCAACACATGGTTGGAGTAAGCACCACTTCACTGGCAGTGTACAAGAAGAGCGTCCCTGGTCAGGGATGCTGTAGGAATCCCTTATCTTGGAGAACTGTTCGAACTGGATGATCTGAAATGCTATAATGTTATTGAGTCTCTCCCCTTGTCTCTGATCAAAACTGCATGAACATATCTCAGGCTGATGAGAATTTGTTGCTGTTTTTAGTTTCTCCCCCTCCCTACATTAACATTATGATGTCACCTGCCACGTACTCCAATTGGGTGGGAATTCCTCCAGGGGAGGGGAAGAGCAGCTTTAAAAGAATCTAGGAGAATCTTACAGGAGGTTGGAAAGACAAGGGTTGTAATAATTGATAAGTGTGGACAGATATGTGGGATGCTAGGAGACAGAATGAAATGGCAGTCTGATTTAGACTTAATTTTAACCTGTAACCTAATAATTAATTTTTACCTGTAACTTAATATTCTATCTAGGTTTTCCATTTCATGGTCTAATTCCCAATCAAGAAATTTGACCCAAATCCCTGCTGCTGCTGTAGAACAAGTTCAGAGACATGCCTTTATTCCATAATTCTCTATCCCGCCTTTTAAAAAAACTATAGGTAGTCATGCATTTGTCCCTTTTAAACTGCCTCCAACTATCTGAGGAGTTTGGGGGAAAAGAATCAAGAGAGATACCTAGCTAGCTCCCCCTTGAAATGAGTGGGAAAAAGAATGGCTGTTGTTTGACTGATTAGACAGAATACTTTCTTCATTGTGCAGTTTGCCCTAATCCCAAACAAATGATGATCCCTGCTCAGGGTGGGGATGGCTCTTGGGAGTACAGATATGCTAATGGAGGGAGGAGGAGTCTGGGACGTAGTAAACTGGGACTACTTGAAAACTTAGAGGCTTTGAGCCTGGGTGGTCTCCACCAACTGTTTGACTCTTATAGGAATCCCCAGAAGCATTTTTGCACCTGGGCCCCTTCATTAAAGTCTCTCTTCCTAGACTCAGCTTCTTCTCCCCCTCTCTACTTAATCACTGAGCAGGGAAAGGGAAGGAGGCCAAAAAACAGAGTGGAAGACATTCTAGAAAAACTCAAATGGAAGTAAATTTTGTAAGCCATTTGTCCCCAACACCATCCAAAGTGCATGTCTTTATGGAAATGTTTTGCATGACTGCACATGTAGACTCTAAATCAAATTGCTTGCCTTCTCAAGGGGGGAAGGGGAGAGTGAGGGGTAGAATATCAGAGAGAATTCAAAATTTTTAAAAAGGAGTTTTAAAAATTTTATTTGCATGTAATTGAGAAAAAATAAAAATTAAATGCAAAGTATATGTTTTGGGTGAGTGAGGCTGGAGGAGAGGAAGAGTGTATCTATGCAGTTACATGGAACAGGCTGTATTGGAGTAACTGGACACAGAAGAGAACTCGTTTCAAACACTGCATCTAACATTTACTAACTCTGTAACCTGGGACAAATAATTGAAGCCTCCCTCCCCATCCCCCACACTTCAGTTTCCTCCCCCTGGTAAAATAGGTATTCCTGTGTGGGTGGTAAGGTAGAAAAGGAGTTAGCACTGGCTCCAGGAAAAGCTGAGTTCAAATCCCATCTCTAATCTATTGGCTGTATGATCCTGAGCAAGTCATTTGAAATCTCATTGACTCAGGCAATTCTCTAAAACAGCTATAGAGAGAGTGCTGATTAAGATCCTCAACCAATATTTTCATATATGAATAAAATCACAGATCCAGTAAAACAAACAAAGCAAAACAAAAACACACCCATGTTCAATGAGATAATTGGTGCCTATATTTTAAGCGCCTTGCCTGCTTTAAGGCTGATGCTATTATACTGTTATATCCATAAGTGAGTAAGATCTAGAATGTCTTGCATACAGTAGACAGCAAATTTTTGTTGGATGATGTTTGTAGAGGTAGATGTTTGTAGGGGCAGACTTACTTATACCAGAGCCCCACAGGAATACTATTTGTGAGAGCCCAGCATTCAGAGGGAAGTAGATGCATCTTGGACCTCACCCAAAGGAAGGTTATTTACTGAGGCACCAAAGAGACTTCCTTATAAATCAGTCAGTCAAACCACTACTATGGTTCTATGACCTGAGCTTTGAGAACGGAGCTGGAGTGTGCTTCCTGTAGGGCCTGTGGCCAAAGGAGTCTTCAAAAGAAGGCAAAGGGAAGAAACAAACATTCATTCAGGGTTTACTACGGGTCAGCACTATGCTTGGTCCTGGGGATGTAAATGCAAGAAAGATAATTCCTGCCCTCAAGGAACTGAAGATGGCAAAAAAAAAAAAAAAAAAAAAAAAAAAAAGGAGCAGAAAAGGGGAAGGGGAGGAGATAAAGACTAGATTTTGAAGGCCAGAATATCAGGTCTAGGAGAAGAAATGAAGGCTGGCCATCCTGCGTCCTTTTATAAAAGGAGGTTCCAGAAGGAACTCACCAGTGGGAGATGGGGAGTGGACCTTCAGAGGGTTACTCCATGTTACTCCATGAACAAGCCAAAAAGAATGGTGGAGTGTTCCAGGGTAAGGGAGCCGCTGGTGCTGAGGCAAGTTCCAAGATGAGACACCTAAAGAGGTATAATTTTGAAATCTAGAAAGTCAGAAACAAGAACAAGAAGGGAATGAATTATCCTACCTGTCCCCATCCTACCTGTCCCCATCGACTCGTTCATTCTTATCTCCTGGTGGGCCCAGTCAAGTTGATCTTCTTAGGCCTCTGCCTCCTGTCTGTGAGGCTTTCTCCAGATGAACTGTTACACCCAGAATAAATTCCCACTCCCTCACACGGCTCCTTCTCTTTTTGCAGTTTAAAAAAAAACTTCTCTTTTTGCAGTTTAAAATCATGCGATTTAGAACTGAAAGCCACTGTGGAAATCACTTAGGTGCGGAAACCAAAGTCCAGAGATGCTGAGGCTTCCCCTCTACAGCTCAGACTTTCCATCTCTCCTATCCCTTCCCTTGTCCTCATTGTTAAGCCAAGTTTCCTTTCGGAATTCTCTCCTGACTTCATTTAGGAGAGCAGAAACACCACTATTATATGCTGTTTACTGTAATTACCAAGATGACAAGCTGATATTTAATCCTATAAATACCCAACAGAGTTTCACAAGTGTAATCACATTAGCAAGAAGACAGACAGCTTGGTATCATTTTAAGGGGACAGATGTGGGTAGCCACAGTCAGGTCTCAGGGGAGAAGGAACTATTTTTGTATTGAATATCTATAGCCTACTCTCCAGGCCTCTATGTGCTTACTACATTCATTTCAGGTCTTTGAATTGGGCTGCATTTTGGAACTGTATGAAATAGGACCAGCCTCCTAAAGAGTTAAAAGAAAACCCAGCAATTGACCCAATGAGCTGAGGATACCTTCCTTGGGGTGATATTCAGAACCTCCTGGAAATAAAAATACATGAGATCATTGGGATTGCTATAGAACGGCTTGGCAGATTTTCACACTCCCTATGCTTGTGAGATAGCACTTGGAATGGGGCCTCTGACTTTTTCTCACAGTGAAAGCTAGCTATTGGTATGAGGCCCAGTCTCACTTTCCAGCCTCAGATCTGTCTGACTTGTCAATGGGTGTTAGCCTAATAATGCTGAAGAGTTTGACTCCAGTTTTCTCTGAAAAAAGGTATTCTCTTCAAGCAATCTGGTTGTTTGAAGATTTGAGCTATATCAAGAAGGACTGAGGTAACTGTGAGACTTTGGGTGAGTCACAATTCCTCTGGACCCTAGCAGATATTAAATAAATTGTTGGTTTAATTCAGTGAAAATGAATCTGTAAAATGAAAGGTGTGACCTAGACAATCTCTAAAGTCATTCCGTCTGTTGATATCCTATGAAGTTGGACATGTAGACATTTTCTGAGAGAGAAGGTCATTGAAGATTAGAATGGGTGTGAAGGTCATATAAAGGAAGGCTGTGGAATCACCTTTTTTCTATAAAAGCCAGACTTTCATTTGTTTATGGTGTCAAATGCAGTACTGCTCTGAATACCCATATAACCAACTTACGACCAGTCAGCGGGCTGAAACCAGCTTGAATGGACTGAAGAAAGTTGATTGTTAAATTTTCACTGTGAACATTTACAACTCAGAAACTCCTCTCAGCTGCCAAAATGATTTTATTAAATCATCCTCTCTCCTTCATTCTCCTCACTTCTATTTAATGAACACCAATGTCCCCTTTCTACCTCTGGCATCAAATATAAAATCCTTTTTCTTGGCATTTAAGGGCTTTGTAATTTGTTTCTTTCCTATCTTTCCATTCCTCTTTTAAAAAAATATTTTATCTCACCCACACCTCCATTAGATATAAAAACAATTTTTAACATTCAGATTTTTTTTTAAGTTTTGAGTTCCAAATTCTATCCTTCCCTAGTCACTCCCTGAAAGGATAAGCAATCTGACATAGATTTACACATATGCAGTGATGTAAAACATTTTTTGTATTAGCCATTTCTAGTCTTTTTATACTTTACTCCCCTCTATACACACGGATCCAACAATATTGACCTGTTTGCTGTTCTTCACACACAGCACCACATCTTCCTGGATGTCCCCTATGTCTAGAATGCCCTTTCTCTTTCCCTCTACCTTTTGCTTTCCTTGATTTTCTTCAAACACCACTCAAAATCCATCTTCTCAGGAGACCTTTCCTTGTTCCCCCCAGATGATAGAACTTCTTACTCTAAGGTTATCTTACATCTACTCTGTATGTTTCTAATTGCTTACATCTAACACTCAGGGATGAGCTCAATGAACTGCCCATCTGATTCCATATTTTAGTCTGAATAAAAGCCATTCTTCACCCATTTGGTAATATAGATAAGCTTTTATCCTTGGGGCCTTGTCTTTCTCTTCAATGTCATTGAGAAGGATATCACTGAATGTTCTGGGACTAAGGTCCTTGAAGGCAGGGACTGTTTTTGTTTTTTTTTGTAACCCTAGATCTTATTACAGTCTGGTGATACGTAGGGCATTAGTAAATGCTTGTTGATTGATTGGTTAATTGACCAGTGATTAAGTTCTCCAGATGCTCCTGTTTATGAATAACATTGTGCTGATTATACCAAGTCCCAGAATACTCAGTGATATCCTTCTCAATGACATTGAAGAGAAAGATAAAGGCCCCAAAGATAAAAGCCTATCTATATAACCAAATGGGTTAAGAATGGCTTTTATTCAGACTAAAATATGGAATGAGATAGGCAGCTCATTGAGCTCATCCCTGAATGTATCTATAATAGATACATACTGCAGAAGGATAATGACCTAGACTCATATCTGAACAGGAGAAAGAGACAGGATTGGCTTGCATTTGGGAAATTATGCAGCATTTTCAAGGATCCCAAGATACTCCCTAACCAAGAGAAATCAAAAATTGTGAAACTTTTCCACACAGCTTGCTTTTTAAAAGGTACATGATAAATTTAGCATATTATTTTCAAAACTGTCCTGTTTTCTGTTTTCCTTTTTCTAGGTACTTAAAATATTTCAAGAATCCTCTTTTCTTTCTTTTTTTGTCTTTTAAAAATATCATTATTGAAAATCCTATTTCCCTCAGTATCTGATCCCCTAGTTGAAAAAAAGATAAAAAGCTCTTGTAATAAGTAAGTATAGTCAAACAAAACAAATTCACATTATTTTCTATGTTCCAAAATGATGTCTTATTCTGCACCTGAAATCCATGGCCTTTCTGTCTGGAAGTGGGTAGCATGCTTCATTATCAGCCCTCTGGACTTGTGGGTGGTCACTACATTTCAGTTCTCCACTTTCAACACTGTTTTTCTTTAAGTTGTTGTTATTATTGTATATTTTTTTCTTCTGATTCTGTTTACTTCACTCTATATCACTATGAAAAATCTTCCCTGGTTTCTCTAAAATAATTGCACTTATTATTTCTTATGGTGCAATAATATTTGTAAAGCATATAATCAAAATAATTACATTCATGTATCATAATTTGCCCAGCCATCCCCCAATGAATAGGTACCCTCTTTGTTTCCAATTCTTTGCTCCAAAAAAAAAAAATGTTGTTGTAAGTATTTTTATACATATGGGCCATTTCCCCCATGGACTATTAGAAGACCTAGGCAGGAGCGGGGAACTTAGGGCCTTGAGGCCACATGGCCCTTTAGGTCCTCAAGTGTGGCCCTTTGACTGAATCCAAACTTCACAGAACAAATCCTTTTATTTAGGGGACTGTTATTGTTATTTTTATTAAGGGAATTTGTTATACCTCTGATACTTCTGAGATCACTGGTCCGTTCAAGCATTGGTCAAAATTTTTAAAATTTATTCAAATATTTCAATATTCTCATTACTACCTCTGAAGTGTATTTAGGTAGTGTCATATAGTGCAAAGGACCTGGAAATCTGAGTTCTTGAAACTGAGTTACAGAGATGCTAAGTCATATAGTAACTTAGCAAATCAGACCCACGCTGAAATTTCAAAGGATCTGTGATTTTATCTTTGTGTGTCCTGTCTCAATGGTCGTCCTGTGCAACTATTGTCCATATCATTCTGTAAATCCTTCACAAAAATCTGCCCAATATATTGGGGGTTTTCCTCTAAATCAGTGGTTCTCAACCTTCCTAATGCCGCAACCCTTTAATACTCATATATGGGTATATCTGCACGTGGGTGGACTTGCCTGGAGACGGATAGAGGAGCGGTGTCTCAGTTCCTAAGACCATCGGAATATGTGTTTTCCAATGGTCTTAGTTGACCCCTGTGAAAGGGTTGTTTGACCCCCAAAGGGGTCGTGATCCACAAGTTGAGAACTGCTACTCTAGATCTATCCATGTTACATGGATACCAAAGGAGTGTCTGGGGAGTCCATGCCAATTGTTATCTCTTGCTCCCTTCTATGTGATTGACCCACCTCTTCTTGAGGTTATGCATCTCTTTGAGTATATGTTTTACAAATTGATTCATGATTCTTCATCCTTATCATGCTTCAGGCTATTCACATCTATGATGTATCTATTCATTGACCTTTAGGTGACTTACAATTTTGGTTCTTTAGGCATTCTGTGATTTCTAGCTTGCCACCAGAAGAATATTTAGTATTAATAAGATAGTCCTTTGTTTCAGAAATAAGCTTGGGGGTCATTAAAAGCATTGTTTTAATATAAAATAAAATAAAAGAAAAGTCAAATAAAAGCAAAGTCCCATTGTTTCTAGCTCCCCATCAGAAGAATATTGGTGTTAATAATATCATCTTTTGTTTCAGAGATAAACTTGAGGTCACTAAAAGCATGATGAAGTTTCCAAAATGCATGCCAGCTGCACTAGCCTTCCATTTTAATTCTCTAGGCTTGGTTTATTTGCTATTTGCAATATCTGTTCAAGACATATGTACTAATGGATCATCCAGGATTAGAATCTAGAAGGAAACAATTATGCAACTCTCAAAGGGTTGTTGGGAAAAGAATATGATAGGAAGGGAAGTCTACTAGACACTGGAGGACAAAGAAGAATATTTGATAGTTCCTGCCTTCAAAGAACTTACAGTCCACACATTTATGTCTGTGGTCATGACCTCATTTTAAAACAAAAATTTTATTTTCTGAGACTCTTTATCTAATATGTTGGAGTCCTAATATGCCTGATGATGCCTACCTATGCCCTCACATTTCAGTTAATTGCTAGAAACAAGTGGCCAAGTTTCTTCTGAGGATGCTGTGAAATTTCTTTATTGATAAATACATTAATGGAGACCCTGGTATGCACCAGGCTACGTAAGTGTGAAGGGCTATTATAAATAGGGTCAGAGTGTGGGTGACATTTTCCAGGAGTGAAAACTTGCTGGGAGATGACTAGTGTTAAAAAAAAAAGTGGCACAGGGGCAGGAGGTCCTTTGAGGCCACTTTTGGCTGATGATGAGGTGGTATGAATGAGGTTACATGGAGCTTTGGGGGATTGGAGGTGGGGTGGAGGGGAGACAGTTCCAGGGGAATACAACCTTGAGCTTGATTCAAGTTCACGAGTTGCCCTAAGGCATTGGCTAAGAAATCCTTATTGAATGAATGAATTAGGAATGGTGGTCAATACCAAATCACAGAGATTAACGGTTACCTTTTGATTCATGTCTTTCTTCTGGCAGGAGGTTGTGGTGGATCATTGGACCCAGAATCAGAAGACCTGGGTTCAAGTTCTGTTTCTGGCACTTACTGGTTATATGACCTTAGGTCAACCACTTAGGATTTCTGAGCCTCAATATCTTCAACTATAAAATCAGGAAACAATATGAACACCAGGGGCATCTAGGGGGTGTAGTGATTAGTGCACTGACCCTGGACTCAGGAGGAACTGAGTTCAAATTCAGCCAAAGACACTTGATGCTTACTAGTTATGTGATCTTGGGCAAGTCACTTAATCCCAATTGCCTTGCCTTTCCCCCCTTCCCCAAAAAATGTATGTATGTATGTATGTATGTATGTATATATATGGACACCATCCTGCTTTGTAGTGCAGATCAGAACAAAGGGGCTTTAAAAGCTATATGCAGGAGAGTTGATATTGGTTCAACACATTTTCATTGTGAGCAAGGCATTGTTACAGTCAACAAATAGTTATTAGCATAATGCTAGGCGCTGTACTAAGTGCTGGGCATATAAGAAGAGGCAGAAGATAGATAGTCCTTACCCTCAAGGAGCTTGCAGTCAATTGGGAGACAACAAAAGCCCTCTATGAGCATGTTCCAATCCACGGCTGCTACTTAAAGGGAAGAACTCAGCTCATCATTGACACAAAATATTTGCTTCTTTTATGAGAGCATTTTAACTTGCAAGGAAAATGCTCATGTCTAAACAGGAGACACCTAAAGGCATGAGGGAGAAAGACTGGGGACATCAGAGTAGAGTACAGTCACCAGCAAGGCAAAGATACTGTGGGAAGCCAGGGTGGGAAGCATATATGGGATCCAGATCCACAGTGAACAGATGAAGGGGCTTGAAGAGCCAATGAGAAGGATCTTCTGGACCTGACATCCCTGTCATACTAGGATCTCATTGCTTCTCCTCTAGGGAGAAGAGTCAGCCAGCTAGGCCAGAGTCAGCTACATATGACAGGATGGTTCCCGGATGTTGAAGAGGACCAGGTATATTACAGAGAGGCAGAGAGTTTCTATAAGAAACATTGGTTTGGTTTCCCACAAATGGTATCACAGGCAGATAGGTAGCAGGGAAGCTGGAAATTTCTAGCAAGGAAAACTCCACATATAAGATGTTAACAGAGAAAGAAGGCAAAAATGGTGGTGGGATAGCAGCCAGAGAAGGGAAGTGTTTAGAGCAGAGACACTCTGTTGCCAGAAAGACTGGGCTCCAAAAATGAAGTTTTTTAGACTACTGCAGGCCATGACATGTAAGATAAGGAAACACGTAGATTAACATGAAGGGGTCGGGAGAGAGTGATCAGGGAAACCCTCAATCGACTTGATGAGATTATGAGTTATTGACCTTTATCTGAAGGGCACCTTCATACATGTAGCAACACATATATCCTGGTCTTTTGAAGGGAGGACACAGGAAAGTCTTCTGACTTTTCCTCATTGACTAGCGTTGCCTCCAAGGTGATTGGTGAATGAGTCAGGGGAAATGGATTCTTATCTGAAGAGTTACCTTTTCCAAACCATGCCATGAATAGGCTCAACTTTTTTTTCTTCTTCTCTCTCTCTCTTGGACTGCTGAATGAGAGGAAGGGGAGAGAGTAGGGGAAAGAGGAAGGGAAAGGAAGAGGAAAGGAGGCGATTTCTCTTTTTCTCTCCTGCTCTCCACCAGAGAGAAATTGGTACCTTGCAAGAGAAGCTTATGGGAAGACTGAGAGGGAGGTTCCTGGATCCCTACTTCCTGGCCATCTTCTTTCTATTTCTTTTTCTGAGAACCAACCAGAATAGACTTTCCAGGAAAGTTTGAGGTTTCAATCATTCTAGCCCCAGCTTCCTATAGGGAGAAAATTTTTCTTCTACTACAAACTCCATGGAAAAGAATGGAGACCACCCTGAAGTGAAAGGCCTAAAGCCATGCCTTGATTAGGGGTGGGGAGGAGATCTCCGACTTTGCCAACCCTCCATTTGTAGAGCGCTTGGGGAGTGTTGCTTAGCAGCCCTAAAATGTCTTTACTTTTTTTTTGATCCTAAGAAGGAGTCTGATAGGCTATTTTACTGCTTTACTGTTTTTGTGTTTATTAATTCTCCTGAGTCCTTTGCATTTTATGTCTTTACTGTGGTATGTGAAATAAAGGCTCCACCATACCCTTGAGCCATATTGTACAGCTGAGTGCTTGTGTTGGAGCTGGGGACCTGGTTATTCACAAGCAAAGAAATCAAGATGTAAGTTAATATTATTAACATATATAGATATTTTTCTGGGGGAGGGGTGAACAATGAACCAAAGAAAGAAACTGATCCTTTGGGGTCAAACCTCCAGGACCAGACCTTGGCTTTGTGAACTCAGAGTCAGGGGGAAGGGGGGGCAGTTTGCTCTGAGCCACAGGAAAATCACAGGATGTACACACAACAGATTGACAGTGTCAGACTAAAATCCCAGACAGTGTCAGGGATGAGCAAGAAATCTGCATCCTACCCAGATCAATAAGATACACAGTTTCGGAGCAGAAAGAAGAAAGGAAACAAATAAACATTTATTTATGTTCCAGCTATGTGCCAGGTACTATTTTTAAGTACTCTACAAATACATAATTTGATGCTCACAATAACTTTGTGAGGTAGGAGCTCTTATTTCTGTTTTGCAGTTGAGGAAACTGAGGTAGGTAGAAGTTAAGTGACTTGCATAGGGTCACACAACCAATAAGTGTCTGAGGCAGGATTTGAATGCAGGTCTTCCTGACTCCAGGCCCAGTACTTTATCCACTGTTGCACTTAACTGTGTCTAAGGTAGGGAATAAAGGAAAAGCACAAAATTACTATGGGGATAAGAAAGAATAGCCATGGCAGTTCTATGATTGGACAGAGTGGAGAGGCTTGATGACATTTTTAATGCAATACCTCTGCACCAGATAGGACTGGAGGTTTCCTGAACAGTCTGTGGTGTTGTTGTGTATCAGCACAGAGATCTGACTCCCAATTGCCTGAGAGACCTCTGAGCCTGTGAAGTATCCTACGTCTTAGATGAGAGAGAAGGACTTTGGAGAGCCCATGAAGAGAGAAGCAGAGCTTGAGAAAGATGACAAGAGAGGCAAGTTCTGATGTTCCGATTGGCTAGCAGGAGTCCTTGAGCTGGTACCTCATCATGTCCCTTGATTCCTGGCACTCACATTCTCCAAGCTGACTAAGAGTGAGCTTCAAAGTGAACTAATTTTCTTCTTGTTTGAGCTGAGATGTTATCTCATTCCCAAGAGCCCATTTACCATTGTGTATCCTATCATTGATTCTAATCTGTATAATCTCCCTCATTTCTGTTTTACTACTTGCTTGGATAAATAGTTTGCTTACTATCTGTGATTGTCTTTTGTGTAAACAAACATTTGATACTAAGTTGGCCAAGGGTAAGCTAACTGTTACCTTCCCTTTTACTGTAACCAGAGAAAGTGACTTTTATCTTGAAACTCTAAAGAGTATCATTTCTCTGCAAATCAAAACAACTTTGAGGTACCACATCTTACCAGTCAGATTGGCTAAGATGACAAAACAGGAAAATGACAAAAGCTGGTGAGGATGTGGAAAAATTGGAACACTAATGCATTGTTGGTGGAGCTGTGAACTGATACAA
>CM053596.1:196966351-197000581 GCA_028646575.1 Pseudocheirus occidentalis | reverse complement strand
TAGGCTTCACTATCATTATTACTCATGTTCAGACATCTCTTTTCAATTGCCTATTCATACTTGTACAATACTTACTAGAAAGTGAACCCCAAAGACAGAGATACCAGTTGTTTCCATTGGTTGAATGAAATCAACCAATAAGCATTTATTAAATGCTTACAATGTACCAGAAATTGTATTAAGTGCTGAAACTTCAAGTCATGTTCTATGGTACAGGGAATAGAACTCTGAATCTAGAATCAGGAAGACCTGAGTTCAAAACCAGCCTCAGACACTTAGCAGCTGTGTGACCCTGGGCAAGTCACTAAACCCATGTGCCTCGGTTTCCTCATCTGTAAAATGGAGATTAATAATAGCATTTACCTCCTAAGGTTGTTATGAGGACGAGATGACAATATTTGTAAAGTCTTAGCACAATGCCTGGGATACAGTAGGCACTTAATGCTTGGTTCCTTCTTTCCTTCCTTCCTCCCTGTGTGTAGACTGCAGCATAGCTAGTCCAGGTTTGGTGCTGCATTAATACTATACAGCTGTGTATTTAAGGTCTATAGGATAAGAGATGAAAAGACCAGAGGGAATGTTTCAAATGCTTTTTTGAACAGGTCAGCCTGTTCACCCATGGCAATGACATGTGGGAATGCTTGCCATGAAAATCACAATGAAAGTAGCTACATTAACACCAAACACTATAATAAAGTTGCAATCCATTTGTTTCTACTATTCAACATTTTAAAACTATCCATATCTGAGAAAGCTTTCTCCTCTGTGGCATTAAGTGGGGAAAAAGGGGTAAAATTCAGCTCTGAATCACATGGGCAGTCCAGCAGCACACAAAATATTCAAGCTTTGGCACACCTGTCTGTGGCTACCCCTGCCCAACCAGCTTCTGTGTAGCACCCACCCATTCATTTTTATCTCTGCCCTAATTTTTATCTTGTATATATCTATTGGTCTATATAGCTTCCTTCTTTCATTTATTCATTCATTCCTTTCTTTTTCCCTCCCCCCTCCCTGCTTTCCTCCCTTCCTTCTTTTCCTCCCTCCCTCCCTCTTTCCCTTCTCTCCTCCTTTCCTTCCAGATATATATGTCTACCTTCTCTGCTTTGATGCTGGCAGAGCCTCTGAATGATGGAGAAGCAGATGGAAAACTGGAGAGACACCAGGCACTGAGATGTACAACAAACCATCTTGGCTCTTGCTCCCTGCCTCCCCCACCCTTTGTCTCAGCCCATCATGAGACGGTCAGGTCAGTTCTGGGCCAACCTAAGTGGAGCCAGAATTGAGGATGCCTTCAAAGAAGACATTAAACAGTCCTGTGGAGGACACATTAATGCTCTTGCCTTTTGTGTTGCTATGACAGCCAGGAATTTCTAATCCAAACTGCTGGACCCTGAAAGGAATTAGGTACTTTAGTTCAGCAAGTGAGTGAGTCAGAATGGTTCTGTCTTCGTGTCTAACACCTGCCTGATGGGGATGAATTTTTGTACTTGAAGTCTGATAAATCCATGATAAGGTCTGATAAAATCATGATTAGCCACTTCTAACCTTGCTGAGCTATGCCTGGAAGAATTTAGGTTAGATAGAAAGAAGGAAGGGAAAACAACAAAGCTTGAGAGTGGATAACTGGGACTCCTCAGATGTTAGGGCTGAAAAGCGTCCTCTAGTTGAAGAAGGGTTTTCAACCTGGGATTCATGAGCTTGGGTTTTTTAATTGTGAAAACTTTCTCACAACAAATCTATAAGTGATTTCTTTTGGAATCTTATGTCGTTTATTTTGTACATTTTAAAATGTTGCTCTGAGGAGAGGTTCATAGGGTTCACCAAACTGCTTGATGCCAGGACACAAAAAAGTCACAAGTCTCTGATTTAATCCAATCTCTTTATTTTACAAGTGAGGAAATTGAGGCCCAGAGAGGATCAGCATCTAGCCCAATATTACACAAGAAAATCTGTGAACTCCTCATCTTCTTTCAAATGAGAATGAAGAGGGTGGCATAGTTATAGAAAAAGACCTGCCTGAAAGCAATGGTAGGGTTTTGTTGCCAAATGAGTAGGTGCTACCAAGACCAGGGGTGGTCTTGTCATTTCTGTGGTGTGGCCATCAGGATCTGTCAGCTTGGATGGTTAGAACAAAATACCAAAATCATGGATAATAATCTCTTACTTTTACATCATTCTTTATAGTTATAAAGTATTCTACATGCATTATATTTTGACTCTGCACTAAGTGCTGCAACTATTACTTCTGTTTTGCTGGTAAGAAGAGAGAGAAAGAGGGAGAGAGAGAGAGAGAGAGGGAGAGGGAGAAAGAGAGAGAGAGAGAGAGAAGGAGGGAGGGAGGGAAGAAGGAAGGAAAGAAGGAAGGAAGGAAGGAAGGAAGGAAGGAAGGAAGGAAGAAAGGAAGGAAGAAAATGGAGACCCAGAGAAAGTAAAGAATTTACCCAAGATCACAGAGACAAGTAGAAGAGTTAGAAGAAAGACTTAGAGGTTTAGATTTGAAGGTTGGTGATCTTCTATATCACACTGTCTCCTTTAATAATCTAAAGAGGCCCCAAACCATAGAATCCTAGAGCCAGGGAAGGACCTTAAAGGTAATTTGATCACAAGAGAGAAGGAAGCAAGTATTTATCAAATGCCTACTATTTATCAGGTACTGGGCTAAGTGTTTTATAAATATTTCATTTGATCTTTACAACAGTCCTGAGAGGTAGTTTCTATTATTGTCCCCATTTTTACAAGATTTACAAGTAAGGAAACTGAAGTAGACAGAGTTTAAATGACTTGCCCAAGGTCACACAGCCAGTAAGTGTCCAAGACCAAATTTGAACTCGAGTCTTTCTGACTCCAGGCCCACCTTGCCTCACAGCTACTAATAAAAGCACCTATCAAATATCATCTCATTTGATCCTCACAACTCTAGGAGGTGAGAAATATTAGTATCTACATTTTACAAATGAAGAAATTAAAGTAGACAGAGGTTAAGTGACTTGCCCAGGGTCACACAGCTAGTAAATGTCTTAGGTGGGGTTTGAACTCAGATCTTCCTGATTTCAAGTCTGGTGTCCTATCCACTCTACCACAATATCTCTCTCAACTTCCTTCCTTTACAAGTTAGGAAACTGGAACCCAGAGAGGTTGTGCTTGCCCAAGATGAGACTGGTAACATAATAAGTGGGTGAGTCAGGATTTGAACCCAGGTCCTTTGATTTCAGACCCAACACTCTTTATGCTACACCATGCTACAACAGGTTGAATTTACTTACAAATCAACCTATTTCCTAGGGGAGAAAACCACCTTCACTCCCCTACAATAGTGTTTATCCTCTCACCAGTCAGGCATCTCATAAATGCTTTCTATTGGACTCCATGGGGACTAGCCAAGAGGCTGAATGTCTCTCCATAAACCCCTTGCCATTATGGAAAACTACAACTCAAAACTCATTATCTTCATATGTAAATGAGAGGAGGTCACTCATGCTTACATTCCGATGTTTAGATGAAGGCTTTCACACATGAGTGGGAATGGGTATGAGCATGCTGACATGTCCCGCCATGTCTGTCTGAGATTTTGTGGGATACACTTTCTAAGAGCTGCAATGCTGGCCTGGAAATCAGCAACCTCTCTTTGTGATAACGTTGTTTGGTTGTGCTAAAGTCACTTCACTTTCCTGTGAGCACATTTCTATAAAATCTTTAATTGCCCATGCACTCCAGAGGGATGAGTTATATAGCATCTATAAAGAGCTTTGGAAGAAAGTGCTATATAAACAGAAGGTGTAATTATGTCTATTTTGTGGGCAGAGAATATAATTACACTACCTAGCCAGAGACATCCTTTCAGGCTCTACCACTTTCACTCTACCTTTCTTTCCTCTCCCCTTCTGTGTTCCTTTAAAAGCTAAAGCACATTGGAGTTTTCCCCAGGCTTAGGGGAGAGGAGTGGAGAGGATGGGCGGAGATGGTTATAGAAACCATGATGAGCTGAAGTTTAGCCAGAAGTCCAAGAGGCAGTGCCCTGGGGACACCCAGGGAGTGATTCGGCATGGCTCCTGCTGAGGCTGCTCAATTGATTGGGCAGGGTCCCACATGACCTCATCTTGGCATCAGGACCTAGACTCAGCCTCACATTTGATTGAATAACTGATATTGGGTAATTCACTTAATCATCCAGGGCCTCCATCGCTCTCTCCAACTCTGGAAGCATATCTTTACCCTTGATTGTACTGTTCCCATCAGTCTTGCCTAAGTTTGGGACCAGTAGGGAAGAGATGTACGTCCCTTCTGGTGGGAGAAAGCAAGGGAAATGTTTATCATCATCATAAATAACAAATATAATATGGAATAATGGTGATATATTATTATTATTTATTATGTACCAATATCGTAGAAGGAGCACTGGATTTGGAATCAGGGACTGGGTTTGAATCCTGACTCTTCCATTTATTATCTGTGTGACTTCAGGCAAGTCACTTAATCGGAAGTGAATAGTGTGACATAAGCTGTTTATTCAAAATTGTTGATGATGATGATGACGATGACAATGATGATGATGACAACTCCCAGAAAATCTTCTTTAGGCCTCAGTTTCTTTATCTGTTATATGAGTTTAGACTATATTCTAAAACTTTCTAAAACTATATTCTAAAACATTCTAAAACTACCACCCTCTGGCACTATGACATTTGCATCGTACCTCTGAAGACTTGCAAAATACTTTCCTCACAACAAACCTCTGAAGTAGGTGGTTCAAATAGGATTCACATTTTTCAGATGAAGAAACTGAAGCTTAGAATTTAAGTGGGGTCACAGCCAGAGTCAAACCCAGGCTTCTGACACCAAGCCCTATGCACACTCCCCTATATTCCACTGTTTTAGCCAAGACAAGTCAACACAAGTGAGGTCAGGGGTAAGGGAAGAATCTTATGGTGATACAGAGATACAGGTCTTGAATTGGAATACCCAGTAGGACAAAGGGCACTGAAGGATAAACCCATGCTGGATGTCATAATTGCTGATCATACAGAGGCAATATCCGTGTATCAAAACCAAAAGCAAAATCCAGTCCAAAGGAGGCAGTCAGAAGTTTAAGAATCAATGGTTTGGTTAGTACGTATGCAATAGGCTATTGAGCATAGAGTAGACCAGGAAAATTCAAGTTCATCATAGTCAATTATATCCACGCTTTAGCTTCCTCTAATTGATTTAGCTTAAGATTTCCATTCTACAGACACCCTCACTCACTTCCATAGAATTTCCTGCCTCATACAGAGGATGGAGGAGAGGGGATGCTCAGATCAGTGGTGGTAAGAAGGTGCCCAGATGAATCTTAAAGGAGAGAGGGAAACATGTCCCAATATAAAAACCCAGAGGTACCCACAGGATATGGAATGTGGTGAATGATCTAAGATTATCTATGAAATTCAAACCCTAAATCTCTTGATAGCTGGATCTTCTGAGTGTCCCAGAACAAAATCCCTTCACCTGCCTCCTGAATTTTGATAATCAAATCATAGCTCCAATTCTGGAAACCCCAAATCTTCGGTCTCTCTTTCTCCTTTATCCCTCTGCCTAGCAATTCATATGTTTGGAAACCAATCCGTGGTTCTCCCTGGCCCAGTGATTCTTTCCTTAGCCCTGGTTTGAAAAACTCCAGCCTGAGACACTGCAAAACTCCATCCCAAACTTTTGACCAGTCTAATTCAGGCCCAGGAATTGTTTTACAATCATCTTTTGAACTCAGAAGGAGCAAAACAACATAATTTCTGTGACCTGGGAGAAGAGAAAAGTCTCCATCTATCCCAATCTTGTGCTCTATATTTCTTAAATCCCTTAGAGAGCCTACCTCAGTCTGGGCACCTGGTCATCATTCAACAAATACCTGGTGATGAACTGATTCTCCATTCCACCCAGAGCCCAGAATAAAATAAGATTCCTAAAGCAGTTACAACAAACCTCAATAGGCGTGTCCAAGGACCCAACTCATAACTTTCATCTTTTCCTCCTTTCCCTCTTAAAAAAGCGTAAATTCATATTGATTTGCCCACATGGAATCCAAATACCCATTGCTCCCTGGGAGTTTTTCCTAGTCAGGCTACCACCAGAAACCTTGCTCCCCTACTGAGCAGTCTTGGAAAGTAACTGAGAACCCTGAGATACCAACTGCAGAAAATGTGCTTCCCACAGGATATCAATGTCACCATGAGGACTGGACAGATGGTCCCTGTTGTGGTCCGTGTGGTGACCTAGAGTCCCTGAGCCCCAATGCCAGAAAACAAGAGCTAGCTCCTTCTGTTGCCCTGTTGTAGACTGTATTTTCCATCAGGTTGCCTGCTTCCCTCCCTGATTCTTGGCTGTTGAGGGAGAGAGAGACCTTCATCATGGCAGGTCCTCCATCTGTGACGACCTGCCCTCCTCCCTCTCTGCTCAGCATCCCTCAAGTGGTGGGTACCACAGCTGGCTAGAAGTAGAACTAATGTTGAGTTACCATCTGGAGTTTGTTTTTTTTTTCTTTCCAACTGAACCTGAATAAATGAAAAGTACAAGGGAACTCATGCTGGCTGGGGACAGCAAACTGGCCTTCCTCAGCTGGGAAGAGCTGGTTTTGAGGACAGCTTCCAGCTCCTGATCATAGGTTTCTCTGTCAACAAGAGAAAACATATGGTACTGTCTGAATGCTGGAAAATTAACCTGTTATGTTGATGAAAAGGAGGCTGAAAACAATATTTCTTTCACTGACCCATCCTCAGGATGTGACTCCTTCAAAGGAAGGATAGGCCTCACCCTGGTGGTCTGTGAGGTATTCACAACACTGGGAAGAAGGAGACCAAATGTACTGATGGCCAGGTATGTTAGGAAAAGACCTAGACTGAGTCAGGACTCTCAGGGGTTAGGACCAGTTCTACCATCCACTGACTCTGTGCCCTTGGGTAAACCTCCCTGTCTTCGTTTCTCTTATTTTCCTGATTCTCTTGGACTTTTCCTACAATGCTCCAGAAATCTCCTCCTCCCAGAAGCTCAATCCAGACCTCAACTACTTCTCAAATTGAAAGTAAGCATCCATTCTTTCAGCCTCTCCCTCTGAATGACTGGTCCTACCCAAAACCACCCATTTAAGGAGGACACCTAGGCAAGCCCCAGCCATGTTTTCATTCCTCCCCTTCCAACAGTCTTTGTGTCTCTGTGTCTGTCTCTCTCTGCTTCTCTGTCTCTGTCTGTCTCTGTCTCTCTCTTTCCACCTTTTTCAATTCTTTTCTGTGCTGTCTTCCTCTATTAGAATGTGAGCTACTTGAGGGTAAGGAAGTCTTTTCTGCTTGCCTTTGTATCTTCCAGTGCTTAACACAGTTCTTGGCATATTTTAAACATTTGATAAATGCTTACTGACCTGACTTCAAGTGACTCCATTTCTCTGGTTCCGTTTTCTCATTTGGAAAGTGTGTGGGGTTGATGACCTCTAAGTTTCTTTCCATATTTAACACATCATGCTTCTGAGGACTACCTCCATTCTGTTCCCAACTCTCTCCCGCCTCTTCCTTCTCTTCCATCTCCACTGATGATAGTATGGGGTCACTAAATGATGGAAGTTTTACTCCCAAGAGTTTCCTCTCAAGTAACCTTGAAACCAAAGAAATTTGCTCTGCCTGCCACTTGGGAAACAAGAGTAGTTTGAGTTTGTCCAAGGGCTCAGTACTGACTGGACACCACCAAAGGGCTATCAGGCATGCCCAGTAGCCTATGGATCAAGTTTTTCAAAGAATGGAGCAGCAAAGGGACCTTAAGTCCCCATCTACTCTGCCACAGGTGCTGGCAGACAACATGAGGACATGCTCAGCCTTCTTTGCTGAGGTTAGACAGGTTCAGGACCTAAATAAATCAAGCAGCAGACCTAAAATAAATGGGATTAACTCAACATTTCATTTCTATTCCCTTGGCCTTGTGTTTTTCATAGGAACTTGGGTGTTTGGAGGTAACTTCAACTATGCTGGCTAAAGATAAACTCTGATAAGTAAAGGTAAGGAGTTCTGTTTATCCACTCTTTTCTTTAAAACCACAGATTCTTTTGTAAGTCATTTCCTCACTCTGGGTCCTTTTTTCCTGCCATGAAAAGAAGCCTTAGGAGGCTTCCTTAAGAGGTGGTAAGTAAGAATTAATTAAATCTCAGACTCAAGGTAACTGTCCTTGTGATTTTAACTTTCTACAAAGTAATGTTCCAGGCCAGGACTTGGAAAACATGTCATCTAGAAAGTTTAGGGGAAGAAGAGGGAGCCCAGAGCACAATGATTTCTATTATATCATCAAGCCTATATTCTTCAAATCACAGTTCTGTTTTTTGTTTGGTTTGGTTTTTTCTCTTCAACTTTCAACAGTTTTTTTTTAATGCTTGATGTGTACAGAGCAGAATGATAGAGGAAATTCAAATTTAGAGAGTACAGTGTCTAGAGGCAGCCAGATGGTGCAATGGAAGGAATGCTGGCCTGGAGTCAGGAAGACCTGAAACACTTAATAGCTGTGTAACCCTGGGCAAGTCACTGTTTGCCTCAGTTTCCTCAACTGTAGAATGGAGACGATAAAATAATTCAAGCACTCATCCCCATACCTATCAAACAGGCTAATATGACAAAAAAAGAAAAATAAATATTGGAGAAGATGTAAGAAAGTTGAGATACCAATGCATTATTGGTGAAGTTGTATACTGATTCAATTATTCTATAGAGAAATTTGGAACTAAGGCCAAAGGGCTCTAAAACCACATATATCTTTTAACCTAGTAATGCCAATACTAATAATACAATAACCCAAAGATACAAAAAAAGGAAAAGGACCTATATGTACAAAAATATTTATAGTAACTCTTATAGTGGTAACAAAAACTTAGAAATTGAAGAGATGTCCACCAATTGAGGAATGACTGAACAAGCTGTATATATTGTGATGGAATACTACGGTGCTTTAAAAAACGACAGTCAGGATGCTCTCAGAAAAACCTAGAAAAACTTACACGAACTGATGCAAAGTGAAATTAGCAGAACCAAAAGAACATTGGGTACTACAATAGCAATATTGCATGATGATCAACTGTGAATGACTGCTATTCTCAGCAATACAATGAGCCAAGACAATTTTGAAGGATTTATGATGAAAATGCTGTTCACATCTAGAGAAAAAATTGATGAAGATTGAGTCAAACTTTTTCTTTGTTTTTCTTGGGGTTTTTTGTCTGTTTTTTTCTTTCACAACATAACTAACAAGGAACTATGTTTTGCATGACTGCACATTTATAAGCTATATCAAATTGCTTGCCTTCTCAGTGATGTGGGGAGGGGAAGGAGGGAGGGAGAGAATTTGGAACACAGTATTTTTAGATGAATATTAAAAATTATTTTTACATGAAATTGGGGAAGAATAAAATATTAATTTTTTTGAAATAGCAACCACCTCCTAGGGTTGTAGTGAAAATCAAATGAGATAATATTTGTAAAGAACTTAGCACAATGTCTGATATATAGTAGGTACTTTTAAAATGCTTGTTTCCTTCCTTCCTTTTTTTCCCTTCCCTTTTTCTTTCCTTCCCTCATGGAACTTACAAGCTGATAGAACAACAAAACATACATGCAGATTACTATAATATGCCATATTGCAAATGGATTTAAGAAGTATAAAACAACATATTATGTGAGGTCTGTTGGTAAGGGTTTTGTGACTAGGGAAATCAATAAAGTCTTCAAAAGGGAAATAATATTTAAGTTGGAATTTAAAGAATGTGTAGTAAACTGATGGGCTAAAAGGAGGTAAAGTGGGCATTCCAGAGACAGGAAGCCATGTGAGCAAAGGCAGAATCAAGGGAGCAAAAAGCATGTTCAGGACACAGAAAAAAGCCCAGTTTGGCTGGAGTATAAAGTGCTCCATGAATGGATGGATGGATGGATGGATGAATGAATGAATGAATGAATGAATGAAGCATTCATTAAGTACTTACTACATGCAAAGCACTGTGCTAAGCAAAGAGGATGCTAATAGAAAAGTTAGTCAGTCCCTAATCTCAAGAAGCTCACATTCTAATAGGGAAGAAAATACATAGGGAAGGTTTCAGTTATGTCAAATGTAATAGTCCCATGGTGTCTTACATATAGTAACAAAGAAGGTGTTAACATTTCTTTAATGACATTTCCACTGACAAAATTGTATCTGTTTCTGATGTTGAACCATTTGACACTAAACTGGAAGCAAAGACTCTTGGTTTCATGGTCATGGGCTATCTCCATCAGGGTTTGAGGGAGAGCGTGGGTAAGACTGGTAGTGGTTTGACCATATGTATGGCACACACTATCTCCCACCTGTCTCAGGGAGCCTACTGCTTTGGCGAGACTGGCTTGTCTGCCCTGGCAATGCCAGTTGGTAGAGAAGGTTAGCTTTTTCTCCATAGAAGCCATCACTGTGATGAGGCCTGGGAATGAGGAAGACTTGCATGAACTGATGAATAGTGAAGCACTATTTTACAGTTGAGGAAACTGAGGTAGGCTGTGGTTAAAGTTGGAAATATGAATAATATGAGATTAGGTAGGGTGGCACCAGATTGTGGTAGCCCTCAAATTCTAGGAGAGATAGTACAGTGTAGTGGACAAGTGATTAAACTTCAAGTCAGGCAGATCTAGGTTCAGATTTTACCCTAGAATTACTATCTGTATGACCCTCAGCAAATCTTTTTATCTCTCTGTCTCATTTTTTTTTAATCTGTAAAATGAGAGGGCTGAAATAAATTGCCTCTAAGGTTCCTTTCTGCATTAAATCTATGATCCGATGATCCAGGTGGAAGAATCCAATATTTGCTCTATTGGTAATAAAGACCCATTCAAGATTTTTTAACAAAAATGTGACTTGACCAGATCTCTGTGCGAAGAAAATTATCCTGACAGTGGTGTGAAGGATAGAGGAGCAGTATGAGTATTGCAATGGGAAGTGGGGGCAGACATTGACCTAATCTGCCTCTGCACCCTGATGCAGACCGACAGACTCAGAACTCCCTGGGTCTCAGTAGAGATCCAGGTGCTCTTTGCCTCACTGATGTATCCCGTATGCTGCAAAGCCATGCCTTAAATTATCAGCCTGTTCAGCTCACACCAAGGATCAAAGCAGGGGACTGTCCCCTTGAGGGGACAGCTGTCTTCTTGCAAATGTTGACTACCACCTCTACAATGTTTGGTGCCTTTGGGGAAGGGTTTCCCTTCACTAAAGTAGGAGGAGAAAGGTAAGGAAGAACAGAATGAAGAAGAGGAAGAACAAGAGAGGCAAAGAAGAAAAAGAGGAAAAAAAGGAAGAAACACTTACTAAGTGCCTATAAATATTATGTCATTTGACCTCACACAATCTTGGGAGGTAATTTCTATTAATATTCCTTATTTTACAGTTGGGGAAATTAAGGTATACAGAGGTTAAATGACTTACCTGGGTTCATACATCTATTAAGGCTGGATTTGAAGTCAGGTCTTCCTGGCTCCAGACTCAATGTTCTATCCACTGAGTCATTTTTAAGAAGAGGAAGAAGAGGAAGAGGAAAAGGAAGTGGGGACCAAAGAGAAATAGAATCATTTGTCTCAAAAGTACTTATGCATTATTTTGTATTATAGTTACTTGAGCCTATGTCAACTCCTGATAGAAAGTATACTCCACAAGGGCAAGAGTTTAGTCTTGTCTGGACTCTGTACTTCCTCCAGAGCTAGCATGGGGACTCTGCACATAGTAGGTGCCCAATGACTATCTGTTGAACCGATTTGAATGGAACTCTTTAGCAGCCACCAGCATCCCATCATTCTGAAAGACACAAAACAAAACAAAACTCAGGTCTGGCTGAGAACCTGAAAGCCAGATGGAGATGTTTCCTGTCCAGCCATAAATATAGAAAGTCACAGTGAAGGAGCCAAGTTTTGAAACATCCTTACAGGACAGGAACAAGCATATAAATACAGCTTTGTTTTTTATTTTAAAAAATAGATGTGGATGTTCCTTCAGAGAATCCTCATCTGGGGCAAACAGGGAGAGGGGAAGGGGAGGATGTGATTAAGTGACTTGTCCAGAGTCACACGGTAAAAGCCATTCTATGACAGAACCGGGATCGTGACCGAGATCATCCCAGCACACAGACTCACACACCTCCCACTGGGCTGCCTTGCTTTTTTGTTTGTCTAGGACTGATGGGAGATTCTGGGGACAAGGAGAGAGGATTGTTCTAGTTACCTTCATATCTCTTACTGCTCCCACTCTGTCTCCTTCTAAGACTCCTCTTCCTCTAACCCCCGAACTTCAGGCATCTCCTAAGGCTGGTCCTCAGCCTTCTTTTCTTCTTCCTTTATGTTCTCTCATGCATTTTCATGGTTTGTGTTACTTCCATATAATGAATGAACCTAAAATTAGCTTTTGGAGTTGTGAATGATCACTTGAACTCCAAACCTGTAGCTCCAATTGCTATCCATGCTTGAGGTGCCATAATCCTTTTAAACTCAATATGTCCAAAATCAAATTCATCATCTTTTCCTTAAAAATGAACTCACTTAACTATTTTTCCTAATTTTTCACCCAATTTTGCCAAGACCTTCAAATTTAGAAACCTTGGAGGTATCTTTGATTCCTCTCAATTTCAGTATTCAACTAGTCACTTGATCCTTTATAACCTGTTACTTTTCCCTTTAAAAATCGGTACCATTCTACTGTTCTATGAGATTCCCCAACATAAACTTAGTTAACTAGGCATATACAGTATCTGTACATTGATACGCTGTACCTTCCCTCTTCTCCCCCATGAGATGTAACAGGCTGAAGCCAGGTCATACCAGTTTTTAAGAATCCAAATGTCAGATTTTCAGTGTGAGCATTGACACTTTTGTTGTCCAGTCATTTTCAGTTGTATCTGAGTCTTCATGAGACCTTTGAGGGGTTTCCTTGGCAAAGATACTAGAGTGGTTTGCCATTTCTTTCTCCAGCTCAGTCAACTGAGACAAGCAGAGTTAAGTGAGTTACCCAAGGTCACACAACTAATAAGTGTCTGAGGTAGAATTTAAACTCAAATCTTCCTGACTCCAGATCCCACACCACCTACTGGACCCCAATTACATTTCAGAAATCAGCGAATACTACAAATCAGAGCTTGATTCCTTGATTTGTTGATTGCCTAGACTTAAGAAAGTGGCAGAGAACATGTGAATAATGTGGATTAAACTTAAAATTTTTTTAATGATTTAAACATTTTTTTAATATTATGTTCCTTACCCTTAAAAAAATGTTGTGAGCCACTGAAAACCACAAAATCAAGGGGCGGCTAGGTGGCGCAGTGAATAGAGCACTGGCCCTGGAGTTAGGAGTACCTGAGTTCAAATCTGGCTTCAGACATTTAACACAAAAAACTAGCCATGTGACCTTGGGAAAGTCACTTAACCCCAACTGCCCTCCAAAAAAAAAGCAAAAAAAATATATATATATATATATCTACCATCAAGTCCAAGTTCTAAGACCTACCTCAAATTCCATGTCCTTTTAAAAGCCAACCCAAAGCTTCTTTGTCACATATTTTGTGATTTTCAGTGGCTCACAACATTTTTTTAAGGGTAAGGAACATAATATTTTAAAAATGTTTAAATCATTAAAAAAACTAACATAAAAAACCTTTCTCAGATCTCCCACAGGATCATAATTGTACTATTAGTAACCATTGATTGAGAAAATATATGACAAAAAAAAAACTACTACAAATTCAGGAATGCCTATAAATGAATTCATCCTTTTGCTATATCAGCACTATGCACATTTGAAAAGCAATCATGCATATACATTCAAAGCATGTTATTTATTTTCACTAAATAAAGTCTGTTTGATTCTTTTTACTGACTCATGTTGTATATTTTGTTGAATTGAAAGAGCTCACCAGCCTCAAAGACAGGTGAATCTGAGACAGAGACAGGTGGTTATAGGGGTCTGAGCAAATCACTTCACTTCTCAAAGTCTTAAGGTAAATCTCTAGGGAAGTTTCTTAGGGTTTTTGTTTCTTTGGTTGGGTTTTTTTTTTTTGTATCATGGAGCCCTTTGGCAATTTGATGAAATCCATGTTTTTCTCAGATTAATATTTTTAAATGCATAAAATAAAATGCATGAGATTCAAAGGAAACCAATGAAATTTTAAAAAGTGTAATTTTTTCCACCATTGAAATCTAAGTTCATCACTGAAATCTATCCATGACTCTCAAGGGACCTCCAGATTAACAACCCTTGCTCACACTTTGTAAAACAAAGTAGTTGCAGATCTGCATTGGTCACCTAGAGTTCCCAGAACTAATGAAAAGCACAGATTCTAACACATAAATAAATAAATAAAATAATTAAAATGAAGAAGCTTGATGCACGTGTGCATGGATGAGTCCCTGGGGACAATAGTAGAGCTTCCCAGAGATCTCCTATCTATTAATGCTCTTTTTTTGTTTTTTGCTTTTTTGGGGGAGGGAGGGCAATTGGGGTTAAGTGACTTGCTCAAGGTCACATGGCTAGGGTTTTGTGTGTGTGTGTGTGTGTGTGTGTGTGTGTGTGTGTGTGTGTGTGTATGGTAAGTGTCTGAGTGTCTCAGGTCCTCCTCACTCCAGGGTCAGTGCTCTATTCACTGCGCCACCCAGCTGCCCCCTTAATGCTCTTTTAAAAAAAAAATATCACTAACTTCCAAATGGGGACAGCTAAGTGCTGTACACTGCATGTATGCTGTACGTAGCATACCAGGCCTGGAATCAGGAAGATTCCTCTTCATGAGTTCAAATCTGGCCCCTGACACTTACTAACTGTGTGACCCTGGGCAACTCACTTAATTCTGTTTGCCTCGGTTTCCCCATTTGTAAAAATGAGCTGGAGAAGCAAATGGCAAACCACTCCTGTATCTTTACCAAGAAAATCCCCAAATGGGGTCACAAAGAGTTGGATATGATTAGAACAACTAGAAAACCAGCAGCTTCTGGATGACTTCCCTTCCTTGACTCCCCTATAATAGAATTCATCCTTTTAACAAATAAGTACAAGCAAGGAAAATTGACCAACCCATTGGCCGTATCTAAAAAGCGTATACCTAATTCCATCCCTGTAGTCCACCACCTCTCTGATAAGAAGGACAACAAGGCTCCCTTTACCATCAGTCTTCAGTTCTCCAAAGTCATTCAAATACCAAATATTTATTAAGCACTTGCTACGTTTGTAATTGATCAGCATGTGAACTTATAACACCTCATTGGTAAGAATTCTAGAGTCTTTCAATATTGTTTTGCTTTTACATTTTTTTTACATTCATCTTGCAAATTATTCCGCCACTTCTGTTTGCTTCACTATTCATCAGTTCATGAAATCTTCCTCAGTTTTTCTGAGTTCTTCACAGTCATAGCTTTTTATGGTGCAATAATATCCTATTACTTTCATACATCACAATTGTTCAGTCATTACCCAATTGATGGACACCCACTTTCCTTCTAGATCTTTGCTTCCAGACCCATATTTGCCCCTTCCTATAGCAGATGTCCACCCAGATATTTTCCTAACACTTCAAATTCAACCTAATTCAAATCTGGCTTATCTTCTTTGCTCTAAATCTGTTCCTCCTCTGACCCAACTCTTTATATGTGAGATCCCCGCTAAACTGGCCTTTCATGTCACAAGTCTTGATACTGTTATCTTTGACTTTTTCCTTTCACTCACCTTCTACATCCAATTAGTTACTCAAGTCCTGTCCCTTCCAACCCTGCAAGGTCCACCCCTTGAGTTTTTCCCATTACCACTGCCCTAGTATTGACCCTCATTACAGCCCACCTGGACTGTGGCAATAATCTCCTAATAAGACTTCTCACTTCTGTTTTCTTCCCCTCCATCTATCCTTTATACTGGTATAAAAATTATCTTCTTTATATATGACCCTCAGTTCATAAATCATAGGTGTTTCCCTATTATGTATTGAATAATATTTAAATGCCTTTGCCTGCATTTAATTACCTCTATAATTAGGTTCTACTCTAACTTTGCAGCCATATCTCACGTCCCATTCACACATTCTGTCCTCCAGCTTCCCACATCTGCTAACTAAATTCAGCACTTCTCAGATCCCAAAGCTCCCTGTACTTTACAACCTCCATACCTTGGTTCATGTTGTTCCCCACACCTAGAATGACTTTCCATCTCCCCTTTTTCACCTGTTAGAAAATCTATTTAGCTTTTAGAGCCTTTCACAACCTTGTCCCCAACCTGTCTTTGGAGATAGTGTGACAGTCATGTTCACTACAGCAAGGACTTCATGAACTGACCGACCCTCTTCTTTTTAGGGCTCCCAGAGAAAGCTTAGGATTTTGTTTTGGTCTGTTTCATTCATCTTTTTTTCAGTTCTAGGCACAGATGGTGGAATTCTCAGATCCCAGAATTAGGCCCTGGTGATGTTGGGGTCAGGATTCTAGGCCAGGAGGAAAGTCCTGAGAAGCCAGGGAGCCCAAGAGTCCAAGAAAGGGCTTTGGACTTGGACCTTAGGCAGATTATGTTATATAGGAACTAAGCTAAATTGTGAATCTAATCCCATTATCCTCCCCAGAGACTGAAGTGGTGAAAGGCAGGATTATGCCCCCCAGGTGTGTGAGGGGAGGGAATATTTATATGTTTGATCTTGCTGTACCTTTGAAGTAAATATTCCTTTTTAATAGCTAATTCAGCTTTAAGTGGCTAAATGGAACTCAGGTGCAGGGGACCTCTAAATTTATGAAAAGTCATCTGTGGTAATTAGAGCTGGGAGCAGAGCCTGGACACCTCTAAATTCCCTTAAAGGTACAGGAGAACCCTAGAGGAGGGGTGAAATGTAATACATGTGACTTCCAGGCAGAGACTTCCAGGACTCTGTACAGTCTCTGTTGCATATTTAATATATTTAATAAAGACAGAGACAACGTATTATCTAAATTTCATATGTCTCCTAGTCATTAGTACAATGCTTTACACACCATAGGCACTTAATAAATGTATGTCGAATCTTTATAGTTGATGCTGTGACTTTACCCCTTCACCTTCATCCCTTCCCAAAACGAACAGTCAGAAGTACATTGGTAATTATTTAACAACCTGGGGGAATGGGGGAGGGGGGAGGAGGACACATTTTTAAGTTGAATCTGCATTATTACTGTTTTCTCCATCACTTTCTTAAGTCTAGAATCGACAATCAAAACAACGATAAATCGAGCCCAGTTTTCTGAGGTGTAATACTCACCCTGAACATTTAAAAATGGTTGTTAGATGGCTAATTCAAGGTTGCTCCATTACACCTCTGAGCTAGAAACTTGGAGAAAACTCAATTTACCCCAACTCCCCACCAAGACAAGGATTTTTAACCTAAGATCCACAGACTTGGTTTGGGTTTTTGTTTAATTTTCTTTCTAGTATTTTGATGATGGTATTTCAATAATGGTTTTCTTGGCATCCATCCTATGTGTTTAATTTATGCACTAAATACATTATTCTGAGGTCTGCAGACTTCACCAGGATACCAAAGGGATCCACAACACAAATTCAAATAATTCTACCCAGTCACATGTTTTTAGTACATGATGCTAATTAGAAAAAGATGGGGGAAGGGAAGAGGTGTTGCTTTGGTAGAGGGGTGAAGAATATTCCTTCAAAGTGTGGAGTGATAAAAAGATATTAAGATTTGTACCATCTGTCTGAATCTGGGATCAGGAAACCGGTGCTCCGGAAATTCAGGGACAGGAGAGTCGGGCTCCCAGGGCAAGCTCTTGTGGGACCAAGTAGGGATAGGATCCTCAGGATTCCCCCACCCCCATCCCCCATGTGGCAAAGGCCAGGAGTCACAAAAGAAAAGTATTTGCCTCAACAGAGAATTCTGGTTTTGCCTAAAAGCAATTGCCCTAAATCAACCTGGCCCAGACAAGAAAACTTGTTTAGCCAGAAACCAGTGGTTGCATTATACTGAACCAGAGAATTTTAGAGCTAGAAGGGGTCTGAGATGATTTAATGGAAGCCCTTTTATTATTTTACAAATGAGAAAACTGGGGCCCAGAGATGGGACATTGACTATAACTACTTTATAGCGTAGTGTTGGGCCTGAAACCAGAAAGACCTGGGTTCAAATCCAGCCTCAAATACATACTAGCAGTACCTATCTGGACAAGCCATTTAAACCTCTGTTTTCCTCAGTTTCTTCATCTGCTAAATGGGTATAATACTAGCATTTACTTCCAAGGGTTGTTGTGAAAATAGAATGAGATAATAATTGTAAAGAGGTAAGCCCAGTGCCTAGCACATAGTAAGTACTAAATAAATGTTAATTATTATTATTATAGCTCCTTGAGGGAAGAGGGTGTTTTGCCATTTTTAGCTTTGTATCCTGTGTGTTGCATACAGTAAACTCTTAATAAATGCATATGGAATTGAAGTGAACCCTCAATCTCTTGATTACTACCAGTCCAAGGCTTGGAATAGGCTGCCATGATGCCTCTGCAAGACAAATTATTGATTTGCATTAAAACTTTATTTTAGGATTCCTCGACTATAAAATGAGGACTAGACAAGACAATCTCTGAGCTCTTTGAAATTTAACACTTTGCCATTTCTAGGATACTGTAAAATCACATAATAATCACCAAATTCACTTTGAACAATTTTTATCCATACAAATAACATCACCAAACAAATCACAAAACAATGAAATTTTGGATTAGGCCGAACTCAGCTTACTTTTAATTCTTTATAGTTTAAGTGGATTCAATTCCATGTGTAATTAAATTGTTCCTGTATTTTAAGATAATTAAGTCCAAAATATAAGACACAAGTACACTCTCTCAAAGCCTCGTACAAGGCCACATGATTGTATAAAGGGATTTTTTTGTAGGAAATTCAAAGAACATAGTAAGATTAATATTTGCCAAAACCCAGATTACCTCATCCTGAGTGGAGCTGAGTACAGTCATGTTTACTCTGGTCAGAAGGAAACGGTGGATATACCAGTGAAAATTACTGCCGAATGAGCAGTTTGGTTGCTCAAAGTCCCCTCAAAATAGCAGTTTCTCAATTTAAATTATACTACCATTCTGCAGCAGTAGTAATCCCTGTGTGGACTTGGGGAATAAATAGTGGTAGCAGCTGCGGGCAGAGCCATAACCAGGAACTTTTGAGCCCAAGGCAAGCACCATAATGGGTCTTAGGGCAAGTGGCTGAAAGACAAAATGCAAACGCCTTGAGAGTATGGGTTGTTTCATTCTTTGCATTCATATCACCAGCACCTACCAGTTCTTGGAACATAACAGGTATTTAATTAATGCCTGGTGATTGGCTTAAAGAGTCTGTTTTCATTTGGGAGGAGTCACCGCCCTCTGGGGTAAGAGAAAACAGAAACTACTTCCCTCAAGGATAGACTGCTGCTAGAAAGGCTTCGGCATAAAGGGTAGGATGGAGAGATGAAGGTACTCACCCCAGCACCCCCTCTGATAGCTTTCTAGTTTGACTTTCCTTTTTTATTTCATTTATTTCTAATTTTAGTAATTATTCTTAGTAATTTCTAAGTTCTGTTGTTTCTATGATGCTAAAAAACAAGTGTTTTCTGCCCCCTCTAGCTTCAGTGCTCTATAAATTTGGCAAACTTTCCCTCATTATGGCTCTGACTATTGGACTGCTGGTGGCCCAGCAGAACAAAAGTTTAGCAGACAGGTTTGGGGAGAGTTTAGAGGCCATGTTCCAGCGGCACCTGGTGTAAGTCTGGTTGAACAAGTACTACAACAACATGGCGTGTTCTAGCTGATGCACTTAATCAATCAAACTTCGACTGAACTGGTGAAAAATCTCTAGTTTAAGAAATGCCTTTGGGACCTATGTCACCAATCCTTTTCTTAAACTCATTGGCACAAAGCCTCAAGATTACCAAGCTAGGGACTTGGTTATGGCATGACATAGAACAAAGATGAGATGCTGAGAAGTCACTTTCCAGGTCCTCCATGATCCTAGACTTTTCTTCCATTATGAAGTTCTAAAACTCAACTCCTGGAATTTTCTCCCAGTTTCTAGCTCATCTCTGGACTGGGTCCCTTTCCACAAACTTAGTATGTGGTAAAGGGATTTATTTTCCTTACCCCCCCCCCCAACAATCTCAATTCTCTCTTTAAGGCTTCAATTACCACCGCTACATGGAAAGGTCCCAAATCTATATCTCTAGTCTCAACCTCTCCCCTGGGGTCTAATCTTCAAATTGCCTGCTGAATCAATTAATCAATAGACATTTATTAAATTGCCTACTATTTGCCAAATGCAGTGTTAAGCACTTGGGATACAAAAAGAGGCAAAAAAAAAAAATCTCTGCCCTTCAGGCTTTTACAATCTAATGGAATTAGACTGAATGTCACCTCTCTCAATGATACAAGGAAAATTCCACATCAAAATTAAGTGTCTAATGCAAGACTCATCATCTTCCTTGGAAAATTAACCCCTCCTCCTAACTTTCCTATTTCTATTGATAAGACTATAATTCTCTCAGTCACTCTAGCTCAAAATCCTTTAAAATAATATTTTATTTCCCCTATTACATATAAAAATAATTTTTGACATTTTTTTGATGTCTTAAGTCCCAAATTCTATCCCTCCCTCCTTCCCCTCCCCACTCCATAAGATGGTAACCAATCTGATATAGGTCATACATGTGTGATCATGTAAAACATTTCCATATTAGTCATTTTGTGCAAGAAAACTCAAACAAAAAAAGAAAAGAAAGGAAGTAAAAACTAGTATGCTTAGTCTGTATTCAGAGAACATTAGTTCTTTCTTTGGAGGCAGACAGCATTTTTCATCATGAGTCCTATGGGACTGTCTCAGATCATGTGTTGTTGAGAATAGCCAAGTCATTCACAAATCTTCATTGTACAATATTGTGGTTACTGTGTACAACATTCTCCTGGTTCTTCTCACTTCACTTTGCATCAGTTCATGTAAGTCTTTTCAGGTTTTTCTAAAACCATCCTCTAGCTCCAAATCTTTAAGTTATCTTTAGGGATTTAGTGTGTGTGTATACACACACACACACACACACACACACACACACACACACACACATATATATTCTAACTTTTATCAAATTGCTTACCATCTTAGGGAGAAGGGAGAGGAGGGAGGAAGAGAGAAAATTTGGCACTCAAATTTTTACTTTAAAAAAAGAATGTTAAAAATTGTCTTTACATGTAATTGGAGAAAAATACTATTTCAAATTTTTTAAATGTATTCTTTTTTTAATCTCCTCTCACCCTCACATCCAATCAGACATTTGCAGCTAGAGGACATCTCTCCCCAGTCTCTCATTCCTTGCTTCTTGACTTCTATTCATAGACCTCAATCTAGTGAGTTTTAGAATTATTTAGTGCATGTTTACACTCAGAGATATACACAGTACAAAAAAACAACAACCACCTATATTGTAAGCTTCTTGAGAGCTGTCTGTGTTATATATATTTAGGAAGACCAGCAAGATTTTATACTACATAAAATATAGTACAAAAATGATAACTGTGGGAAAGTACATGATAGAGTAGCCTTTTTCTTTTCAATTAATTTGCTAAGATTACCTCTTTTGTTTTGAGGAAATGTGTCCCTGTTTTGTCAATAAAAGTAAATGTATCAGTGTAAACTCATCAGATAAAATTTTGAGTGAATATTAATCCACAATACCTATAACCTAGTGTATCTTTTCTGGGGACCCATAGATGAAGGCAGCTTCCCCAAGAATTCTATCTGCCTTTTTCATGCCTAATACTTACCACAGTGCCAGCATCTAAAGAACCCTTAACTAATGTTTGTTAAATTAAATTGAATGGGGATGGCTAGGTGGTGCAGTGAATAGAGCACTGGCCCTGGAGTCAGGAGTACCTGAGTTCAAATCTGGCCTCGGACATTTAACACACACACACAAAAAAACTAGCCATGTGACCTTGGGCAAGTCACTTAATTACCCAACTGCCCTCAAAACAAACAAACAAACAAAATTAAATTGAATGGTGGCCAGAATTTGGAATGCAATATAACTCCTCCAAGTCAGTAGAAGAAATGATGTGATTTTAGGAGTAAGATCGATCACTCCAATTTTACCATTCTCCTATTAAAAAAAAAAAGGAAATTTCCAAGAGCAATTTAACCCCACCCATCCACATACATTGGTTCAAAACTTAAACTCACACATGTGTGTCCCATTAACTAGCCAAACAATAAGCATTTATTAAGTGTCTACTCTGCACTGGATACAGATAGAAATATAAAGTGTCCAGACACACATTCCTGAATGACACAAGTCCACATTTACATACAAACGTGGAGGGGCTTAGAGGATCTTTAAAAAAAAAAAACTACTTACTTAAATTGTACAAATAAAAGATATGCCTGAGGCAGTGGAAGTGGTAAGGGTACCAAGACCTTCAATCAAATGCAATAGACCCAGTCTATTCTATTGTTTTTGAGTCTGGTGATTTTAGTGAGATTTTCTGACTCAGTGTCCAGTTCTGCACCTGTGAATCATTCATTTATTCATTCAACATACCTCTAAGCCTTATGGGTCTATCAGCCCCTGGGCTTTGGAGTCATGCATGATGATCCCTGAAGGAGGAGAGGGTTTTGGGAAGATGGAGTTTCAAAAGGACCAGAAGGGTAGCACACACAGCACAATGTTCTAAAAATGGGACATGTGGACTGATAAAGCTCCAGGCTTTTCACACAGTCACAGACACATCTCAACTCTTTCTCTATTGGTCCAATGATCTCAATGAAACAGCACTTTGAAAACTTGAAAGCCCTCTATAAATGTTAATTATCATATTAAAATATTTTATTTCATTAAATATTTCCCAATTACATAAAAATTTTAACATTCATTAAAAAAAAATTTGAGTTTCATGCCTGAAAGGCTATAAAACTGTGCACACCCTTAAACCCAGCAATTCCACTACTAGGTCCATATCCCAAAGAGATCCAAAAAAGGGGGTGAAAGATCTATTTGCACAAAAAATATTCATCGTAGCTTTTTTGTTGTAGCAAAGAACTATAAACTGAGGGGATACCCATCAATTGAGGAATGACTGAACAAGGTGTGGTATATGATGGTGATGGAATAGTATTGTAAACTAGGAAAGGACAAGCAGGAAGGTCTCAGAAAAGCAAGACGTACATGAACTATGCAAAGTGAAGTGATCAGAACCATAAAAACATTGTACAAAACAACAGCAATATTGTATGCTGATCAACTTTGACTTTGCTCATCCTCAGAGAATGACTGCTATTATCAGCAATATAACGGTCAGACGATTCTCAAGGACTTATGCTTTCCATTTCCAGAGAAAGAACTGACGACTATTAATTACCCAGAAAAAAAAAAAAGAACTGATGGAGCCTAACACAGATTGAAGCATATTATTTTTCACTTTCTTTACTTTCTGCGGGTTTTGGGGATTTTTTTTGGTCTACAAAACATGGTCACAACATGACTAATATAAAAATATGTTTTGCATGATTGCACATGTATTAACCTATATTAAACTGCTTATCATCTCATGACTTGGAAGGGAGAAAAGGGAAGGAAAGAATTTGGGACTCAAATTTTTTAAAATGAATATTAAAAAGTGTTGTTACATGTAAATAGGGACAAAATAAAAATTATTGAACAGAAAAAAAAATTTAGTTCCAAATTCTCTTCTTCTCTCCTACCCCTCCTCCACCCTTTGAGAAGACAATATTGATTATCCATGTGAAGTCACGTAAAAAATGTTTCCATGTTAGCCATGTTGCAAAATAAAACACCCAAAAATGTATTAGATATTATTATTTGACCTTTGGCTTCAGAGGATTGAGTACAAAGAATATCAAGGAAATTTCTGGTTTAATAATGAACGTAGGAACCCATCAAAATGAGTTTTACAATTTATGAATATAACTAACAATAGCCCTAAATATATGACATAGATTCCTGTGCAGAGAATAGAAATGCAATACAAATTAATAACTATTCTAGGTCCAATGGGATCTTCCAAGCAGTCAACAGCAATTTTATAGGTTTTTTGTTTTGTTTTGTAAGAAAGTATAATACTTATAAATAATAGTGAGATCTATGGTGTGACCATCCCTCTGTAAATGACAACTGTTATCAATCACCCAGCACTTACCCTGACCCTAACCAGGACCCCAGAGTTTAATTTGTGATGATTCTGAGGCCTATGGAGTGAGCAATCTATATTCCTCCTGGATCCTGCATAAAGTCCAATCAGACCTCAGCACCAACAGCTCTAGGAGTCCATTCTCATTCTTTTCCACATGTCAGATCTGACTTCATAAAGTATAAATTCTAAGATAGGCCTTTTCTTAGGGGGAAAAAAAGATGGTTTTCAAGAGACTGGTTTCCCTTAGGACTCACAGAGTATCTTTCTAAAGTACTTTTAGTCATGTAATATTTTGTATTATTGGAGAAAAAAATCTCCAACCACTCTAGTATCTTTGCCAAGAAAACCCCAAATGGAATCACAAAAAAGCTAGAGACAAGTGAAACACCTAAACCACAACAAAATTTTATTATAATTTTGTGTTTTTGTCTTGTTCCCTTACTAATATATATATATATATAATATATATGCATCTTATATATATATGCATCTATATATACACACGCAGACATAGTGAGCTCCATGAGAGCAGAGAATGTCCTTTTTTTTAAGTTCAGTATCTCTCCCAGTGCTCCATCTGTCACGTGCGAGCTGAATGACTCAGTGTACCTATAGCTATAAACATGCATCTTGTCTATACATATCATCCACATTTATCTTCCCAATACACAGACCATCCACAGAGGTGCAGAGACCTGGAGAAATGCAAAGATAATTGAGATGGTACGGTCCTAGATTTAAACTCAAATATGATTTGAGAAAACTCTTTCTCGCGTAGTAGGTTAAAAAAAATAAAGCTTAATACTATTTTCTCTTTTTCTTTTTTGTGGCTTTTCTCTTGTGTTCTGATTCTTCTTTACAACATGACTAATGTGGAAATATGTTTAATATGATGGTACACATATAGCCTATATCAGATTGCATGTCATTTTGGGGAGGGGAAAGGGAAGGAAGGGGAAACATTTAGAACTCAAAACCTTATAAAAGTGAATGTTGAAAACTAGAAATTAATTAATTACTTTTTTTTTTAAAGCTTAAGTAAATTTTGCTAAGAATTACCTATCTCAGTCCCAGAGAACAAATGATGGAACCCTCATCTCTTTAGAATCATTTGAGAAGTGAGGGACTATGGGTGTGCAATATAACGTATTCCATAAAACACCATGATTATATTATGGCATTGGTTAGTTTGCTTAACTGTTTTCATTTGTTACAACAGAGAGTTCAATCAGTGTATAAGGAAGTTATATTGAGAAATAGCTGTGGTTCAAAGAGTACTGAGAAAGGGAGCAGCCTGTCCTAGAGTTGCCCCTATGACACAGCTAAGGGCCCCTGATTCTTCACTTCCAAAGGAGAAGGTCAAGGTTAGGGAGACCAGAGGGAGCAATGATGGAAAAGCAGCAGGGATATGTGGGAGAACACCAAAGAGGATCTTGGGAGAAAGGTGCTAAAATAACAGAAACCTGGAGATGGTGGCCCAGAGTCTAGGAAAGGATCAGAGGCAGCAAGGCAAAGAAACAGTAGTTTGGAGGCCCACCATGAAAAGAAACCCCACTCTCTAGATTTCAGTGCCCTGGAGAAAAGCTCTAGTTGCCCTGTCCTAGAGATACCTCTGGCTCAGCTTGCTGTCCATTGTGCTTATCTTTTCTATCAGGCAGAATGTTTCTCTTTCTGATCATGGGCTACTTTGGGAGAGAACTTTATACTGGCACAACCTCCGTTTGTGATGGCCTGCCCCACTCACTCTGCTTTAGTTGCCGGCAGATGACGGCACCCAAAGCTGAAGCAAAGCTTGGAACAATTAGCAGTGCTACCCAGCTTGGGAGCCTTTCCACTGTCCACCTACTCAGTCCAGCTTCTCTTGAACAGTTCCTAGTAACTACAGAACAGAACCCTATGGGTGAAATGCAGTGGTCCACTGTCATGCCCTTCCCCCATCACATTCAACTGTTCTCTGACTGGTAACTTGGAGTTGAAGGCATCTCGTTCTCTTCCTCTTGAGAAATGCAACTGTAAACACCTATCTGCCTACACACCTACCCACATCTGTCTATAGCAACACACAGTTAACAGTGTTGTCATTGGCAGATCTGGGAGAAAGGCCACCAGCAGTGAGGCAGTGGAGGAGGAGGAGGCTTTGAGATGTTTTAGGAAGATTAAGTGCTGTTTACTTTGCAGCTCCAGAGCCACTGGCCTGAAAAATATCTCTATATTAGGTGGGTACAAGGAAAGGAAACCTCTTAGCCTGACTTCCAGGTCCCTTTCCAATTTAGACAGAAAGTCTAAATTGGAATTGAGGCAGCAGAACTGGAGTTGGAGCCAAAAACCCTGAGTTCAAATTCTACCTGATACTTGCTATCTGTGAGACCTTGGGCAGGCCTTACAATCTTCTTTTACAAAATGAAGTTGGCCTAAATAATCTCCAAAGAGGCTTACAATTCCAAATTGTAGGTTTTATGATCTGCACAGGGTAATCTGAGTACAGCTCCAGCCTCTGCCAAAAGCTGTCTATACGGTCCAAAAGCCTGTTCCCTCTCTGCGCTTCTGTTTTCCTGCTCTGCCCCATTTTTATCGTTCAATTATTTTCAGTCACGTCTGACTCTTTGTGACCCCATTTGGGGTTTTCTTGGCAAAGATACTAGAGTAGTTTGCCATTTCCTTCTCTGGCTCATTTTTACAGATGAAGGAAACTGAGACAAACAGGGTTAAGTGACTCACCCAGGGTCACACAGCTAGTAAGTATATGAGGCTGGATTTGATCTCAGGAAGATGAGCTTCCCTGATTCTAGGCCTGGCACTCTATCCACTGTGGCACCTGCCTCTGTACAATGGGGCTGCTCCATTTTACCACTACGAAGGACGACTGATAAATGAGTCTAAAGCCACTGGGTACTAAGACTAATGGAGAGATGATTCAAGCAGAAATAATTGGATGCAGCACGGTACAGCTGAAAGTAGAAGTAACTGAGGTCAGAGAACCTGGGTTCAAATCACTAGGCAACTAGAGACAAGTGATTTACTTTCTGTGGACCTTAACTATAAAATGAGAGAGCTGGACCAGACAGCACCTAATGTCCCCACTGGTTCTTATTCTAAGATACTCTGAACAAATGATAGGACATGTGAATGGCAGTAATCCCACCTCAGGTCTTCTGGCCCTGAGGGAGTTAAATGACTCCCTCAGCAGAAGTTCCACTGCTCAGTCAGACAATAAACATTTATCAAGCACCCACCGTGTGCCAAGTACTGTGCTAAGCAGCAGAGATACAAAGAAAGGCAAAAGACTGTCCCTGCCCTTGAGGACCTCACAATTTAATGGGGGAGACAACATGCAAACAAGCTATATATAGGATAAAAGGGGAATAATCAACAGAGGGAAGCCACTCGAATTAAGGAGGATTGGGAAAGGCTTTCTATAGAAGGTGGTCTTTTAGGTGGGACTTGAAATAAGCCAGGGAAGTGGGGAGGTGGAGATGAGAAGACAGAGGATTCCAGGAATGGGGGACAATCAGTAAAAATGCCTGGAATCCAGAGATTGAGCATCTTGTTTGAGACATACCAAAGGAGGCCGGTGTCAATGAATTGAAGAGTATGTGGGAGTGGGAGTGGTACAAAGAGTAAGAAAACTGGAAAGGTAGATGGATAGGAGATAGCCTGGCTCTTTTGAAGGGTTCTGAAAAGAGGATTTTATATGTATATGGGTCAGGGGACCAAGCCCCCCATTTCCAATGTAGGTCAGCAAATGAGACTGAGTATGGACATTTTTACCCCCTTGCCTTTTTTGTCAGCTTCATATAATCACATCCCAGGGTGCCTCAGTGGGCTGCCCCTATTCCAGAGACACCCTCAAAGTTGGAGAGCAGAGGACAGTACAGGTCCAGAGTTCCAGCAGAGTCACAGGAAGCATGTGCCAGAAATTGGCAGAGGGTAGAAGAAGCAGGCTTGCCTAGCACCCCCCCTGCCTAGAGCCTGACTCAGGCAGATTTCTCTTGCTCTGTTCCCAGAGCTGCAGGTCCAGCCTCCTCCAGCTGCCTCCATGCTATAGCCCCGGAATGACAGGCTTCTACTTCCCCAGCCTGGGGAGAGTAGATAAATGCCAGCAAGGCTGATCTCAGCTCTCCCTTCATGCTGGCCTATCTGGCCCACCCTTCATCCTTGCACTGGCCTCCTTTGGCTGGGGTCCTGCAGTCCATTTGGAACCCTCCATTGCAAGGAGAGAGTTTCATCTGCTTTTCTTCTTTTGATCTCTGCAAAGGGTTAGCATTCTGTTCTGGACAAAGCAGCAAGTTTTGTTTGTTTGTTTGTTTTACCTAAAATACTCCTTAGCCCCACAATAATCTGGCTTCTGGATATTCATACCACTCACTAGCAAGATAACTCAAAGTAATTTCCTTTCTTTTTCTTTTGTTCTTTGCTCAATACATTTTGCCAGGTACTTTGACAAAGAAAGGGAGACAGGAACAGAAAGAGAAGCAGAGACCAAGAGTCTGAGCTTGTGTCCGCAGGATCTGAGGATCCACAATCAATGCAAAGCCACAGAATTAAATCAAACCACTTGTCTGACTGAATTAACTGACCTATTCAGTCATAAATAGGGTCATAGATTTAGAGTATAGAAAGGACCCTAGGAGGCCAGCAAGTCCATCCCCTTTTGTCTTTCAGATGAGGAAACCAAGGCACAGAAATGTTAAATGGCTTGTGTAGTGATACAGCCAATATCTGAGGAAGAATTTGAAAACATCTTCCTGACTCCAAAAGTAAGATTCTATCCACTACACCATTCAATCTCTCATTCCAAATGGTCCAGCCACCAGCTCTAATGACGACTAAACCAGAAAAAAATGAGAAAGGAGAAAATATTTAGTGTGGAGCCTCGTAGGTGTGTGACTTGGGACGACTAGACATGGGTGGTCTGCTTTCTTATACCATTTTGTACGACCTCGGTCACCTCTCTTCACCACACTCGGCCTCAGCTTCCACATCTGTGAAAAAGGTCTGTAGCATTCCTCTGAGCTCCGCTCTGGCCCTGGCTCAGCAATGAAAAGAGACGAATGGCTCCCCGCCCTCCAAATCTCCTCTGTATACTAAGTTGCGGCTAGATTTTCCCGGCTTTGCCCTGAAAACCCCTATGCATTTCTCCTCGGAAGGCAAAGCCCCCTTCCTGGCTGCCAGTGCCGCAGCCAGGCCACCGATTGGTGTTCCCCGCTAATCCCAGATGATGGTGGGGAGGGGCTGGCAGGAGGAGGCAGCCATGTGGTTACTGCTCAGTATGATTTTTTTTTTCTCCTTCTTCATTCCTTTTTCTTTCCAAACAGGGAAAAGTGTTTCCATGCGGCTGGAGAGCTTCTCTGTCACAATCTCTCCTCTAGGGAAGAGCCTAATCCCTGATCTCTCTCCTCCCACTCCCACCCGAAAGGAGAAGGGTGCGCTCCAGGCCCCTCCCCGGGGGCTGTGGAGTCAGAGGAGGCAAAGGCAGAAGAGAAGTAGGCGAGGGGGAAGAGGGAGGGAAGAAGTTGGGTTTCTTTGCTGGCACATGGATGCAATTATACGGAGCGCACGCCAGAGACGTTGCTCTCCATTCCATGCAGGTCTTCTTGGTCTGTCTGACGTGCCTGGGACTGGGGGAGCAAGAGAGGAGCAAAGCGTCCGAGTCCTGAAAACGGAATGTCTTTCCTGTCCATTCTCTTCCTCGGTGAGTGTTGCGGGGACGGTATATCGGTAGTTTTGATGTCTCCAAAGAGACGTATTGTCAGGCGCAGAAGCAGCAGTTGAAGGAGGGGAGACTAACTTGCTAATCAAACCATTTCCCCTCAACCCCTTAGCTGAAGAAGGGCCATCTCTTTCTGCCTCGGGGCAAAGGGGCAGCACATCTGAGGAGGAGAGGACTGTAAATTCTGCATTGTAGAGTGTTGGAAACATCTGTTCTCTTGAAGGGAGTCACATAAAAGCATTTTTTAGTTCTTCTTGGTGGCAGCATTTTCAAGGTGTAATGTTGGCCTCTTGGCTATAAACCGTCTGAAAGTTGTGACCCCCTTTGTGGCGGCTTTTGTTTTGGGGAATGTTTGGGGAGAAAAACTAGAGAAATGTGCTTTGGCTTTGATCTAGGAATGTTAGTTCCAGGTCCCTAAGGTGGGGGAAGGGGCTTTTTTTTTGTTTGTTTCCAACAGGCGTCTCAAACAACTTGGATTAGAAACAGATGTGTTAAAATGTAAGCGAGAAAGAGGGTGTAGTGAAGGGACCGGAGACTGAAAAGATAAAGGAAGAATAAAAATGGGCCATAAAACGGAGAGGCAAGAAGGTAGAGACTCTGAAATATGACCAAAGGGAGTGGAAAAGAAGGGAGGGAAAGCTGAGAAAGGGTAGAGAGAAAGAAGGAAAGATGGGAAAGATGGGAAGCAGGAAAGGGAGAAAGAGAACAACCAGGAAAAGAGTCTGAGAATAGGTTAGGGGAAAGGGGAGAGGAGCACAAAGGAAGATGAACCAAGTAACATTTGGGGGTAGGGTTAATGTTTTGTTCTGCTTTGTGTGTATGTGTATTTTTGCATTTTTATTTTGTTTTGGGATGTATGTGTGTGTGTGTGTGTGTGTGTGTGTGTGTGTGTGTGTTTAAATTAAGGAAAGACTCCAGAGAGGAAGGCAGAAGCTCTCCTGGTCATCCATTTGGGTGTAACTAACTTTGGTCACAAGGAATTTGTGAGCCCATAAGCCTCAGTCAGATCTCTCCCTCCATTCCACTCCCCAGACTGAGCTGACAGCAGACAGGTTTGTGAAAGAATACCAGTCAGGGATGTGTGTGGGCAAGAACAGGCAGGAAGAGGCTGGGATTGCCTGGGGAGGCAGCCAAAGAGGCAGAGTGGGAGCTCAGGGTCCCCAAGAGAATTGATAGACCCACACATGAGGAAGGGGTCCTGGCCACCACTGCTACAGGGTCAGGGAGTTCAGAAGGAACCTGGAAGGCAAATCCTCCAGGGGACTGAGTTAAGAAAATCGAAGATCCATAACTAACTAGAGGTCAAAAGGGTTCAAGGATGAAGTGAAAAGAACAATTCTTTAAGACAGAGGGGTAGAAGTTTCTGTCATACATCAAAGTGAACTTGAAATTGAGCCCTCCTCCCCCCCCCATGCATGTACACACATACACACATGCATGCACAATTACCATTTTCCATCATTCTCTCAGGTAACATTGCTGCTTACCTAGGACAATAGCTAAAGGATTCTAGATCTGATAGCCCATGAAGGGGGGGGGGGCGGGCAGAGAGAGAGGGGGGATAAAGAGAGAGAGACAGAAAGACAGAGGGAGGGAGGGGGGGCTAGATTTTGCTATGGTAAGCTATTCAGCACATTTGGGTGCTCCTTTCATCATGTACACACCATCTTGGCTACCCTTTAAACCAGAAGATATTTAAAACATTTCAACTCCAAAGTTACATTATCCAAGAGACTCCCTATGGTTAATCCTCTGAAATCTGTACATGTGGGGTTGATAGGAAATTTTGATAAGAACCTGTCCCTTCCCTCGTCGAGTTCATAGCCTACTAGAAGGGTATGACATTTACCCAAACGAGCAGAACACAAAATAATACCTGATAAGGGAATGAGAGGTGTGAGTAAAGTGTTAGATGAGATGTGAAAGCATCATTACTAACAGGCAGAATTAGAGACTTCATGGAATAGTTGACATTTGAATTGGACTAAAGGATAGGTATGTATTCAGTGGGGGGCAGGGAGGGATAGCTAGGGAAAAGAATATTCTAGGCACAAAATGAGCATGAGGAAAGGTGTAGAAATGGGAAAGTAGAAGACATACTGGGAATGGTGAGTTATGCTAAATCATCAATTGCATGGAGGAGAGTCATACAAGATAAGAAAGGAAAGATTTTTTAAACTGCCAGTGTTTATGAAAATCAGCTGGAATATTCTAAACTATGTATATTAAAGGTTCATGCAACATCTGAGCTCATGAACATGAATGACTGTGCTTGATAAGGCAGTGTGGTGCAGTAGAAAGTTCTGGATTTGGAGACAGAGGACTTGGAGTCACTCAACCTCTGTGGAGCTCAGTTTCCTTATCTGTACACTGAGGGGGTTGAACTAGGTAACCCAATGGTCCCTTCTAGTTCTAAACCTATGATGCCCGTGATTTATGACCTCTAAGTTCTTTCATAGTCAATTCTGTGACTCTTTCAATGGACTAAACATTCGAGGCAAAACATCCCACTGATTCATTCATTCATTCAATAAATATTTATTGAGAGCCTATGATGTGCAGCTGTTGCTTCTCAGTCGTTTTTCAGTTATATCCGATTCTTTGTGACCCCATTTGGGGTTTTCTTGGCAAAGACACTGGAGTGGTTTGCCCTTTCTTTCTCCAGATCATTTGACAGATAAGGGAACTGAGACCAAACAGGGTCACACAGCTAGTGTCTGAGACTAGATCTGAAATCATGAACATGAGTCTTCCCTATTCCAAATCCAGTACTCTATCCACTGTGCCAAGTAGCTGCCCCTACAGCTCCGTAGGAAACCTGCATGCTTTCTTTTCTCCCCTTACAGAGTTAAAGTAGTGAGGATAGATGAGATGCTTGAGGTAGGTAGGGTGACTCTCTGATGTTTTCAAAGAACTATGCTTTCATCACTGGGAGTATTTCACAATAGCAGACTGAAACACGTCCACATTCCATGAGTTACTGTGGCTAAAAAATTCATTACCTGGTGGGCAACCTTCTGGAAAAGAACCCCTCCATGCTTGGCGAGGATGGTCCACAGATGATAGCAGCTTAATCTATTGCTAGGCTTGTACATTGATACCTTTCCAGAGAAGAGGAACTGCCATGCCACATTGAGCCTCAGGCAAAGGAACAACAACAAAAAAAAAAACAGTAAAGAATTCAAATTCATCTGGGTTCTCCTCTGCTATAATGCACACAGGATTAATGAAATTACATAATAAAAATAGCACATTTCTACAGCACCTTTAGTTTTACTCAGTGTGGTCTCATGGTTTCCCTGTATGACTGATAGTAAAAACAGTTTTATTCACATTTTATAGATGAGAAAATTGAAACTCAATGATTGTCCCCAGAATCACAGAACTAGGAAACATTACAGTTAACATTTGAACCCAAATCTCATCTCCAGTACTTATCACAATGCCTTAATTAATGTTCATTAACTTAACTTTATTCACGTGAGGTCCAGTATTTGTTTTCCTCTGGACCACAGCTATCGTGGAAAATTATTATACTAAGACCAGAGAGCACATTTGTCGTACAAAATTATTTGTTGTAAAGAATTTCTTGTAAACAAATCAATAAAATCCTGTTACCCCAATGTCTATTTGCCAGAGTAGAGAAGAAGCATTGTCACATAGAGCCCTTCTTTGAAATAATTTTCACTCTAAGGCCAATCTGAAGTATTTTATTTTATGCATTTATAAACATTATCCTCTGGGCAGCTAGGCGGTGCAGTGAATAGAGCATCAGTCCATCAAGAGGACCCAAGTTCAAACTTAACACTTGACTAGCTGTGTGACCTTTGGCAAGTCATTTAATCCCAATTGTCTTGCCTTCCTCCTTCCAAAAATAAAAAAAAATAAAAGTAAAAAAAAAAACATTATCCTGAGGAGTCCATAGGTCTCATTAGACTACCAAAGGGGTCTATCCACACCAAAAAAGGTTATACACCTGATCTAAGGAATAGGATTTCTAACTCAGAAGATACTTTGGAAATTGGGAGTTGTTTTCCCATTGTCTATAGGTTTTTGGAAGAATTGAATTAAAGTCCCAGCTCTGATACTTAGCCTGAATGATACTGAGGACAAATCACTGAATCTCTATATGCCTCCGATTCCCAGTCTATAAAATTATGACAATATAGTTCAGGTCCTATTTACCTTCTTAGAATTGTAGACTGAGAGCCAGAAATGACCTCAGAGGTCATCTAATCCTACCCTCATCATTTTCTTTTTTCTTTTTTTTTATTGACTTGTTTGTTTACTTTTAGTTTACAAGATTTAGTTCCAGAATCACTTGAGTTTCAGATTTTCTCCCCT
>CM053596.1:196947962-196966251 GCA_028646575.1 Pseudocheirus occidentalis | reverse complement strand
CATTCTGAGACTTGTAGAGTTGTCTTTTAACTGTGCGTTGCTGAGAAGAGTCCAGTTTATCAAGATTGGTCCTCACATATATGATGTGTCTGTGATTATGTACAAATTTTTCCTGGTTCTGCTCTTCTCACTTAGCATCAATTCATATAAGCCTCCTCATCATTTTATAGGTGAGGAAACCCAGGTTTGAATCCTGACTCTCTCATTTTCTGTGTGACCATGAGGAAGTCACTTAACTTCAATGGACCTTTTGTTTACTCATCTTCAAAATAAGGACGTTAATGTATATGACCTCTAAGGGTCCTTCTAGTTCTAAATCTACCATCCCTTCACCCCCTTCTCACCCATGTGACTCTTGTCCAACCCACAAGCTCCTCTGGATCTTCATTCTGTGGGTACCAGCTTAGTACTCATCCTGTCTATCAGTTATTCATTCCTGCTGCATGCTGAGGCTCTGCCTCATTTTATAATAACACATTTATTGATTGACATCTTTAATACAACTTCTGAAAACCTAAAGCACTATATAAGTGGAAATTGTAATCATTATAATTTTAGTATCATTATTTGTACTGTTCTCAGCACAGGGTTATTCATGTGACTGAAATTCAAAAATACTACTTGATAATGATGAAATGAACCCTCTAGGAAGGATATGCTCATAGCATTATTAGAGCTCCATCTGGTCAAGTACCCTCATTTATAGATAAGGAAACTGAGGCCCAGAAAGGTGAAGCTACTTGCCCAAAGTTAGAGAGCTGGCTAGTGTCCGAACAAAAGCTAGGACTCTCCTGACCCCCAGACCCAACTCTTTTACCAATCCTGCCTGGCACAGCAGATTCTTTCCATAGAGAAGTCACTCTTGCCTTTCTCTTTAAGTGATTTTGTTCTTTGAGATCTCCATTGTTTCTCTGATCATTCAATTCCATGAGATAAAGCACTCTAAAACGGCACCAGTTTGATGCTTGAGCTGTTTTTACAAAATAAGATTGACTTTTCAAGCATGGATGCTGTAACTTTCAAGGTTGCTGTTGTACCTGGAAACTCATGAGTTTCTAACAGTAAGTGAGGTGTGGAAGATGGGGGTGTTGAAGAAAGGAACTGAGTAATCAAGCCTGAAGACATGTATGTGTGTGAACAAAGTATATGTGATTTGATTCACATGGGCTTGCTCATGCTTGGCAAGGCTGTTCAAGATTGTGGGGATGGTTAAGAACAAGTGAGAAAAATGCACAACCGTAAGTTTGAAGTGATGCATAATTTACTGGGACCCATCATTTATTTTCCAGGGCAGCGCCAATTTTAAGATAAAAAATATTTTTAAATAGTTTATTGCTATTTTTTGTTTTTATAACACCTTCATTCATGAATATGATAAGATAATTCCTCTCCTCTTCCACAACCCATGAAACATCTTTCATAATACAAAAATAATAATAAAAATATAATATAATAATAATAAAAAAGAGAAGAAAAAAGAAATCAGTTTAGCAATGCTAACCAACATCGACTGAATTCTCCAGCACAGGCAATGTTTCACACCCATAGTTCTCCATTTCTCCAAGGAAGGGGGTGTATTTTTTTCCTCTTTTCTTCAGAATAAGCTTGGTCATTAGAAAAATGCAACATATTACTTATCAGATTTATAGATAGGCAAACCATTTATGAATAAACAAGAGTTAGAAAGCAAAGTTAGATGTGAAATGGATCCTTTCAATTACATTAAATTTAAAAGGGTTGGTACAAATAGGTATTCCCATGTTTCTTTAATAATCTTATATTTCTTGTGGCATATTAATAACATTCCATCTGTGCACATTCCTCAGTCTGTTTAGTTATTCCTTAATCAATAGGAATCTATTTTGTTTCCAGTGTTTTGCTGCCACAAAAGTGCTGCTATAAATATTTCGGTATATAATGGACCTTTCTTCCATTGACCTCCTTGAGATATATGCCTAGCAGTGAGATCTCGGAGTCAGAAAATATACTTTTAATAAGACTTCCTGAAAGGAGTAGCCTGTGTCAGAATGATGCTCCTATTGTTGATTTGGACAATGTGGCTGCCATAAATACTCTGGGATGTCCCCATCACTGTGTTCACTGTCCAGCAGAATTCAGTCCTGCATATGACTGCTGTGTTGTGGATGTTCAGACTCATGACCAACCCCCAGTTCAGGAAACTCAGTTACCCTCAAGTGCCAAAAGAGCATTATTATAAGTTTGATTTTGCCTAGAGGCAAAGTTAAAGGCAGTCAGTGCTATGGCCTGGGTACACAGGGTACTCTGTTAGGGTTCTAGTGTAGAGGGTTGTTTGTACCCACTGAGAATTCTATGAATAGTTTATATAGAGAAAGAACTGAAAGCCTTCATTTACTCATCATAGTGAGGTAGATTAGTACACATTGTTGTTATTCAGTCATTTCGGTCGTGTCTGACTCTTGGTTACCCCATTTGGGGTTTTCTTGGCTAAGATACTGGAGTGGTTTGCCATTTCCTTCTCCAGCTCATTTTACAGATGATGAACTGAGGCAAATTGGGTGAGGGTCACACAGCTCTATCCACTGCACCACTTAGCTGCCCAAGTATACATGTTACTACCCCCATTTTACAAATTAGGAAACTGAGGTTTGGAGAAGTTAGATCTAGGGAACGGGAACTTGTTGGGATATCTGAGTTTAAATCCAGTCTTTACTTGCTGTAGCACTGCAAGTAAGTCACTCTGAGCTTCAGTTTTTCATACATAAAATGGAGATAATAATGCTTATAGTCATAAGGAGGCAGTGTAGCACAATGTATAGAGACAGGAAGATCTGAGTTCAAATCCTGCGGGGCGGCTAGGTGGTGCAGTGCATAGAGCACCGGCCCTGGAGTCAGGAGTACCTGAGTTCAAATCCGGCCTCAGACACTTAACACAAAAACTAGCTGTGTGACCTTAGGCAAGTCACTTAATCCCAACTGCCCTCCAAAAAAAAAAAAGCAAAAAAAAAACCTGCTTCTGACACATACTGACTGTGTAATCCTGGGAAAGGGTCAACATCCAGTGCTCCAGATAACTCTAGAAGTCAGTTGCAGAGAAGGTACTGACAAGCATTGGAAGAAGTTCCTCATCAGAACCTCCCTACTCTGATGAAGTCGCAGGTCTTATCCCCCTTCCCATACAGTCTACTTCACAAAGGCTGGTGTGAGATAAGCATTTTACAAGCCCTGAAAAATTATAAACATGTGAACTGTTATTTTATTATCAGTGTAGTAGTAGTGGATAGAGGAGTCAGCCTTGGATTTGGGAAGATCTGGGTTCAAATCATGCTTTTGACATATGCTGAAAATGTCACCACGTACAGTCATTTAGCCTCTTTGTGCTGCCAAGAAACTCTCTAAGCACGTTGCTAATCTTTATTGGTGAAGTGAACTTCCACACTGGGAATAACCCATGGCAGTGAAATCAGAACTCTGGACCTTCCTTCCCCTGCCAAATAAAATAAAATAACTGTTCTGGTTAACTGAATAACCACATGTGTTATTCATAGATGGCCAATTTCCTGTCTCAAAGACATTTCAGGGCCTTGGTTCATCTTTCTGAAAAATATTTGCCCTTCAATAACTCCAAAAGCCAGTTAGGATTTCAAAATGCTTTCAGGACATGAGTTTGAATGGCAGTTGTCATGGAAGAGATGTGTGGATGTATTTGGAGAAGGTCCAGGGGATTGGCCTGCCTCTTGTACCGACCCTTTGACTGGCTCCAGATGTTACTTTTTTGAGTAAATGGAGATCAGCTTGTGTACTTACCATTTGTGTCTTCCTACAAAAGCCATGCTAAAAGTGTGAAAATCACCTTTCTTATTTCAGCTTTATGCTAGTGTGTACTGTGGATGAATAAGGGTTTGTTGGGTTTGGCACCATGTAGAACAAAAAAGGGGGTGACTGATTTTTTTTTTGCATTTGACTCCTATCTCCCCTCTTCCCACCATAAAATGAATGCAGTCACACTATTTAGTGTATGTAGGATGACATTAAGTCTGGAAGCTGTTTGGTTTCAATGGGACAAAAGTAGGGAGTGGAAAGATGTTTTGTTTTGTTTTGGTTTTGCCCGCACTGGGAAGAGAAAATGAATGGCTAGCTTGAGAATTGTTCCATAGTTGGTATAGAAAATTGGCGGTTTTCAAAAGCGATGCAATAGTGAGGATGGGGCCATCTCAGGTCAATAAGAGATGGGGCAGACAGCAGACACTTGGAGGATGAGGAGATGAGTTAAAAAAGCCTCCTGGGATTTCCACAGCATACATCACTAAAGAACTAACTCAGGATAGCAGATGAAGCCGCAGCAGGCAGCGCAGACCCCACAGATCTTCCCCTGGTCTGAAGTCCTTGCTACCACAAGGTCTCTCCATCTTACACACTTTGCTGTTGGTTGTCTCATGTGGGGGGGGGGGGGTCGGGGCGGGGAGCTTTCTCCAAGCTCTTGCAAAGAACCCGAAGTGGAAGAGAGGAAATGAGACTGTTAGTAGATTAGAGAAGCCCTAGGTTCTAGTTCCAGATCTAACACTTATTAGCTCTATGATGTTAGGCAAGTCACTTAACCTCCTAAGGCCTCATTTCCTCATCTATAAAATGGGGACAGTATTGATACAATTACCTGTTTTGTTAAGAAATCAAAATATCCACGTGCACAAAATACTATGTAACCTTGAAGCACTAAACAGACACGAGTAGCAGTCACTATTACGGTTGTTATCATGTCTCCCTCTTCTCCCTGAGAGTCTCACACCAATGAGACCCTTAAGTTCTGGTCTGGTCTGATTGTTCATCTCCAAAAAGGCCATGATTAAGCCCTCTGGGGTCCCCACGTCACTTCGATCAGTGATTTAGCCCAAGCTAGCCCCTGCCTCTAGGGGTTATGGTCTTATTCCTCATTATAATGTGATACAGCTACTTTATTTTCCCCATATGAAAAATGGAGAGCAATCTTCCATACCTCATAGAAATATATAACTATAGGTTTAGATGTGCGAGGGGCCCTGGAGGAGACCTGCCCTGAACTCCTTACTGTACAGATGAGACTGAGTGTATCATATCTGTAAAATGCACAAGAGGTTAAGTGACTTGCTCAAGGTCACACAGATTGTAAGTAGGAGAGATGGGGTATGAACTCACATCCACTGACCATAAAAGCAGTATACTTTCTACTGTACTGTTACAGCATCTTTTGAATGAGAGTATATTTGAAGGTTTGTATAACGATATCCAATGTCAGAGGGTCATAGAATGTTAGATCTGGAAGATCATGTCTCCCTGGTGTCTACAGGATAGCAATCACTGGAGACATTGATCATTGGTTGATTGATCATCCAATGCAATCTTCTATTTTTACTTTTAAGTTATATTGATGCTTTTAGTTTTTATAAGACAACCATTTCTGTATAGATCCAGAAATATCACCTCCTCCCATTAAATCCTTACTTGTAATGAAGAAAAACAATTAAACAAAAGCAACTGACACAGTGACCAAGTCTGACAATGTATGCAATGCTCTGCCCCTGCAGGTCCCCCCTCCTCTGCCTAGAGGAGGAAGATATTTGTCATTATCTGTCATTATTTGTAATTATCTGAGGCTGAGATTAGCTATTATAAGCGCTACAGGTTTGGCTCCCATTTAGGGTACTTTCCATTTACATTATTTAAATATACATAAACACACACATATATAAATAATGAGCACTTGAAATCTTGACTGATTGATAGAGAATACATACATCCACACACATATTACATACAGTTGTTGTTTCAGTCCTGTCTGACTCTTTGTGACCCTATTTGGGGTTTTCTTGGCAAAGATACTAGAATAGTTTGTCCTTCTCCAGTTCATCTTACAGATGAGGAACAGAGGCAACCAGGGTTAAGCGACTTACCCAGGGTCACACAGCTAGCAAGTGTCTGACAGCAAATGTGAACTCCAGGCCTGGCCCTCTGTCAGGCATCCTATCCATTATAGCACCCAAGCTACCAGGCATTACACTAAACAAAAAGGATGCAAAAAAGGGACCCCCCCCAAAAATTGCCCCTGTCCTTAAAAAAATAACATTCTAAGGAAGAAGATAACATTCAAACAACTATGTAAACAGAAATTCTACAGTGTTGATGGCAGGTAATCTCAAAATGAAAGCACTGGAGGAGGGGAGGTAGATGAAGTGGTGTGGGAAGGAGACAGATTGGAGAAAATCTCCTGGGATTTAAAGTGAAGAAAGCCAGGGAAGCTGGGAAGCAAAGGTGAGGAGGGAGGGCATTCCAGGTTTAGAGGACAGCCCTAGAAAAGACACAGGAATTGTGAGCTCTTGTGTACAAGGGACAGAGAAGGCATGTGTCTCTGGGTCACAGAGTACATGGAAGGAAGGAAGGAAGGAAGGAAGGAATAAGGAGAATGGAAAAGTAGGAAAAAGATAAGGTGGGAATCAGGGCTTTAAATGACTCCCCCAAAAACTAAAAAAACAACAACTGTATGTAATATGTGTGTGGATGTATGTATTCTCTATCAATCAGTCAAGATTTCAAGTGCTCATTATTTATATATGTGTGCCTTTTCAGTGGGGGTGGGGGAAGGGAAGAATTTGGAAGTCAATTTAAAAAGAAAAAATGTTATAAATAAATAATATTTTAAAAATAAATGCCCCCCAAAGGCATTTTTCATTTCATATTGGCAGTAATAGAGAGACCCTAGAGTTTACTGAATAGGAAGGTGATGTGGACAGACCTGTGCTTTAGGAAAATTGCATAATGAAGGATGGATTGGAGTGGAGAGACCAACCAGAAGGCCACTGCAATAGTTCAAGTGTGAGAGGATGAGATCCTGCCCCAGGGTGGAGGCTAAGTGGGTAGTGAAGAAAGGATGTGTAAGAGAGATCATATTGGAGAGAGTGTGTGAGAGAAATCACAGGTGAAAGTCAAGGTTTCTGGTCTCAGTGACTAGAAGGACAGAAGTGCTTTCTATAGAAACTAGGAAATTTGGAAGAGGGCAGGGTTTGAAGGAAAGATTAATTGTTCTCTTTTGGTCTCAAGTTCTGTTTGCTTCACTCTGCAGCAAGTCAGACAAGGCTTCAACTCCTCCTTCTATAAAGGAAGAAACTGGACCCCAGGGTAGCAAGGTGTTGATGTTATACTCTAGGACTAGGTAGAAGGAAAGTAATAATAAGCCAGGTAGAATGGATTTCCTGCACCAGGAGAAAAACACATATTGAACTGAGACAGCTCTAGACATGTCTTTATTCCTGTTTATGACCAAAAAAATTTTTTCAGGTCCCTGGAAGGCAAATTGCTTGGTGACTTCATTGTTTAAATTTAGTTTTTGAGTTTTCGGGGATCGTTAAGACTGGAAGCAATAGCCCTTATAACCCAGGCTCTGTCACTTCTCATTATTTCCAGTGACAGTTTCAATTATCTCCAATCATCATTCCAGGCATAGGATGGAGAACAAGTCAGATGCTCCAGCACAGGGCCCTTCTCAGTGGACCAGTCACTATAAATAATACTGCTTTATATTTTTATGACAACGCTTTGGGGGTTTCAAAGCTCTCAGTATACATGACTTCACTTCATAGTCTTCACAAAAACCCTCTGGGGTAAGGTAGACAAGGTAGGTTTTCTTGCTCTCGTCTTACAAATGAGGAAATGCAGATTCAGGGAGGTTAATGATTTGCCCCCAATCATCTAGCCTCATGAAGATAAGGCTAGCCTCCAGCTCTTCTGATACTTAGTCCAGTGGTCTTTCCATAAGGCTGTGCTGCCTCCCCACCTTAGTCTTCCTGATGAGACTACCTGATTCACCAACAGTTACTCAGAGAGGCATCCAGGAAAAGGGGGGATGGACTCCCCAAAGTAGACAGGGCAAGTGATGTTAAACCACAAGGGGGCATGTTTAGGTCACTACTACTACCCAGTTTCTAGAAAGGGATCAAACATTGTCTAAACAGGTTTCCCATCCTGCCAGAAGTATCATTTGTCTTCCTGGGGTTCTTTGGTACTCATCTCTCTCTTGGCAAGAAGGTAGCTCTGGAGCCCCAATACAGGTAGGCACCCACCACTCAATGTGCTCATTGTCAGGCTATTTGTATCTCATTTACACTTGTTCAAGGTTTTAAAAATGCACCCAGAGCAGACACATGCAAGTTTTTGTTTTTGTTTTCCAAAAATTGGCCACATGATCCGAAATAGATATGTGTGAGATCCCAAGGAGTTTTAAAATAATTACTAGTTGCTATAAGCCAGCAAGCTAATCAGTTACATGGGCCAGGGAGTGTTTAGACTACTTTATGAGTGCTACCTAATGAAGAAAAAAAAATTTTTTTTTTTAGCCAAAAGAAAATCTGGACCGTGAGATCAAGCTTGAGGCCCTACACTTTACAATACTTGTTGGCTTAAGTGTCAAATTAGGATAGCCTACCTAGAGAAAATGACTGTTTGGACTCTTTCTACCTGCACCCAATCCCAAGTGCAGCCCCCAAGACAAGGACAGAAAATGGCCCACACGCAAGAGATTGCTGCGGTCCGTAAAGGGTGGCCAGCTCCCCTGCTCTCGTTCCACAGATTCTGATGTGTGGTCTTGTGAAGGCTGGAAAAAGGCATTTCCTAAAACAACCATCTTTCCAGACAGTTACTTGTTCTTCTCTAACAAACCCACACCGACCTGGAAAATATGTGGAATTCAGTATCCTTTTCAGCTTCTTGGGGAATAGAAAACCTTAAGGTGAGAAGTAAAATGCTTGTGTATTTCCCACCAGCCTGAAGGCTACAGGCTGTGATTTTTTTTTTCCACTCCCTTTCACGTGGGCCAAGTTGGGTGTCCTAGATTTCAAAGGACCTAGAATTCTTATCTAGATTGGCTCATTGGCCCAAGAAGCTTCAGGATTCTAGTTTTATTCTGTTCTGGTCTGCATCTGATACTCCCCAGGGTAGTGTGAGCTCAGAGAGAGCTATCACCCCATCAGTTTTCCTGTGCCTTCAGAGGAGTACAGAGGTCATCACAGGTCCATAGACTCACCAAATAGAATAGCAGAGCTGGAAAGGACCAAAGAGATACATTAGGTAAATTCTAACATTTAACAGATAAAAAAATTCTGGAGTCCCAACTTCTATGGGATGACCTTCCTGCCTCCCACATTATGTCCCTAGGGCTCTCCATCTCCAAAGCCGCAGGCAATCTTCCCTTTCAGCCCAGCTACTTCACCTTGACCTTCAGTCCAGATTTCTTTCCTTCTGGGACAAACCATCATCTTCATGGGATGGAGCCAAGAAGAATTGTAAAGGAGATGAAGTTGGTCTTTCCATCTTCACTCATACCCTGCTTTTCAGTCTTGTTCCCTAACCAGGACCACCTTGCCTCTTACCTTCTTTTTTTTTTATCCTTTTTTTTGCTTTTTTTTTTTTTGGAGGGGCAGTTGGGGTTAAGTGACTTGCCCAAGGTCACATGGCTAGTTTTGTGTTAAGTATCTGAGGCCAGACTTGAACTCAGGTCCTCCTGACTCCAGGGCAGGTGCTCTATTCACCTCGCCACCTACCCACCCCCTCTTATCTTCTTTCTGTGGATCGTAATAGAGTGTGCATTAGACCTAGATCCAGAGCCCTGGGTTCTAATTCCATCTTTTCCATTTACTAGCTGTGCAGCCATGACCAAATCACTTCATTTCTTTGGGCTTCCGTTTACCCATCTGTAAAGTGGAGGTTATACCTCAGAGGGCTGTTGCAAGATTGATGAAAGAATGAGTATGAAAGGGTTTTGCCAAGGACATACCAATAGAAAGTGGTAGCATTCTTGAACAGCTTTGTTCTCAGATGGTTATCAGCTTCCCAGGGATTAGCCTGGTACCTGGCCTGTGTGCTGGATTTCAATGAATGTTCCACGCTGTTGATGTACTAATCTGTCCTAAGGTATAAGTTTACTCTTAAAACACAAAAGAATGAATTTACTTTTTTTAATTTTTTTTGGAGGGGGGAAGGTGAGGCAATTGAGGTTAAGTGACTTGTCCAAGGTCACACAGCTAGTAAGTGTGTCAAGTGTCTGAGGCTGGATTTGAACTCAGGTATTCCTGACTCCGGGCTGGTACTCAATCCACTGTGTCACCTTGCCACCCCAAATGAATTTCTAATAGTAGAAATTGAGGCACCCTGATAGGTGATAAGGGAAATATTATAAAAACAGTTAGCATTTAAATAAAGCTCTCGATTTGCAAAGCACCTTACAAATAGTGTCTTATTTTATCCTCTCCCTTGGTGGTAGGGGCTATTATTATCCCTATTTCACAGATGAGGAAACTGAGGCAGACAAAAGTAAGCAACTTGACCCAGGGTCATATAATTAATAAATATGTGAGACTGCATTTGAACTCAGGTCTTACTGACCGGAAGTCTTTGCTGACTCACACAAATGCCTGGTATGGAGATATAACATATATGCACACAATCACATCAGAACTCATGGCGGGGAGGGGCACGACTAGGTGGCCCAATGAATAGATCATCGGCCCTGGAGTCAGGAGGACCTGAGTTCAAATCCGACCTCAGACACTTAACACTTGCTAGCCATGTGACCTTGGGCAAGTCACTTAACCCCAATTGCCCTCTAAAAAACAAACAAATGAAAAAAGAACTCATGGGGGACCTGTCTAGTCATAAAGCTGCTCCTGTGTGTTGTAGATGTGAGAGAGGCAGTATGGCACAATGGAAATAGTGCTGAATTTAGTATCAGTGACTGGGTTCAAATCCTGACTCCATCATTCATTTTAGACAAAACGATCAGCTCTTTTAGACAAATCATTTCATTTCTCTGGGCTTCAGTGTCATCATTAGTAAGGCAAGTGGGTTGGACCTGATGATCTCAAAGGTCTCTTCTACCGCTAAATCTGGAAAGAGCCTTTCTGAGGGAGTAGGTAGATTGGTGTAAAGTTAGGAAGTCGCTGTTAATCAATCATTGTTTAGCCATGTCTGACCCTTGCTTGGCAGAGATACTGGAGTGATTTGCCATTTCCGTCTCCAGTTTATTTTACAGATGTCCAAGGTAAGTAAGTGTCTAAGGCCAGATTTGAACTCAGGGAGGTGAGTCTTCCTGATTACAGGCTGGGTACTCTATTCACTATCAGAATTCAGAAGACCTGCATTTCAAATCCTGTCTCAGACTTTCACTGGCTATATAATCCTGGACAAGTCAAGTTTCAGCCTCAGTTTCCTCATCTATAAAATGGAGGTGATAATAACCACCTACTTTAACAGGTTTGTTGTGAAGATCAAGTGATTATTAGGTTATGTAAAGGGCATTGCAGACCTTAAACAGTATATCGATGTTGCTAGAGTGGGCGTGACCCTGTCTTCCCTAAGGGAGTGAACCACAAGCTTTAGCAAGTCCCATGCTGCAGGAAATGCTTCAAATAGGGGTTCAGTCTGTATGTCTGGCATTCAAGGACTAGCCTAGCTAACTTGGGAGAAATGCTTCAAATAGGGGTTCAGTCTGTATGTCTGGCATTCAAGGACTAGCCTAGCTAACCTTGGAGAAATGCTTCAAATAGGGGTTCATTCTGTATGTCTGGTATTCAAGGACTAGCCTAGCTAACTGGAGAAACTCATCATCAGTAAGTGATCAATGATCATCACCAGAAAGTTGATGACTGTGATCAAAATTTTCAGCCACAGAAGCTGTAGGGGAAGGAAACATGGTGGAAGAGCAGTGAACTCATAATGAGGGTCCCAGTTCTAATCTTAGCACTGTCAATTAGTAGCTGTGTTACCTTAGGCAAGAGTTTCCTCCTTGGCAAAATGAGGATATTGGTTGAGATCTCCAAGTTCCTTGGCCACTTCAGATCCTATGATACTATGTATATACTTCAAGATCACTTAAAAGGGCAGAGAAGAATTAAAATCTATGTTATGCTTAACAAAATCATAAATCCTAGAGATATAGTATCTGGATTCCAGACTATAGGGTATGACCTAAGCTCAAGCAAGAAAAAACAATCCTAGAGTTGGTTTCAAGTTGACTTGGGCAGTTAGGTGGTACAATGGATAGAGCATTGTGTTTATAATCAGACACTTACAAGCTGTGTGACCCTGGGCAAGTCACTTAACCCTGTTTGCCTCAATTTCCTCACCTACAAAATGAGTTAGAGAAGAAAATGGTAAACTAGTCACTTAAGTATCTTTGTCAAGAAAATCCTAAATAGGGTCATAAAGAGTGGGACAAGATGGGAACAGCCCAACAATGAGTTGACTTCAGTTCCACAAAGAGTAGTCAGATCTTTCAGTCATGTTAGACTTCACTGCTTCAGAAGCTTAAGGAGATGAAAAATGAGTCTCCAATCTCTCCTTAGTGTGGTACATTGTTGGGGAACCTCTTCTGTGCTAGGCTTTGTGCAAAGAATTCAGAGCATCTAGGCCCTGCCCTCTCCAGGTTGCCATTTCTAAGACCCCATGTAGCAACTCTGCCTACATGTATTAGCAGAAGGCCCAGGTCTCCTTTAGCCTTGGGGAATTTCTGTTTCCCGGTTTTCTGTTTTAATTTCTCTCTTTGATTTCATGAGTGGATGAGCTTAGGGTATTGTGGGTAGAGGTGGGGAAGTGAAAATAAGTGTCAGGTACAGACATTGACTGATCTGAGAAGAGTACAACAGTAAGACTGATTAAAGGTTAGAAAGAGAGTGGGGAGATTAAAGGAAATTATTAAAATTAAATAAGGTAAAGGAATTTAATAATAGCAATAACTGACATGTATAAGCAGCCTTATTGCCCTTTGAAAACATTGTTGCATTTTCAATCCTCACAGCAAACTATGTGAGGTAGGTAATAATTACATTAACCTCTTTGCAAACCTTCAAGTGCTAAATAAATGAATTGTTCAGTCATTTTTTAGTCATGTCCAACTCTTTGTTGAGGTTTTCTTGGCAAAAGTACTGGAGTGGTCTGCCATTTCCTTCTCCAGCTCATTTTTTGCTGATGAGGAAACTGAGGCAAACAGGGTTAAGTGATTTGTCCAGGGTCACACAGCTAGGAAGCATCTGAGGCAAGATTTGAACTCAGACAAATGAGTCTTAAAGACTTTGGGCTCAGCACTCATATTTATTGCACCTTCTAGCCGCATAGATATGGTAGTACATATATAGTAGTTATAAATAAATATTATATATTGAAATTAAATTATAATATTATATGTTATTATATTAAAATTATAGGATATGTAGCATTTATTTAATTTTAATATATAGTAGTTACCATTATTATTACTATTAATTCAAAGGCAAGGGACCGGAGGCTCAGAGAGATTTCCCCATGGTCATACAACCGTTAAGTGTTGGAGTCAAAATTTAAATCTAGCCCTCTGCTGATTTAGACTTAAGTGATAAGCATTAAAACTTAAAGTTTCAGGACCTCAACTGAGGCAGGATGGAAACAGACACATTCATCTGCACAGGATGAGAGGCTAGAGGGTATTTTGATAAAGCCCAAGCTCTGGGGGGTTAATGTGATAGGTCTCCAGCCTGATTCACTGGATCCACTTTCAATTTCCTGTTGTTGTTTTTTGTTTGTTAGTTTTTGTTTTAAAAAAAAACATACATGGGGGGGGGGGGTTACAGCTAAGGTAGCCCAGTGAATAGAGCACTGGTCCTAGAATCAGGATGACCTGAATTCAAATCCATTCTCAGACACTTGACACTTGCTAGCTGTGTGACCTTGGGTAAGTCATGTAACCCCCATCGCCTCACCTCCCCCTCCAAAAAAATATAAAATAAAAACAGAATAAAAAAAATCATCTTTTATAGAGGCAGGATACCCCAGTGCAACAGTTTTAAGACTTTTTGGTAAAGAACCTCTTAAAAATTATTGAGGACCCCAAAGACTTTTTTTGTTTATTTAGCGTCAAAAATCATTTTGTCCTCACAGACTCCCTGAGAGGGTCTAGAGTCTCCCAGGGGTCCCAGGACCTTCCTTGAGAACTCCTAGTCTAGTAAGTTCAATCCTGGGCTTGGAGTCAGGAAGGCTTGGATCCTGCCTCTACTTACTAGCTGTATCCCTCAGGGCAAGTTATAGGGCCACACACAGGCTTAGAACTGGAAGGGAACCTTAGGGTCATCTACTCTAACTTCATGTTATGGATGAAGGGACTGAGGCCCAGAGAAGTAAGTTCAGGGTCACACATATAATAACTGGCAGTCAGACTCACACTCAAATCAGGATCACAGTATCATAGAATTGCAGCTTTAAGGGACCTCAGAAACCCAAGGCTGGATATTCAAGACCTCCATTTTACGAATGAGAAGACTGAGGCCCAGAGAAGGTTAGGCAACTTCCAAGGTCACACAGATTGTAATTGTCAGTCAAGTTCAAACTCAAAACTGATGCTAAATTCAGGGTTCCTCCCACCACATTTATGTCTTAATAAATTGTGCCTCAGGCACCACTCTCAAACTCACCTTCCTGGGTCAGTGGAGGGATGAGATCACAGATCCTTTGATATCAGTGTTCACCTTCCCTGGAAGGCTTTATGGTTTCACTGAAACATTATTAGCCTTTGCTCTTTAACTGGAAAAAGCACCTGATAGTGAACTGATTTGTGCATGAATATTTTGAAATGTTGGCTTTCCCCGGTGCTTTCCAAACTGAAGCATGACCCAAACTGTAACAGATAATCCCATGAGGGCTTTTAGAGACTTGGCCTTGAAGTGAAGTTATGACTGATGCACAAAGGGTTAAGTGTCTGGTGGTGATCCTGGAAATTGTGGGAGAATGCTAAGTAGACATTTCCAACTTATGAATCCTTCCCAAGGATGCTGACCGAGGTTTCTGGGATGTGGCTTCTAATCCTGCCTGTGTCACAAACTGGCCCCAAAATCTCCGTTACATCACCTTAACCCAGCCTTGCAAACAAAGAATCATGATTTACCAGCATGTCCTTTCCCATAAGGATTCCACTAATTGAGCTGCTAGTAAAATTAATGCAACCAATGTTCCCAAGTAAGGAAGACTGTAGGCTCACATTTAAAGGTGGAATGTACCTTACAGTTCATCTAGTTTAATCCCCTTGTTTCAGAGATGAGGAACATGATGTTAGAAAGGTTAAGTGCCTTCTCTCCCAACTCTGGGGTGAATACTCATTCCACTATAACACACTTGTTTATTTATTAAAATTATCAACTATACTGAGGAAGAAGGCAGCTAGATGACTCAGTAGGTAGAGCACTGGGCCTGGAGTCAGGAAGACCTGAGTTCAAATCTAACTTGAGACACCTACTAGCTTTGTGATTGGGCAAGTCACTCAACCTCTGTTTACCTCAATCCACTGGAGAAGGAAAGAGCAAACCACTCCAATATCTTTGCCAAGAAAACCCCCCAGACAATATTGACCGGGGTCACAATGAGTATCAGACAACCAACCGAACAGTAACAACATACAGAGGGAAGGATCATTGGCTTTGGAGTCAGAGGACTTGGGTTCAAATCCCACCTTGGACACTTACTACTTGTGGGACTTATGCAAGTCCCCAGTTTACTTATCTGTAAAATAGAAATTATAATAACCCTGATACTTATTTCACAAGGTGTTAGGAGAATTAAATGAATGTAAAGCTCTTTGCAAACCTCAAAGTTATAGAAATGTCTGTCATTAGCATTGGTCCAGTCTCACCAGGTCCCTGTTTACTCCTGAGTGAAAATGCCATCGCAGCAGCTACTCCTGCTCTATGGAAAGGCTTCAGGGTTTCTTTCCCTTTGTCCCCTTGTGGTTATACTACAAGGCTGTGAAATTCTGAGATAAAAAGTATTGAGAAGCAAGAGAAATGTCATCTTTCTGGAACCACAGAGAGCAGCTCTGGACTGACAGAACAAAACCAAGCCACATGTCCTCTACACTCACAGACTTCTCTTCCCTCATACATAGCAGCAGCCAGGCCCTGAATGGCTCTTGTCTGATGTACTGGGGCAAGGGAGCTGGGAGAAAGGAAGGCACAAGAAAGGAAGGAAAAAGTTGGAATGACAGGATTAGAGGAATTTCAGTCTCAGCAGGGGGCCCTATTAAACTCCTTCCACTCTCCAGGTAAGAAGAGGCCCTTCTAACCAAGGATTTATTTACAAATGCTTTCTGTTCATAAATCCATTTCTCCACATCTCAAAGCTTAGGACCTAATTAGATTCACAGTGAATGGAAAAAAGGTGCATAAACTTCACAAGGTGTAAAATGCATACATTTCATTCAGAGAGCATTGTTATGCACCTACTCTGTGCCCAGCTCCTGTCATGTGGGATTTTTTTTTAAAAAAATCCATGAGACAAATGTTGCCTTCTTTCAGTCCATCAGCCACATAGCAAGCTTGACAACAAGCAAGGTTCTATGAGAGGCCAAGTGATGCAAAGATGAATAAGGTACAGTGGGTACCCCGCTAAACTCAAAATCTATTCAAGGAGAGAGACCAGGTAAAGTAACATAAATGCAACATAATTTATGTTACAAATTTAGGATCTGGGGATTACAAAGGGCTATTTAAGACTGAGGAAAGAAATATTACTCATGTCTGAGGGTAAAGAAATCAGGGAAGACTCTCTGGAGGAGGTAGGCAGCAGCTGACCTGGGCCTTGAAGAATATGTAGGATGTCAAGGGCAAAGAGGAAGGGGAAGAGAACATTTCATAATATTTTGCTTGTGTTTCTCTTACACACTATTTTTTACAATAGTTTTTTGCATATGTGTCATAGCTCACCTACTAAAATGTAAGTTCCAGGGGCAGCTAGGTGGGACAGTGAATAGAGCACTGTCCCTGGAGTCAGGAGGACCTGAGTTCAAATATGACCTCAGACACGTGATACTTACCAGCTGTGTGACCTTGGGCAAGTCACTTAACCCCAATTGCCCTGCCTTCCCCCCTTCAAAAAGACATAGATAGATAGATAGATAGATAGATAGATAGATAGATAGATAAATGGATGCGTGAATGAAAAAATAAATAAATTGTAAGTTGCAAGAAGGCCGGATAAACTTTAGCTCAACACCATTGGTGCTTAATCAGCTGGGGGCAGAGGGAGCAGCTAAGTGGCTCACAGCAATGACCCTGAAGTCAAGGGGACCTGAATTCAATGCCAGACAAATACTAGCTGTGTGACCCTGGACAAGTCACTTAACCCTAATTGCCTCAGAAAAAAGGGGGGGGGAATTCCAGGCTTGGGAGGAATGGTACAAACTTGAAAAACCATAAAAAACAATATCACCAAGTGCCATGATAATGTTGCCTAACACAGTGGAAGGTGGGGAAAGGGAGATATCTTTGTGATTGATTGGAAAGGTTCACGATCAGGCTAATTAGTAGCTAATCAATGAAGATTGCCACTTGTTAAATCTGCAGATTCATTGTTCATCTCAGTTTATGACCAAATGACTCCTGTTCAGGCTTTCTTAGGTGATGTGCCTGAGGCTGGCTGGTTTTCGTTCCCCAGGAGGCACAGCCACAATCCCTTTCACCTTAGGTACCCTCCTACACTGCTTCAGCCACCAAGAGCAGAGCCACCCTCTTAGAGTTTTGACTTGGTAGCTCAGCATAGGAATGTTGTCACCTATGTGGCTCCAAAACTAGTTTGGAAAGATGTGTCCCCAGTGTCCCAAGGAAACCTCTGTCAATTCCAATTAAGGGTTTTTCAAAGCACTTACTTCATTATAATTGAGTGATTGATTGATTGAAGTCTGGATTCTCTTTTCTGTGCTCCTCTTGTCTCGGTAGAATCTTATCTTATTCAGGGGTTAAGTTCTAAAGTCAACATGTAATTGAAATTATTTTTCATTTGAATTGAAATTTAAAATATAAATAAAATACTTTAAGAGAAAGTCAATATGTAAGGGTGAAAATCACTTTTGAAAAACTACTTTTCAAAATCCTGCAAATTTCCTGTAAAGTATAATAGCATTTTTTTAAAGAGTTGTATCTGGGTTGGCTAGAGGTGGCTCAGTGAATAGAGCACTGGCCCTGGAGTCAGGAGGACCTGAGCTCAAATACGGCCTCAGACACTTCACACACACACACACACACACACACACACACACACACACACACAAACTATCCATGTGACCTTGGGTAAGTCACTTAACCCCAACTGCCCTCCACAAAAAAAAAAAGAAATTCTATTGCTATCTTTTGTTTCTATATCACTTTCATTTCCAGACATATACATTGACCTTCTTCCATCTGTTATTATAGAGAAAAAAAAAGATACAGAGAAGGGGAGGAGCAGCTTAGCAAAACAAAGTAACATATAAACTAAGTCTGATAACATATGTCAC
>CM053596.1:196929680-196947462 GCA_028646575.1 Pseudocheirus occidentalis | reverse complement strand
AGTCCCTGTCCCTATACTTTCCTATATACATGTTGTTTCCCCTGAAAGAATATAAGCTCCCTGAGAACAAGGGCCATTTAAATTTTTTCTTTGTGTCTCTAGTGCCTAGCAAAGTGTCTGGTATATGGTTCGTTGTTCAGTCATTTCAGTCTTGTCTGACTCTTTGTGACCCCATTTGGAGTTTTCTTGGCAAAGATACTAGAGTGGTTTGCCATTTCCTTCTCCAGATCATTTTACAGATGAGGAAACTGAGGCAAGCAGGGTGAAGCCCAGGATCACATAGCTAGCAAGTGTCTGAGGCCAGATGAGTCTTCCCGGCTCCAGGCTCCGCGCTCTGTTACCACCTAACTACTCTCTGGCATATGGTTGGCACTTAGGAAATGGTGCTGATTGACCTCTATTAACATGACTTGCTACAGATGGAACCACGTTGTCTTTTAGTGATAACCATTCCTTCTCTAAATACAAACCAGACTGCTGGAATTATGGCTTTGTAAGGAACTAGAGTTCAGTTCCCTGGCTTCTGAAGACATCTTCCCTTTTAAAAACAGAGACAACATTTACCCTTATAGAATCATAGATCTGGAGTTGGGAATAGGGCTCTAGTCCAACCTCTTCATTTAATAGAAAATGAAACCAAAATGTTCTCTGGTTCTTTGGAAACTCTCCAACTTCAGCGAAGTGAAGCCCTGGGCCTGGAGTCAGGAAGACCAGAGTTCAAATCCAGCCTCATATACTCACTAGCAGTATTACCCTGGTCAAATCACTTAATTTCCATCTGCCTCAGTTTCCTCATCTGCAAAATAGGCATAATACTAGCACCTCCCAAGATTGGTGTGAGATAATAACTGTAAAGCACTTAGCACAGTGCCTGGCCCATAGTAGGAACTTAATAAATACACATTTCCTTCCTCCCTCCACAATTCTGGAAAGAGATAGACAAAGATTCAGCAACTCAAAGTTCACCTTCATTAGAAAGCTTTTGCAGACATACCCTTATAAATCCTCTTTATTCCAGTAATGTCTTCACACATATGTCTGTGATTCCACATGTCATAATTAGTTTGAAAAGGTGTAGACATTCTTCGTTCTTCCCAGGGTATTCATCCAAAGACATTTAAAGCTGGAAGGAAGCTTAATGATCATCTGTGCCAACCCCCTCATTTTATCAGAGAAGTTAAATGACTTGCCCACAGTCATGTAGGTTCTACGGCACCATACAGCCTGCTGTGTTACAGGCTCCTCTACCTCCTCACCATCCCATCCTGCCTCTAGGAAGGTGGCTCAGCTGTTTTACGTTTCAGTCTGTTTCTCCTTTTCTATTCAGGGCTGTCCTGGAACCAGAACAGCTCCATCGTTGTAAAATTTTCTGGGTGAGCATTACATCTAAGGAAACCATAAATGCTACAAATCAGGGATTGATTGATTCATTCAGTTGTCTGTCTGACTTAAGAAAGCAATCAAGAAGGTGTTAATTATGCAAATTAAGCTTAAAACCATGTCAGTGTATAAACTGCCCTGCTCCTGTCAGCCAGTTAAACATTTGCCAGCACACACCTGTCTCTATTAAACTATGTTTGTGTCACACACACACACACACACACACACACACATACACACACACGGATGTACGGGGACTATGTCCTCTCTTTCCTTCTTATTTTTCCAGTTTCTACCATAAGCTTGTGAGCACAATGGGGACTCAGTGTTGTTGACCAAATGGCATCCATTTCCTCTCATTCTGTTCCTTGTAGAGATGAAGAAAAACAGGTCACCAGCAGAATGATTAAAGCTCTCTGGTGCAATGAAGCTGGAACTTAACGGAACTCTGTAAAGAATAATATTTTTCTCTGTCTCTAAAAATCCCATGTGGGACTCCACTCCAGCAGGGTATCAGGCATTTGGCTTGCAGGTCTGAAGGACAGCCTGTGTGTAGGGTATATAAGGGGTGAGGGAGCAGTGGGGGCCCAAGACCATAGAAATTCTGCCTTTAATCTTTGTACTTTTGCTGTCTTGCTTGGTGGAGGACTTCCTACTTAGTGCACCTTGGGAACGTGTCTTGCTTGCCCAGTGGAAGTAGTCTGACCTTGGTGCCCAGGATCAAACCTCATCAGCACTGGAAATTTCAGTGCTCGCACGGCATGGTGCCCTAGTACAGGGGCTTCAGACACATGGGCTGAGTAGACACAGCTCTTGTTCCGAATGACTTTACCTGGAGGTGATCTCTTCCGCCAGGCTGACTTTGACATTAAAAATGGATGAGGCTGGGGACATTTCCCACCCAAAGCTCAATGGGAAGTGGCAGGTGTCAGATTTGCAAATTTCTCACTGTAACTCACAGGCTTCTGCTGATGGGGGACTTGAAGGCTCCAACCTGGAAAAGCTCCAAACACAAACATTGACAGCTTACTCAGGAATGAAAAAGACAAAAAAGACCCAAATGTGACAATAACAAAAGAAATAAAACAGGGCGAGGTTGTATGCTGTGGTACAACAGCTAAGAATCGAAAGATATGGGTTCTGAGGGTCATGGCTCAACTTTGTGACAAGGAGTTAACTGAATTAAACAGAGGGGTTAAATCATTTAGCTTGACTGGGCCTCAGTTTCTCTTATTTGTAGAATGAGGGGTTGGACTAAGTGATCTCTGTAGTCTCTATCCCTATGATGTTGTGAGGAGAAAAAAGCCTGGCAGAAAAGAAGATGGGGCTAAGGTTGAAATCTCAGTCCAAGTTCCTAATTTGGATATTTCAGTGAATCTATAATTCCATCAATTCTTTCCACTAAGGCATCTGACAGTCCGTCCGTCCAAAGCTTCTCATCCTTGTTGTCTTGCTATAAATCTTCCATAGAGGATTTTCCAAACATCTGAAGACCTTCTTCCACAAAAGGTGCTCTTCGCCCTTTGGGGTTCATAGACCCCTTCGGCTGCTTGGTGAAGTCTGTGAACTTCTTCCCAGAATCGTGTATTTAATGCATAAGATAAAAGACATAGGGTTCCAAAGAACAGCTTCTTGGCTTCCCTGGCTTTCTTCGAGGCCCACCTAAAACCTCACCTTCTACAGGAATCCTTTTCCAGTCCCTCTCATTCTAGTGCCTTGCCTCTCAATTTTTTTCCTGTTTATCCTGTATATGGCCTGTCTGTACGTATTTGTTAGCTTGTTGTCTCCCCCATAAGATAGTGAGCTCCTTGAGGGCAAAGGCTGTCTTTTACTTTTCTTCAAATTCCTATTGCTTAGCACTTAGTAGGCAATTAATAAATACTTGACTGACTGATTGAAATACAGTTAATCAAAAGATTCAAAAACCAAGCCTGCAAACCTCAGGTTTTGACATTTCTAGGCTTTTTGACATTTCAGCGCACCATCATAGCATCTACGGATCTACGGATCTCAGGGGCCAAGGGATAACAGTTCCTCACATGTCTGGTCCACCTCCTTTTCTGATCACACATTTCTTTGATGATGTCTTTATGCCACTTCTTGCGCCTAAATTTTTGGTGTCTCAATGAAGATTTAAATAAATATCTATGCATACTTTGCAACTGTGCCTCTGGTCTTCTCTGCCCCTAAATCCCAAAACTGAGAAGGGTAAAGGGGGACAGACATGGGTGAGTTATATATTCTGTCCCTGCAGACTTGAAGTTCTAGAGATTAGAGAAGAAGGGAAGAAGAGGAGGATGACTTGTAGGGCGGAGAGAATTTCTTTCCCGTTGGTGGAAAGAAGCAGAGGGTGGACACCAAAAGGAAAAACTTCAGGCAGAAAATTTGGTCATTGTTGTTGTGTTCTCCCGCCCCCACACTCCTAGCCGCAAGTCCATGCTTCTTGCTGGGAGGAGTAATCAAGATTGGGATGGAGAGTTCCTGAGTTCTTCACGGAGGGACCGGCCCTATTGAACGTATGAGCCGAATGTTGGTTGGGATCTTTGTCTGCTCAGAGGAAGAACAGACATGGGGACACCAAGCAAATTTAGCTCTGCCCTTTCTAGACCTCCTGGGCTTAGCGTGACACGTGTACTATTTGCAGGAAGCCTGGCTATAGGAAAAGCTGTGGCCGCACGGCAGACGTTTAATTATGTATTATTTATTCCTTTTATTGATTCCCTGTAAAGAGTGAAACACAATGTGCAGTATCTGAGCTTGCCTGTCTGCTCCTGTGGGGAACCAACTCTATTATATCAAGGTCATGTATCTAGGGCTCTATAAAATCTAATAAAGTCTGGGGAGAGGCAGAGTTTCTGGGAGGTGGGAGTTTAGAGCTAATTCTAATTGGATAAATCTGTACTAAACCTTAATCAACAATATGGCACGTACACCTGAAGAAAGATAGATCTAAGGGAGAAAAATGTGCTCAGTCTCTGAGAATCTGCCACTCCGATTTATTAAGTTGGAACTTTTAATCACTGGTTTGTTATGGTTATTGACTCCAGATTTATATATCCGATTCAAATTTCTCTTTTCAGAAATTGCCAACTGCTTGATGGACACCATTTAGATGTCCCGTTATCCAGCATGGAACTTATTATCTTCCCCTTCTCTTTACTTGAGTTTAGCACAGTGGATAGAGGGCTGAACTCAGAGCTGCTTCAATTTCTATTTCTGACATCATGGCTGTGGGACTGGGAACAAGTCACTTAACCTATCAAGTCCTCTAGGCAACTCTCTAAGTCTACAAATTTTAGAGAAGGTGCTGACCTGCTTTGGCAAAAGGTGTTTCCACATCTGGGAGTTCCCTGTATCAAAGAAATCACAGGTTCACTTCCTAACCCTATCTCTTCACTCCCATTGCCTGCCATCCTCCTTCAGGACCTCAACATTTCGCTTCTGGATTATTAAAAGTATCCTGGTCTCCTGCCTTCCTATTCCACCTGTCTCCAATCCATTCTCTTCACTGTTGCCAAAAGTAGATTTCTAAATCACACATCTGCTATGTCACTCTCTTGTTCAAAAATTCAGTGGTTCCCAAGTATTTCTAAAATTAAATGCAACCTTCTTAACCTCGCATGTATAGCCTCTCTCAAAATATTTCCAGTCTACCTTTCTGAACATTTTATATGAATTTTGTTGTTTCAGTCATGTCTGACTCGTTGTGACCACACTGGGGTTTTCTTGGCAAAGATATTGGAGTAATTTGCCATTTCCTTCTCCAGCTCATTTGACAGATGAGGAAATTGAAACAACCAGGGTTAAGTGACTTGTCCAGGGTCACATATCTAGTAAGTATCTGAGGCCAGATTTGAACTCAAGAAGATGAGTCTTCCTGAATCCAGCATTGGCCCTCTATCCATTGTGCTACCTACTTGCCTACCCCTCATATACTCTATATTCCAGTCAAACTGACTTATATACTGTTTCCTGAATTTGACATTCCATTTCCTGCATTTTCCAAGGTTGTCCTCCATACCTGGAATATACCCTACCTTAGAATCCTTAGCTTCCCTCCACGCTCAGCTCAGATGCTACTTCCTACTTTTCTTCTCACCCTACTTGTTCATGCTCTATCCCTTCTGAAATGATCTTGTATTTATCCAATGAATATAGTAGATCCATGAGGGCAGTGACTATTATTCACTTATGTCTTTGTATCTGTGTGATCTGGTACAGTGCCTTGCACATATAAGGTACTCAGTGGATGTTTATCAAACTGAAATGAATTGACCTTAAGAAACAAGTATTATGATAATATAATATGGTCTGTAACAGGGAACTTCAATTATTCTCACCAACTACCAAATTCAATTGTTTGTGCTCTTCCAAAGCAATGCATATGTTGCTAATATAGAGATATGACAGTTTTGGAAACTGTACAGCATTTTATCATTATTATAATTTTTGTACTTTCTATGTGTTGGTGCCCTGATGCAAAACATTGGTCACCCACCTCACCTTAGTTAGATTTCTCCATAGCAGCCAAAAAGGATAATCAGTCCTGGGATTCCTTAAGAGAAGAATTGTAAGTCTAAGACATATGCTTTAGGAAAATGATTTTGATAGCTGTGTAGAAGGGGAGACTGGAGATAGGGAGAACAGATAAAAAACCCCATTTTTAGTAGGTCAGATAAAAGGTAATAGGATTCTGAAGTAGACATGATGCCACCTATTTTGTGGTAAGTGAAGTCACATATATAAAGGCTCCTGTGGACAGCTGGGAGTGAGGAATTTTCTATCACAGGGCACCTTGCCTAAGACATACAAGTGGCTTTTCATGGCTTTGACTGAGGGTTTTGGAGCAAGTGTATGATGAGTTTGGCAAGCATTAAAGGGAATGACCATCTCAGAAAACTCTCTGGAAGAAGTATGTTATAGTAGAAAGGAGACTGGTTTTAGAGACAAAAGACATGGTATTGACTCAGCACTGTTACTAATCGGTCATTTCATTTTTCTGGGTCTAACTTTTCTCATCTATAAAATGGGGTAGATGAACATGTTGGTATAGCAAGCCATTTTATTTTTCTGTATCTTAGTTTTCTCATCTATAAAATGGAGGTAGAAGGGGGAAGGTTGACTAGATGGTCTGTGAGGTCTTTTCAAGCTCTAATATTCTGTGATTCTTTGAGTGAGTTTATTAAACTTTTGGAGTTGGTGGGAACTCTGAATAGTCCTATCCTTTGCCTCTAATTAAGCTTTACTTAAATCAGTCCCCTGTCTCCCCTACTCAGGCCAAAAAAAAAAAAGGGAAAAGGGAATATTACAATATCTACAATGTTCTATCCATGCTAAATCAGTTCTGATGGTCTGGGGGGAAAGGGGGTAGTCAGCAGTCCTCAGAATAGGTTTCCTGGAGGAATGAGTCTTAGGAAGGTATCTATGAGGAAAAAAAACGTGTAGGTTTTAAATTGATTGAGAAAGTAATGTGTTCATTCAAGTACGATGCTGAGCCCTGACTATATATGCAGATTCTGTTGTGGGTGACAGGTGCCCTGATTTTCACTGAGACAGAAAACTACCTTGTTTAAGCTCAAGGGAGAAGAAACAAAAGGACAGTAGGGGCAAGAGGGAAAAAAGGAAAGACAGGAGGAAGAAGAAGAAGGGGAAGAAGAGGATGAAGAGGAGAGAGAGAGTAGAGAAAGAGGAGAGAAGAGACAGAGACAGAGAGACAGAGAGAGACAGAGAGAGAGAGAGAGAGAGAGAGAGAGAGAGAGAGAGAGAGAGAGAGAGAGAGAGAGAGAGAGAGAACACATTTAGTGAGATGGAGCAGTATAGTTGACCCATGATGGCTTCAGTTTCTGGACCCTGGACCCTAGACCCTAGGCTGCCTGTACCAATTTAATACACTTCATTCAGCTGGTAGAGATCAAATGTAGGGATTTTCATTTACTGTCCAAGAAGCTAAAATAAGGAATGAACTGGATTTAACTTTTGGGCTTCGGACAATTCATTTTTTTTTAAATGTTGGAAGAAAATCTCCTTGCTCAATCTCATTTCTGGGGAGAGAACCCTTGCTCATCAGTCTTATTGAACCTTTTGTCTTCTGGAGAGTGTCATCTGTGGCAGATCCATCTGGACTTTTACACTTATTTTCCAAATGAATTTGCCAGGAAGAACATGGTCAGATTTAGAAGCTAGGAAAGCAGGAAAGAATTTGTACTCAACTCAGTTTATCTCTTGTTGCTGAATTCAGGGAACCTGACTGAAAGTTTTGGAATAAGAAAATGATGGGGCTGGCAAGGATTAAAGGGAATCATCACCTCAGAAAAAACCTGGAAGAAGCATGGTGTGGTGGAAAGAAGACTGGTTTTAGAGCCAAAAGATACGGTATCAACCCAGCTCTATTACTAGCAAACCATTTCGTTGTTTCAGGTCTCAGTTTTCTCATCTATAAAATGGCATAGATGAATATGTTGGTGCTCACAGACATCAACAAATGTTTATTAAGCACCCAGTGTGTGTAAAGCATTGTGTCTGGTGCCAGAGAGTTAGGAAGATAAATAAAAGCGATCCTCCTTCATCGGGCTCACAGGTCTGTCTCCTGTCCATGCCTTTAAACACAATAGAATATTTACACCATCCCAGGAAGTTGCAAATCTGTACTGTGATAAAGAGCTCCAGAGAAGGAAATTGCCCAACCTTCTCTGGACATCTCTTCCACTGAGAGACAACCCTGCTGCCTCAGATCTCTACCTTATTGCCTCCCTTAAATCCCTTATGTTCCAAGGGGCTTCTGGTCTTGTTCTTTCTGGAGATGGGAATGGCTGACCTTCAAAATCTTGAGGTTGCTCCTTGATTATCTCTTTTCCAGAATAAATAACATGGATAATGAATAAATAGATAACTTTTCTTTTCTCTCTTGTCCCCTCCCTTCCCTTCCCTTCCCTTCCCTTCCCTTCCCTTCCCTTCCCTTCCCTTCCCTTCCCTTCCCTTCCCTTCCCTTCCCTTCTCTTCTCTTCTCTTCTCTTCTCTTCTCTTCTCTTCTCTTCTCTTCTCTTCTCTTCTCTTCTCTTCTCTTCTCTTCTCTTCTCTTCTCTTCTCTTCTCTTCTCTCTCTCTCTCTCTCCCTCCCTCCCTCCCTTCCCCTCTTCTTCATCCCATCTTCTCCCTTCTACTTCATAGGGCTCTATCTTATCTCTTTCCCTTACTTCAAAACCAGAGGTTCAATCAGGAAAATGTAGCAAGCTTCTATCTTAATAAATATTTAATTGGTTTTAAAAAGAGTTGTCATTCTGATTTACGGTGGGAATTATTACAATCTTCATAAACAGATTAGAAAATTATAGTCACAGATCATGCTGTTGACTTTGATAAAGCAAAAAGGAAGGGGTTTTTTTTTAATGGTGGGGATGGGGGTAGGAGGAGCAGGTCTGTCAAAGAGTAGCCTGCAAATAAGGCTGCTGGATATTCAAGGCCATATTATAGCCTCATTCAATCCAATTCCAAAAACATTTATTAAGCACCCATTATCATGTGTCAGACACCGTGCTAAGTGCTATGGATACAAAAGAGGCAAACGACAGTTCCTGTCTTCAAGGAGCTTACAATCTAATGGAGATTTAGATTTAAAAGGGACCTTGGAAATCACCTAGTCCAGGTCTGTGAACTTGTATTTTTTAAATGTTTAAGTGTTTTTAAATGTTTAGATTTTAAATGCATATTTTAATGTTTTAAAATATATTTTAAATGTTTAAGTGTTTTGATAGTTGTATTTCAAAGTAATTGCTTTCTTTTGTAATCTTGTGTACTTTATTTTCTGCATTAAAAATATCACTTTGAGTCTAGTCTTCACCAGACTGCCAATAAGCTCCATCCACACAAAAACAGGTTAAGAACCCTGAGTCCAACAACCTCAGTTTACATCTAAAGAAACTGAGCCCCAGAAAGGGAAAGTTACTTGTTCAAGGTTATGTAGGTAGTAATAATTCAAGGGGGGAATTTGGACCCAGGACCTTGGACTCTAAACCCAGTGTTCTTTGATCTGTCCGATAAAATTGTGAATTTTCCTTGATGTTCACTTTAGTAGAAACTCCATAGTTAGTTTAGTAACCTCTCTAAGCCTTAGTTTCTTTATCTTTAAAGTAGGAATAATAAGAGCACCTTTCTCTTAGGGTTATTGTGAAGGCCAACTGAGATAATACATGAAAAACACTTTGTAAACCTTTTTAGTGCTATATTAGAAATGTGAGCTCTGTGATCGTTCTTAGCTTAAACTCAGTACTGGTCCTGCTTGTTTCCTAGGTTTCTTGGGAAAGATGAGTAATAGAGAATAAAAGATCTCAAAATCGTGGCTCAGATCGACAAGTACATAACATTTAAATAAGCTTCACCTGTCAGTCTTGTAGCTAGAAGCCAAATGGACGAGTCCATCCCCATTCAACTGTCACAAGTCCACATATGGACCTCATAATATTTGCCTTGTAATTATTCACCCTGAGCACACCTGATACACTCCTAAAATAAACTAGACCAAGCTAAAAGGAAATCAAATTGTGGAATTTCCTGAAAATAAATGAGTTCTGCTATGCCGTCTTTTTCCTCTTGAAATTGGTTTTTCACACAAATATATAGAAAGGGGACAAGTTCTGATACTTCTGCTATAGGCAGATACTAAACTTCTGAAGGCTAGATGGGGAGGTCAGGAAGAGAAAGTAGTGGGGGAGAAGCTGCATGTTATAATGGGAAACATCCAAATACAACAATTTGGAAGGTTTCAAGATCTTCTGGATGCTGTCTGCCAGGGTGATTTAGAACAGGGAGAGCAGACCTTTGGACCAGTGGTGTTAAGCTCAAATTAGGTATGGGGGCCCCTAAGCCATACAGAAGGATCCTTAAGGACCACATACTGACTTAGGAAAACATAGGCATATGTATGCATGCATGCATGCATGTATGTGTGTATAAGTGTGTGTATACCCACACATATACACATAAACATATATACATACACACATACACACATATTATGTGTTCAATGCACATGCATATATGTTTGTATATTGTGTATATTTGTGTGTATATATTAATATGCACACATTAAAATCACACATAAATATCAGATAGGATCTACCTTTTAATCTAGTTTAGGCCACATTTGGGAGTGTTGTGGGCTCTTTTTGGTCATGTTTTTGCCACCTCCCCTTTAGACTATGAACATCCTTAAGACAATTAGGCTGGCAGCTAGATGGTGCAGTGGATAGAATGGTGGTCTTGGAGTCAGGAAGACTAATTTTTGTGAGTTCAAATCTGACCCCAGACACTTACTAGCTGTGTGTCCCTGGACAAATCACATAATCCTGTTTGCCTCAGTTTCTTATCTGTAAAATGAACTAGAGATGGCAAGCCACTCAAGTATCTTTGCCAAAAACAACCCAAATTGGAGTCATGTAAAGTCGGACACAGCTGAACAATAATATATAGAAATCTATGTGTATGTAGCACACAAATGAATACAGGGTGGTTTGGGAAGGGAGAACAGTTTAGAGTTGGGGAAGGGGGGAAGGATCAGGAAAAGTGTTTGAACTGAGTTTTAAAGGAATCAATGGATTTTAATGGGTGAAGGTGAAGAGGGAGTACATTGCAGCCAAGCCATTACAAAGTCAGAGTTCGGATATGGAATGTGTATGTAGTGTGTGTGTGTGTGTGTGTGTGTGTGTGTGTAACAGTGATCAGGCCAATAAGGCTGGATGGCAGAGTTTGTGGAAGGGTATAATGGATGAGAAGATTGGAGAGATGGGAAGAAGCCAGATTGTAAAGAGTTTTAAATGTCAAACATTTGTTGTTGTTCATTTCCATCGTGTCCAACTCTTCATGACGCCATTTGGAATTTTCTTGGCAAAGATACTGGAGTGGCTTGCCATTTCCTTCTCTATCTAATTTTACAGATGAGGAAACTGAGGCAAATAGGGTTAAATTATGTGCCCAGAGTCACACAGCTAGTAAGTGTCTGAGGCCAGATTTGAACTCATGAAGATGAATCTTCTTGACTCCAGGGCCTATGTCCCATTCATTGAGTCATCTAGCTGCCCCAAATGCCCCAAATTCCATTCACCATGGAATTTGAGTTTCCTGTTCTTCCAGAAGATTCTGGCCTGTTGAGACCATGGTCTAATTTGTCCTATCTGGTATCTAGAAGGGATGGTATTTTTCTGGAAATAGTATCCAGGACACACTCAAACCCCACCCAAAATAGGAGTTTTTATTTCAAACTCTCATACTAGCCATGAAACTTTGAGTAAGTTGATTCATCCCTTTAAACCTCAGTTTTCTCATCTGTAAAAAAGAGATAATACTTGCACAGGGTTTTAGTAGAAGATAAGGTCTTGAAATTTGCATCTAGCTACCCAAATCAGGGATGAGAGGTCCCTTTATTTGACAAAACATGATCTTTTCAGACAAAAACTGGAAAGAAAAGTTCTGGGATATCAGCTATCTGTTCCTGGCCAAGTTCTCCTGACCAAGTTCTTCCTGGCACATTGACTCTGACTCTAACTCTCCCTGACCAGGAAATAACATGTGTAGGCATCAGACTAGGGTGGAGTGAGCACTTTGATTTAAAAATATTTGAATTGTAACTGATCAGAGCAGCTCATCAAAAACTTAGTTCCAACATGCCCTACACTGAAAACAGCTCAGTGTCTTCGTTACTTATACAAAGTCTGCAAGGGTCAGACATAGGGATGTGATGGGAAAGGAGGAAAAGAGTCTCTGGAATCAATAGAAAGGGTACCAGACTAGGTAGAAAGATAGTTCTGTTCTAATCCCATCTTAGTTGCTTTCTAGCTATGAGTTCTTGGGTAAATTATTTTCCTTCTCTGTACCTTAGTGTCTTCACCTATAAAATGAGATCAACAGCCTGGATAAACTGGCTGGTCTATCCAGCTTTAGAGAGCTGGATCTATGAGGTCTATCTCAGGTCTATCCTGAGAGGTCTATCCCAGCTTTAGATCCTTTAATTGTGTGATCTTAGTCCCCCATCCTTTTACTTACAGATGGAGAGATCAATCCTCAGAACAACTAACTCAATTCCATGATGAGTCTGTGGTAAAGACTGAAATTACACTTGAATTTCCTGGATTTAGTCCTGGTACTTTATTCATCATCATTAAAGCAAAACAGGTAGGGACAACCTTCCCAGACCAAGCCCAGCAAAGTCCAGGCCAAGAGCAAGAGTTTGCAGGCTCAGTCACTGCTACTCCCTGTACTGCCAAAACTGTATATAATATTCCCAAAAGGTTGTCCAACTTCCCTTTGGAGAGTTCTAATCTGATGAGTTGAGCAATAAGAAGGTTGCTAAAGTTTGGATATGCCATTTTCTGTCTGCCCACATGCCCTCCTCATTCTACTCACCATGGAATTTGCATTTCCTGTTCTTCCAGAAGATTCTGGCCTGTTGAGACCATGGTCTAATTTGCCTTATCTGGTATCTAGAAGGGATGGTATTTTTCTGGAAATAGTATCCAGGAAACACTCAAACCTCACCCTAAAGCAGAACTGCAAGCCAAAAGCAACATGGAGAAGCAAAAAAGCAAGTAATTTATAGTCACTTTAACTATTTCTATCCAAAAGCAACTGTAGGGTATTATAGAAGAGATCTTGGATATTTTCTTGTTTTTGTATATTGGAAAGGAGACTAGCCTGGGAGTAGGAGGTAAGTCAGGGCTCTAATACTTACTAATTTCAATGATTACAAATTAAATGAGATAACATATGCCTAGTGATGGAGGAACCACTTGACAGAACTACCATAAGCTGGAGAGTTGCACCATTCCATGTTCTACACCCAGACATGCAGTTTTTAGAATAATGCATCCTAGGGAAATCTGGCCTCTATTTAGGCCAGGGAATTAGGATCCCCATTCTCTCACTCAATGACTCATTGAGCCCCCACCCTAAAGTCCTGGGGATAGTGTTACTTTATGACTCAATTCTAGGACTAGTAAGAAAAGAGAGAGTAGGAAAAGAAGAATCTAACGTATGCTATAAATCAGGTTTGGAAGAGGTAATTCATTCCTACTCACAAAAAGTAATGTGAAGCATGAAAAGAGTCATAGCATACATTACAGAACAAATGAAACACAATTCAGTAGCAACTTATAATTACTGGTAAAATTGGTTGGGAGACTAACAGTAATTCTCACCAGAATATGGAACAGCTTTATAACACTGTTAATTAGGCATTTTGCATTTCATCCCAGCTTTTCATTGTTTGAGTGACCTTGTTGATAAAAATGAGCTGGACATAGCCCCTGTCCTAGTGCCGGACAAACTCTAATGCCGTTCCAGTAGACACCATAACTGTGTTAGTATATACTGCTGCTGCTGCTGCCACTGCACCAGGGGATGATTGGATCATTACAGTCACAGACCTCTAGACTGGCTGGAATGCTCATGAGGGAGTCTAGGTACTTTCTTCTTGGAATCCTCAGCCACACTCACAAAGAGATAGGGATGGCCGTGTGCTCCTGGCCACGTAGTGGATAGATGGGACATAAGGAAACTATCTTCCCTCTTAGCTTTTAGGACCAAACTTAAAATGGTCCATGTATAGCCAGAAATAAGGGTGACAGAGGGGTAGGTCACCCCTTTTATATATCCACTGATTTCTAGTCAGAAGCTAATTGGGAAACTCTTCATCATCTCCTATGACAAGGCTGAGACTAACATAGCTGGAAAAAGGCCAGAGTTCCCATATGATCAATGGAACCAAGCAGGGAATGTTTATGTATGCTTTAGGGAGTTACCCCCATAGGTCAATAACCCTATGATACATGTATAAACACTTTGTAAATCTTAAAGGACTCTATAAATGTTAGCTATTGTTATCCTTACCATTATGGTTTTTGGTGTTATTTTGAGTACAATGGTACTTTGACTTACGAATTTAATTTGTTTCGTTACTGAGTTCGTAACTCAATTTGCTCATATATTAAATCAGTTTTCCCCACTGAAATTAATTGAAATGCCATTAATCTGTTCCAGATCCGATCCCAAAATACCCACCCCAGTATTTTTTGTTATGTGTTTTTAAATAAGAAAAAGTATTTATAAATAACAAATATTGTATAAAAATATAATAAAAGAGAATGTAAAGAAATAAACTGGTTTTATAAAGTATGTATTTACCTTGGATATCAGATTACTGGAGCTAACAGAAGATATTGGTGGAGGTGGAGGGTGGAGGGTGGAGGAGACAGATGGAGGAGGTTAGAGGAGTTTTGTTTCCTGCTCTTTCCATCACATTCGTTCACTTACTGCACTCTTAATGCTACACTTTATCCCTGAACTTAATTGCTACAATATCTTTTTTACTTTCACTTAACTTTATTTTCTTCACCGGCAAGGTAAAGATGTGGACTGAAGGAGTGAGGTGCGGGATGCTTGATGGACATTGGGTTGTGGCATTCACTGCACCAACTAGCGGGGGCTTGTACCTCAAATTTTGGCTCGCAATTCAAAGCAAAAAATCGACCAAATGACAACTTGTATCTTGGAAATCTCATAAGTTGGTGCACTTGTATGTCAGAGTAACACTGTAAGTCATAACCACTGCCACTCTCCTACCTCCCCTTAGCTCCAGATTTATTTACAATAAAAAGATAATACATGCATGACCTACTTCACAGGGTTTTTCTAAGAAAAGTGTTTTGTCAAAGCACCATATGTGTGTTGTTGTTGTTATTATTATTATTATTTAGCATAACATTCCTTTTTTCATCTACTAGACCTAAATCTGGAAGGAAAATTAGAGGTGATCTAGTCTAAATCTCTCATTTTATATATAAGGAAACCAGATCCCAAAGATGTTAAGTAATTTCCCTAAGTTCACATCAATTTGAGTGGCAGAGGATTCAGACCTAGTTCCTTTAATTCCAAATTCAGCATTATTTGTTTCTTCCTTTTGAAAATTACATTCTTAGCATTATTTCCACTGACATACTAGGGAAACTGAGTCCCACAGACATTTGGAGGCTGCTGTGGTTTAGCAGAAAGAGAATGGAGTTTGGAATCACAAAACTACAGTCAGAGCCTGCCTTTATTACTGCTCCCTTTGTGACTTTGGGCAAAAAAAAAATGACAACCTTTCTGGGCCTCATTTTCCTAATTGTCACCCTGGAGCTAGAAGGGACTTGATTGGCTCTATGGTTCAGCTCTGCCATTTTATAAGTGAGGAAACTGAGACCTAGAGAAGAATGAGAAGTCGCTGAGTTGCCCAAGGTCCCACAGCCACATGGACTGAGCCAAAGGCCAATCAGAAGGAGACTGGACTTGGAAGATGTTTCCAGCTCTAAATCTTATACCTCACCCGCCTGTGGTCATATCATTAGTCGGTATCAGAGCAGGACTAGAACCCATGTCTCTTGGTTCTCTGACTAGGATGCTTTCCGGGACACCAGGTCCAAGTCTTTGTTTGCCCTTGGTGCAATGCAGTAGAAGCTGTCTAGGGCAGGGGTGGGGAACTTGGAGCCTCAAGACCATATGTGGCCTTTTAGGTCCTCAAGTGTAGGTTTTTGACCGAGTCCAAGTTTTATAGAACAAATCCTTTTATTAAGGGGATTTATTCTGCAAAGTTTGGATTCTGTGGCCTTGAGACCTTAGGGTCCTCATCCCTGGTCTAGGATGTTCTAATGGGGATTCTTGGTTAGGTTTGGATTGGAATAAATGAACTCTGAGGTTCCTCTGATATTCTTGTTAACTTTTTTTTTTTTTTTTTTTGCTTTTTGGAGGGCAGTTGGAGTTAAGTGACTTGCCCAAAGTCACACGACTAGTAAGTGTGTCAAGTGTCTGAGGCCAGATGTGAACTCAGGTCCTTCTGACTCCAGGGCCCGTGCTCTACTCAGTGCGCCACCTAACAGAGAGCTATTCCTTTTGCTCTCCCTCCCTGCTCTCCTCCTCAAAGTACTTTATCTTATATTAAAAATATAATATAATACAAATTAAAATAAACATAAAATATCTTCTATTTACTTTTCTCTGCACATGATGTTTCTCCCCAGTAGTATGTAAGCTCCTTGAGGGGAGAGACTGGTTGGTTTGATCTCTGAATCTTTCTACTCCAAACACTGTTCCTAGAGTATAGTTGTTTGATTGATTAATGTCCTTGGTTCTGGAAGAGGATCAAAATGATATCACTATGCTAGAGTCAAGTCACAGTGTGTCTGACTGACTGATCAGACCAAAGTGAGCTCGGAATGCTCTACCACACTTTGGGGTGAATTCTTTAGATTTGTGCATCTTTTGTTTCTTTTCAGTTACTTCAATTTGTTCATGGAGCACAGCACCTTCTCTGATGAGAGCACTTCATGTTGGGCAGTCCTGTGCCAGTGTCTCCCATATCATGGAATCAATTTCTAAGTTCTTTGGAAGACCTTGAGAGTGTCCCTGTATTGCTTCTTCTGACCACCATGTGAGCGCCTGCCTTGTGTGAGTTGTCTGTAAAATAGTCTTTTAAAGTAAGAGTGTGTTTGACATTCCATCAATGTGGCCAGTCTGTCAGAGTTGTGCTCCCTGCAGTAGAGTTGGAATGCTTGGCAGTTTAGTTCAAGAAAAGACCTCAGTGTCTGGTATCTTATCCTGCCAGGTGATCTTCAGAATCTTCCTAAGACAATTCAAATGAAAGTGATTCAGTTTCCTGGCATGGCACTGGTAGACTGTCCAGGTTTCCTGGGCATACAACAATGAGGTCAACACAATGGTTCTGTAGACCTTCAGTTTGGTATCTAGTCTAATACTTCTTCTCTCTCACACTTTCCTTTGGAGCCTCCCAAATACAGAGCTCACTCTGGCGATGCACAGGTCAAACCTCTGTCAATGTGTTCATTCCTGGAAAGTGTACTGCTAAGGTAAGTGAGCTTAACCACAGCATTCAAAATTTCTCCATTTGCTGTAACTGATGTTTCCACATGTGGATGGTGCGGTGCTGGATGAAGGAACACTTGTCTTTCCTCAGTGATGTTAGGCTAAAATTAGCATAAGCAGCAGAGAATAGATCCATACTGTGTTGTATCTCATCTTCAGAGGTTGCATTGAGTGCACAATCATCTGTGAACAAAAAATCATGTACCAACTCTCCCTCCACATACAGTAGGTACTTAATAAATGCTTGTTAAATGAAGGAAAGAAGGAAGAAATGAAAGAAGAAAGGGAAGGAGAAAGGAAGGAAGGAAAAAAGGAAGGAAGGAAAGAAGGAAGGAAAGAAGAAAGGGAGGGAGGGAGAAAGGGAAGGAGGGAGAAAGGGAGGAACAGAGGGAGGAAGGAAGGAAGAGGGAAGAAGGGAAGGAGGGAGGAAGGAAGGGAGGGAGAAAGGAAGGAAGGAAGGAAGGAAGGGAGGGAGGAAGGAAGGAAGGAAGAAAGGAAGG
>CM053596.1:196905672-196929180 GCA_028646575.1 Pseudocheirus occidentalis | reverse complement strand
GAAGAAGAATTAAAGACATGTTGATCTAAAGTGCAGTTGGCAAAAAGCAGGGAGAGAGAATGACAGAATTATTATATGACAGAATTAGAATTGAAAAAGATTATGACAGTTGACACCATTGTGATTGGGTCCTGCCTGTCTGACCGCTCCTTCTCAGGCTGATGGCATATTATCTAAATTATGTACTGTAACTGTGAGTGTAGCTCATGGTTCTGTCCTAGTGAAAAGGAAATCATTTAGTATTGATCACTTGGATTTATTTTTAGTTTGATATAGGATTAAACTCCCTTCTTTAGGAAAAGTGAAACCAGACTATCATAGATAGTTACTCAAGTCTAGGTTACCTATAGATTTTAGTGAATAGATATAGAAGATTTCATCATTTAGTAGCAGATAATTTAGAATAAGACATAAGAAAATAATCATAGAATTACCCTTTTTAAAGCCCAAATTCCCCTTTCTAGTTTTTAGTAGAAAGGGGGGTTGACCAGAGGCTGTTTCCTTTTCTAGCAGCTGCAGAAAGGTCAGCCAGAGGTTAAGTTCATTTTTGTAGTCTAAGAGGATAAGCTCCCCTCTTTGTTTTTCTTGAGCTAGAGTCTAAGTTACTTGAGTAATGGAATCTTCCAAGGAAGATTGAGGGGAGGGGAACGCGGGGGGAGGGAGGTGAGGGGGGAAAGGTGACTGCTAACTACTGATCATAAATTCCTCTTTCCCAGGGTGCTTTCAAGTTACAAAAGAAATCACCTGCAAGGTAAGTACCTCTGGGATAGGATTAAGAAATCCTGGGAGAGGGGGAAGCTAGGTGGCTAGATAGCACAGTGAATAGAGCACTGGCCCTGGAGTCAGAAGGACCAGAGTTCAAATCCTACCTCAGGCACTTGACACACTAACAGTGTGACCTTGGGCAAGTCACTTAACCCCAATTTCCTTCTCTTCCTCCCTCCAAAGAAAAACATTAAGAAAAAAATCTGCTCTGTAAATCGTTCTTGGTTTCTGACCTGAGTCAGTTGGCCTTATTTGATATACAAATGCTACCTTTGCAAATTAAATCATAGATGGCTCTGTAACTTTGTCTTCAGTTCCCTTTTTATTTCAGATAATTAATTTTAATACCAGGATGCCTTTTCTTCTCTCTTTACCCACTCTCTATTGTTAACCTCATTATCACCCATATATTTAACTGTTAACAGTGACTAGCATTTATATAATGCTTTAATTGCAAATTTAATTTAATTTAATTTTAATAAATTTTAATAAGTTTAAATTTATTAAATTTTATTTATTTAAATTTAATAAATAGTTCTATACAGAAACTGAGGAGAAAAGAAATTAAGTGACTTGTCCGGGGTCACACTACAGGGTGTCCCTAAAGTTTGGACACATAGGAGATCTCATTAACTATGCATATTTTCAAGAAATGAAATGAATGAAATTTTCAACAACATTTTATTTAATTGGCATAAATTTTAGCCATGACAATTTCATATGGAATAAAAGCTTTCATTAGCTATTGGGGAGTTTTTCCATATTAATGAGATTAATTTAATTTAATTTAATTAATGAGATTTCCTTTGTGTCTCCTATGTCTTCCGATAAAATTTCATTTATGCTAATTAAATAAAATGTTGAAAATTTCATTCATTTCATTTCTTGAAAATATGCATAGTTAATGAGATTATCTATGTGTCCAATCTTTAGGGACACTGTATTATTGGAGAAATCCAAACAGAGGTTTGCCAGGGAAAGATAGAGGGGATTAATATGACTACTGAAGGGACAGCCTTTAAGGTTCTTCCTATGTTCTATGATTCTGGTCTCACCATAGAACCCTGTACAGATCTCTGCATACAGTGGGTTGGTGGATGCTCCAAATAGTGGTCATTACCAAGAGTAGTCTAGTCAAAGAGAACATGTTAAAGGGAGAGGTCTTTGTGTTAGCATCAAAGAAATACCTCCATTGGCAGTGCATTTGGGATTTTATTAGCACTGTGTGGGGTATGAATGAGTATTATATATGGAAGAGCAACCTCAGAACTTACCCTCCTGGGCCACTGAGTCACGAGGACTAAACCGGTCCAGGGGAGGCTCTCTAATGGCTGAAAGGCTAGAACTTTGTGTCTCAAGGACTACTTAAGCCTCTGTGAAAATGGGGCTTACTAGAGAGGGAAGGAGAGGTTACTCAATTATTCTTGACTTGGGTTCAAATCATTCATGTTTTGTATTTTCTGTCTGTTGGGAAAAAATCTGTCATTTGATATGTTGTCAATTGAATCTTTGCATGGGTGCCAAGGAGTTCCCTTTTCAATAGAATCCTAGACATGAGCAATATTCTGATGTTCTCAGAGGAGACCCTGGATGGGGGTATGAGCCAAAGGAAGTCATCTATGAGAAGGTCCCACAGTATGCTAAAAAATGATATCTCCTCTCATACCCTTCCAAGAATGAATCTGGGTTGAGTTCTGGGCTCTGACTTATGATTCACTTGCTGTAATATGAAAAAAGAGGGTGATATAAAGGGAAAAAAACCCTAAACATTAGATGTGGAGTCAGGGAAGCTGGTACTGAATTTTAACTCTCACTCTGTAAGACCTCAGGCACTTATTAGCTGTGTGACCCAGGGAAAGTGACTTAACTCCTATTTGCCTCAGTTTCCTCATCTGTCAAATGAGCTGGAGAAAGAAATGGCAAACCACTTCAGTGTCTTTGCTGAGAAAACCTCAGGGGTGACGCGTAGAGTCAAACAGGACTGAACAGCTGAACCACAAACATCCCAGTCACTGTGTTAAGTTCTGGGGATACTAACACCAGCAAAAAAACCCAGTCCTTCCCTGAGGAACTTACATTCTAACAGGGGGAGATGAAGCACAAAAGGGAATTGAAAAGAGAAGTGGTGTGTGCTGAAAAGTACTGTCTGAGGGCATAGGGTTAGGTCCAGAAAAGCCAAAGCACATCCAGGAGGGAAATGAAAGTTGGATGGAGGCCCCAGGAGGAGTCAAGAAGACTTGAGTTCAAGACTTGCCTCAGACTCTTATTGTCACAAATCACTCAACCTCTCTCAGTCTCAGTATCCTCATTTGTAATATGGGTACAACCATAGCACCTACTTTCTAGGTTGGGAGATAATATTCATATAGTGTTTTGAGAATTGTAAAAACATTCTATAAGTACTGTCTATTATCAAGGTCCCTTCCAGGTCTAACTCTCACCATCCTACCCTTAACTTCACTGTCTTTGGCCTTTTCCCCTCACTGGGGCACTCACTGAAAGGTTCAACTCCTTCACCAGAGGTTAGTCAGTCACCCACACATCCAGAGGGAAGGGCCTTCTTCTGCCAAACCTGACTCATTCTTGAGTTGTTCTTTAAGCAGGAAGCACTTGGCTGAGCCTCTGAATTCCTATAGACCATGGGGATAATGAGGAGTACTGTGTGGGAGGCAGGCATCAGCAACACAGCTGAATTTGGGGTTTTTGTGACATTTTGGGAACTGTTAAAATAAGATGCAACACAACTTTAGATAAACTTCCTAATGGCTGCTTTTGTCCCGGTAGTTCTGTGGATTTAATAAATAGAGAAAATTAAATGGTGCCTCATGCATAATGTACTGACTCAGCTATGTGGGTCCCGTTGCCCCTCGTGGTGCGAATGCGTCTGGCGCTTTTAATTTCCTGTAAATTGGTAGGGTGTCTCTCATAGAGTGGGTCAGAGCAGAAACGAATCCCAATCTTGCAGAGGAATGACGCCACAGCTTCTCCCACTTCCCAAGCTGCCAGATCAGATGACTTGTTCATTTGGCCTTGAAATTTTCCTTCTTTCCTATAAAACCTCAGGTTAGGATTCACTATTTTCAAACTGGTTAAAGGGACCAGAAGCCTTTGGGAAAAGCTGAATGATTCACCCCAGTAGAGATGTAGAGAAACCCAATGGAAAGTGAGGTTGGGTGAACAATTCTGGAGTGTTATTATGAATGAGAAGAGGATTTAAAAACCAATTCAGTTCAATTCAATCAACATGGATTAAGTGATAACTATGTGCCACACACTGTGTTAGGCTTTGTGGGCACCAAGGCAGAAACGAAATGGCTGCTGCCCTCAAGGGGTTCACGTTCTACTGAGGGTGTATATATTAGGTAACATGCGTAGAATATGTATTTGTTGTTTAGTTGTGTCTGACTTTGTGACCCGATTTGGGGTTTTCTGGGCAAAGACACTGGAATGGTTTGTCATTTCCTTCTGCAACTCATTTTACAGATGAGGAAGTGAGGCAAACAGGGTGAAGTGACTTGTCCAGGGTCACACAGCTAGGAAGTGTCTGAGGCCAGATTTGAACTCAGAAAGATGAGTCTTCCTGACTCCAGACCCAGTCCTCTATCCACTGTGCCACCTAGCTGCCCTATAGTACGCATTAGGTAAATTCAAAGTCAACATAATCAAAAGTATCTCAATTACTTGAGTAACTAAGCTGGATGGTATGTCCACTCTTACTTACCTACCCTTTGGAAAAGGCAGTAATGCATAATAGAAAGATTAATTGATTTAATATTGGAAATTCTGGCTTCAAAGTACCTCCTAGTTCAATGAATGAATTGTGTTTTTTTTTTGGTTTGGTTTTTTTTTTTGGAGGGCAGTTGGGGTTAAGTGACTTGCCCAAGGTCACACGGCTAGTTTTTTGTGTTAAGTGTCTGATGCCGGATTTGAACTCAGGTACTCCTGACTCCAGGGCCGGTGCTCTATTCACTGCGCCACCTAGCCGCCCTCAATGAATGAATTGAAGAAAAAAGTACTTATTAAGCTCTCACTATGTTCCAAGCACTGTACTAAACATCAAAGAGACAAACAGAAAAGCAGGAGGCTCCCTGCCCTCAGGAAGCTCACATTCTAGGTGACAGAGACAGCTCCTGTAGGAGTGTTCAGCTACAGAGTTACTTGAGTAACTACTCAAGTAGTTATGAAGACACCCCCCCCCCCCAAGGCTTTTAGGTTATAGAGTTGGGCAAATGATATGGCTTAGTGGTCTCTAGTGTGCATTGGAAGGAGGAGTAGCAAAGCCCGCTTTCTAGAACTCACATGGCAAGGCAGAGGGTAAGTTCTGGTGGTCTGTCTTCTCTCTTCCCAGGACTATGGTTGGTGGCTAGTGCTGTGAGCAGCCTGTTCTGCCCTGTCGGAGTTGGGCTAGGCTGGAGCAGCCCAGCACTACTCGGGGAAGCACCAGGTGACCTGAGGTATAAAGTGGAGCAGGAACTAGAGATTGGGGTGGGGAGGAAAGGGTCATGTTCCATCTGAAAAGGGGAAAAGGGATAGGGAGAATTGGCAGGAAAGTGGTAGAGGAGGGCTGACCATGGCGCCTATTCCACTGGTCCTCTAATGCCTCCTAGGATTAAGGGCAGCAGGCAGGTTGGTTTGGGAAAGGGGGAAGGCTCCACATGGCACCTGGTCCTCATACCTATGTTTTATTTAAGGTACCTTGAAATAAAGTGTGTATGTATGTATATATACAATATACATATATGTAGATGTACATATTTATGCATATATAGTTTATATATACCTATATCTGTATATATTTATAAATTTATCTATGTATATATAAATATATGCATTTATATAGAAGAATGAATGTCTGTATATATACACATGCATGTATATAATCACATATATAATTACATATCATGTGATCCTATAAGTATATGTATCTATAGACATATACATATATAATCACACATATAATTATATAACCACATGTATATGTGTGTATCTATCATATAGCCACATATATAATATGCTATGTGATTATATATGTATATGCATCTATATACATATATAGTCATACTATGTGATTAATCATATACTATAATATATAATCATATACTGTGATTATGTACGTATATATATAAATACATATATGTGTAACCATACAGATAGAAAAATAGGTAGATGGAAAGAAGAAAGAAAGGACAAAAGGAATGAAGAAAGAAAGAAAAAGAAAGGAAGGAAGGTAGGAAGAAAGAAAAAGGAAGAAAGAAAGGAAGGAAGGAAGGAAGAAAGAAAGAAAGAAAGAAAGAAAGAAAGAAAGAAAGGAAGGAAGGAAGGAAGGAAGGAAGGAAGGAAGGAAGGAAGGAAGGAAGGAAGGAAGGAAGGAAAAGAAAAAAAGGAAGAAACTGCAAGGTTCCTTAGAAGTCCTCTGGTTCAATCCTCTCTCTTTTTGCTCTCTATCATTTCATTCAATCCTCCTAACACATCTGCAAGGTAGGCGCTATTGTACCGTCTCTTTTATCTCTGTTTTCTGAGACTTTGAGAAGTAATTTGTTCAAGGTCATACAGTAAGTAAGACCATCAGGATTTTGAACTAAAAAATCCGTTGCCCTTTTGTGCCCTTTTATGATATTCCGGGACCGCCCAGCTACAAGTGAGTCCCAGAACTTCCTCGGTCTTAGTTTAAACAAAGTTCTACAAACATTCTCTTGTCTGATTATCATAACAACCCTGCGGGGGCAGGGAGCAAGTACAAAATGTCCCCAAAATTTGGGAGACACCTTATATTATTATTTTTATGTAGAAAGTGATGCTCGAATTGATTTTGAAAAGAAAGAAGGAAGGAAAGGGTTTTAAGAGGTTCAGGTGAGGAGGGAGTGTCTTCTAGGCATGGAGGACAGACAGCTTGTACAGAAGCACAGAGACCATCACGAAAGGAACATTAAGAATGTCAGTCTGGATGGACTTCAGAGTGTGGGAAGAAGAGTAGTGGGTAGCACAATTGGGAAACTTGGTCAGGGCCAGATTGTAAAGGGCTTTAAAAGCAAAACAAAGTTTTTCTTGATCTTATTGGCGTCTGTCGGCATTAACTCTGCTTCCATAGCTATACTTTGGCATCTCTGCCCACTATTGTTGGTTATGGGGAATAAAAGGCATAGGACTGCAATGCCCCTTGAGAACAGCAAACAAAAGGGACATGGAAAATATCCATTATAATCCCAGGAGCTATGGATCCATTTATAGGTCCACCTGGGCCCAGGTGGACACTTACACAGAATTGGGGAGACAGTCTCAATTGATTTTATGAATGAAAGCAAAAGAAATCAAGAAACAATTAAAGGGAGGGGGGCTAGGTGGTGCAGTGAATAGAGCAGTGGCTCTGGAGTCAGGAGGATCTGAGTTCAAATCCCACCCCAGACACTTAGCACTAGCCATGTGACTATTGGCAAGTCACAACCCCAATTGCCCTGCCTTTCCCCCTCCAAAAAAAAAAAAAGAGAAAGAAAGAAAAAAGAAAGAAAGAAAGAAAGAAAGAAGGAAAGAAAGAAAGAAAGAACAAAAGAAAGAGAAGCGATTAAAAACTTCGTTGGCATTAAGGAAGTAGTTGATTAAAAGGGACATGTGAGCTCTCAGAAAGTTATATCTTGGAATTGCCCAGCAGTTGACAGGAAGATAGCCTTGAGGATTATAAGGCCTTCCCATGGCAGCACTTGTGACTTTTTTTCCCTGGGGGTTAAAATTATGAATGTTAGGTCAGATTCTATAGAGAATACATATAAACATTAAATACACAAAGATCCCAACATGGGAGGAAAGGCCTCAATTATGAATCTAAATATACATAACTGAGTGTATGCATATATATTTTTTCTAGCAAGCAATATCAATTCGTCTTCATTCCTCAGAGGAAAGAAGGCCTGGGCATTTATAAAGTTCCTAGGAGCAAGTATATTCCTATATACATCAAAAGAAAGGTGATAGGAACCGGAAACCAGATACTGTGAAATAAATTGTGACTATCATGTAAAGGCCCAATAACATACTTACTTTAATTAAGAAAAGATAATTGATAGACCCTAATGGAAGAGATTACTTGATTCCTGCTTCCAAACTTAGTTGTTTGTCTATGGGCAAGTCATTGAACTATTCTGAATTTCAGTTTTCTAATCTCTAAAATGGGAATAATAATATATATATATATAATATAATATTATTATATTATATAATGTAATTATATAATGAAATATAATATATACTGTCTACCCATGCAGGACAGGGCTGTGACTATGAAAGGAGATAGAGTATATAAGGTGTTTTGCAGACTTTGAAGGTCTATGAGGTGTCTGTTTTCGTTAGTAATGTTTCTGTGGTCGTGAAACAGAAAGAATCATTAATTGAGTAGTTGCTATTTGTCAGGCACCCCACTGAGCACTGGGGTCATCTGTATATCCAGTGCACAAAAACCAGGCCCAGGACCCCTCCCACCATTGAGGTGATTGATGCTATAGTTTAGCATTTGACCCATTTCTCAAAAGGACAGGTCAGTTGTCATTCTCTTGCCAAAATTTTTTTCACATCTCATTACAACCAGAAGTTCATTCTCCAGGCCCTCTGCCTTTTCACCAAAGTCAGTCCTCTAAATGCCTGGGACCAGTAGCCTCAACCCCTTCTTCTTTCTCTTTCTCTTTTTTTGTCGGGGGAGGGCAATTGGGGTTAAGTGACTTGCCCAAGGTCACACAGCTAGTTTTTGTGTTAAATGTCTGAGGTCAGATTTGAATTCAGGTCCTCCTGACTCCGGAGCTGGTGCTCTATTCACTGCACCACCTAACTGCCACCTCCTTCTTCTTTCTCTTTATCCTCCAGTTGCTCCTTGAATTCAGCTTTCTTGTATTTTCCAGATCTTTGCTTGAATTAGGTAGGTCATTTGTAGAAGACAATTTGGAGAAAAGATGGAATGAAACTACACTTAACCATCTTGTGCCTCAGTTTCCTCATCTGGAAAAAATGAACTAATTAAGCTAGATAGACTCTGAGGTCTCTTGCAGCTTTAAAGCCATGATTCTCTATCTGGAAATGTAATTTTAGTGTTCTTCCATTCAGCAAAAATTTATTGAGCATCAACCGCATTCATTTTACCATGCTAAACAATCCACTGATCGATGAATCAAGAAATATTTTAAAGTGGCTTCTGTGTGCCAAAGAAGATGCAGAGAAAAATAAAACAGTTGATATAGTCAGGGAGATGCCATTCTAACAGAAGAAAGCATGTTCACAGTTAAGTAAATGTAAAGTAAATAAATGATAATTTTGGATGGGAAGAGCACTAGCAGGGGGAATCAGGGAAACCCTCTTATAGGAGGTGGTCCTGGTGCTGAGCCTGAGAGGGAGCTGGGGATCCTGCAAACCAGCCATGAGGAGGTAGGACATTCCAGGTATGAGACAGCCTGTGCAAAGCATGGAGATATATGGATGGGTTGTTGTGTACAAGGAACAGCGAGCAGGCCAGTTTGGCAGGTGCCCTATGAATGGAAATAATGTGCAATCAGTTTGGAAAAAAGAAGCTTGAGGCAAATTGTGAAGGACTTTAAATACCAAACAGAGGAGTTTGTATTTTATTATGGAGGCAATGGAGAATGACTGAAGCCTTCTGAGCAAAGGAATGATATGGTTATAGCTAAGATTTAGTCATATCACTTGGGCAATCATGGGGAGGATGGATCTATTAAGGGATCTCTTCTGGGGGTGCTCCCATTCAATTGTGAGCTCCTTGAGGGTAGGAGTTGTCTCTTGCCTATTTTTGCATCCCTAGCTTTTAGCCCAGTGCCTGGCACAGGGTGGCACTTAATACATAATGATTGATTGAGTAGGAGAGGTGGCAAGTGCCTGACGTAGAGATGAAAACTTTTGTGGATACAAAGAAATGTAAAGCATGATTCACACTGTTAAGAAGCTGGATAGTTAAGTCAATGCCCAGAAATGTTTAAATAAAAACAAGTGATATGTAATTAAGATTAGAAAAAGATAAATCATTTATGAAGTGCTTCCTATGTGCCAGGCACTGTTATAAGCACTGAGAATTCAAAACCAAGAAAATACTGAAGGTTCCTATGCAAAAAGAGTTTATAATAGGATGAGACAAGATCTGTATGGGAGGGTGCACTGGTTAGGCAGGGTGCCTTTCTTTGGAGTGAGCTGGAAAGTGTGCCGGGAAGGAAGCAAACAATGTGGTTGAGATTTCTGATGATGCAGCGGTTCTAGGCAAGAACTCACCAGTCCTCAACTGGGCCTCAGGGTAGAATCATCAATTAAAAGCCAGAATGAACAATGCAAATCAGAGTTAAAGGTTTTGTGGAGAAGATGAGACTTGATCTGGGTCTTGGAGGGTAGGTAGGGCTTAGATCATGGGGCCTAAGGGAGAAGGGTAGAGAAACTGGAATAAAAAAGGTCTATTTAGGGACAAAGAGAGCATAGTGTTGGAGTGAATGGCTCATGTGAGGAGTACTGGGAGATATCTAGGATAACTAGGGGAGTAATCTTTAAGTACTCAAAGGAATATCATAAGAAAGAAGGGTAAGACCTGCTCTATTTGGTCTGATACGACAGAACTAAGGGTTTAAAAGGACAAATTTAGGCTTGATATTGGTGGGGAAAAAAGACTTTCTATATTAGAGTTATTCAAAAGGTTTTCCTTCATTGAAGGTCCCTGGAGGTCCATCAAAGGTCAGATAACCACTCATGGAGTATATTGTAAATGGGAATTCTTTTCTAGATATGGGTTGGATTAAGTGGTCCCTTCCAATTCTGAAATTGTCTCTCATTCTGTGATAAGGTAAAGGTATCTTGGAATTGGTTTGTGAAAGGCCTTAACTGCCAGAGAAAGAAATCTGTTTGTTGTTTTTTTTTTCCTATGGTCAGTATGGATTTATCACAGTAGTTTAGGAGGGAGTCTCACCTGAATATTGGGAGTTCATCACCTGGAGCATGGATAGTTAGGCACATAAAGTAGAGAGTAGACATCCATTGATCATGCTGGGGAAAGTCTTCATTTATTCATCTCTTGAAAGATTTGAGAAATAGAACAAGAGAACAGCTTCTAAAAAATAAGGAAGAGTTGAGAGTTGAATGTCTATGGGGCAAGCCACAAAATAATTGTCTGTTAATAACTGAATTACTTTAGTTACTGGAATCATGATAGCCTAAGAATTGCTTTGGTAAACTCTGAAAGATAACAGTTTTCTTGGGTTAACTTAGGTTAGTTAGGCTAATTAGCTAAATTAGGTTAATCAGCTGTCAGAAAAGACTGGCTTAGATTTTCCTAAGTTCTTCAAACTTTTTAATAATATTTTATCCTTTATAGGGTAAAGAAAATCAGCTTACTTGTTTGTTCAACTTTTTTTGTCTCTATTCTAGGAAAGAAAGGGTAATATATTGTCCCTAACAATACTATGTACCTGAGGCAAAAAATCACATTGAAGTTTCACTATGTGTTTTCCCCCTTCTCAGACAGCTAAAGGAGACCTCTCAAAGTCACCAATTAACACTCAAGGGGAAGACTGGATTTGGGCCCTGTATTAAGAAGCTACCAATTAGTCTAAAAAACCTAGCAGATTTGGCTGAAGACTCTTCAACCCTGTGTCAGTGCATTGTCCTACCAATAATTACTTCTCACCACAGGGTTCATCACCTTTCAAAATTAATAAGTTTGCATTTGTGTTTGTAACGAGGACAAGCCCATGTAACATGCTCTAGTTCTATGGGGAAAGACAAATGCTCTAAATTTGCCTTGAAGGACTTGCATTTTGGGGATTATGAGGGCTTTGATACCTTGATAAAAATAGAGGCATTACCAAAAAATTTTGACTCCTTTGGTCACTGTGGTCCCTGTCTCTGGGGCTTATGTTAAAGGTGATTGGCAAGAGAAAAATAAGAGCTGTCTACTTGATAGGCTTAAAAAAAGAAATAATTTCTGTTCTTGGTCTCTCTTCTCTTTTGAAAATATGTCTTGGGACCCTTGGACTTCCAGTAGGGGATGAGAATTTCCTTTCTTTTTCCCCCCACACTCCAAGAACCTATGAAAGCTGCATGGACATGTCAGTGAGTACATACGCTCACATAGGTAAGCTTGAGACCAGTTCTTAAGGCCCTAGAGCCCCCTTCTGTTCTTTGTTTCTTCTGGGCATAGGCGGCCAAACAAATAACCCTTAGAGAGAGACTTTGTAATCTTGGCCAACTCTATCTCATCCCCACCAGAACTTTGGACTGGGACCCTCCAAGCACTCTGGTCTGCTTTCACCTTCCTCCACCCAGATACAGGCTTCTTCCTCACTGCCTGACTATAATATCTCTTCCTCTTTTCTCCTAGACCTAGGGCCATAATCTCTGCCACCTTCCCACTGGCACCCTGAAGTCTGATTGGTGAACTTCGACCCTATCTCACCCAGATTCAGGCTTCTTCTTCACTTTCCAGCTATTTCAGTTTTATGGCACATTGTCTTCCCCTTTATGTATTTTTCTTCCTTAGTGTGTAAGCAAGACTATCTTGTCTGCTTATATTTTTATACTCATTGGTTAGCATGGTTTCTAGCACTGATTTACTCCTCTCTCTCTTTCTTTTTCTCTCTCTCCTCTCTCTCTCCTTTCCCACTACCCTGACCAGTTAGGTAGATAGAGCATTGGGCCTTGAGTTAGGAAGACCTGAATTCAAATCCAATCTCAGACATTTACTATGTGACCCTGGGCCAGTCACTTAAGCCTTGTTGCCTCAGTTTCCTCTTCTGTAAAATGGGGGCAATAACAGCACCTTCTTCCTAGGGTAATTATAAGGATCAAATGAGCTTGGCAAAATACCTGGCACATAGTAGTCACTATATACATGCAAACTATTATTATTATTATCATTCATATCTTGAGAAGTTCAGAATCACTGAGATATCCACGCCATGTTTTGTTTCCTTTCTATTGCTAATCATGAAAATGTACTTTGTCTCAACAAATGAATTCAAATTCAGCCAGAATTTATAAAGTGCTTTCTAGGTACAAAGTACCAAGTTTTGTTTTGTCTGTAACTTTAGTCTTTTTTATTATATTTTTTCCATTTTAAAATATATTTCATTTCTTTAACTATGTCACACTTATGTTTAAAGCATTTTTAACATTTATTTTTTCATATTTTTGAGTTCCAAATTCTGTTCCTCTCTCCCTCCCTACCTTACCCTCTTGAGAAGACAAGCAATGTGATATCAATTATATATGTGAAGTCATGCAAAACATGTGTCCATATTAGCTGTGTTGTAAAAGAAAATGCACACATAAATCAAGAAAAACAAAGAAAGGTTTTTTTAAAAAGTGTACTTCAATCTGTCCTCAGAGTTCATCCTTCTCTCTCTGGAGGTGTATTTTTCATCATGGTTGGGTTCTGCAAAGCAGTACCATATTACTAGGCTTTGGAGCTGGGGATGCAAGGACAAAAAAAAAGTCCTTCCCCTAAAAATGCTGGCATTGTTTTCCTGTTGAAACCATCCACATGCAAATCAGTTTAGGGCACTGAGGTCATTTCAGCCTAAAAGGTGAATTTCTGGACATGCATTATTTTAGGTAACAAAGCAATGTGAGAATGTGGGGACATGCTCCTGAATCATTGCTTGCCCAAAGAAGCTGGACATCATTGTAAGGAGTGAGCTGTTGGCTGTTCAGGAGGCAAACAACATCTTGCTCAGGAAAAGATGAGAAAACTGTGGGTAGTGTTAACAAATTTCTTAGGCATTTAAGCCTCTCTACCCATTTCCCTTTTCCCCCACGTTTTAATTCACCATTTTAAAAAGCCTCCAGTTAGGGGCTTTGTGACCTGTGAAAACACTTTTTAGCACCCTCTCATGGCAATACATCTTCTCTTTAGACAGCAAAGAGAAAAACCCCTTTCCCATCCTAAGTAATGCACAACATTCTGTTTATGAGACAATCTTAGTTATTTCAGCTCAGAACATTATCCATGGCAGCGGCCTTTTCAGGGGCCAGTGGGAGGATACAATGGAAGGATCGCTGCTTTCACAGTTAAAAAAAAGGCTTCGGTGCCACTATTTACTTCTCTGTGACCCTGGACAAGTCACTTCCCTTCTTTAGCAAAGTTTTCTTATCTGTAAAATGAGAGAGCTGAGATCAGATGGTCTTTAAGATGACTTTTAGCTCTCAGTATTTGGTGCTTTGAAGTTTACAAAGCACTTTATGCACATCAAAAATATACATTTTAACATTTTCATAACTTCACTTATCTCATTTGACCTTCCCAACAACTCTGAGAGGTAACAGTATGCATTTTATAGAGGGGGAAACTGAGGCTAAGGACTAGGGCAAGGGTGGCAAGCCTTTGGCCTTGAGGCCCTTTGACTGAATCCAAACAGCTCTGCAAAGTTTGGATTCAGTCAAAGGGTCAGACTTGAGGACCTAGAGGGCCACAAGTGACTTTGAAGCTTCAGGTTCCTCACCCCTGGCCTAGGGACTGAGTCTATAATTTCATTCAACTAAGGAACTCCTACCAAAGGGATGAGGGCCATCACCTTCTCTGTAATTTATATTCTGAGGGAAGGCCTGGAGTACTAAGCACATGAAATTCAGTGTTAATCACCTTGCCCAAGAATTAGTGTTAAGAGGCAGAACTTGAACTCAGGTCTTCCTGGGATTAAGGACAGGTCTCTAACCTGTCTAGGGAGCTAGACTAGGCTCCCTCTTTAGGCTTAGACAGGTTGGTTAAATCACTTCCCCAGGGTCACATAACTAAAAAGTGTCAGAGGTGGGATTAAAATCAGGTCTTCCTAGCTTTAATCAAGGCTCTTCCCTCTATGCTAGAATATAGATAGATAGATAGATAGATAGATAGATAGATAGATAGATAGATAGATAGATAGATGGATGGATGGATAGATGATAGATGTTAGATAGATAGATACATGATAGATGATAGATAAATAGATAGATAGATAGATGGATGGATGGATGGATGGATAGATGATAGATGTTAGATAGATAGATACATGATAGATGATAGATAAATAGATAGCTAGATAGATGTATGGATGGATGGATAGATGGATAGATAGATGATATAGGTCAATGAAACTTTTCTGGGATGTAGACTACTTAGTACTTGGATGTTTAGCAAGCGGATGCTGTTTTGAATAAATTGCTTCCTCTACTTTAGTTTGCTTTAAAACTTTCTTTTGGGCTCTCACCAGGGTATGGCATAGGGGGAGGGGAAAGAGGGCATTATCCTATTCTCTAAGCCAGCTGAAAGGCAGCAAGAGGTAATAGACAGAGTTTGGGCCTTGGGTGTGGGAAGAACTGAGTTCAAATCCTGCCTTCTCACTGCTTCCTAACTGGTTGGCTCTAGGCAAGTCACTTGATCTCTGTCAGCCTCTGTCTCCTCATCTGTTAAATGAAGGCGTTATACCTGATGATCTCTCTCTAAAATGATGATCCTACCAAAGCTAGTCTCCTCCTACATCATTAGACTTTTTTGTGCCCCATAGCAATTTCCATAGGTTCAATGCACAGATTTTATGCATGGGGTAATTCAGTAGAAATAAAACAAGGTAATTATCTTCTTTCCAGATCATGTGTTTGCTGTAAGAATGAAAATTTCTACATGGAGAGCATTTATGGTTTTTCAGTGTTTTCAATTATTTTCCAAGACCTTTTTGGATATTTGGCTGCAGTGGGTCATCTTCACACCACTAAAGGGCCTCACTTTTTACAATAAAAATAATAGGGAAAAGAGCTATGATTTCCAACTTCCAGGTGAGAAAATTCCCTCTACCGAGACAAGTTAGCCCCCTTTCTGCAGCTTATAGTCCTAGAGAGTTACCACCATTGGGGAGAGGATAAGTGACCTGCCCAGGGTCATATAGCCAGTATGTGCCAGAGGCAGAGTTTGAGGGCAGTATCCCTTGTTCTGAGGCCCACTCTCTATCTACTATGCCTCTCTATTATATAGTAATAACTAATATAGTATTTTAAGGTTACACAAAGATATACATATGTATGTGTGTATATAAAATCCCACTCCTACAGTGCTTTACATGTGTCATCTCATCTGATGCTCCCACCAGCCCCAGAAGGCAGATGCCATTATCATCATCCCTGTCTAACAGATGAGGAAGCTGATGCTGTCCAAGGTTAAGTGACTTGCCTAGGGTCAAACATCTGGCAAGTGCCTGAATCACAGTTCAAACTCTGGTCTTTCTGACCCCAAGTTCAGCCCTCAGTCCATGATGCCACCTGCCTGTCCCACACAACTTACATGGTCTGTGAGAGTTTTGCCAAGATTACCAGAAGACTGGGATACAATTCTCCTCTAATACCTCATGGTAGAGGGGTGGTGGTCCTGTTCTCAAAGTCTATGTGAGCAAAGCAAACTCCAGTATCAGATCCTACCAAGCTGGGAAGGTTACAACACCCCCTGACAACATATATGTATCAGGGGTGGCTAGGTGGCACAGTGAGTAGAGCGCAGGACCTGAGTTTGGATCTGACCTCCAACACTTAACACTCATTAGCTGTGTGACTTTGGGCAGGTCACTTAGACCCAATTGCCCTGTCTTCCCCCCTCCAAAATAGCAAAAATAAAAATATTTTTAAAATAAGCTTTTTAATAAAATTTTAAATAATTTTTTAAATGAATGAATGAATAAATAAATAAACGAATGAACAAATAAATAAATAAATAAAAATTTTAAAAAATTATTAAAGGTCCAGGCAAGATTCATCACCATTATGCCTCAGTGTTAGAGTACCATATAGGGAATTAAAGTCTGCCTTGGATGGAATAATCAAAGTTCACAATTCTGGAACCTGTTATGATTTGCAAAACCTTTTTCTTACTACAGCCCTTTGAGGTAGCAAAGTGAAAGTAACATTATACCCATTTTACAGATGAGGAAGGTGTGTTCACAATCAGAGTTAGCAAATTGAGGAGCTGGGCCTGGAATGCATTTCCAGGACACCCTAAAGCACTAGAATCCTGGCCCACATTATGTGCTGATGTATTTCTGCCAGGAGAAATAGGGGCTGGTCCTTCCTGTCTGCTAACACAAGGGAAGGAAGCACCCCCAGGAATACTTTCTAAGTTCTGCCGAGTCATTAAGTTGTTTTTTGTTTGTTTGTTTTTCCCTGTCAGAAAGACAGGGAAAGGAATGAGAAGAGAAATGGACCTGAATTCCCTTTGGCTGCTTGTGTCGAGAAGTTTGGGGAGGCTAAGAGTTTTCTTCCACATTGAAAACAAAAGCTGATCTGGTGACTGTTGATGGGGCTCAGCTGCTGGGGAGCTAAACAGGCCCCGGCTTCCCTTTGCCAGAACCATGTCATGGCTCCCCAGTGGAGGCTTTTTGCTGGTCCTGTGGAGCTGGGGTTTTTTCTTTAACTAGGGCTGTAGTTCCTTTTTCCACTGAGCTTTTATGGCTACATCACCCTTTGTGCTCCAAATGTTAGGCAGTAGGAAGGGACGGGGAGAAGTAAGACTGTAGACTCACAGGGTTTGTGTTTATGTATAGGAATAGTGGTGATATCTCAGTCAATGGTGGTGACTCTCCTGGGACTCCAGGAGACATCTCTAGGTTTGTGGTCCAAGGGCCCCAGTTTGCTATTAACTAGCCATATACAAAGCACTTAACACACTGTGAGCCTCACTATCCTCACTTGCAAACTGGGAATCATAATACTTTTTTGAGGGAGTCAGAGTTAAGTGACTTTCCCAAGGTCACACAACTAGTAAATGTCTGAGGTTGGATTTGAACTCAGATCCTCCTAATGCTCTATCCATTACAGCCCTTGGAATCACAATACTTTCAGTACAGGTTGCAAAGGTGGTTATGAGGGAAGGGCCCCATAAACCTGAAAAGCTATGGAAACACGATTTCTTATTATACTTGGTTGTAGTTGAGAGTCTATGGTAACAACCGTAGTGATCCTGAAATCTGAGAGATCTGTTTTCAAGTTCTGGTTCTGACATTTAACAACAGTGACTATGGACAAGTTTCTTATTTTTTTCAGAGTCTCAGTTTCCCAATATGTTCTTATTATTTGGTCACTTCTGAAAATACAGCCTTGCTTTGTACAAAAAGGAGTATGTACTTCCAACATTAGAAGTGGAAGGATCTTCACATATCATCCATATGAGATCTGTGATCCATATGTTTGCATAGACACCTCAATCCCTCAATTTTAGAAATAGGGAAATTATCCAGAATGACTTTCCCAAGGTCAGCCATCAGATGGTAAGTAACAGAGCTTTCTTATTCCACATTCTTTTTAAAAGAAAAAAAATTTAAACATTTTCTCTTATTTATTATTATTTTGAACTTGACAAACCAAGAAACATGAACATTTCCATATTCTAAGAAGAACAGAAAAAGAGGAATGTATATGAAACTTCAAATCTCATACCACTCCAAAGCAGTCTTGCTTATCTGTATTTCCCTCTAAACTTCTTTCTGTTCTACCTTTTAAGATGTTTTTGTTGACACCTTTTCTTTCTTTTTTTGCATCAATATCACTAGCCCTGCCTCCTTTTCCAATATTCCCTGCCCCTCCCCCAACCTCCATGCTGTCCCCTGTAACAAGTCATCAAAGTCAAGCAAAACCAATGGTCTTTCCATCGAATTTCACCTTACAAATGGGGAAGGTGAAGTTCAGAGAAGTGATCACTGGTCTTGAGGTCACTGATAATTTTATGAAGAGTCTCAAGACAAAAAAAAAATCAAAGAAATAGTTGCTCAATGGTGATTAAACGTTCTAAGAGAAAGCACACTTTCAGTGCTCATTATTAATAATTACAAAAGACTATAATGTTGCAATTATATTTGGATCAAGTTTGGATAGATTCTGCCCCCTTGTGGTTAATCAGTTTCTTTGGGGATGTGACTGACTCAATTGAATTCCATTCAATTTAATGAGCATTTTAGTGCCTCTAGGTGCCAGTCACATAGGTAATGGGCATACAAAGATAAAAACAAAACATTCCCTGCCCTCATGGAGCTTACTGTCTGGGGGGAGGGAGAATGTGGGGAGGAAGGAATAGAGACAAAATATTTATAAAGTAATTGAGCAAAGAGAAGAACACTGATAATTGAAACTAATCAATCGATCAATATTTATTGAGCCTACTATGTGTCAGGCACTGTGCTAAGCACTGGGTATATACAAAAAGAGGTTAAAGACAGCCTCTGCCTGCAAGAAGCTTACAATCATGTAAGACATAGCATTTGAAGGACGATAGGGGTTCTGAGAAGCAGAGATGGAGAGGAAGAGAATTCTGAGCAGCATGATAGACCATGCCAAGACATGGTGGCAGGAGATGAAACGTTCTAGCCAGGGAACAGTAAGCATATCCGTTTGGCTGGAACTTACAGAACATGAAGGGGAGTAATGTGTGATCCGTCTACAAAGAGAGGTGGAAGCCAGATTGCGAAAGGCTTTAAATGCAAATCAGAGGACTTTGTATTTTATCCTAGAGGCTTTCTGGAATCACTGCAGCTTCCTGATTAGGAGAGTAACAGGGTCAGACATGGACTTTCACAATGTTAATTTTATAGCTGTGTGAAGGATGAAGAAGGGGAAGAGAGAATGAAGGGTGACTGATTAGGAGTCTATTGGTATGGTCCAGTCAAAAACTGCCAAGGCTCTCTGGAGCATGGTGGTTGGTCCTTCCTCTATGACTCACTAATTTACTTTGCCAAAATCTTCTACTGGCATTTGATTAAATGTCTTAGGATCACAGGATTTAGAACTGGGAGGGACTTTAGAGATAACCTAGTCTATCTCTTTCACTTTACACATGAGGAAATTGGAGCCCACAGATGTTGTGACTTGATCAAACACCTTATCTAATTAGCCCTCCTTTCCAGTTTTCTCTTAGTGCCTTTTTACATAGCCTTTGCCTCCTCCTTTTTATTAAGTTTATTCTTTTTTTGTTTTTTTTTTGTTTGTTTTGCTTTTTGGAGGGGGGAAGGCAGGGAAATTTAGGGTTAAGTGACTTGCCCAAGGTCACATGGCTAGTAAGTGTTAAGTGTCTGAGGCTGGATTTGAGTTTAGGTCCTCCTGACTCCAGGACCAGTGCTCTATTCACTGTGCCACCTGGCTACCCCTTAGTTTATTCTTTTATGCTACAGTTTTTCCCTGTCTAAAAAGGGTTGTTTTTTATCTTAATTACATAGCTAGTTTTCTGAATCAAGCTGCTCATTTATAGATCAGATGCCTATGTCAAAGGGCACTTAGAGTCAGGCATAACTGGTGGGGTTCTGTAAACATTGGGGCTCAGGAATTTTTGCATTAATTTCTCTTTCCTCATTTTCTTTCTCCCTCTCCTTAACCCTATCTCATTCACTGCCACTTCTTTAGGAACAAGAAAACCAGTAGGCACCGAACCTTTTCTTTAGCTTGGCCATCTCTGAGTTGGGTGAGATCACAAATTCATGTGAGCATTTGGAACAGATCATCTCTGACATCCCTTCCAATGTTAAAATTCTGTTTCAAGATACCCGACTTCCAAATGTCAATTCAGTGTGTGACATTTGCCAGAATTATAGGTTCTGCCTAGCAATTAGTTATCTTTTTCTGACAGAGTTGAGAGAAGCTAGAGAAAGTACACTTGATAGCTCTACCAGAGGAGAAATAGGAAGAAAACCTATCCCAGAACCATGGCGTCAGCAGTTCCAAATGGAAGAGGAATATGGAGCCACATTTCAATACTTTTCATATATGTAATTTCTTTGCTGTTTTGAGTGAGTAGTTTTTTACTCACTTTGCTGGTATGGTCAATGTTCTCTCTCTTAGGATACGCAGGCTGGCAGGAACTCCAGAGGTCAGTCTAATTCAGCTCCTACCTTTGGGAAGTCCTGGAGATAATTTCCCCAGTCCAAAAATATGCTACCCTTCTCTTAAAAGCCTCGGGGGTGGGGGGGAGGTGAGGGGATTATAAATACTTCTCATGGTGCTGTGTTTTAGTATCTTACATTCCCTATAACCAAGAAGTCAGCTCTACACCCAACTTTCTTACACTCAGTATTATTGGCTCATATCATTCTGGTCACTTTAAAGAGGGATATGTGGTTGTCTGATTACAGAGATACAGGTCAAGAGTCTGAGTTTGCATGGAAATGTGGGGCCTCATCTTCCAGGGGGCCAGATAAGGGTGGATATTTGAGTAACCTAAGTCATCACTGAGAGCTGAGGATTCCAAAAGGGTCATCTATGATCCTGCGATATAGGAACTAAGTTTCAAGCCTATTTCCCTCAGATTGAGGTATTATGGGAGAGAGTTTGTTGTTTTTTGTCTTTCGCTTGTGAAGAGCACCAATGATATGAGGAAGATGATATCTTGACTTGCAAGTGAAATGGATTTAAGTGAGACAGAGTTGTGCAGTCAGCCACACTCTCTCCTCCAGAATCAAAGGGGTAGCACGACATAGATCAGAATGATTGGCAATGGCCCTAGATGCAGTGGGAGACCTTGGTCTTTTTAAGCTAAGGTTTTTCCCAGTCTCAATTTGTCTGAAACAACACCCATTCAGTAGTTAAAGCCTAGGTGAGAGTCTAGTTTGACTTCACAAAAGAATCAGTCTGGAAGGGGAAGATCCTCAGAGTTTCTGGCCAGAACAGAAACATTTCAAGAAAGAATATGACCTCAAGGTATTAGGGAAAACGTGAGTTTGTTCTAGGAATATCTATGAAGTAAACATTGCTTTGTAAAAACTAATTGGTGCTAAGTGGTTAAATAGAAATAGGGTGTTAGTCATTGGTCTCTTAACAGGTGGGAGGAACACAGCCTGTGCTGTAGAGAAGAGACCCTCTACATGCCCTTTAGGGTACCCTAGCCCTACAGAGGAGTGGTAACCTGTCAGGCTCTGGGAGAGAGAGCCACAGCAAACCTATTGTATTTGTTTCATACATTTAAAAACATTATTCTCAGAAGGCATCCATAGGTTCACTAGACTACCAAAGGGGTCCATGACACAATAAAAGGTCTCTAGAGCCTCCTTCTGTAGGGTAGATGGGTAGAGGCCTCCTCCTACCCTCTGAGTAGCAATAGCAAGGAAGAGAACAAAGGACAAGTTGGACATTACACATATTTCCTGTCAGCACAAAGCACCTGACTGCAGGGGCCGCTCAGTCAACTCCCCCTCCTCTTCCTCATAGTCTTCCCCCAGGAGAGAAAGACCTACTTAATAGTTGGCCCCGGAATAATCCTACCAGTGAACAGTGTAATAGTTGAGAGGGAAGAGAGTGTACTTAAGTTTCTGTTATGTGGTTAACAAGGACATTTTTGGGGACTATTTTTAGGGCATGAAGATCAGTACAGGGCAGAAGAACATGTGCTTTCTTAATCCAGAAACATTAAGGCAGAAATAGCTGATAACTGGGTAATTGTCAGGAACTTCTTTCAGGGGGATAAATGGAGAAAACCATGGTCTTCAAACCATTAACTCCTAAGATTCCCAAGCTGATTTAGCTCAGTACAATTCAATTTGGCAAATATCTATCAGGTGCCTCATGTGTGCAGAAGGCTGTGTTAGGGGTTGAGATGATGAAATGTTTGTATAATATGTGCATCCCTGTCCTCTTAAATTCACAGTCTTGTGGGGGACTGGAGTGATAACACAAACAGTAGAGACAACTCTAACATACAGTTGTAGCATAACATGATTTCAGAGTTGGAAGGGCTCTTCTAGGTCATCTAAAGTGATCGATGCTAAGTATATTAGAGAGGTATGAAACAAAGCGTACACTCAGAGGGCAAAGGGGTAAGGTCATGGTGTTCAAAGGACAGGCTTTTTGTGAGCAGCAAAATTAAAGCTAGGTTTTAAAGCACCAGCGGGTATTTCACCAATGGTGAGAAAGGAGAGCATAGGCATGACAGACATAAGATAGAGTCTGAGCAAAGCCATAGACTCAGGCATGTGCAAGACACACTCATTTGTTGTTGTTGTTCAGTTATTTGAATTGTGTCTGACTCTTCACAACCCCATTTGGGGTTTTCTTGGCAAAGATACTGGAGTGGTTTGCCATTTTCTTCTCCAGCTCATTTTATAGATGAAGAAACGGAGGCAAGCAGGGTTAAGTAACTTGCCCAGGATCGCACAGCTAGGAAGTATCTGAGGCCAGATTTGGGCTTGTGAAGATGAGTCTGAACCAAGTGCTCTGTCCACTTCACCACCTATCTGCCCTAAGGGATATATTCAAGTGACAGACAATTTCAGTTTGGCTGAACCATACCATGAGTGGGGAATAAAAGTGAAGACTGTGTAATGTTCATGGAATTTAAGATCTTCCTGGCCCATAAATAAGCCTCACATGGAGCCCATTAAAGGAAGCTTGCTTAGGGGAGGCTTGCTCATAGAAATGTATATATACTTTGAGTTGGCATTTTGCTTTAAGGGTTCACTTATAAGAAGGATGTTGTGATTCCCTGGTCAAGATGCTGAGTGGCCGGATGTTCAGGGCTCCCCAACTGCTCAGATGTAAAGGCTTTCTTTATCTAAGAGTGTATAAAGTGTATGACTGATTCAGGCAGTCAGAGTCCTGTCTGTTGGTTTTTATTTCTCTGCTTGTATTTTCTCTGAAGTTCATGGTGATGAGGTGTAGGCTCTGGGACCCCTCCCCCCTTTTTGAACTCTCCTTGATTCTTTGAGGTACAGGATCTGGGAAAGTAAACCTTCCCAGGGAAGACATTTGCCTGCGGTCATGAGCCTTGAGATGCGGCTCTGCCCAAGT
>CM053596.1:196890155-196905172 GCA_028646575.1 Pseudocheirus occidentalis | reverse complement strand
TAAGTCACTTAACCCCAACTGCCCTCCACAAAAAAAAAAAAAAACCACTTGTATCTGGAAAATGACTATGGTCTCTTTATTTTAAAAAGAAATTCTATTGCTATCTTTTGTTTCTATATCACTTTCATTTCCAGACATATACATTGACCTTCTTCCATCTGTTATTATAGAGAAAAAAAAAGATACAGAGAAGGGGAGGAGCAGCTTAGCAAAACAAAGTAACATATAAACTAAGTCTGATAACATATGTCACGTTCTGCACCATGGTTCCCCACCTCCACAAAGAATAGATTGAGACACATTTTCTCCTGTCTTCTTTGGGCCAGATTTGATTATTATAATCCCAATTATAGTAATCACCCAGAATTGTTTCTTTTTTTGTTATTTTCATTTGCATTATTGCAATCATTATGTATAGTCTTTCTGGCTTGGCTTACTTAATTTCACGTGAGTTCACAGAAGTCTTAATCAGGCAGGTAGTGCAGTGGATAGTGTACTGGGCATAGGGACAGAAAGACCTAGGTTCAAATGCAGCCTCAGAGACTTAGTGCGTAACTCTGGGCAAGTCACTTAAATCTCTCTCTCAACTTCCTCAGCTGAAAAATGGGGGCAATCATCGCACCGGCTTCTAGAGTTGTTGTGAAAATCAAATGAAATAGCATTTGTAAATTGCTTAGCACAGTGCCTGGCATGTTTCTTTCCTTCCTCTCCCTTATGCATGTCTATATTCTTCATATTGATCATTTATTAAAGGTCATAATAATCTATTACATTAGTATACCACAATTTCTTCAGCCATTCCATGGACAATGAGTATCTACTTTGTTTCCAGTTCTTTGCTATCAAAAAAAAAAGTGCTACTATAATTACTTTGGTGTATGTGAGAGCTTTCTTTCTATCATTGACCTCCTTGAGATATTCGCTTGATGATAAGATCTCTAGTTCAAAGGGTATAGACACTTTACTCCCTTTCTTAGCATAATTTCAAATTGCTTCCCAGAATAGATGGATCTATTCTCAATTCCACCAGAAATGTATTAGTATGCCTGTCTTTACAGAACCCCTCCAATATTACCTACTGCATTCCCATCATTTGTCATCTTTTCCAATGTGTTAGTTGTGATATGAAACCTCAGGGTGATTTTAATTTACATTTTTCTTATTATTGGTTATCAGGAGCAATCTGCCATATATTTGTTCATATCCATTCAGGAATGACCCTTGATCTTACATATTTGTATTACTTCCCTTCATATTTTGCATATCAGGCTCTTATCAGATATATTTCATAAGATTTTTTTCTCCCACTTACAGTTTTCCTTCTTGTCTTAGTTGCATTTATTTTGTTTATGCAAATACTTTTCAATTAAAAAATTATCTATTTTATTGTTTATAATGCTTCCATTCATTATTTGGTTAAAAATCCACCCTTCTAGGCTCTCTTTAAAAGAAGGCAATCTATATCAGAAAGTATATGGATTCGGGATGATAACTATAAAAACAATTGAATGTAAATTTAATTTTTCATACCATGCTGCTAAGTTGGAGAGGAGAAACAGGACTTCCCTGCAAAAAGGGGAAAACAAAAGCAGGTTAGTGGGGAAATGCCCTAAAAAATGGGTTTCACACAAGTGTAACTTCATCACACCATCATAAAACTGTTTCTTCTTCCTGCTTAATTGTGAGTCAAAAGAGGCTGCAAAGTCTATTGGTGCTTTCCACTTGGCCAGGAACACTGGTCAGTTCAAGTTGTTGCCCTCATTAGCTCTACCGTCCTAAGCAGATAAAATAGGCTCCCTCTGGGTGGGAGGAAGAAGATTTTCATAAATCTAAAACCAACCAAGGGAACAGCAGATCTACATCCTTCATCTCATGTTCTCTGCAGGGCATGTATCTTTGCTGAGTAAAATGATGGTTGAAATCATACACACTGTTTAAAATATTCTTTTTTTTAAATCAATGGCAAACAGTTTGAATTTGGTAAATTAAATGTTGGTACTATGCACTCCATATTTTACATATATACATACATATATGCACACATATACATACATGTATGTGTATGTATACACACATATATGCATATATATATATATATAGTGTTGCTCCCTAAGCAGCACAGACATTCCAGTGCTCTAATCCCTACAGGCTGACCTTTCTCTAGGAAAGCAAGTTTACTGTAGTTGTGACAAGTGGGAATTTCTTCCTCAAGGGTTTTGACATCCTGTCACAAGACAAATGCACTGTGGTCCATCCCAGGTGTGCATCACCGTGCCCCCTGACCATCATCACCACCACCACCGCTGTTCCCGACAGCCCCAGTGAACCGGCAATGCCTTGATCTTAACCTTACCAAGTTTCCTCTGGCTTTTATGAAGCTTTCCGTTCCCTATCTTGTAAGGCAGCCTGTTCTGTTGCTGAACAGGTTAAGGAGTTAAAGTTAGCACTCATTGAACCAGAATCATTTCCAAGTTAACGTGTATACAATGATTCTATTTCTGCCTGTGCAAGCTTCACAAAACAAACCTCTATCCCGATGTGATAGCTCTTCAAATATTTGAAAACAGCTTGAATGTCTCCCTTCAGTGTCCTCCTTTCCAGGTTAAACAACTAAGGCAATACGGTGCAGTGGTGATATAGTGAAAATAAGCATGGGAGTCCAACAGACCTGGGATTACATTGCTCCCCTGGCGCTCACTAGCTATGTGAGTCTGGACAAGTAACAACTTCTCAGTCAGTTTTTTGATCTGTAAAATGAAGATAATAATAACCTCAGTTCCTACCTCATATGGGGATGGAGGCTGTAGGATCAAAGGAGATAATGTGTGTAATAAGTTCATCTTTGTAATAAGGTGTCCCAAAAAACATAGTGCTTAAGCTATCAAGACTTAAAACTGCACTAAAACTTTTGGGACATCCCCTATAAGTAACTATCCTTATTAATGACTAATAATGGGAGGCAATGTAGAGTGAATAGAGCCCCCAGTCTTGGAGTCAGAAAGACTTTAGTTTAAGTCCCATATGCCAAATACCAGCTCTGTAACCACAGGCAGCTAGGTGGCATGGCACATAGAGCTTTGACCCTGGAGTCCAGAAGAGCTGAGTGCAAATCCAGCCTCAGACACTTACTAGCTGCATGACCCTGGGCAAGTCATTCAGTTTTTCATCTGTGAAAAATGAGCTGGAGAAGGAAAAGTCAAACCACTGCAGTATCTTTGCCAAGAAAACCCCAGAGGGTCCACAAACACAACTGAACAAACCATGGGCAAGTCACTTAACTTCTCATGGTCCTAAGTAAGTCAGTTGGTCTACTAGCATTTGTTAGCTCCATGTCAAGGACTGTTCTTAGAGCTGGGAAACACAAAAACTCCAACCCAGTCCCTGCTCTCAAGGAGCTCCCTGTCTAATTCGGGAGAGTATGCAATGAGCCACGTACAAGCAGCAGATACAGGAGACTGAGGTTAATCAAGAGACAGAAGGCACCAAAGTTAAGAAGGACCATTTAAGACTCTGAGTTACAGACCTAGTCCTTGATCTAGACCAATGTGTGTGTGTGTGTGTGTGTGTGTGTCTGTGTCTGTGTGTGTGTGTCTGTGTCTGTGTGTGTGTGTCTGTGTCTGTGTCTGTGTCTGTGTCTGTGGCCCTGGGTTCCCACAATATGTGGGTCCCAGTTCTCCCACTTTCCTGGCTGTGTAAATTGGTAAAAAAAAAAATCACCTTCTTCCCTTTGTCTAATTCCTCATCTGCAAAATAAGGCTAATTATATTTTCAACATCTACTTCACTGAACTGTTAAAAGGAGAAAGGAAACACTGCGGCAGCATACATAAGCAAGAGTACATTATATAAATATAACACAGCAATAAGGATTTAGGTTTAGATATTGAGAAACTGAATATACAAAGTGGCAAGAATATTTTAAATTTTTTTAATATTTTAGTTTTAAAATAATTCTTTTAAACTCTTCTTAGCATTCGTTTTTTAAATTTTTGAGTTCCAAATTCTCTCCCTCCCTTCTTGCCCTTCTCCTTCTTTGAAAAGGCAAGTAACTTTATATAGATTATACATGTGCAGTCAATAATTGCAAGAAATTTAAAAAGACTCGATTATGTAATCAAGAGAGATGTTGGAATTTCTTTTTCTGGAAACTTTTGAGAAATGAACAGATAGCTGTTTTTCTGGTCAGGGCCAAGGGCTTTCTTTCCTAGAGGCAGGGGTTCAGATCAGAAGAGCCTGGGATTTGGAATCAGAGAACCCAGACTAGAATCCTACTTCTCTCTGTCATTTACTACCTGTAGCCTTAAGCGAGTCACCCATCTTCTTCAAATCTTGGTCTCCTCATATGCAAAATGAAGAACAGATGACCTCTGCCATACTTTCCAACTCTATCTATGATCCCATGAGCCCTCCAGGTCCCTTATGCTTATAGCTCTGGGAGTCTGGGGAAGACAGCCCAGCCATGTAAGAATCACTTCATTTTCCTACACAGCACGGTAGATTTTCTCATGCCGGGCACAAAGCATTAGCATATTCTATCCTGATGTTTTTCACACTGTTATAAATAGTCAAGGGGAAATGTCTAATATCTCTTTTATATGGGCTGTAAATACACAGCAAAAGTGAGGCATGGGAGACAGGCCTGCTGAGATAAACCAGTCAATGCTGGCTGATGAGTCTTAGCTGTTGATGTTTTTCTAGCTTAGGTTAATGAGTCAAAAGAAGAAAAAGAAATTGGAAGCAGTAGGGGAAAAGAATTCAACGAGATGAGATGATCTCTCCAATCAGGCTAGAGAATACAACATCTCAAGTCACTGCTAATTTCAATTCAGTTTAACAAACGTTTATTAATTAGCCAATGGGGGCATCTAGGTGGTGCAGTGGATAGAGTGCCAGGTTCCAGGAGTCAGGAAGATTCATCTTCCTGAATTCAAATCCAGCCTCAGACATTTACTGTGTGACCCTGGGCAAGTCACTTAACCCTGTTTGCCTCAGTTTCCTCATCTGTAAAAGGAGCTGGAGAAGGAAATGGCAAACCCCTCCAGTATCTCTGCTAAGAAACCCCCCAAGTGGAGTCACAATGAAACAGAATCAGCTGAAGCAACTAAACAATAAAGTCAGAAAGACATAGGTTTCAATTCCATCTCAGACACTTATTAGCTCTGTGCCTATGGCCAAATCACTTAGCTGTTCTGACCTGTCTCCTCATCTGTGAAATAAAGGGGTTGGACTCAGTAGCTCCTGAGGTCCCCCACTAGCTCTTAATCTGTGAGTCTATAGGTATCAATTACGTACAAACCATTATTCTGGATTCTGGTGATACAAAGATAGAGATGATACATGCCCTCCTCTCAAGGATTCTGTAGGGAGTAATAGAAGATAGAATAGAAAAATATGGAGTCAGGAAGATTTGAGTTCAAATCTGACCTCAGACCCTTACTAACTGTGTGACCCTGGGAAAGTCACTTAACCCCGACTGCCTCAAAGGAAAAGAAAAAAGAGGAAATACATGTCTACAGATAGGAACCCATGATCACATGAACTATAAAAATAAGTTATTATTTTTACACTTAATAATTTTATTTTTATTCTTAAATAAAAAACTTAATTTTTAAACTTATAAAAACAAGACAAAAATAAGTGTGGAAGTGAAGTCTAGGAAAAGGAAGACGTGAAATTTGAAGAATGAGGAAATCATTTTCACTTGGGGAAGTCTGGGAAGGCTTCAGGTAGGAGGTGGCACCTAAACTGGGCCTTAAAGTAAGAGATGAGAATGGAGAGTTAAAGTCATATTGTGGAAGGCCTAGAATGCCAGGATCAGAAAGGTATGCTTCATTTCGTAGGCAACAAGGAGCTTTGAGATGTATCAGGGCAGATGAGTAACGTGAGCAGAGGAATGACATGCATGGGGCAGTTCATTAGACAGATGACTTGGACAAAGATGTGAAGGACAGAGAATGGATTTCCCTCCCACCATGGAGAAGGGCAAATGCTGCTTCCACACGTGCTACAAGGCAAATGCCTGCTTTGGAAAAGGCCTAGCTTGAGCTTTTTTGTTGTTGTTTTTTTTAATATTGAAAAGGTCAAATAGTCATGTTTTTGTTTGAAAAACACATCAGTCCCAAAGCAATGACCATTCATGATTCCAGAGAACCTATGATGAAACATGCTACTGATAGAAAGCTAACAGATTCAGAGGGCAGAATGAGACAAGGTGTCCCAAAAGTCTCAGTGCTCTTTTAAGCTTTAAAATGGCACCGAGACCTTTAGGACACCTGGTGTTTTGTGGGCAAGGCCAATCCTGGAATATTTTTTTTTAAAGAATAGGTCAAGTCAATACTTCTTGAGTCTGATTTGCTGCCTAGAGATGGAGGAGTGGAGGAGGAGTGATTGATCCCTCAGGACTCCTTCTAGTCTGAGATATCTCAGATTCTATAAACCTCAACCTTTTCCTGGATGGCTTTGAGATGGAGGAAAGGTCGACCTCATGCAGAGCAAGAAGCCTCCAGTTCAGAAGCACCCTCCTCTAGAGCTCTCCTTGTTCTTGGCCACTTCCCTTTCAAGGTATCATTTTCTTCATCTGAAAATGAGGAAGTTGGATGAGATAAATTTGAAGATCCTTTCTGTGATCTGAACGTTTCCTGGCGGTCTATCCCAGAGAACAGCTGGGGAACAAAAAGGCTTCCAGCTTCCATCACTAAATTCAGTCACCCAAATTGGCAGCCCTAACTCTGTATTTATTGCATTATCAAATACATCTTTATCCAACCAAAGCTGAAAAGTTACAGACTGCATTTTTCCCCTAGGGGAAAAGGGGAGGGGGGAGGAGAGCAAACAATTGTGCAATACAGGGACTCTCTCCCTGCCCCAATACTTCTGAAAGCTTAATATCCCATCATCATATTTCACAACCAACACAATCCAAACACATCTATCTCTTTGAAGAGTCAGGAAGGGGCAAGTGAGAGAACCTAATATTTTTCTTTTTTCCTACTTTGCCTAAAACAGCATGAGGAAACCTGTTGTTGGCCCCACATGTGAAATATTATACTTTGAGAGATATTTTCATAGTGTCCAGATGTAAAAGGGGTCATGTTTAGGACAGAACATGGTGTAGTCCAGATGGTCCTTTCTTTATTTGCATCTCTTTGATTAGACATCTTGTTTTCCAGAATAAGAAGAGGGAAAGATTTGCAGCTTTCGAATTCATTATGTCAGAGCTGGATCGGCCATCAGAAATCATCAATGCAACACGCCCATTTTACACATAGGGAAAGCAAAACTCAGGGAAGTGGCACCATCTGCTCCAGAGGCAATAGGGATTTTTTCGAGCTATTTTGTTTTTTCTGTCAAAACTAAACACTGAATAGGGTAATGATATGTTCATCTGGCCCCCAATTAGAAGTGAATATCCAAACACATAAATCGATATTATAAATGTATGGTATAAATCTTTGTATGATGGTGGGACATAATGTATAAATGCACAGAGAGACCTACACATAAATGTTTACATTTCAATTCAATTTGATTTAAGATTCATTAAATGCAAAAAAAAATTTTTAATTAAAAAAAAGATTAATTAAATGCCTACTAAGTACCAGACACTGGCTAGCACTAGGGACACAAAACAGAGGCAAAAGACAATCTCTGCCCTCAAGAAGCTGACAATCTAATGGGAGAGAGCAACATGCAAACAAATACATTTTATATACATACATTATATATATATATATATAAAGAGAACTACACATAGGATAGCTAGGTGGCACAGTGGGTATAACGATGGACCTGGAGTCAGGTAGACTCATCTTCCTAAGTTCAAATCCAGCCTCAAACACTTAACACTTACTAGCTGTGTGACCTTAGGCAAGTCACTTAACCCCAATTGCCTTGCCTTCACCCTTCCCAAAAAAAAAGCAAAAAGAATAAAAGGTGTAGACGTGGGGAGACTTTGCATTTCAAGCATGAGGAGTGAAATGAAAGAAAGTTTGTCTAATCTCTTCATTTTACTGGAAACTGAGGACCAAAAAAGTCAAGGAACTGGCCCAAATATAATGAAACTTGGAGCAAATGAGCATTGTCAAGTTCCTCATAGGTGGGGACATCTTCTGCCTCTTTTTGTATCCATGGTGCTTAGCAGAGAGGCTGACACCTAGTAGGAGCTTAATAAATATTGATTAATTAATGTATTGATTGATTCAAGCCTACCTCTTAGGTCCAAGTGGAAAAGAGTAGCTAGAACCAATACACTCATGGAGTTTTCCAGCTTCCCTCCCACATTAGAGCTACCACAGCTGGGACACAGAATCAGGAACAGGCAAGTCTCCCAACACTGGTGTTTGGAAACTGGCCCTTATAACTTGTGAACAGACCAATTTGTCCTTGGAGAGGGTGGGGAAACAGAGACAGGCAGATAGCCCCTTCTGTTGGGGGATGTATTCCCAGTGGTTTTTTTCTCCTTATGTTGAATGGTAAGATTCCTTTGCATTATCACAGTAAGGGAAATAGGATGGTTGAATCATGAAAGCAAGAAGGCAGCACTTGCTGCCAATGATCCCAATGAAGGCATCTACCTCTTTCCGAAGCTGCCTGTAGGTAGCAGATAAAAGCAGAGAACCCAGGCCTCTGAGCTGATGCTCCCAAACTGGCCCATAAAACTGAATGTATTAAGAGGAGATTAAAGCAAGAGAGCCAGGTAAGATTTGTCATAGCAAAGCAGCCTGAGTCTAGAGAATCTAATTACCTGGGTAGTTTTCCCATATTGCCTAATTTTTTTTGTTGCTAGGTGTTGTGTATTTTATTTCTAGTTTAAATGTCAATATCGATTTGATTCAGTTCTGCTGCCAAGAGGTCCCACCTGCCTTGCTTGCTCTCTTGGCTAATTGATAACATGCATCTGCACCCTTTAAGTGCCAGCTTAGAACCTTGTACTCTCCCTGATTTCATAATGTGGCTACAAAACAACCTCAGCATTGAGGAAAAGGCTGATGTTTGTGTAGTAGAAAAGAACTGGAAGCTAAAATGGTGCCCATCATTTGGGGAATGATGGAACAAATCATGTAACAGAACAGTATTTTGCCACAATGATGAGAGGGATGGATCAGTGAAACCTGGGAAGACTTGTATAAACTGATAAAGAGTAACGTGGGCAGAACCAGAAGAATAATTTATACAAAAACAACAACATTTGCTAAGAATGTTTCTTTTTTAAAAAGACTATGAAAGACTTAAGAACTTTGGCCAGTGTAGTGAACAACCATGATTCTACAGGAATCATGAAACATGCTCCCCACTACCTTACAGAAAGGTGAGACTCAGGGTATCAGGGTATCGAGTGAGATATCAATCATTTGGATATGGCCAATGCAAGAATTTGCTTTGCTTGACTATGCAGATTTATATACAAAGGCTTTGTTTTTCTTTTTTTTCCCCCAATGGTAGGGTAGTTGAAAGGAGAAAAAAAATCAATTTTTTGTTCTTTGAAAAGAATAAAATTTAATTCTTGAAAAAAAAATCAGTCCCTCAATATACATTTAATTATGGTAAGAGGCAGCAAGGTGGCACAGTGGATAGAGAACTGTGCCTGGAGTCAGGAAGACCTGAATTCAAATCTAACCTGAGACACCTACTAGTTGTGTGACCCTAGGCAAGTCACTTAACCTCTGTTTGCCTTAATCCACTGGAGAAGGAAATGACAAACCACTCCAATATCATCACCAAGAAAACCTCACAGATGGTTCGGTCCATGGGGTCTTAGACATGACCAAATGACCCAACAAGTGTTGGCACGGTGCTAAGTACTAAGAACACATAGACAAAAGGTAGTCCCTGAGTCTGAGGAGCTCACAGACTAATGGAAGCTGGTGTCCTCATTAGGACCACCAACAGCAATTGCTGCCTTCCTGTCCCATAGATGAATCGACCTGCCTTGTGGTAACACACAGGGGTCAACAAAGGTTGTGGCTCTGCTTCACAACTTCTGAGATGATTCTCCTAGCTTCCTGCCCCTCTCCCACTCCCCAACCCCAGCCACACAGGAAATGAAGATGAAGCCCGATGACTGGGTTTCAGAACCTCTCACCTGGAGGCTGATGCAGTTTCTTAGTGTTGAGACCACAATTTGCCTCTTTTTTTAAAGTTCGCTAGCACTCTCTCCCCACTTCAGGCAGCCACCCCCGCCCTGGAGTCCACTGTTGACCTGATTACATGCACAAGAGTACTGAATAACTTAAAAGAATTAATGCCCTTCCTCAAGATACGTGACTTATAAATAGCAAAGAGTCTGAGAGAACAGAGACCAGTCTCTATATTCCAATAGCCATCACCCATGCGGAGCTCCCTGAAGTACTTAGTACCTCCAGACCACCCAAGACAGAAGAGTTACCCAAGCCTATAAAAGCCATGGGAGATATTAAGAAAGCAGCCCCCACAGTCATGTTATGCATGGTTTGTATAATGTGTGAGGTCAGCACTTAGCTCATCCACCCATGCAGTTCTAAGCAAATCCCAACCCTATCTTCCTTTCCCTGATACCAGCCTAACATGGAGTTATTTTTTAAAGGCAAAGGAAAATGGAACCTTCTCTCCCTGAAAACCAGATTAGGGAGGTGCAGAGAAAATATGGAACTTACCCACCCAGTGGAAGGTGAATTAGAGAAGAGGACTACTCCCCAGTGCAGTGCGAAGGTACCTCATATGAAGCTAGCCAAGCAGTAGATGGAGTCAAGAAGACCCGAGTTTGAATCCTGCCTCAGGATGTGATCTGGCAGAGTATGTTCTAAGAACCAGCACCAAGGAAATGTGATAAGAAGGCAATCACAGCAGCACCAGAAAGGAGACTCTAAGGAGTTGAAAACAAAGATCAGAATTAAAATGTTAAATAGCAGAGTGTCACTTGGACTTGATAATATTGGCCAGTTAGTTTACCTGCCATTCAGAACGCTCAGTGATGTTTTATGCACAAATATCACCCCATTCACTAAACTTGGCAAATCCTATTCAAAACTTGGTTTTTATCCTTCATTCTCAAAACAGACCAAAGACATCAGGAGGGTGAGCTCTTGACTTGCAAGTGAATTGGATTTATGTGAGGCTGGACTGTGCAAAATCATCAGCTTCATTCTCTCCTCCAGAGTCATCTGGGTCCAATGGCCAGACATAGGTCAGGACGACTGGCAAAGGCCCCCACCCTATTCAAAAAGTCCTATCATAAATCCTGGGGGAGATTGGAGAGAGGATTGTCGTGGAAGGAAGGAACACATTCCTGTGACTAATTTATTGTCTAATAGAAGAGATCAAGCGAACGAAAGGGGAAGAAAAGATAGAAAACATACCCCAAAAGACATAAAAGTTGGAACTGAAGTAATTGCCTCTTAATTCATTTGTTCATGCATTCAGCAAGTTATCTACTGAGTATCTGCTATAGATGAAGCATGTCAGGGATATGTGGTCTGAAAGGTGAGTCCAGGGCACCGCCTGGGGCTCTAATCCTGTGGAAGCATCTTTTCTTTGCCCAGTCAGGGAAGGAGATTAAAATGGGAAGAAGGAAGAATGGAGGAGAGTTTTCAGCAATCTGCCTGCCCTTTTAGGAAAAACTGACTTCATTGATTTTCTCTTGATTCCCTCAGTAACTGATATTATCTTTATCTGTTTACAAAAGAAGCTTATTGCTTCCTAACCTTTGCTGGCTGGTTTGTCAGTCACTCTTTCCTCATTTCACAGAGCTGAGCTGGGTGGTGACTCCCAGAGGAAAGTCATTCCCCTATTGAAGAGAGTAGTCAAGTGCTCTTTCCCCTCCTCCAAACCAATTCCCTGGTCACTGAACTAATCAGCTTGGGTCTAAACAAACCTCAGGTAGCTGTCCTTTGGCAACAGTTATTACAGGAAACTTTTTCAGGCTTCTGGGATCTCAGAAGCTCCAAGAGAAGATGATCAACAAGTCTAGCATGATTTTATAGACCTGGTCTATGGGCCTGACATTCTCACTAGGGCTGGTAGAAAGGTCAGTCTCATAATCCAAACATGGGATGCTCTCAATTTGTTTAAATGAAACCAACTTAAATACAAGTTTTCTCAAACTCCTGTCTCTTGGCAATCTGGCAGCTTCCACCTGATGACCATTTATAGCCAATGGCTCTAGAGAAGGGCAGTAGCCATGGTAGGAGGCTGGGGAGTTGTGGAGTGGAGGAAGGATATACCCAACGGGAGCCTTCTCACATATTCAAATACACCCACAGACTTGGTCTGGTGGAAACACTAGGCTCAGCATCTTTCCCTCACACACCCTCATTCTGAATAAACCACATCACAACTCTACCAACCAGAATCAGCCATGTAGCATGTATCTATATCCCACTGAGTACAAAGCACATTACTGAATGACACAGGAGGAGAAAGAGGTGACAGTATATGCCCTTAGGAAGTAGCTAATGCAGTGAAAGAGATGGGCACCTTCCTAGGAACAAAGGCCAGTGAAAATCAGTTATTAGTTCATAGAGATAAGCACAGATCTATTAAAGGGAAAGGTTATACAGAGTGACCAGAGGGCAGCAGCAACACGTTAATTTGGGGAAATGGCATGGAACTTTGAACAGACTTTTTGAGGGAGGAAAGGACCACAAGGCATTCTGGTAGAGCACCTCTACCCTTCAAAAGTCATTCAATTTGTTAAACAATCATTTAGCAGACATTTATTGAGTTAATACTATGAGAGACAACCAGGCATTATTAGAGTGTTTCCCTTGGAGTGAGTAAGGCTCAGGTTTTAGTTTCATATACATACATACTGTGTTACTTAAACTCTTAGTGCCCCTCTTAGTAAACTCTTAGTACCCTTTCTCCTAAATTCCAGAAGTTACCTATCTATGGTGGTGGAGGGGATTTCCACACCAGAAGTTCTCTACATTAATGAAATCATGAGCTTCAGTTTTTGTTGTTGTTAGAACACTGTGCTAGGTACTGAGAGAGAGATGGGGAAATTGGTCCTGGACCTATGATTTCATTAGTACAGAGAGCTTTCATGGGTGAGAAAACTGTGAATGGGGGCGGCTAGGTGGCACAGTGAGTAGAGCACTGGTCCTAGAGTCAGGAGGACCTGAGTTCAAATGTAACCTCAGACACTTAACACACACACACACACACACACAAAAAAAACTATCCGTGTGACCTCGGGCAAGTCCCTTAACCTCAATCGCCCTACCTTCCCCTCTCAAAAAAAAAAAAATGAAGAAAACTGTGAGTGCAAGTCATTACTTTCTCCACAACTTATAAGACTTAGAGAGTTGTCTAGACACTGAATAATGTAATCAACTTGGCCAGAGTTACAGAGCCAATATGTGTCCAAGGCAGGACTTTAATCCAGGTCATTCCCTACAACAGTTTGGGCTCTGGGATGAACAGAATGATTAAGTAAGACTTTGTCCTTGCCCTCATGAAGCCGACATTCTAGGAGGCTGATGGGACACAAATACACGCAAACACAAGTGGATGCATATACAAATAACCATAATACAAAATAACGCATAAATTCATTAGACAGGTGCAAATCAAGCACTGTTTGGGGAGCCAGGAGATTATCAAGTGGAAGATGAGGAAAACTTCATGGAGGATTTGTGGCCTTGAACGAGTTCCTGACTTCCTCTGGGCTTTAATTTCCTCATGTATATGTGACACTTGTTGTAACCACCCTCCCTGGATCCTTGGACTGTGGCTCAAGAGCTGTCTTCTCTAAGCACACAGAAAAACAGCACCATCACTGTATAAATTATCCATTAAGAGAGTGCAATAACGGAAAGGCCCACCAGATGGCGAGCTACTAGAACTACCAGGAGAATGGTTTGATCAGTCTGGTACATGAGTAGGGATGGCCTTCTTAAGAGGATGCCATATCCTGACGGCCACCAGAGACCACTCAGCCAGGAAATGCCCTAGGCACATTAAAAAAACCTGTCCTGTGTTTGCCACTGAGACTGCCTCACTAACTCTCAACAACCAGGTTCAAAATTAACCTAGGGGATGAAATGGAATATATCTCAAAACACTGAACTATTAAATTTGCTGTCCATACTTTGCTCATGAGTTCCTGCCCTTTTTGGGTTCCCCTGTCTGATTTCACTTCCCACTACATTCATGAATTTAAGGATTTGTTATGCTTTTATTGTATTCTCACACAATTTATTGTACACTGAATAAAGTGGGAGAAAATGGATAAAATGCTCCAATATGGAGGTCTTTCTCTCCAGCCATCTCCTAGACCTCCTCCTAACTGTCCTCTGAGACCTTCAGTTACAGCCAAGAAGGATCCTTATCCTCATCCCCTGTAGCTTTGGAGAAAGGAAGAGCCCTGCCCATCTCCTGGTCACAGTCTAGAAACACCAAAAAACAAAGACAAGGGGGGAAATTAGTTTCCCCCACTTCTCAAGTCCATTGAAATTCAAAAGCTAACCAATAGTCTTGGCAACTTTCAGTCTGCTTTCATGACTGGTCCCTATGTCTCCTGAACAACCAGAGCCTGCTGACTGGATAACTTTCAGTGCCTCCCACTCAAGGGTCAGCACCTTCTGATTGGCTCTTAATCATAGTCTCTCTGCTTCTCTATGGTGTTCAGTCACCAATCACCTGCTTGAGTCTCTCTCATGAAAGTCTAGGAAAGCAAGGTCAGCAAAGAAAAATGAGTCACCACAACACATAGATTGTGTCCCGTTCCCAGAGAACACTCAGGGCAAGATGACTTACGTAGTTCTCTCTGTCCTAGAAATAATCAGGGCAGTCCCATTTACAGCAACGTGTCTCATAAAACCTGCTCATCTCTTTCCCTTTGGGGCAAAGTTCCAAGGCTCTAGGGTCTCCACAGCGATGGAAACTATGATTCAAAATCAAAACTATGATTTCATTGACTTGGCCAATAGTTTGGGGTTTTTACTTATTTATTTGTTGCTATAAGGTTAGATCAGTTATGGGACAGCTAGATGACACAGTGAATGGAGTGTCAGGCCTGGGGTCAGGAAGACTCATCTTCCT
>CM053596.1:196862551-196889655 GCA_028646575.1 Pseudocheirus occidentalis | reverse complement strand
TACTCCTGACTCCAGGGCCGGTGCTCTATTCACTGCACCACCTAGCCACCCTGACACTTGACATACTTACTAGCTGTGTGACCTTGGGCAAGCCACTTAACCCCAACTGCCCTCCAAAAAAGCAAAAAAATAAAAATAAAAAAGAAACTTTACTATCTGGGTGACACTGGGCAAGTCACTTAATCCTGTTTGCCTCAGTTTCCTCATCCATATAATGAGCTGGAGAAAGAAATGGCAAATCATTCCAGTATCTTTGACAGGAAAACCCCAAATGGGTCATGAAGGGTCAGATATAATTAAAACAACTAAACAACAAAACAGTTCAGTTAATCACATTTAAAACTACTCTTGTGAAATAGTCACATCCTCCCTTTACAGAACAAAATCTTAAGTGTGCAATAAAGCAATTATTTCAAGTCACTCATTTTTACAATACTTTAGATTTTAGGGTAAAGATAAGTTGACCTGAGGGGCTCTTGCGCTCCTCTCTGGCTATTGGCCTCCTCAGTCTACCTTACCTTACTTTTTGGGCCCCCAGAACAAAGAACAGTTGCCCTCAGTACCCTCTTCCCTCTCCTCCACCACTGCCTCATACCTCTGTTCTTTGGGGCATGCTGCCCTACGCAGCAAATCAGAGCTAAGACTCGAACCCAAATCTCCTGACTCAGAATCAGAATCTCAGAGTTGTAGAGCAGAAGTGTTAAGCACACAATCCACAGGACTCCTAAATGGGGCCTGACCTATATTAAAATGTAGTTTCTATTTGATTTTAATGTGTTGCTAAATTAGTAAAATATATATATATACATAAATGTAAATTAAAAATATATCTATAAAAATATAAAATATGGTTTTCTAAGTCAATATGTAGCCAATATGGGCAGGGATCCTTATGTTTGGTTTAGTGAATTTGGTTTCTTTTTGAGTTGGACTATTGTAGAGAACCTCAGAGACTAACTAATCCAGAGGTTTTTAACATTTTAGGATCATGGACCCCTTTGGCAGTCTAGTGAAGCCTAAGGACCCTTTCTCAGAATAATTGAAGGAAATGCTAAATTTCAGTTAGTGGTTAATGACAATTAAGATATGATATTTTTAGGGGGGCTAGGTGGTGCAGTGAAAAGAGCACTAGCCCTGAAGTCAGGAGGACCTGAGTTCAAATCCAGCATCAAACACTGAACACAAAACTAGCCATGTGACCTTGGGAAAGTCACTTGACCCCAGTTGCCCTACCTTCCCTCCTCCAAAAAGAAAAAAAAAGATATAATATTTTAAAATCCAAGTTGAAAGGGCCTTTCCTTCTTCTTCCCCTCCCCACTAAATCTGCTAGACGGTCCATGGTCTTCAGGTTAAGAGCCTTTGATGTGTAAAGAACTTTGCAAAATATGCAAGAATATTGTTTGTAAACTGCTATTATTAATGTTGGTAAACACAGGTCGGTAGTCCTCAAAAAAACAAATAGGTTGGAAAGAACACTAGCTATGGAGCAGAACCTGGGTTCACACCCTACCTCTGATGCTTACCATTCATGTAAATTTAGGTCAAGTCATCTAACCTTCCTAGGTCTCAGTTTCCTCATCTATATAATGAAAGAATTGAACTAAATAAGTTGCCTTTAAGGTCCCTTCTTGCTCTAGACCAGTGGTTCTCAACCTGTGGGTTGCGACCCCTTTGGGGGTCAAAGACCCTTTCACAGGGATCACAGGGGTCGCCTAAAACCATCGGAAAACACATATTTCTGATGGTCTTAGGAACCGAGAGACAGCTCCTCTATCCGTCTCCAGGCGGATCCGCCCACATGCAGATACACCCACATACAAGTATTAAAGGGTCGTGGCATTAGGAAGGTTGAGAACCAGTGCTCTAGACTATGGACTATGATCTGTGAAATGAGATAATGTTATTATTGGGAGAAGGGGGGAAGAAAGGAAACAGTCAAGGCAGGCAGTGTGATGGAAAAAAGCTGGATGGGGGCCATCAATAAATCAGAGCAGCTTTTCAGACCTGAATGATCACGAATCATTCTACACAGGCAATCTCCAGGGTCATCTGTTTCTATAACTCTGGGTCCTCCCTGCAGATCTTCTTGAATAAACTGTCCTGTTGTACATGATCCAGAATACAGCAAATCGTAAAATAAAACAAAACAAAACAAAAACCCAAGTCAGGCAGTTTCTAAGAAATGTCCTTCCCCAGAATTCCTGCTGTGAGCATATTTCTCTGCCTCTTTACTCTTGGCAGAAAGTGAAATAACATTATGGTCTGGATGGCTGATTTAAATAATTACTCATTAGCAGAGTCTTCCCCTAAGGATCTCAAAGCCCTTGCCTTTTGTGCAAATTACCATATGCTTGACACCTAAAAGAAGTAAAGAACAAATCCTTAAAAACAATTCTTAAAATTCTTAAATTAAAAACAGGCATGAATCATTTTTTTTTTAAAGAAATGCAATTGTGGGTTTAGAAGATTTGTGATAAACTCACCCTTTCTTTTTCAGGATGGGAAGCACCTTGTAAAACACGTTCCCGCAGAAACAGGGCCGTCGTAGAAAGAGAGGATAGCGTGATGGAGCAGCCCTAAAAGCACTAAATTTGGGGTTTGAAGATCTGGGTCCGCATTCTAGTTTAGATCTAGGAAAGATCTCTTTTCCTCTCTGAGCCGCTGTGTCCTCATCTAGTCTGTGAAACGAAGGGCTGGAATAGATCATCTCATATGCCTGGAATGCCCTCACTCCTCCTCTCTACCCCTTAGACTCTTCAGCTTTTTCTGAGGTTCAGCTCAAGAGCTTCCTGTGGTGTCATTCAGTCATGTCCAACCCTTCTTGACCTCATAGGACCATAGCACACCAACACTGTCCATAGGATTTCTTTGGTAAATATACGGGAGTGGTTTGTCATTTTCCTTCTCTGGTGAATTAAGGCAAAGTTAAATGACTTATCCAGGGTCACACATCTGGTAAGTGTCTGAAGTCATATTTGAACTCAGGTCTTCCTGACTCCCAGACCAGCCTATCCACTGAGCTCCTCACTACTACTGCCACTCCTAAATGCCCCTGAAATGGCTTCATTTACTTCATCTATATTTTGCATTGATTCATTTGCATGCCTATTGTTTCTCTCTTGTAGAATATAAGCTTCCTGAGGGTAGAGACAATTTAATTTTTGTCTTGGTTACCCTAGCACTTATTAAATACTTGTTGAATGAATGAGTGAATGAATGAAGTCCCTTCGGGTTCTAAATTCTGACTAAGTAGTCTCTATATAAATTCCTTTTTAGCTTCTTTCTAGACAGCTAGGACGTGCACTGAGTAGAACAAGTATTGGATCTCACTAGCTAGGCCCGAAGTCAGGAAGAGCTGAGTTCAAATGTAACCTCAGACACTTCTAGCTGTGTGACCCTGGGCAACTCACTTCACCTCTGCCTATCTCTGCTTTCTCAATTATAAAATGGGAATAATAACATCTACTTTGCAAGGCTGTTGTGAAGATCAGATAAGATCATATTTGTTAAGTGTCTGGTCCAGAGAAGAGGCAGAATACATGCTTATTCCTTCTTTTCTTTCTTTCCTTTTTCTACAACTAAGCCAATCTAGGCCTTTCTTTCAGGAAGAAAGGAAGGTCTCAGGGCCAAAGTTCTTCCCCAAGATCATAGGATCATAGGCATAGAGCTAGTAGAGATTATCTAATACATCTCCCTCATTTTACAACAGAAAAAGCTGAAGCCTAGAAGCGACTTGCCCGAGTCATTGCCAAGTCCACCTATGTCATTGACGACCCAAGTATCATAGGTGGGAGCCCTCCAAAGCAAGGATGACTCGGCTTAGGCGGGGTTCTCTCAGCCTGTCCCTGCTACCCTGCTCTCCTGCAGAATTCCCATCACCACACCCCTACCCTAGCATTTACTTCCCTAACCTTCAGCTCCATCCTACCTCCTGAAAGCAGAGCTAGCACATCCATTAGTCCAGGTATTTAACTTCGGTAATTCTTCCCTTCTCCCAAGAGCAAATGGCATTTTCTGAGTGTGCTTCTGAAACTGCTAAACATTTATCTGTTATTAACCAAATGATTATTAAACATTTGCTAGGACTCCTGACCAAAAGAATTTATGAGCCCCCCCCCCCAAAAAGGAAAGAAAGTAATGTTATGGTCAGCAAGGAAGCATTTCTTCCCCCACAGGCATGCTCCTAGAGGTTTTTTACTTCAACTAATGTTTATTAGACACCTCTTCTGTATAAGAAAGATCCCATACAGGAGACTGGAAAAGTTTTCTTTGGTCCAGACCTGTAATTTCATCTTGTAGGAAACTGCAGGAATAGGGACTTTCTCCGCTGGCATAGATTGACAAATATTTATCTCAGACAGCTGTCTGTGGCACTGAGAGGTTAAGTTACTTGCCTATGGTCACATAGCTATTATATGTTAGAGTCAGAACTTGAATCAAGCTTGTTGCCTCTAAGGCCGTCCTTCTATTTGCTCTAGCACGGTCTCCCAATGCTAGGGATACGAAGATGAAAAGCCACTCGATGGGAAGAACACAGAATGTGGAGTCACAGGAGCTGATCTCAATCCTGCTACTCACTACCTGTGTGACATTGGGCAAGCTATTTTATCTCTAGGTCTCATTCTCTTTATATGTAAAATGAAAGGGTTGGACTGGATTGTGTGTAAAATCCCTTATATTCCTAGATCTGTGGTTCTATAATCCAATGATCACATCTCAAAGTAGTTGTGGTTGTTGTGTTGTTTCCAACTCTTCATAACCCCATGTTGGGAGTGCTTTGTGATTTCTTTCTCCAGCTCATATCACAGATAAGGGAACTAAGGCAAACAGGGTTAAATGACTCGTCTAGGGTCACACAGCCAATAAGTGTCTGGGGACAGATTTGAACTTAGGAAGCTGAGTCTGCCTGTCTCTAGGCCCAGCATTCTATCCATTGTGCCACCTAATGGCCTCAGCATATAGTCAATGAAATATGGGTCAGTTCCCTGGCCTGTCCCATTCCACAGCCCCATACACTAAGGAAGCAGGAGCTAAGAGAACTTGTAGGAATGGGGTCAGAGAGGGAGTAAACGGTGGGATATATTTCAGGACAGTGGTGTCAATCTCAAATGCAAAAGATGTCCACTAACAGTATATTGGGATTCGTATGAGCCACATATCAACTTAGAATGTCACATATTAACTTTATCTACTTTCTACTATATTTTTATTCATTTTGTTAAATATTTCTCAATTATATTTTAATCTGATTGGGGCTGCACTCAAGAGTATGGCCAGCCACAATGCAGCCTATCTTTGTTCCAACAGATTGGGAAGCTAAAATGTCAGCATTTGCTGAAAGATGAATCCTGAAACTCTACGGACTCAATCATCAAATCCCCCAGCAGCCATCCAAGGGGAATCTTCAAAAATGCTGGAACGTTTTAATGTCAGTTACATTGAATGTCACTGCCCCATACCCACTTAGCCAATGATGTTTCATGGCAAGAATTCAGTTTCCTGGAGAAAATCTTTACTTGGAAAACAAAAAAAGAATTTCCAATAAGCAAGCATCTCTGGCTAGCTGCCCCTGAGGGGAATTTGTGGCAAATAGCTAAAAGATTTCTTTCAAGTCATCTCCCCTTATGTCCTTACACATACACATGAATCTTGACTCCTTCCCTCCAGTCTCTGAAGATGAGACGACCTGGCTTCTTGACAAGGCTCACCCCTCTGCTTCTGGCCACAATCCTCTCTCCCCCAGGCTCTCTGGAGACCTTATACATGCAATCATTGCCTCTCCTTCTCATCTTTCTTCCTCTTCACTCCCAAACATTTTCCTCATCCCTTAAACCCCTCAGATCCCAGGTCCAATCCCCAGCATGCCCACTGAATTTATTCTTCCCAAGATCTCTACTGATTTTCTTAATTACCAAGTTCAGTGGATTTTTCTGAGTCATAGGCGCATAGATTTAGAGCAAGAAAGAACTTTAAAGTTCATATAGTCTAGCCCTCTGGTTTTCTAGGTGAGGAAACTGCGGCCCAGGGAGGTTAAGTGATTTGCCCAAAGTCATGCAGGAATTACGTGTTAGTCTTCATATTTCTGTTTACAATGGCCACTGTCCACCATCCCCTCCTTCTCTTGTTACTCCGTCTTCTCACAACTGCCATGAAATTGCTCTTTTCTGATCCTCTTGCCCCAGTGCCAATTCTGTCTTGGTGAAATCACCTCCTCACTCCCATCACCTCAGTATCACAGGTGGTCAAGTGCAGTCCCCCACCCAAAGGTCTGAAGGCTTCCCTGTGGCTACCAAGCTTCCCTATTCCTATTGGGTCACAGAATAATTGAGTTCAATCTGGAAGGCACTTTACAGAATTTCCAGATAGGGCCTCTTAACCTACATTATGAACTTGGTTTAAAAAAAAATCAATAACTGTATTTCAATGCAATTCATTTCCTCTGTAATCCTATATATTTTTAAAACTTCATTACAGAATCTCCAGACCAGAACCTTTTAAACTAGTGTCATGAAATTGGTTTTAAAAAAATATTTTGATAACTGAATTTCAATATAATTCGTTTCCTCTGTAATCCTATATATTTAAAAAGTTTAACATCTCCAGCTCAGGACCTCCTTACACTAGAGCCATGAACTTCGTTTTTAAAACATTTTTTGATAACTGCATTTCAGTAGAATTGGTTTCCTCTGTAATCGTATATATTTTTAAAAATTCTTCTGAGGAAGAGGTCTATAAATTTTACCAGATTGCCACCAGTCCACAGCACAAAAAGGGTGAAGAATCCATGTCCTAATACAATTTCTTATTTTAGACATGAAGGGGGAAGGGAACAAGTATGGAAGTAGCACCAGGCACTTCAGAAATATGATCTCATCTAATTCTCACAACAACCTTGGGAAGTAGGTGCCATTAGGATTCCCATTTTACAATTGGGGAAACTGAGGCAGAGTTACACCACCACTAGTAAACATCTGAGACTGCATGTGGACCCAGTTCTTGAACTGAGTGCCTGATGCTCTGCTCTCTTCACTGCTTGCCTTAGCTGCCTCTAGCTGAAAAAAATGGAGGCCAAGAATGACTTGGCCAGGGCGGCTAGGTGGCGCAGTGAATAGAGCACCGGCCCTGGAGTCAGGAGTACCTGAGTTCAAATCCGGCCTCAGACACTTAACACAAAAACTAGCCGTGTGACCTTGGGCAAGTCACTTAACCCCAACTGCCCTCCAAAAAAGCAAAAAAAAAAAAAAAAATAGAATGACTTGGCCAAGATCACAGAAATACTAGGTATCTGAGATGGGTTTTTTAATCAAAGCTTTCCTGGCTCAAGCCTAGCACACTACCCACTGAGACACACTCCCTCTTGGTGCCCAATTCTACTGAGTTTCTATTGTTTCGTTCATAAAACAGGGCTTTGAAAGGAGCTGAATGGACCAAATTAAATTTTGAGATTCCCATCAGTTTCTGAAGGAACCATACAAGCTGCAGAGAAAGCAGCTGCCCTTTCCTGGTGAGATTTTTAAGGACTGAGCCCCTCCTCCCACAAGTAAAATTCCACAAACCTGTAGTTCATTTCTTTATATAAAGATTTATGGGAGGGACAAAGTGTTAAGTCATTTCCATATCAATGCAAATAAGTTTATCAGATTCTTCCCTAGGGACAGATTCATATAGAATAAAGCAAGAGAAAAATGGGCCCCTAAGCAGGAAATAAAAACTATTAGTAACAATAGCTAGCATTTAAAGTGTGCCTCAGCCCTTTGGAAATATCCTCCCACTTGACCTTCACATCCTCACTGAGAGGCAGGTAAAAGCATTATCTTCATTTTGCAGATGAATTCACTGAGGCAAGCTAAGTGACTTGTCTAGTAAGTGTGTGAAGGTAGGATTAGAACTCTCCATCCAGCACAATCCACTGCTCCACCTAGCTGCCTCCCAGGACTACAAAGGGGGAGTAAAAGAGCAAAACAAAGAGAAGTCTGGGCTAAAGAAACCCTTAGGTGACTTCACAGTTTTACTGAGACTCAGCTCCCTGTAGAAGTAACCTCCTTTAAGATTGAAATGGAGACAATTCCTTCCCCACTTTTGACCACTATTTAAACCTGGAGCAAAGACAGCACAATGTCATGGAAGGAGCAATGGATATGGATTCAGAGCCCCCAAGTTCAAATTCTCTTACTACCTTTGTAATCTTGGCCAAGTGTCTCCCCCTCTCTGGCTTCCTTTTCTTCAGCTATAAAATGAAAACATTGGACCAAATCAATGATGTCAAAACTCACATAGAAACAAGGATGCTCCAAAGGTTGCATACTGACTTAGAAAACCACTAATTGACTATCAATGGTGTGCTGTATTTTTATTTATTTTGTTAAACATTTCCCAATTATGTTTTAATCTGGCCACAGAGTTTTTGAGGCCACAAGTTTGACCCCTCTGAACTAAATGATCTCTTAAGGTCAGATTTATGGTCACATGGTATCTGATAACCTGACAAAGAACTTAATAAAGTTCCTTCTTCAACTGCAAACCTGTGAGGAAATCTGGGATCTTACCAATGTATGTGCACCTTCCATCCATCTGTGACTTCTGGTCTGGGGTAATTATCCATGCCCTTCCAAAAATTCACCATTGAGGTGAATTCTACTTATTACACCATTTTTGATAACAAGCTGCAGCCTACACCCACCAAGTGTTTCTCCATTGACCTATGAGTCACTTGCAATTTTAATTCTTTGACTAGCATTCTGTGGTTCACTGTGAACTGCAAAAATTCTAATCTGCAATAAAATGCAACTGAGGCAGAGTTCAGAGCAGATATTAATTTATTAGAGAGACAGGCGGTCCCTAAACAATTAGATCCAAGACCTTCCTCTCAGCCAAGGACTCTGATGCTCAGGGGCTAAGGGATTTAATAGACCTTGTGGAGTCCCTGGTAGGTCCCCTAGATCTTGGGAGGTTCCTTCACAAATGAAGAAATTCCTATGATTGGCTAATCTTCAGAATCAAAGGAGCTCCCATGATTGGCTAAGGGCACATCAATCACAATTCATCATTAGATCTTTCACAAGCCATCAGCCACCCTCCATCTCAACAGGGGCTTTCCATAGGCTGTCAAACACTATCTGACCAATAGTATTCTAGGGGACCAAGAAGTTGTAGTTACAAAGAAAAAAGTCATTTGGGAGTGGATGGTAGTGATTCATTGGGGTGAGGAGGTTGCTAACACAACCAGTTCTTGCACAAGTTAATATATGCCCTTGTATTAATAACAGGCCTAATTAATATACTATACTTCTGTCTCATAAATCATCAGAAGTAATATAATTCTCAATGCATAGCAGATTAATTAATTGTAGTCTACATTAACTCTTACAGCAATTACTACTCATAAACTTAAAGCATTAACCATATTAAATTTAACTCTATACCAGTCAAATCAAAAACCCATTAAATCACAACAAATTGAGTAATACTGATTAAATTGAATAAGTGTATTAAAATTTTTTTTTCACAACAGCCATATAGCATTAGGGAGAGAACATGGATGCTAAGAAGGTGGGTTTATATGGCAAGGAGCAACTTGAGACTATCAAAAGCCCCATCAACTAATCCAATTAACCATCCAGTTTCAAGTAATACTCTGAGTGATACGCTTTCTTTATGGTTTTGGTTTTTCCCAATATAGATGACTAGGTTACAGCCTACACCCACCAAGTGTTTCTTTTGAGTCATCCTGGATGTTGTTGTGGAGACTAAGTAGTCTTCCAGAGCTCAATGCAACTGAATATATGTAATCCACAATACATAGAGAACCTTCCATCCTTAAGGGATCCTTCTTCTTTTTGGACCTTATTCAGGCAACCCACAAGGTGTCCAATATAAGTATTATTATCCTTATGTTGCAGATGAAGAAACCAAGGCTTGGTGCTATCAGGTGACTTACCCAGGGTCATGTAGCTAGTGTCAGAGTGGGAATTTGCACCCTAGTCTCCTGTTTCTAAGTCCTATGCTCTTTCCACTATACTATCTGCCAAATCTTTTGTGTAATTTGTATATTTTTGCATAAAGGCAGGAAGATACAGGAAATTACCTCCTAAGGTCTTAGTCAATTAAGAGTTTTCCAGATGAAAACAAGAAAGTAGCTTTGATTCAGTTGCAAGCTGTAGTCAATTTTTCCCATGATTTTTGCTACACCAATGCATTACCAGAAGGGGAGGAGAAAAATTCAATGAGCCTAGAATTGCCTTCTAGATGGAGACTAATAGCTGTTATTCTGTTCCCTTGGCTGAGTGCCATTAATACAGCAGCTGACCTTTATGAGGTGCTCCTGGAGAGCACTGATGACCTTTTCCCATCTCATTCATTCTCTCAGCCTCTGAATCTGGTCCTGTAGGAATGCCCTGAATAACGATTTGCCCCAGTTCCCTTCCTCCATCCTTTCCTAGCTGCCTTCCTCCTTAATCAATGAATCAATTTTGGAATTTTTATTGAGTATTTCCTGTACAGGAGGCATGATGCTAAAGGCTAGAATTATAAATCACAATCCCTCCCTCAAGGAATATATAGTATAGATGGGGAGTAGGGAGAGAGAAATACAACTTATGCAGAGCAATAATACAGCAACTACTTTAATGTAGAAATATGGAACTTTAAATGATTAAGGTCAAATAAATAGAAGTAAATCATAATAATTATTGGAACCTATGATTTCATTGGTGTAGGAAAATCTCAGTGAGTAAATTCCTCCTTACCAATGCAGATCAACAAATATTCTGAAATTTAAGTCTTAGAAAGTCATTTGGACACAGAGGTTTCAGTGACTTACCCAGGGTCACTCAGCCTGTATGGGTCAGAACTGAGACCTAACCCAAAATTTTCTTGACTCTGAGGTCAGCTCTCTGTTGAATATACCACAGTACCTCTCAGATGTTAATGACAATATTAACAATAATAATCAAAATGTATATAGAACTTTAAACATCTCATTAACTGTTATATAACTCATGTCTCGTGCCACACACCCCAACTCCCCCCCAAAAGACTCTAAGTACTTGTGGACTGGCTTCAATCCTAGACCCTGACTCAGAAGGATCATTTTCTGTATTTGACTCATTGACCCAACTTGAATTTTCTCTAGGAAAATCTCCAAATATAATTGATATATGGCTGGTATCTAGGTTCTCTAAAAGTGGGTAAAAGGGTCTCAGGTCCCATAAAGCACACAAGACAGCAAAGTATACGAATAAGACAGCCTTTATTTCACCCCACAAAAAATGCAGATGAAACAATCTCCCAGCAGCCCATAAACAGATACAGAAGCATATAAAGCATTCAAATAACCCATAAACTCTTCCGTGAGGAAAACTGACATTAGGGTTGCTACTTGGGCAACCCTTTGACATTTTGATGAGTCTTTTTCTCCTATGGGGTCTTAAACTGTCCCTCTAAGACACAAAGGACCACCCTGTGGTATAGGCTTCCCCTAGAAGGTAAATAAGTTTTGGGGGACACTGCAGAGGTGACTCCCTTCCCATCAGATTTTCACTATCTGAATAACGAAGTATGATAAAACAAAATCCAGGAAGGGTACCACTCAGGAGCTCTGTTAGTGATTTTCTTCTTTCCACAAAAAGTCCACTGCTCAAGAAACCTTTCCCAAGAAGGCCAGATCTCTGAATTAACAAACTGTGTTCAAATTAATGAGGGGAAGGGTTTATTGCCCCAGATCAGCCCCATTTACAATTGTAAATGTTGTTGTAATTACAATTACAACTCCATGAAGTACAAAGCCTGTGGCACCCAGAATCCCCAGGCAGTCTCCCAACTAAAAGTTAACCAGACCTTGCTTGGCTTCAGAGAACAGGCAGAATCAGGCAGATGTATTCAGGTAGACTAGCAAATAAACCAGTAAATGTCAGACAGTTAGCCTTTATTAAGCCCCTACTGTATACCAGGCACTGTGCTAAGTGCTAGGAACACAGAGAAAGGCAAAAGACAGTCAGTCCCTGCTGTCAAGGAGCTCAGAGGCTAATGGGGAGACTATATGAAAACAACTTCACACAAACAAGATATAGATAGATCTCAAAGTGAAGGCACTATGATTAGGGAGGACTGAGAAAAGATTCCTGTAAAAGATGTGCGATGTTTGTTATCTGTGTTTCTTATTGTGTGTGAATAATTTGAAAGGCTGGCAGTGTTTTTCAGTGTGTCCAGGTCACATATATGAAATCATTTTAAGGAAAAGCCACCATCAGGACTAGTGTAGGAGTGTGACCCATTGGTTACAATGAGTGGGTTGGACTAGGCCCCATGTAGTTCTAAATCCCAGGATCCTGTGTCTAGACTCTAGAGCAGTGGTTCTCAACCTTCCAAATGCCGTGACCCTTTGATACTCATATGTGGGCATATCTGGGCATATCTGCACAGAGGAGGGGTGTCTCGGTTCCTGAGATCATTGGAAATACGTGTTTTCTGATAGTCTTAGGCGACCCCTGTGAAAAGGTCATTCAGCCCCCAAAGGGGTCGCGATCCACAGGTTGAGAACCACTGCTCTAGAGAGAGGTGGCTTATACAACATTATGCCCTCTCCCCAGACCTCATCCTTCCTGGAATGAAACAGACATTGTTCAGGAAGGACATGACTTGGAAATATTCTTAAAATACAATATTTAAAAAATAAAAACAAAATAATCTTTACTGTGAGCCTTTGCTACCTGACTCTCTTTTCACTGAGGCAGTTGGGGCAGTGGAGAGTGCTAGTCAGGAAGAGCTTGGATTGAAATCCTGCTTCATATATTTAGCTGTTTGACTGTAACAACAATGCTATTTGCAGCCACTGTAGGGGTACAAGTCCAACAACACCAGCAGACAGAAGGGCTTTGATCTGCTTTTCTAAAGGGGTCAGCAGTCTTACTTTAGTCAAACATATAAATCATTTACTTAGTTCAGGGGGAAAAGTCAGCATTCTAAACTTCAGAGAAAATATAAATTACAAGCAGAAATAACAGCATAAAGACCAACAGACAGGGCTTTTAACCATCAGACCACATAAGAAACACATTTCAGATCAACAGACAGATACAACTCTCTGACCATTACTTACATAGATAATTAGTTACCAGAGAGAGAAGCACCAACGTCAGGGTTTTCAAAGGCGTACCCAGCTTTCGGCTACCCAGAGTCTCATTTGGACAAACACTCTTCCCATGAGCAAGCCTCAATGCACAATGCTAACCTCAGAGTATATATACACTTCTTCAGGGTCAGAGGGCATCACAACTCTCATGACCCACTACCTAATTACAAAGGAACAGATGGACCTCCCTGAAAAACAGTCTCCCCTAATCAAGCTTCTCTTGTTGGGCTCCACCTGGGGCCTATTAATGAAGATTTTCAACTCGCCTTAACATTACAGTGATCTTGAGTACTTAATTTATCTTGGTCTCACTTTTTTTACCTGTATAATGAAGCTAACAGAGGCATCTACCTCACAGGGTGATTGTGAGAATCAAATGAATTAACACAAGTAAATCTCTATGTTAACTTAAAAAAAAACTCTATAAATACTAAATAATGATGATGAAGATGATGATGATGGTGATGATGATGATGATGATGATGATGATGATGATGATGATGATGATGATGATGACCTGGTATATAGAGAGCCTGAGTGTCTCTGCTTTCTGAAACCAAGCACAGGCTTTCAAATACTGGAAGACAATAATCATATCCCTTGCCTTTTGCCCCAATGAGCTGATTCTAGTCTTATGCCTTTCTCTCTTCTTGTCCCCTTTTTAATATTTTAGTAATACTAATGTTGATTGAAAACTCACTGAAATCTGGCACTTTGCTGCTAACTCTGCTGATGCTAATCTGCAAAGTAAGGGATACTTGTATATACAACAGCTCCCTAATTATTCATTGCTAATGAAAGTGATAATTTGGAAAGCATTCAGAGGAGGGTGACTGGAAGGATCTCAAGATTATGCCATATGGGTGAAAGAATATGGAAGGAGGATATTTAGCCCAGTGATAAGAATGTTTGGGGATTTGTGATAGTTGTTTTTCACTATTTATGGAGTTATCTTTGGAGAGAAGAAATTGCACCCGCACAGCATGTTCCCTGAGGGCAGAACAAAAAAAAATATCTGAGGAAGCTGCAGAGAGGTAGACTTCAGTTTTACTTCTAGCAAGAACTGCCCAAGAGTAGACCAGATTGCCTTGTTGAGGTGCTGAGTTCCCCATTTTTCTGTGAGAAGATGGATGATCCCTAGTTGGAAGGGAATTCTTGTCCTAGGTATAAGTTGTGTTAGTTGGTCACTGACTCCTAGCTCTGAGATTCTGTGAGTACAAAAGAAAGCACAAAGCCTTCAGAGGTTTGCTGAAATCCTGCGTTTTCTACTCCAGAGGTGACAGCATGGAATAATATAACAACGTGAAATAATAAGTACTTTTACTTGGAGTAAAGGAAGGCTGTATCCTTCTGGAAAAGGCAGCTCAGTGAGGGAGATGGTCCTAGGTTGGAAAAGGAAAGTCAGACCATTTTCTCCAGGATGAACTGCAGCATGTCCCATATAGCAGACAGAGCAAACATACTGACTACACTCCCAGAGGTCTGGGTTCCTCCTCTCCCCCTAAAAATTGCAAAAAGTTCAGACTACCTCTGTCCTGGGACACTCAGGTCAATGAGAAATGTACAACTGTCTTCCAGAAAGTCCCATCCTGACCTCAACAAGGAGTGAGCTCAAAGTATGTAGAAGAGGAAACTAATGCCCCTCTCTTAAAGAGGGTGCTAGTGTCACAGCTGAGAGGAGGGTACCTCAAAAATGCTTTCCCAACCTAAGCATCCTTGTGATGTCTTAAGGATGGTCCCTAGGGCCTGGAATGGTCAAATTGTATATAACAGCTAATTTTGGTCTTGGGTTCCATCCCATTTTCCCCATCAAGATGCTTCTCCTTACTCCTGGCAGTTCTACTCCTTTTCCCTTTTCAAAACTTCTCATCCAGTTGGGATAGTAAAGGAACTGATAAACTAATTCACACTAAGGTGCTACTGACTAATAGCAATTTAATAGTAACAGGGTGACTGAGCTGAAGTCGCTAGGTAATACAGTGGATAGAGTCAGGAAGACCTGAGTTAAAAACAGTTAAGCCTCACACCTTTGCTAGTTGTGTGACACCTGACAAATCACTTAACCTTGGTCTCAGTTTCTTCATCTGTAAATTGGGAATAATATAGTACTTATCTTACAGGACTCTTGTGAAAATCAAATGAGAAAATGTATGTAAAGCATTTGCAAACAAAGTAATACGTAAATGCTAGTTGTTATTAATAGAATGTGTGCTTCCATTTGCATTTTAATGGGAGAAATTACTTTTAACTAAGAGAAATCACTTATGGCAGAATTTCAGGCAACCGTGAAAGGTGGGTTGTTGGGAGGGGGGATTTTGTTTGTTTTTGGGGAGGCGGCACATTTTGAAAGTGATGATAATATTCCGGCAGCCGCTGCATCTGCCTATCCTATCTAGACTGAGAGAAGTCAAACCCTCCTCCTCTAACCCACCCGCTCTACCCCCTCCTCTCCCTCCTGTATTTATATAAAGCCCCGTAGGGGGTAATGTAGGGAAAGTCGGTTGTGCTTGGAATCTTAAGACTTGGAATTCGATGCTGGCTGTGATCCTCACTAGCTATGTAATCTTGGATTAGTTATTTTATCTCACTGTACCTCAGTTTTCTCATCTGCAAATCAAGGTAGAAATCCTGGCACAATCTGTTTTGTAAGGTGGTTGGCAGGTGAAAAATGCTTTGTGCACCTGAGAGGTCCTTAAGTCGTGATGAGGCGCCCGGGAGGTCTGTAGATGTGTTCAGAGAAAAGGAAGAAAATACGCAAAGTGAACCCAGCAGCTTCCGCTTTTCTAACCTATTAGCGGGTCTGTCGCTGCTGTCCCATTCAATATGACACGTCTGAGCAGAGATTCAGTAAATACATCAAAATCATGAACCTTAAGAGCTGATGTCTTGAGGGCATAGGAATGTTGACTCGGGAGCGGGAGGAAAGGAAAGAAGGAACATCTCCCATCCACAGATTATCCTTTGGTGCACCGCTGAAGCCAGGGCAGTGGGGGATCAATAGCTTTCTGCCATGGACCCCCTAAAGCTGTTCCCCCACCCAGGTTCCTTCCTTCTCTTTCTCTGTGGCAGACACAAGCCTAACCCTGACCACTCCTACTAGCTCCCTAGAGAAATAGGTGTGTCTGTGAACCTCCCAGACTTAATGGACGCTGCAGTTCAAAAGCTTTACTAAACAGTGAAAGGAAAGAATAAAATAACCCAAAGCTAGGCTAACTCAGGCACAGAGGAATGTCTGATTTTGTCAGAGAAGATAGCAGACCTCCCTCCACATCCAGCCTCCCTTTAGTTTCTCCCCATAAGCACCTCAGCCTTCTCAGTCCTGCATGAACTGTGGATTGTTTGGGGAAATTTTTAATTTAGTTTAGGATTCCCTAGATTTCTACCTCCCTCCTTATGATAAAATGGGGGGTGGGGAGGGAATGAAAAGATCCTAAGGCCCCTTCTGTTTCTAAATTCTATGGGATTCAACCTACCTGGGGGCAAGAATCATTCCATTTTTTAAAAAATCTTTGAAGCCACAGTGACTATTTTTAAACATGATATATGGAACAAAGGAGACACTTAATAAATGCTTTTTGTAATTGAATTGAAATTAATTCTAGGGAGAGAGCCTGTACAGTATAAGAGAAAGAGTAATGGCCTTGGGTCAGTAGAGGCCCGAGTGCATCTTATAGCACATGCTTGTTTTTTCACCATGTAGTAAGTCATTAAAAGAACCTCCTTCATCTGTAAAATTACTTCTACAACAAGGTGGTACAGTGGATAGAACACTGGGCCTAGAGTCAAGGAAGATTTGTCTTCTGGAGTTGAAATCTGGCCTCAGACACTTACTAGCTGTGTGACCCTGGGCAAGTCACTAAACCCTGTTTGCCTCAGTTTCTTCATCTGTAAAATGAGTTGGAAAAGGAAATGGCAAATCATTCCAGTATGTTTGCCAAGAAAGCCTCAAGTGGAGTCACAAAACAGTAGACACAATTGAAGACACACAACGATAAATGAATAAATACTCAATGGATCGCATCCCTAAAGCACTACATACATGTTAGCCATTATTATTACAAAGATCAACTTCATTGGACCAGAAGGTTCAGGTTGGGTATTGGGAGGAGAGAAAGCTGGACAGGTGGGTTAATCTAGATTGTGAAAGGACTTGAATTACAGGTGAAGGATTTTACATGGGAGAAATTGCATGGGGAAAACAGGATTTGGAGCTGGAAGGGACCTTGAAGATCATCTAGACCAATCCCATCATTGTACAGATGAGGAATTTGAGGCCTAGAGAGGTGAAAGAACTTGCCAAATGTCAGGTGGGTAGCATGTGCCCCCAGTCCATTTCATGGAGGTGAGTGTGGCATTAATGTATAGCATGGATTGGTAGGGAGAAAGATTCTTGGATAGAAGAATATTTAAGAGCCTAGTTCATTTAATAAGGATGATGATGATGGAAGTGAGAATGGAGTAGAAAGAACAGACTTGAGAGAGAGTTTTGAGAAAGAATTGGTGTGACTTAAGGACTTTAATCGTTGGGAAGATCCAGTATTTGTGGTGAAAGAGAGGTGGGAGGGAGGGAAGGCAACCAATATTCCTACCCTCCATAAACCCACAAAAATCCTCTCTCTCTTACAAATCCACACAACCTAATTGAATTCTACAAACATTTATTAAATATTTTCTGTGTCAAAAGCACCATGTAAAGTGATGGAGATAAAAAGACAAAATGGAAAATTGTGCCTGCATTCAAAGGGCTTACATTCTACTGGAAGGTAAACACCTATGGAAATGTGTGATAATTAAGGGAGAATACAACTAAGGTGACCAGGAAAGACCTCACGCAGGAAGTAGGGTATGCCAGCTGATCTCTAACGGAAGTTAGGGATTCTTAAAAGTGACATTGGAGGGTGGCTAGGTGGCGCAGGGAATAAAGCACGAGCCCTGGAGTCAGGAGGACCTGAGTTCAAATCTAGCCTCAGACACTTAACACAAAAACTAGCCATGTGACCTTGGGCAAGTCACTTAGCCCCAATCGCCTTCCAAAAAGAAAAAAAAAAGTGACATTGAGAAGCAATGTTCCAGTTTGTAGCAAAGAGGGGACAGGGTCCCACAGGTTTTATGAGACCCTCCTTTGTCAGTGGGGCTGTTGTGTGGCTTGAAGAGATGCAGAATACACATCTCTTCTTCCTGGAGGGGAAGGAGAAATTTGAGGCCAGGGGCCACCTTGCTCTCCTCAAAAAAGGGGGTATCTGTTCCCTTACATATTGTTCATAAGTTTCATAAAGGATATATGAAAACAGATGCTATCTGCCTCCAGACAAAGAAATGATCAATAGAAGCATGAATGGAATGACTTTACATCTATATGTAGCTTCTTGGTCACTTGCTCAAAGAAAGCCAAACAGGGGAACACGACAAATAAGAGAAGTATATAGTTGACAGAGTCTATAGAAATGCAGGGACAACTACAGTACGATTCGATTTCTTACAATCCTCTCACCACAGTGGAAGCTTGAGCTGGTCGGATGGAATTGGTCATTATCCACTTCTGATCACCTGAGCTAACACAATATTAATGAATAGGATTTCAGCAGGTAGAAAGGAGAGGGAAGGCATTCCAGGAGAAGGGAACAGGAAGAGCAAAGTCTGGGAGCCAGGAAAAAGTGAAGTATGTTCTAGGACAGCAGTTCTCAACCTGTGGATCACAATGCCTTTGGGGGTCGAATGGGGTTACCTAAGACCATTGGAAAACACATATTTCTGATGGTCTTAGAAACCGATACACCACTCCTCTATCTGTCTCCAGGCTGGTCTGCCGACATGCAGATACACCCACATATGAGTATTAAAAGGTCCTGGTATTAGGAAGGTTGAGAACCACTGTTCTAGGAGAAGACAAGAAAACGGAGTATGCGAAAGAAAGAAGTATGAGATAACAGTAGAAAGTAAAGTTGGGACCAAATTATACAGGTCCCTGAATGAGAGATTAAGTAGTTTGGGCTACATTTGGTAGATGGTGGGCCAGATGACAACTAGTCAGGAATCTAGTAGAGATGATTAATGCTTTATGTAGAGGTTGAATTAGATGATCTTTGAAGCCTCTTTCAGTTCTAAGAGTTTATGATTCTAAAAGAAAGTCTAAAACATTAGATAATCCAAAAATAAATTGATTTTGGTTTGAGAATATAGCATGTCATTTTTCTTTTCTGCCTTTCTAATTATGCTTTCCTAAGTTGATTAAATTAACTCCCATTTCTTGAATACATTTTGGGTGCTGTATGATTATACAGTAATAAAACTAACCCATAAGTCATAAATGAAAATCAATTTTATGTCTTTACTATCTCCTTTCATATATAGCCTACCTCTTTTAGGTTAATGCATGAAACTGGAAAGAGCACAACTAATATGGAAATGTGTTTTACACGACTGTACATGTATAACTTTCATCAAATTGCCTTTTCAATGAAGGGGTAGGAAAAGAGAATGGGAGATAATTTGGAACTCGAAATTATAAAAATCAAAGGTTAAAAATTATTTTTACATGTATTTAAAATCTGAATATTTAAAGTTTAAAAAGAAAACAGAAACTGGGAAGAAAAGTGAACATTGCCATTAGTTAGGATGTTTTATATGTCTACGAAGATGACTAGTCATTTTTTGGTTTTAAAGTCAGATGTCCTAACTTTACTAACGTAATTAATACTAATGTATAAATGAGCATTTGTTTAAATTCGATTTAGTTCAGTTCAATAAGCATTCATTGAACCCTACCTACTGTCAGAATTAGGGAGGAGCAGACAGCACACCAAATCACACAAATCAGTTCTCATTGGGATGGTCCCTGAATGATGTGGCTGGGTAGGTCCGTGGCTTCAAGATTGCTCAAGTCAGAATGATGGCATGTTTTGAATGGTTTTATATGAGAAGTAGGAGAAGAATTTAGGGAAGATCTGCCTGTAGCCCTTCAGGGCAAGAAGTTATACTGCTCACAATAATAACAGCTAGCATTGATATAGCACTTTAAGGTTTGTAAAGCTGTCTCCAAATATTACCTCCCTATATCCTCACAACAATCCTAGGAAGTGGGTGCTGTTATTAACCCTATGTTACAGAAGAGGAAGCCGAGGCAGACAGAGGTAGAATGATGTTACCGTGGTGTTAATGTTATGATTATATGACATCAGGACAGAAAAAAACAGAGCTAATAAAGCAGTAAGACTTCCTGTGTTGTAGAAGAGACTCGGCCCAAGTCCTATGCCTTCAGCTACACCACGAAGAATCCATGTCACCTATCAGGGAGCCCCAGTGCAGTGGCAGCTCAGGTCACCAATACAGGAAACCACTCTGTGCCAGCAATAAAGAACCTTGCTGCAGAACCTCGGCAGAGGCAGGCGCTCAGAGAGTGAGGAATAATGGGGAGCTCACGTTCATACTGTTCTGCCACTGAACTCTGCTCTGGAGACACTGGCCTTTTTTCCCTACTGTGGTGTCCGTATGATGTCCATTTGGACCAGGGCCTCGGATTGCGATCAAGGGTAGATGGTTCTGGTCATTTGATTTCAATTCAGCATTAAGTATCCACCCTGTGCTAGGCAATGCAGAGACACAAAGAGAGCTAAGACAGGATCCATCCCCTCATGAGGGGAGGTACCACCAAGACTATCTGTATGACACATGTTTGTATAGCACAGATAATTCTAACACAATATAATGTATTGTTAACTGCATTAGAGATGGAAAAGTAAAGTAAAGGAGATGCTGCTACTGTTACTGTGGCTGCTAATAGCTATCATTTATACAACATTTTGGGTTTACAAAGTGCTTTACATGCATTATTTCATCTGATCTTCACAACAGCCCGGTGAGGTAGATACTATTATTATTCTTATTTGGTAGATAAGGAAACTGAAGTAGAGAGATTAAGTGATTTACCCTAGGTCCCATAACTAGCAATTGTGTGAGGGAGGATCTGAACTCAGATCTTGATGATTCCTAGTCCAGAATTAGTCCACCTTCTGATGCATAGTCCAAAATGCACCTTCAATTTGGGCACGGTAGATGTCAAAGGGGTCAGACAAAGGTAGGATTCTGAGCATTAAAATTCTGTAGGGAAAATCAGCCCAAGAGAGTTAGGAAGCTCTCAAAAATGAAATTTTGAAGATATAAAGAGAGAAGGAAAGGAAGAGGTGTCTAAAAAAGACTTATGTAGATGCAGAGGGAACCCACAAATCAATTTAGTAAAAAAAAAAAAAAAAGAAACAAACAAACAAACAAACAAACATGTAAAGGAAAATAAAATAGTGGAAGATAAATGCAAAAAGAGGACCTGTCTGAAAAACGTCAAAAGTGCTAACACTCAGAGTAAGATGTTGCTGTTTAATGAATGCGACAGAGAGAGACACAGAGAAACAGAGAGAGTGAAAGAGACACACAGAAAGATAGAGAGAGAGAGAAAGAGAGAGAGAGAGAGAGAGAGAGAGAGAGAGAAGGAGAGAGGAGAGAGGGAGAGCATGAGCATGCTAGAGCTGAGCTGCTTTGTTTTTATCTGTGTTGGGGGAAAAAGATCAAAGAAGGCCTATGAGTGCTTCTAGGTGAATAAGACAATGATAAAAGATGACAGAAAGAAGATAGATCATCTCAACTCTTATTTATCTCATTTTCTCCTCAAGAAAGGATGCCACAAGACTGGCTAATACATAGTGGATAGCCCTGACAGGGAGTAAGAGAGTACCAAGTTACCCTTGGATGAGTGCAGGGTTACAGGGCCCAGATGGATTAAAGAATTGGAAGATATGGTTGCTGAGTCATGATCTGAAAAATTTTGGAGAGGGACTGCAGAAATGGAGAAGGGTAAATGTCCCAAGAGATTGGAGTCTGCAATGAACTTGACTTTTGATTCCTAAAAAAAAAACAAAACCTAGAATCTGTTATGTAAAGGGATGGTTAGTGAACATCTAGAAAAGGAAACAGTGATAAAAAGTCAGGATGGCTTTATCAAGATCAGGTCATACAAACAAGCAAAATAACTTTGAAAGTCACATGATAAATTTGTTATATAAATAAAAGGAAAAGCAAGCTATACATAATGGAGGTTCACAGTTTTATGTACATTCACTTTGTCTTTTCTATTCAGAAATGTTGATTTTATTTGGTGTTGGGTACATTTAGAGTTTTAAAAAATTAAATCACCCTCCCCCCAAAAAAGATCAAATCATACAAGAAAGGAGAAGAAAGATCTGACGTACAACAAGACAGTCACAGCCAAATTTTTTGCAGTTGCCAAGAACTGCAAACAGAGTACGCGTCAAGTGGAGAATAGCAGAACAAACTGCTTTGTGAACATAATGGAATATTATTGTGCCACAAGAAATGACATATATGAGGATGTCAGAGAAATATAGGAAGGTTTTTTCGAACTGATTCAGAGTAAAATAAGTAGAACTATAAGAATAACATACAATAACTACAACTAGGTAAATGAATATTGAATGAAACTGAGTAACTGAAAAACTAATAATGGTCTCAGGGAACAGATAATAAAACATCATCATCTTATCCAAGTAGAAGCAGGCCTAGTCTTTCTTTGACCCTTAGTTTTCCCCCAATACAGATAAAACTTGGGGTGGCTAGGTGGTACAGTGAATAGAGCACCGGCCCTGGAGTCAGGAGGACCCAAGTTCAAATCTGGTCTCAGATACTTAACACAAAAACTAGCCGCGTGACCTTGGGCAAGTCACTTAACCCCAGTTGCCCTCCAAAAAGCAAAAAAAAAAAAAAAAAGATAAAAAATAAAGCATGCCTGCTTTCTCTGTGCAAAGCATTGTATACCCTGTCAGATATAGTCAATGTGCTGGTTATCTTTTGCTTAACTTTTTATCTTCATTATCAGAGAGGCTGTAATTCTGGAGCTGGGTGGGGAGGAGAAAGGAAGGGAATAAGCATGTATACAGTGACTACTATGCTGCAGGCACTGACTGCACTAAATGTTTTTTACAAATATCATCTCATTTGATTCTTACAACAACCTCACAAGGCAGGTGATATTATAATCCCCATTTTATAGTTGAGTAAACTGAGGCAAACAGATTAAAGTGACTTTCCCAGGGTCACACAGCAAATAAGTGTCTGAGACCAAATTTGAACTCAGTTCTTCCTGACTCCAGGCCCAGCACTATATCCACTGGGCCACCATCTGCCTTTCTATATCTCCAGAAATGACTGATTAAATAAAAAAAAGGCCTTAACAAGACATATTTTAAAAACAAACAGGGCATGTCAAACTGACTATATCTCTCTTTCGCAAGTTTTAAACTCTCAGATTAGGATTTCAGAGAAAAAGATTGATCAAGTTTGTCATGCTATTGTTGTGGATGATAGGTTTGGGGTCCAGGGGTGGGGAACCACCACATGTGGCCCTCTAGGTCCTCAAATGCAGCCCTTTGACTGAATCCAAACTTCAGAGAACAAATTCTAGTAATAAAAAGATTTGTTCTGTAAAATTTGACCTCAGTCAAAAGGCTGCACCCAAGGACCTAGAAGGCCACATGCAGCCTCGACCCACCCCTGGAGACAATAGTACAATTAGGTAGATTCAAAACAGGTTGAGTGGTTGAACCAAAAGAATGGTCACTAATGGATCAATGGCCTTCTTGAAAGGGGGTTCTGGTGGAATAACCCAAGGATTAGTGTGTGACCCTGATCTCTCTAACATTCTTGACCCGTTCTTGACCTGTAATCCCTTCTTCTGGGGAAGCTAAGACTGGTGGATCTCTCTGTAGGGCTAAACCTATAGGTGTCCAGGCTAAGGGTCTCATCATGTTCATTCCCTCTTCTCATTACGTAATCTAGTTCTGTCCTGCAATGCCCATTGGTATCACCAAAGAGCTGGACCTAAAGTCAGGAACACCTGAGCTCAAATCCTCACCTGTGAGACCCTTTAATTTCTGTCTGCCTCAGTTTCCTCAACTGTAAAAAGGAAGTAAATAGCAACTACTTCAAAGGGTTGCTTTGAAGATTAAAGAAGATTATATTTGGGAAGTGCTTATACACAGTGCCTGGCATTCAGTAGGTGCTTAATCAAGGCATGTTTCCTTTCTATTTTAAGGAATCTCCAGCGGTACAGATGGCAAGGAGCCTTGGCTACCCGCAGCTCAGCCTGCATCCTTGGAAGCAGTGGTTTTTGATATAATATTCTATATTGGAGTCATTGATTTTTTCTCTTCCTCCTCCTCCCCCCTTTACCTATTGGGATCAAATAAACCCTTTCATTAAACCTCAAGAAACAAAAACTGCTCTTTCTGCTTGTATGCTAGTGGTCTATGTTCCTTGGAGGTACCTAAGTCTGGAAACTAGGAGAGAATTGAAAAAGCAAAAGATTGTTCTCTCTGGTGTCTGGGTGGGAGGTGTCGGAAGCTTCCAGGAGCACATGTGGTTTCCATCAGGAGGCATGGCACCTTTAGCCTGGCGCAGAAGCCCAGCAGCTCCAGGGAGCCCGGCTGACCTCTTTGTTTGCAGTAGTGAGTTGGGGTCTGTGGAGGTTGGGGATGAAGGGGCGGGGGAGCCTGCTTTCGCTAGATCTTTCCCTCTCCACCAAATTCCGGAAATCCCAGGGCAGCAGGAGGCTGCCGGCAGCGTGCAGTGGGACTAGGGCTCCTTGGGCCTGGCTCACGAGCTCTCAGGGGAAAGTAACCCTGAGACCTCTTGGTCAGCTCCGTCCAAGACAAACATGGAGCAGATGTACTGAACGCAGCCTCTGGTGAAATTGTTTATTCATAGGAGAGCAGCCATTTCCCCAGTGGGACCCGGGCTCCTCATCATCCTTCAATCCCTCCTCCTCCTTCTAAAAGAAATTCCTCTAAATTTGACACTGCCCTCCAATGCTTTTGCACTCACAGGGACATAGTGAAGAGTCCACATTCCTGCGGGGAGGAACATTCCTAGTGAAAAATGTGGCTGAAAGAGGACAGAGGTTGGCTGGAAATTCACGGCTTTGGAGGAGGGGGAGGGGAATCAGATTCCTGTTTTGTACATCTCTGATGCAGATTATAGTTATAATGCAATATATTATTGTGTACTGTAGTTCTCTGCATCCATTTCTTATCATTAGACCTACTCTCCTTTAGGCAGGGTCCGTCTCTTATCTAAACTTTCTCTTTTTTTTCTTGGTTTGTCTATCTTTGAAGTCAATCAAGGTTAAATAACTTGCCCAGGTTCACACAGCTAGTAAGTGTCTGAAGCCACATTTGAACTCAGATCCTCCTGACTCTGGGGTGGGCCTAGCTGCCCCTTATCTAAACTTTCTAATAGCCTCAACCCCACAGTATCTGCACACAGCAGGTAATTAATAAATGCTGAATTGACTTGCATTCATTCACTAGATGTGGTTAATAGTCCTGTTTGGACAGACTGTGGCCCAAATCCTCCCTGTTCTGTTCTCCCAAATTCTTCTTCAGGTGGAGTATTTGGGTTACTAATAAAAAGATTCAGGCTCACTAAAATTGACAGGAAGCTTAGAGAGATGGAGGGTGGGAGGAGGAGGGGGAGACAAGAGTAGAGGGCAGTGGAGGAGTGTGAATAAGGTGCAGAGCCAGGAAAGGAGGACTATGTGTGAAGGACTGATTTTATATCCTATTCTAGAATAATTAGTAAAGAAGGGCTTAATTTATGCTTCTTACCAAAGAAAGGGAGGAGGAAGGGAAAGCAAAAGTGGGGATTGTTGTAGTTTTAGCTTTGTTTTGTCTCTTATTTTGAGGAAATTAAATGCATTTAAGAGGAATCAATAATTTCTCAAAAAGCAAGAAATCATCTTTTTATGTCTATTAGCCTCTACTCCTTGTCAATAAATCCTTCCTGGGCATTGTAGCACAAAGGACTACTGGGAGATTGAGGCAGGTGGCATTCAAAAGTTCTGAGATGTAGCAGGGCCAAAGCAAATGGATATCCAGACACCCATTTCATACCAATACAATGCACTGGACCCAGAGCTGATTGTTAAATTTTCAGTGTGAGCTTTAACATCTCAGAAATCAGCAAATGCTACAAATCAGGGCTTAATTTATGGTTTTGTTGTTTGTCTAGACTTAAGAAAGCAAAGGAGAAAATGATAATAATGCAGATCAGTGTTTGGGTGTGTGTATGTGTGGAGAGCTGGTTGTTAAACACCAGCACACCCAAGTGAGACTCTAAGAGTGGGAGCCCACCAGGCTGATGAAGAAAGAGAGAACCTGTCCAGATCCAAAACTGAGCAGGTCTAGACTCCGGTGCTGATCAGCAGTAGGATCAAATCAAAGCTTGAGGAAGATAAAGAATGCTATTCTGAAAAACAAATAAAAACCATTGACTGAATTTTAATGTCCCAATAATAGATGAAAAAGAACAAATATGCCCAAAACCAAATGGCTAAATTCATTTTTCCCATAATGAGGCATTATTATAGCTTTATTTTAAATCTATAGTGGAATAGGAAAGGTAGCAGATCCAGAACTATGTGTCCTATGCAGATAGATAGATAGATAGATATATACACGTTTTATATACACATGTGTATATGCACACATACATGTATAAGGATATATAGAGACACATGCACCCACATATATGTATGTGTGTGTATTTATAAGTGAAAGGAGCATTCATGCTCGAAAAAAGTCACAACTCCTTAAAGTACTGAAGCATGTATTTATAAACTTAGACGTGTAATTACGCTGTCTGGAAGCAGAATGGTACAAGAGAATACCACTGATGGGTGTTAATAAAAAGGGTCGTTGGCTTTGCTGGGGTTGCCAGAGTGACCCATGTTGTGAATCACTGGCCCGGAAGTCAGAAGGCCTGGGTTTTTAGTTCTGTCTTCTTTCTGTATGATCTTAGGCAAGTAATAATAACAATAGCTGATAGACAGATAGAGAGATGGCACATTAAAGTACTTTCCATGCACTTTCTCACCTGAGCCTCACAACTCCATTTTACAGATAAGAAAAAAAAA
>CM053596.1:196843900-196862451 GCA_028646575.1 Pseudocheirus occidentalis | reverse complement strand
GTCCTGAAAGGATGATGCCCATTTTATAAGTGAAGAAACTGAGGCAAACAGTAGTTAAGTGATTTGCTCAAGATCTCCCAGGTGTTGAACAGAAAAGCCTTAGTTTTGAACTCACATCCATTTACTCAAATCTTTTGCTGTTTCCGTGTTACTATTGTTGTTGTTGTTCAGTTATTTCAATCGTGTCTGACTCTTTGTGACCCCATTTGGGGGTTTTCTTGGTAAAGATACTGGAGTGGTTTGCCATTTCCTTCTCCAGCTCATTTTACAGATAAGGAAACTGAGGCAAGCAAGAGTAAGTGACTTGTCCAGGGTCACACAGCTAGGAAGTGTCTGAGGCTGGATTTGAACTTGGGTCTTCCTGACTCCAGGCCCAACATTTTATCTACTGTGCCATCCAGCTGTCTTCCAGGATACTACCCTGCCTCCAAAACTAGCAGGGGATGATTTCAGAAAAGGGTCAGGGTGGATAGAGGTGTTAGGCAAGGGAAGGAGAAAGATAAGTGGACCAAACAGTTTGTTGCAAAAAACAAACAAACAAACAAACAAACAAGCAAAAAAAAAACCTAGGTCCAGAAAAACAGACAGGTTTTTCTCTGAACTCAAATACAAATACACTGTTCCATCTACTATACCATGTCAGCTTTTAAAAGCAAACTCAAAAGTCACCTCCATGAAGCCTACCCTGACCTTCCTCCTTGGATAATAACTTTCCCTTCTGGACCCCTTCATGGCCTTTTGTTTGGCACCTCTTTAAGTTATGGGACGGTGGGTCTTTTAGGGATCATTGTGTTTTACCCCCCAACTAGCTCCAGGATGGCAGGTAAAATGTGTATTTGTGCCTACAACAGAGCCTGGCACAATGCTGTACACATAGTAGAAAATTAAAGCATGTTTGTCGAGTTAATAAATAAATGCTGTAAAAAGAGAGAAAATAAAACAATCCGATTACATGATGAGATAGAGTTCCCCAACAGGGCAGGTACTTAAATAAAACATGGACAATTGCTTGGCAGTACTTATGACAGAGGGCATTTGAGTTGAAAAAGGACAGATGACTTCTGAGGTTCTGTGATTCTAAGATTCTCTGATGAGTCTTCCCAAATGTCCTGGCTCTCCTTGATTTCCTTCTCTTGAAATTAATCAACAATATTAGGCTCTTCTAAAAACCATTCTAAACAATGCCCCTACTCAGTGTCAGAGATAAGAGTCAGACCTCTTACTTCAAGACCAGCACTGCATTTACTCTCCCATGCTGCCTCTAAAATTATTAATATATATAACAATAATAATTGGCAAATTATTAGAATAGAGAGGAAAAAAAATTCCTTCCCACAAGAAGCTTACTGTCATTGAGAGCAATATATAAATAGCTATATATACAAAATCTAGATCATAGATGTATCTGTGTGTATACACAAGTGTATATATACATACATACACATCTGCATGCATGGGTATCTATATCCATACGTGTATCTATATTCCTGTCTATTAGTCTCTATATTTATATCTATCTATCACACCTCCCAGGCTTCCATTAAGTCCCAACTCAAAATTCCACCTTCTACAAGAAGCCCTCCCCAAGCCCTCTTAATTATTTCATAGTTCTCCTGTGTGTAACTTGCTTTGTATATATTTGTGTGTGTTGTCTTTCTCATTAGATTATAAGCTCCTTGAGGGCAGGATTAATCTCCAGGGCTTAGCATATGGTTAGTTCTTAATAAACCATTTTTCTTGGTTGATAGATTTGCAGAGTTAACAGATGGGTTGTTGGGGAGGCAGGACCCCAGGAAAGGCTTGTAGAAGACGGGCTTTGAGCCGGGTCTTTAAGGAACTCAGGGACGTTAAATGATAACAGGGAGGGGAGAGAGCGTTCCAGACCCCGCGGGTCGACCACTACAACGGGGCAGAGACAGAAATGGACTTTCATTATTTATCGACTCTAAGTAGACCAGCGAAGCTGGACCTCATGAGCTACGTGGAGGGGACGAAGGGGCAAAAGGACTGGAAAGGGAGAAAGGGCCCTGCTTGTGAAGCGCTTTACATGCCAGAGCTCTTGATCCTGGAGCACAGACAGTTCTCACTTGAAGTAAATGGACTGCCCAGCTGACCTCTTTGTAAAATGATCTTTACATAATGTAAATTTGCCTGTGGACGTAAAAGAGGGACGGAAGGACGCAGGCAGTGGCTGTCGGCACAAGATTTAAGAACACAGAGGAGTAAGCGCTGGAGGAGGGACCCTGGGGGCGGGGCCAGAAGCCCAGGAAGAAGGGGCGGGGCTAGGGAGATGCTCGGGAGCAGGACTCCCACACGTACCTAAGGACAGCAACACGTGGGGCTGGGAACAGACACGAATATAGGAATATCCGAGTGGACAGAAGCAGACATGCAAGCGCAAGTGTGGGTGGGTGGAGTGGAGTGGGCAAAGATCCCCTCTCAGTGATGGAGGTCTGAAGCCAAGCCCCTGATCCCACAATCTCTCTGTACAATCTTCTCTTCTTTCACTTGGAAGTTTGGGTTGGTTTTGTTTTTGTTTTTTTTAGTGGGAACTGGGTGAGAGGGAGAGAGAGAGAGAGAGAGAGAGAGAGAGAGAGAGAGAGAGAGAGAGAGAGAGAGAAAGAGAGAGGGAGAGAGAGAGAAAGAGAGAGGGAGAGAGCGAGCACACACAGCACTGTATAGTGAAGTTAACATTGTGTGGGGGGGGTTTGGAATGAGGATTTTTCAGAATTCTTTACCTAAAGTCAAATTTGCATAATTCAAATTTGCTTTAAAAAGTGAAAATTCTTGATAGACTTAGCTCTTCTCAGTAATACAATGATCTTTTGACCCTATGTCATTAGATTTTAAGGCAGCTCCAAAAGACTCATGATGAAAAATGTCCACATCCAGAGAAAGAAATGAAGGAGTCTGAATGCACATCAAAGCATACTGTTTTCTCTCTTTTTTCTCTTTCCTCTTGGTTTTTCTCTTTTGTCCTGATTCTTCTTTCACGACATGACTGGAAATATGTTTAATATGATTGTACATGTTTAGTTCTATATCTATATTGATATAGATATAATAATCTATATTATATAGATATAATCTGAATTGCTTGCAATCTTCAGGAAGGAAGGAGGGGGAAATTTTGGAACTCAAAATCTTATAAAAGTGAATGCTGATAACTATCTTTACAGGTAACTGGGGAAAATAAAAGACTATTAAGTGGGCTGGGGAGAAGAAAAAAAGTGAGAACTGTCTGTATTCTGGAAAGAGTCATGTGGAGGAGCCACTGGAGCTCCTTGGGCAGGAGCATGGAAGAATCAGACCTACAATTTAGGAAAATCACCTTAGCACCTGAGAGGAGCATGGATTGGACTGCAGAGATCAGAAGCAGGGACACCAGGTAGAAGCCTAAGGCAGTAATCTAGGCTGGAGGTGATATACTAGGGTTGAGGCTATATATGCAGAAAGAAGGGGACTTACCTAAGTGATGTTGTGAAGGCAGAAATCACAGTGAGTGAGAGTGAGAAGTTGAGGGTGACACTGAGGTTGTGGGCCTTGGATGATTGGAAGAATGGTGGTCTGCTGTGTCTAGCACAGCTGCGCGGCCTAGCTACCAGCTGAATAAAAAAGAGACTGGGGATGTATTCGATAGTCTGTTTATTACAGAACCATTTCATACAGAGCCAGAGATACAAGAAAATCATAGGGCTTATATTCCCTATAGCAGAAATTCTTATGGAACCAGAATGCCAGGACCCTCCTTTGGAATCGACCACTTCCACCCCAAGGCTAATTATTCATTAAGACTTCATCCTGGGGCAGCTAGATGGCTCAGTGAATAGAGCACTGGCCCTGGAGTCATGAGGACCTGAGTTCAAATCCAGCCTCAGACACCTAACACAAATAATAGCCATGTGACCTTGGGCAAGTCACTTAACCCCAATTGTCCTGCCTTTCCCCCTCCAAAAAAAAAAAAAAAAGCAAAAAAAGACTTCATCCTAGGACCATGTCCAGAGGCACAAACAAACCGGGAGGCACAAACAAGACTTGCAAATTAACTATCCTGTACATTCTTTAGATATTCATACAACCAATGAAAGTATCCACCCAACAAGATTATACTCCTCCTGCATATCTGCCTACTGACCTCATAGAAGAGGGGAGCATTTCCTTAATGGAGCTAGATGACCCCTGAAAGTCTGGTCTACTATAGTGGTACCATTGACAGTAATGAGGAAGTTAAAAAATGGGGAAGATAATTAATTCTGTTTTGTACATTTTCAATTCTGAAATGCCTATGGTATATCCAGCTCAAGATGTCCAACAGGAAGTTGGAGATATTTAACTTGTATAGATCTGAGAATCATCTGCAAGAGATAATACTTACACCCATGATATATGATGAGATGATATATGATGAGATGACCAAGTATGCTATGATAAAGTGAAAAGAGCAGAGAACCAAGGATGGCACCTTGGGGGATGCTCCCAATTGGGATGAAGAACTAGAGAAGGGGTCTGTTTGAGGAGGAGTTACACAGATAAGAGAACCAGGAAAGAAAGAAAAGAGAAAGAAGGAAATATGGAAGGAAAGGTGGATCAGTAGCATCAGAGGCTTCAGAGAGATCAAGAAGAATGAGGGTGGGAAAAAAAGACCATTCTTTGGCATGTAAGAGATCATTGGTAACTTTGGAGAGAGCAATTGAATGATATCAATAATCTACTGAGGGTTTCAAAGAGAGAGGAAGTGTTGGTATCAAGGGAAGGTAACTTTCTCAAGGAATTTTGCAATGAAATGGGAGAGAAATATAGGATAGCTATCAGGGATGGTAGAATCAGGTGAGATTTTGGTTTTGTTTTGTTTTGTTCCTGAATGGGGAAGATACCCTGAAACAAACATGGGTGCATGTTTCTAGAAAGGGGAAGTGGTTAGGAAGAAACTGAAAATAAAAGAAAGTGTAGGGGTTTGGAGAAAGGAAAATTTGCTGGAAAATGCTAGAGCAGCAGTTCTCAACCTGTGGGTCACAACCCCTTTGGGAGTCGAATGACCCTTTCACAGGGGTCCCCTAAGACACTACTCCTCTATCAGTCTCCAGGCTGGTCCGCCCACATGCAGATATGCCCAGATATGAGTATTAAAGGGTTGGGGCATTAGGAAGGTTGAGAACCACTCCTCTAGAGAGACAAGGACTGAGAGTTCAAGTAGAAGACTTTGCCTTAGCAAGAAGAACCATGTCTTCATCTGAAACCATAGTGAAGGAGACAGTGGGGAGAGATGTCTGAGTGATGTTAGAAGAGGAGGAAGAAGAGTGGAGAACTCTCAGCAAATAGTCTCAATTTTTTTTCACTGATGTCCTGAAAGAGATCTTCAGCGGATAGGGTTGGGAGAGACGGTGTCAGATCTGCAATAGCTGTTGTGAAGAGTGGAGTAATACAGTGATTATGAAAGAACAGAATGTTTGCCTTGTTGCAGTGAGGACCCACCAAAGATTAGATAAATTGGTGGTGGCCAGCCCATTTCCAATCATCAATGTGTTGGGCAGCTAGATGGTAAAATGGCTGGAGTGCAATGCTTGGAGTCAGGAAGACTCATCTACCTGAGTTCAAATCTGGTCTCAATCACTTCCTAGCTGTGTGACCCTGGGCAAGTCACTTATCCCTATTTACCTCAGTTTCCTCTTCTGTAAAATGAACTGGAGAAGGAAATGGCAAACCACTCCTCTTTGACAAGAAAACTCCAAATGGGATCACTAAGAGTCAGACACAACTGAACAACAAATATTTTGTAGTGTATCCCTCTCTCTTACTTCTTCCAGGATCTATCCCTTATAACAAAGAACTTAAAATTGGAAGAGGGGGAGGGGAAGTTTAGCAAAACTAACCAACCTATTGAAAAAGTCTGACATGATATGTAGCATTATATACCCACATTCTCCACCTCATATCTCTTCTTGGAAACCAAGTGTCAATGATCATTTATTAAAGGCCTACTATGCATAAATCTATTTGTAAAAGGAGCTGCAAAAGGCACATAAAGGTTCAATGTCTTGTCCCATGGTCACAAAACTAGCGTTACTTGATAGATAAATTTAAGGGAATTGTCAGAGGTATGGGGGCAAATTAAGTTATTTGCTCATGGTCACAGGAATAGTAAACATCAGAAGTGAAGTCTGCCCCTAACATTTATATAGCAGCCAAATACTTAGAATTTTTTAGTAGAAGTAGACCTGTGAGATGATCTAGTGTAACCCCTTCTTTTTTTAAATGAGAACGCTGAGGCCCCAGAAGGTCTAGTGACTTGATAAAGGTCTCACAACTAGTCAGTGGTATAACTGGGATTAGAACACAGGTCTTTTGAGCCTTGGTCTAGTGCTTTTTCTCCTCTGATGTACTGCTCTCACGGGTCATGAGTACATGTTCAGCTTGCTTTGGTAAGGCCATTGAACCTTGCCTCTCCCTGGGTTCCATGGAGCTGCACACAAAGATTACCACTGATTTCCATTGAAGGTGAACTTGGAGCCTTGCTAAAAATCCTTAGGTGTCAAATTCTTGTTCCCAGAAGGGTCACAGCTGCAGGCCACTATGAAATGCCTAAAGAATCCAACTTTAGTGCTGGAAAACCACAGTGTTGGTCTAGTCTAGGCTTATAACAACCACAGAGCAAATAGAAGATTTAAACAAATATTGTTACTGGAAGGCCCTAGGCCTCTGGTAGAGCTTCAAAGTTATAAGCAGAGCCAAAGAAGGGTGGGAACATGGGACCTATTTCATACTGGGGTAAAGGCCTTTGACCTGGGACTTTTCCTTAGGAGTTTAATGAAAATTTACTTTGTTCTTAATCTGTTCCAAAGAAGCCTAAAGATCTTTGTCTGACCTACCCAGGGGAATTCAGCAAACCTTGAATCTTGGATTTCTTTATTATTATATTTTCCTTTCTGGGTTTCAGAGGTCAGAAATGACCAAATAGTTGACACCTCAGCCATTCCAGAGGAGATCTGCCTTCACAGTCAGCAATGGTCCTTCACTTTGAAAGGAGGGTTCTCAGTTGAGAATGTTTCTTTTCTTTTCTAATGGGTCAGAAATTAAGGGTGTTGCAACAGATATGCCTTTGTTTGGGCTCTGGGGCAACAAATATAAACATTTGGTCCATAAGGACAAGCAGTTCCATTTCCCAAAAGGAATGCACTTCTAGGGCAGAAAGCTACACAGAGGGAGCTGAGACAAGAGGTTAATTCAACAAGGTATTAGCAGAAGAATCAGAGGACAAAGTTATAGCCTAAGAGGATGGAGGCAGGGCAAGTGAGGTCATAGAAACCAATCGGTCGTAGAGGATGTGGGTTTGAATCCCACATGTGATCTTGGGCACATAACAACTTCCTGGATCTCTCCTGTAAAGGAAGGTGTTTGATTATATGACTTCTAAGGTCCCTCCCCACTCCAGATCTATGACCCTGTGATCCAGAGAAAAGCAGCCTCTTAGGCTTAGAATAGAAACACAAGGCATAGAACCAGGGGAGACCTCGGTTTGAATCTGGTCTCTGACACATTCACTCACTATGCGCTCAGGCGTAAGTCACTTATATGTCTTAGTATTCTTAAATATAAAATGGTGATAATAATACTTATACTACCCATTCATGAGACTCTTGTGAATATCAAATGAAGTATCATGTATAAAGCATGTTGTAAAATTCAAAGTGCTATTATTAATGCCATTATTATTAATATTATTCATGATAATAGGAGGAGTTAGCAGAATCCTGGGTAATAAAAAATTATGGATAATGCAAATATTCCTTACACAGTGCGGGACTTTAGGCAAGTCAGCATCTCCATGCCTCAATTTCCTTCTCTGTAAAACAAAGGAATTGGATAATTGTATCAGACTGTATCGTCCGGCTCTAAATGAATGTTCTCATAAAAAATACTTGTATTTGACTTGGACAATTAGGCACACCATACATACACAAAAATATTTCCAATTCCCCTTGAAGGGATAGAAGGATTGGTGATACTCTTTTTAGTTTTATTCTGTTAGATAATGGAAAGTTAGGGCAGCTAGGTGGTACAGTGAATAGAGTGCTGGGCCTGGAATCAGGAAGACCTAAGTTCAACTCCAACCCCATACAATGACTAGCTTTACCCTATTTTCTTTAGTTTTGTCATCTGTAAAATGAGCTAGAGAAGGAAATGACAAACCACTCCAGCATTTGTGTCAATAAAATCCCAAATCGGGTCTCAACAACAATAGAAAGTTAGAGATTCTCTAGTGTTACCCTCTCATTTTACAGATTAGAGTAAGGGGAGGCAGGATGATCACATGGCAATATTGTAAGGTGGCTTCCTATTCAGGCATGATCAGGCTACAGGTTTCCAAGTTCCCTCCAACTTGAAGATTCTGTGATTCCTTGATGACATTGGCCCAATGAGGCAAGATAGCTTTCTTGAGTTCCCATAGCTAGTCAGTGGCAGAGCTTCTAATTCCTGATCCACTGTGCTTGAAAAAATGGAACTATTTATTGTATGAAGCCACAGGAATTAGTGAGATCATCACTGAAGAAAGAATAGAACCATGGCTATCTAGGAAGCAGATTAAAGAAGGGAAGCTGGTGAAGGAGACCTCAGAGAAACAGAGGTTAAAGGAGAACTGTGAGAATGCAGTGTCATGAAAAGAAAGGAAGAAGAAAGTTTCAAGACTGAGAGAGTGATTTATTATGTCAAAGAGAGTAAAGAGGTCACAGAAATAAAGGGTAAAGAAAAGGAAGTTAGATTTGACAATAAGGTTGTTAAAGAAAACAAACTGTATGTAATAGAGATCTGTAGGTCCATAAACATGTTTTTTATGCTCTAATATATGCATATACATACACATGTATATATGGATGTCCTTTTTATTTATTTTTGTTAGTGAATAAATCAGTTTTTAACAAATGGTTATTAGTGACTTTGGAAACAGGATCATAGGAGACCTTAGAGATCATCTCCATTCTCCTTTCACATTACAGATTCAATCATATTCATTTCAGCAGGCATTTATTGAGGGAATGGAGATCTAGAGAGGGAACATGACTTGCCAAGATATCAGAGCTCGATAGAGATGGGGCTATATCTCAAGGCTCCTGACTTCCAACCCATTCTACTGAACCACACTGACTCTCTTGACAGAGCAATTTTAGCAAATTGGGAGAGGAGGGAACACAAAGAGAGATATTATAAAAGTATTGAGTAAAGGGCAGAGTAAAATGGAGGCAGCAAACATAGAGCACTCTTTCAAATGAAGGGGTGAAGGAAAGAACAGTAACTCATAGAATGGCGAGGTCAAAGGAACATCTGTTTTAGGATAAGTGAGATCTGAAATGTTGGCAGCAAAAAGGTAAAGAAAGGGTGGGTGTGTTATGCAATAACCTCCCTGGGATGGGTCAAGGCAAAAGGACCGATTATGTGACTCTCCCAGATCTTCTCCAGTTTAAAGATTCTCCTTTGCTCTATTCCAGCACAGGGCATCATAGAATTAGATAATGCAAGAATATCCCCATGAAATTCTAGAACAAGGGTGGGGAACCTGGGGCCTTGAGGCCACAATTGGCCTTCTAGGTCCTTAGGTGCAGCCTTTGACTGACTCCAAGTCTTATATAACGAATCCTTTTGTTAAGGGGATTTGTTCTGTGAAATTTGGGTTCAGTCAAAGAGCCACATGTGGCTGTGAGGACACAGGTTGCTCACCCTGCTCTAGAATCTAAATCCTAGATGAGGACCTAAAGGGGTCATTTTGGTTCATTTCTCTACCTTGAGACAGATTAATATATCAGATTGTTCAAACTCTCATTACATTTAAGGGTCTGAAAATTGGAAATGTTATAAAAATATATATATATATACATATGTGTGCATATACGCATACATATATTTATACACACACATGCACACTAATTCTCATAACATCCCCTAAACAAAGAAAGCTTATAAGATATTTGTAACCACCTTTAGATACAGTTTGAGATAGGAATAGTGATAGAGATGAATAGGGTCTAGGGTAAGCATAGGAATAGGATTAGGAATAGGGACTAGACCTATCATTTTATTGATATAAGGAACTCCCAGATGAAGCAACTCCTTTTACCAGTATAGGTAAGCACCTCTACTGAAACTTACAGTCTAAACCAGTAGTGCCAAACTCAAATAGAAATAAGGGCCACTAATCCATACATAAGGATCCCTGCAGGTCGCATATTGACCTAGGTTTTCTTTTAGAATTTCAATGTATGATTTATTTTAAACTTTTTTTTTTAATTTGAGTTCTAAATTCCCTCCCTCCTTCCAGCCCCTCCCTGTAAAACAAGCAACATGATATCAAGTATACATGTGAAATCATGTAAAATATGTTCCCATATTAGCCTTTGACTTGGTTTTAAAATGTAATTTTATCTGTTTTATTGTATTTTTATTTATTTTGTTAAATATCTCCTAATTACAATTTAATATGGTTCAGGCTAACCCCATAGTATTGTTGATTATGTCTTGTTTGATACATCTGGTCTAAAAGAACTGCCTAGAACCCTGAAAGGCTAAAAAAAAAAAAAAGTCAGTCACATAGGCTGTGTGTATCAGATGCAGGACCTCTAAACAACTACACATTAATTTATTCAGCAAACATCTGCTGAGTATCAAGTGAAGAAGGAAATATTGAAGAGCAAGAGAGAGGAGAGGATGACTGTTGGAGTGGGACCAGGAAAATGCAAATTATGGGATGGAATCTAAGACACAGGAAAGGAAATTTAGCCTTGTCAAAGATGAAGATCACTTCTCTTTAAAAAAAACTATTTATGTTCTTTAAGCACATCTGACACATCCAAGAGATCCCTCTTTCTCAGAACCTTCCCTTATAGCAAATAAATAGAGTCAAGCAAAACAAATCAATACATTGTTCATGACTAAAAATGTATGCCTCATTACACACCCACAGACCACCTCTCTGCTAAGAGGAAAGAGGTATGAAGAAAGGTCATTTCTCCTTCTGGGATAGGATGGAAATGAGAGATGTGGCCTTTTTCTCAGTAAGGTAGATGATCACCTTTGGATAGTGAATGAGGTTTTCTTGACCAAGATACTGGAGGGCTTTGTTATTTCCTTCTCCAGCTCATTTTATAGATGAGAAAACTGAGGCAAATGGGGTTAAAGTAGATTTGAGAGCAGTGGAAAAGGTGCAGCAGTTGTTATGGGGAAGGCAAGAAGGAGCCTATGAAAGATGAATGGAAGGCTTGTCTTTGATCAAGTTTATCTGAATTTAAATATTCATGCTACTCCAGTGTCCCATTACCATGTACCACAGAGAGTTGGCAATCTTTTTCTTAGCAGGAAGTATATCTTTTTATGTTTAATATTCGTTCCCAGTTGTATTTCTCTGCCGAAGCTCATAAAAGATTTAGGTTTAGAAAGCAACTTAGCATTTAGAATTAGATAAAACCTATAAATAGATATGTTAATAAAATAGGTTAGTGTCTAATCCTATTCTCCAAGGAGACATTCACACATTTTTTTTTCTGTGGGTTACTTCTAACTGTTGTGTCTGTATGTACATACATATGTGAAATTGTCTCTCTGGAGCCTTGCATGAAAGCACATACACATCTATGTATAGAGGTGGACCTCCACAGATTCGATTTAAGATATACTTCAGATGTGAACATCAAAAGGATTTGCCAAATGATGGGATGTGGGGAGTTGGGGGAGAAGGTGGAAGAAAGCAAAGAATCAAAGGTGGTTTTATATATCTTGATTTCTTTCTTGGATTTTGGCTGAGAAAGCTGCTTTTTCAAAAGACAAATTAATCGTGCACCGTACTTGGAAAACTGGGAACAATGGCCTTGGTTACCGAGACGAGGGATATTTATTTTCATGAATAGCCTTCCTCTTAATGGCCTGACTCTCTTCCAGTATTCCCATTTATTACACAGGTCTTTGAAAATGAAAGAAAAATAAAATTTACTTGACTGACAAGAACCATGGCCAATAACCACAAATAAATACAAAGTACTTCACAAAATTAAACCACAATGGACTGTAATGATTTATCAATAATAATCATGGTAAATGGATCATCATACCCACTTAGGCAAATGACAAGTTAGGTCCTCTTTGAGTAAATTCTGCCCCCTTGTGGATTTAAAAAATCTCAATGGATAAACGCAATTGTGCATAAAATGGACTTTCAATTATCAAAATAGCCTTTAAAATCAAATAGCCCTCTTGGCAAAAGCCAAGTTGTCTACAACAAAACAAAGTGATTTCCCATTCTCCAAAAGTACACAGACTTAGACAAGACAAACTGAAAGTGTCCAGCATCATAACTTGTACATAGAAGCTGGTGGATCGATAAGTATTTTATAGAATCTTAGAATCAGAAGAACCTTGGAAGTCACCTAGTCTAACTTCCCCAACCTCCCTAACAAATTGCTGTCCAGCCGTGTTTGAACACCTCCAGATGAAAGAGTTCATTTCACTACTTTGGCCTCTTCTAATTGGTGCTAAATCCTGTCTTCTTTTAAGCCAAAATTTGCCCAAGTTTTACCCTTTGGTTTTAGTTCTTAGACCAAATGTTTTTAGATTCATGGAAGGTCTTGGATGCTAGATACCTTTAGTATAGTAAAGGGTACTAATCTAATGAGAACTGGGTGTGTCCGGTGGATCCCCATCAGAGGATTTATGGACAGAGATACGGAATATACCTCCTTTTTCCTTACAGAAGTGGGGCACTCTGAGGACAAAATGTCACAGGTGTTGTTGGATGTGAACTATGTTATTAGCCAAAATAGCTGCCGCAGAAGGATGGATTTGGAGTCAGGAAGACCCAAGTTCAAATCCAAGATCAGTACTAGCTGTGTGACCCAGGGCAAGCCGCTTAATCTGTCTCCTCACTTTTCTTATCTGTAAAATGGGGATGATAATAGCACCTATCTCCTAAGGTTATTGTGAGGACAAAATGAGATAATTTTGTGAAATACTTTGCAAACCTTAAAGTACTTTATCAATCCTAGCAATTATTAACATAGCTATTATTAAATTATAAGGAAAGGCTTACTGGATAGTCGGGGTGGAGGAGTCCATTGAGCGATTATGTCGAGGGGGTGGCTAGGTGGTACAGTGAATAGAGCACCAGCCCTGGAGTCAGAAGGACCTGAGTTCAAATACGACTTCAGACCCTTAACACAAAAAAATTAGCTGTGTGACCTTGGCCAAGTCATTTAATCCCAATTGCCCTACCTTCCCCCTTCCAAAAAAAAAAAGAAAAAGAAAGAAATACAATGGTGGATCATTGGAACAGATTAGGTACACATGACACAGCAATAGATGACCATAGTAACCTAGTGTTTGATAAACCCAAAAACCCCAACCACTGGAATAAGAACTCACTATTTGACAAAAACTGCTGGGAAGACTGGAAAACAACAGGGCACAAACTAGGTATAAGCCAGCCTCTCACACTATACACTGAGATAAGGTCAAAGTGGGTATGTGATTTAGACTTAAAGGGTGACACCAGAAGCAAATCAGAAGTGCAAGGAATAGTCTGCCTGTAAGACCTGTGGAGAACGGAGGAATTCATGACCAAATGAGACGGAAAGCAGTACAAAATGTCAAACAGATCCTTTTGATTATATTACATTTTAAAAGCTCTTTGGTTTTTGATTTTGCACAAACAAAACCAAACGCAGCCAAGGTTAGAAGGAAAGCAGGAAAAATGGGAAATACTCTTTACAGCAAGTGTCCCTGACAAAGGCCTGATCTCTCAAATATATAGAGAACTGAATCAAATGTATAAAAATACAAGCCATTCCCCTCTTGACAAATGGTCAAAGAATATAAACAAGCAGTTTTCAGATGAAGAAATCAAAGCTATCTATAGGCCTAAGTGTTCAAATCAGTTTTGATTAGAGAAATACAAATTAAAACAACTCTGAGGTACCACCTCACACATATCAGATTGGCTAATATGACAAAAAAAAGAAAATGATAAATGTTGGAGAGGATGTAGGAAAGATTGGGACACTGCTGCGGTATTAATACAGTATTGGAGGAGTTCTGAACTGATCTAACCATTCTGAAGAACAATTTGAAACTGTTCCCAAAGGGCAACCAAACTGTGCATACCCTTTGATCTAACACCACTACTAGGTCTATATCCCAAAGAGAGCATATAAAAGAGAAAAAGACCTACATTTGCAAAGATATTTATAGCAGCCCTTTTTTGCGGTGTCACAATATTGGAAATTGAGGGGATGCCCATCAATTGGGAAACAGCTGTACAAGTTGTGGTATATGAATGTAATTAATGTAATACTATTTTTTTCATAAGAAAAGATGAACAGGCTGGTTTCGGGGGAAAAAAAGCCTGAAAAGACTTATACAAACTGATGTGAAGTGAAACGAGTATAACCAGGAAAATACTGTACATAGTATCAGCAGCATTGTGTGATGATCAACTATGAATGACTCAGCTCTCCTCAGGAACATAATAATCCAAGACAAGTACAGAAGTCTCACAAAGGAAGATAAAGGCAGATAAAGAACTGATGACCAGGGCAGCTAGGTAGTACAATAATTAGAGCACCAGCCCTGGAGTCAGGAGGACCTGAGTTCAAATGCAGCCTCAGACACTTGACACACTTACTAGCTGTGTGACTTTGGGCAAGTCACTTAACCCCAATTGCCCTCCAAAAGCAAAAAAAAAAAAAACCAGAAAACAAAAACTGATGACCTCTGACTATAGACCAAAGCATACTTTTTCACTTTATTCTTTTTCATAGTTTTTTTTTCCTTTTGATCTGTTTCTTCTTTCACAACTGTGACTAATATGGAAATGTGCTTTATATGATAGCACATATATAACCTATCTCAAACCCTAACATTTTAGGAAGAGGGAGAGAGGGAGAAAAATTTGGAATTCAAAATCTTGTAAAAACGAATGCTAAAAATTGGCTTGACATGTAATTGAGGGGCCACAGTGAATACAGCACCGACCCTGGAGTCAGGTAGACGTAATTGAGGGGGGAAAATACTATTTAAAAAAAGAGAGAGAGGTTTGAAAAGGCTTCTGTAGAAGATGAGATTTAGTTGGAACTTAAAGAAAACCAGGGAAGCCAGGGGGTGGGGATGAGAGAGTAGACAGTCAGAGAAAATACTGAGACCTGAGAGATGGAGCAGCTTGTTCATGGAACAGTCAGGAGGCTAGTGTCACTGGATCATAGGGTACCTATCTGGGAGTAAGGTGGAAGAAGACTGTAAAGATAGGAGGAAGCAATATTATAAATGGCTTTGAATGCCAAATGGAGCATTTTATATTTGATCATGGAGGCAATAGAGAGCCATTGGCATTTATTGAGTAGGAGAGTGACATGGTTGGACCTTTTAGAAAAATCACTTCAGTGGCTGAATGTAGGGTGGATTAGAGCAGAGAGAGACTTGAGGTAGGCAGACCAGCCAGCAGTTATTACAATAATCCAGGCATGAAATGATAATGGTCTGTACTGTGTCAGAGGAGAAAAAGGGGTGTATGGGGAAGTTTGGAAGCGGGAAGGGTTTAGGGGGAAAGATGAGTTCCGTTTTGAACGTATTGAGTTTAAAAGGACAGTTGGAGATTGGATGTCAGCAGAGAGATTGAGACAGGACAGACTGATTTAAGAATCATCAGCACAGAGTTGGTAATTAAATCAATCCATGGGAACTGATGACATCACCAAGAGTAGTATATAGGGAGAAGAGAAAAGAGTCCATCACAGAACCCTGAGGGATTTCTGTGGTTAGGCAGCATGTTCTGCATAAGGATCCAGTGAAGGAGACTAAGAAAGAGCAGTCAGATAAAAGAAAAAACTAGGGTGGAGGGGTGCCCCCCAAACCTAAGGGGTGAGAGTACCAAGGAGTGATCTCTGCAGCCCTCTGCTGCAGAGATGTTGAAGAGAATGGAGAAAAGGCCATTGGATTTGATAACTAAGATCATCAGTAACTTTAGAGAGAGGAGTTTCAGTGGGATGATAAAGTTGAAAGTCAAACTGTAAGAGATTAAGAAGTGAGAAGAAAGTGGAGGCACCTTTTGTAGGCAGCTTCCTCAAAAAGTTTAGCCACAAGGGCAGAAGACATATAGGAGGCAGTTGGTGGGGATCAAAGCATCGAGTGAGGATTTGGGGGGGAGGGACTGAGGAGACATGGGCATGTTTGTAGACAGTAGGTAAGGAGCCAGTAAATAGAGAGAGGTTGAAAATAAGTGAGAGACAGCAATGTTGTAATGATGGTGAAAGACTTGGCTACTCTGATCAATATAATAATCCAAGACAATTCCAAAAGACTCATGATGAAAAAAGAAATGGTATCCACTTCCAGAGAGAGAACTGATGAACTCTGATTGCAAATTGAAGTAAAAGTTTCTTACTTATTTTTGTTTTTTTTTTAATGGCTAATATGGAAATATTTTGCATGATTCCACATATATAACTGATATATTGCTTGCCTTCTCGATGGGTGGGGAAGAGGTAGGAAAAGGGAGAGAACTTGGAACTCAACATTTAAAAACAAAAGTATGTCAAAAATAAAGAAATAAAATTTTAAAATATTACAGGTAATTGGAAAAAATATATAATTTTTCACTTAGAAAAAGGAAAAAAAAATAAGTGAGAGAGTGGGGATGACAGAGAAGGCAACATCCTAGAGGAGACAAGATGGAATGGGATCACTTGAGCAGGTAGAGGGGCTCACCTTAGGAAGGAGTAAGGCCACCTCATCATGTAAGAGAGGGGCAAAGAAGGAAGCGTATGAGTGATGTTAGATGAGAAATGGGGGAGAATAGGGAGCTCATGATTAAAGGCCTCAATTTTTTTCTGTAAAATATGGTCAAGGTTCTCTGAGAGTGGGTGGAGGGGGAGCCATGGGAGATTTGAGGAGGCATGAAAAGGTTTGGAAGACTGAGATAATGAATCAATAAGAGAGGTAGAGTAGATTATAATATAATAGGATTGTCTTGCAGCAGTGAGGGCCCAACTGAGGTTGTGTGATTTTCTCCACCTTCATTCAGTTGCACATGTAGAAGGGCAAAGGTGTTAAATGATGGAAGTAATGAAAGGCTGAGGCTTAGCAGGGTGCAATTAGTGAGATGGTAAGGGGGCAAGGGACTCAAGAGAAATGGCTAGTGCAGAGCTGACAAGAAAAGAGGAAAATATCTAAAAGAACCAATGCAACTAACAGAACTCCCTGACTAAGTCAGATTTTCCAAAGGTGATAACAGTGATAAAAGCAAGGACTAAGTAACTGGGAATGAGGATAAATACAAAAGAAGAAAATGGTCCTGTAAAACAAAACAAAACAAAACAAAAAAACTATCCAGAAGCCTGATGCTTTGCATGAAACAATAAAAACAGGTTTTTTTCAGCTGCCTTGAAGGTTAGACAAAGACTGTGGAATGGACAGGACCACTGCCTGATAGGGATGGGAAAATGAGAATTAATGTCCGGGACAAGATAGAACTACTGAACAGCAGTAATATTTGAGTTCTGTTTTCTGTGCTTTGGAACATGATCTTCAGATTAAAAAAAGAAAGAAGGAACATATAAGCAGGAAATTGAAAGCTATGATCAGTTAAGAAGATCATAAAAGAAATGTAAAAATACCTTCAAAGAGTTCGAGTCAACAGGTCTGTCCTAACTATGTCCCAGAGTGCAAAGAGAAGCCGTGGGTTCAGAGGTCTCTGTGGCAGAGAGGAAATGCTTTACTGGTCTGGAGATGGGCATCTATTGTCATGATTTTCAAAAAGGGGTAAGAGAATATATATGTAAAAGCAGGCTGTTGTGCTTGTTAAGTTTTAGAAAGGACTTTTAGAAAGATAAAGTTTGTCCTATATCAAATTGTTTACTGGCCTAGGAAAGGGAAGGAGGGAAGGAGGGAGAAATATTTGGAATTCAAAATTTTATTTTAAAAATTAGTGTTTTGTTTTTACATGTAGCTGGGGGGGAAATAAAATACTAAATAAAATTTTTAAAAGAAAAAACTCCACATACACACACACGAATGTTAAAAATTACCTTTACATGTAATTGGAAAAAAATAAAATACCATTAAAAAAGAAATATAGGTTTGTGAACATGTACAAGGGATAAAGATGATCCTGTAGAAGCAAAAAATAATTTTAAAAACCTCCTTTTTGGAGGCTCATAGGCTTATAGATTTTCATAGGCTTATAGATTTCAAGCTGGAATGGACCCTGGAGACCATCAAGCCCAGCTCCCTCATTTTAGAGATGACAAAACTGAGATTCAGAGAGGTCAAGGGACTAGTAGGTATGTCAGGTAGGATTTGAACTCAGGTCTTCCTGACTGTAACTGTAGCATTCCTTGAAAATGAAGAATACTTTTCGTTTTTATCTTTGTATCCCCAGTGTGTGGGACATGAAATTAGTGAAAACTTCTCAGTCTAGAATGTAACCCCCCCCCTCCTGAGTGTCTACCCTCCCCCTTCTCCTGTCAATTACTTTTATCTTCCTTTGTTCATTTCTTCCCGCCTGGTGAAGGCCAACCCCCTTG
>CM053596.1:196826548-196843400 GCA_028646575.1 Pseudocheirus occidentalis | reverse complement strand
GGGGAAAGGGAATAAATTCCTCTTCTTATCTAAGGCATCTCTGTGTTTACTTTTCTAATTAAATTAAGAATAATGGGTATTTTTTATACCACAAACACCAGTAAGTAAAATAGCCTTGTCATAGGCACTTAATAAACAGTTAATAAACTGTTATAAAGAAATTGAATCACCATCTTTGTATCTACCCTCCTTCCTTGACAGTCAATAAATACTTGTTCAGTAAATTAATTAATAAATAAATTTCCATGACAATCATAATGCCTAACACATATATAGTGCTTTACTGCTTACAAAGCACTTTACATAGATTAACTTGGTTAAACTTCTTATGAGGCAGGTACTTCCGGTATTGCTGGTCAGTCATTCAGTCATTTCTGACTTCTGGACCCCATGGACCACAGTGCGCCAATATGGTCCATGGGATTTTCTTGGCAAACATACTAGGGTGGTTTGCCATTTCCTCCTCCGGTGGATTAAGGCAAACAGAGGTTAACTGACTTACTTGCTGAATATCACATAGCTAGTGCCTGAGGCTGTAGTTGAACTCGGGACATCTGGGGTCCAAGGAGAGTGACACAGTGGAGAGAGTGCTAGGCTTGGAGTCAGGAAGACCTGAGCTCAAATTTAGCCTCAGACACTTACTAGCTGTATGACCCTGAGCAAGTCACCTAACCTTGTTTGCCTCAGTTTCCTCAACTGTAAAATGAGCTGGCGAAGGAAATAGCAAACCACACTAATATATTTGCCAAGAAAACCCCAAATGAGAGGAAGCTAGTTGGAGCAGTGAATAGAGCACCGGTTCTGGAGTCAGGAGGACCTGAGTTCAAATCTGACCTCAGACACTTGACACACTAGTTGTGTGACCCTGGGCAAGTCACTTGACCTCTGTTTTGCCTTAGTTTCCTCATCTGTAAAAGGGGGACAAGAATAGTACTTAGCTCTCAAGGTTGTCGTAAGAGTCAAATGAAATAATAACTATACAGTACCTGGCTCATAGTAAGCACTGATAGAAATGCTAACTATTATCATGTATAAAGTGGAGATAACAATTGCTCCCAACTCCTAGGGTAATTGTGAGGCTAAAATGAGACAATATTTATAAGATAATTTGTAGAGTTTAAAGTGCTTTACAAATGCTACCTATTATTATTATCCCCATTTTTGTTATTGTTCAGGGTTTTCTTGTCAAAGAGTAGTTTGCAATTTCCTTCTCTAGTTCATTTTACAGATGAGTTGCAACCAGGGTTAAGTGACTTGCCCAGGGTCACACAGCTATGCTGGATTTGAACTCAGGAATATAAGTCTTCCTGAGTCTAGGCCCAGAGCTTTATCCACTTCACCACCCAGCCACCTCATCCACTTTTTACAGAAGAGGAAATAGGCTCCATGAGCATAAATGACTTGCCCAGCACCGCCAGTTATCATTCAAGTATTCCATATTTCAGTGCTAACAGAAACATAACTCAGTGTATTGAAAACAATCAAGCAGGGTTGTTGAGGGTCTGTCTTATAGACAAAAGTCTTAGTTGGGGGCCGACTGTCTTTACTTTACAACCAGTCTTTGTGTCTCCTCCTAGACTTGACTCCTGACCCCTGAGTCATGATCATAGTGTACCTGGTCTATTGTTTCAACACTGAATTATAATGGTACTGAAGATAGGGAATATGATGTTTTAACTCTCAGCTCTCAGGGCCCCATCCACCCTGTCAACATTCAGAAAGTATTTGACGACTAATTTTTCCAGTCAGCTGCTTACAGGTCAGTCTCTGCAACATCTTGCAAACCTTCCCCCTCACTTCTACCGACCCCACACATAACTTTTCCCATTCTTGCCGCAATGTTTCTGGTACCAGTTGGACAAGCATAGTTAGTTTTCAAACCGGTTTTCTTGCTTCCATTGCCCCCTTTCCAACCATTCTTCACTCTGCCGTATATATCACTCTGAATTAGACCACTCATCTAGTCAGAAAGTCACTAACTTCACATTGCCTGCCAAATAAAGTTATGATTTCTTAATGCTGGAATTCAAAATCCTGCACAACCTGTCTCTAGCCTGAATTTTCTGTCTTTTCTAATAATTCTCTTTCACAGACCCTACATCCTACCCAAATGGTCCTACCCACTGCTCACCAGCCTCAGCCTGCCTTCTCATACTTGTCTGTCTTCTCATACTTGTCTGTCTTGGTTCATGCCATCCCCATCACTGGAATGGATTCTTTCCCAACCTCTAGTTCCCTCCACCTGTTAAAAGTCTCTCCTTCCATCAAGGCCTAATGCAGAGCCTTTCACATAGTGAAAGCCTTTCATTCAATGAATATTTGTTGAATTTAATTGAAAGCCCTACTCTGATCCTGCTTCTTCTCTAAAATTAGTGTCTCCCTTCTAATCTCAGCTCTGATGCTCATCAGATGTGTGACTTTGGGCAAGTCACTTTCCTTTCCCTGGGCCTCAGTTTCCCCATCTATAGAATGAGATGGTTGAAGTAGAGGATTTCTAAGGTTTTTTCCAGCTCTCAACCTCTGATCTTGTGATCCTTCAAATTCCTGTAGCATTTTGCCAGGACTTTTCTTTCATACATGATCTTTTGCTGCCAATTACAGGTATTATGCATGGACATGACTGATCCCTCCCACCATATTTTACTGGAGGCAGATTTGAGTGAGGGCAGAATCTGGGTCAGATTATTTCATTATCTCATCCTGTTATCTAGCCCTGTGCCTCAGGGATAGTAGGCATTTAGTAACCATTTGTTAAATTGAGGGAGGAAGGAAAGGGGTTTCAAGTGTGTGAGAAAGCCAACAAGGTAGGAAGGTGGAAGTTCATGGAACTTGATTTCAGAAGTGGATTGGAATTTCTGTTCTAATGCCAACTCACTGGGTAACCTCGAAAGAGTCAATTAGTCTCTCCTTGCCTCATCTGTATAAATCATTAATATTAATTACTAATTAATAGTAATTAAACAATTAATTATGACTTATATATTGATTAATCATAAATCTTTAATATTAATAGCTCTCATACTATTCATTCTGTGGGTTTGTTTAGGGCATTAGATGAAAGTATATATAAAAATTCTACATGGGTTAGCTATTATTATGACATGCTGTGAGTATCTGAATTATACTATATGCACACCTCAGATCCAGAACCCGCCTAATGAGCAGGCAGAGTAGGTACATTTCCATATAACATGATATGAAGCAACCTCTCCCCTCCATCTCCCAGACCAAAAATATTTTTAGGTCGCTTTTTGGGGCATCTAGAATTCTTTCATTTGGTTCATTCCTTTGAGACTGAAAAGCTTATAATCTTCAAAGAGTCTCCTATTAAAATGCAGGAGTAAGACCTGTTTTTGTCCAGGCCTGTAATTTCATTTGAATGGGAAAGTCTCCTTCTGGCAATCTCCAAGGTTACAGAACTAACAACTCTGACCACTACACCACACAACCTCTCAAAGCCTACCATGGTTGGGATTAGAAGCCAGAGGAGAGTCAGACCCTGCCTAGAAAGACAACACTTAAAAGCTGGAGGAGGGGGAAGGAGCAGCTTATCTCTTTTGCATGGTCTGGGGTAATTGTTCAGTCCTGTGTAACTCCTTGTGACCCGGTGGACTATATGTCTATGGGCTTTCTTGGCACAGATACTAGAGTTCCAGGTTCATCATTTTCTTCTCCAGTGGATTAAGGCACACGGGGTTAAGTGACTTGCCCAGAGTCACATAGCTAGGACATGTCTGAGGCCAGACAGAACTCAGGTCTTCCTAACTCCAGTCACCCAGCTGCCTCTTAGCTCCCACTTCCCCATGCCCCAAGGACAAAGGACTGAGGAGAGTCCTGACCCCCTCTAATTGCTCTAGTCTTCTGGTCTCTCTCACTAACCAGCTGTGTGATTTGGGGAAGATTACTTTATTCCTCTGAGAGTCAGTTACTCAATGGAAATAATATTGATTCTAGACTGGATCTGGATTCAAATTCTGCCTCTATTACCTTCTCATTTTCTATATCTGTAAGTGAAAGGGCTAATCTAGATGACCTCTAAAGCCCCTTCTTAATGAAAATGAATCCTTTAGGCCAGTGGTTCTCAACCTTCCTAATGCTGCGACCCTTTAAAACAGTTCTTCATGTTGCGGTGACCCCCAACCATAAAATTATTTTCGTTGCTACTTCATAACTGTAATTTTGCTACTGCTATGAATCGTAATGTAAATATCTGATATGCAGGATGTATTTTTATTGTTACAAACTGAACATAACCCACAGGTTGAGAACCGCTGCTTTAGACAAAGAACCTACAATAAGGCGAGTGTTGGGGGTGGGGGAGCTCAGGAAACCACTTCTTCCTTCTTTGAAGTGACCCAGTGCATGGTTGTTCTCCAGAACGTCCTGGACTCTCTCTCTGCGCCCCCCCCCCCCCATTTGCCTGTTCTGAGGGGGCCTAGGGCAGACCCAAGCCCGGAAGGAAAGAGCACAGGAGCACTCCAAGGCTGTGAACTTGTCTGGGCACCTAAAGCCTCTCTGTTTAGTTGGGTTAGGCTGGGCTTATGGACCATGCCTCTATGACAGAAATCTTGGGGGGAAGGGTGGGGAAGAAGTGGTGCTAAGGCTTTGAGAAGAGGAAGATTGGCTGGAAAAAAATACATATTTGGTGAATATCCTGGATTTCCTAAACATATAACACCGAGGCCTTTTTTCCCTCCCCCGCTTTTTTTTTTTAATTTTTAATTGTTTTTTTTTTTTTTATTTCAGCTGTGGATAATTGAGTCTATGATGCCCTCTAGTGGCCCAGAGGTGTATTTCCACACTTGTTTCATTTACTATTCATTTATGGAGCACCTATTATGCACATGGTATCATGTTACTTTCTTTGAGAGGTTCCGGTTTTATGTCTGAAAAATAGTACATCATTTATAACCTATATCATCAGATTGCTAGCCATCTTGGGGAGGGCAAAGGGAAGAGGACAAAGGGAGAAAAAGTTGGAACTCAAAATCTTATAAAAAATGAATGTTGAAAACTATCTTTACATGTAATTGGAAAAAAAAATACTATTCATGTTGAAAAGAAAGAAAAAAAAGGAAAGTAGTGTATGTTTGGGAATAGAAGCAGGGAAAACTTTTTCCTTTGCGGGATTTGGTAAATAGGGTTTCAATTTCCTTATCTGTAAACTATCATGATAGGATCATGCATCGAGCTGGACAAGACCTTAGCCCAGCTCCTTTCATGCTACAGGTGAAGAAACTGAGACCCAAAGAATCATTCATAGGTGTGGTTTGAAACAGTTTCATGGCATTTCAAATTGCTCATTAAATTTCTTTTTAAGTTTTAAGCAATTTTATCCTTGTTTGAAGAAATAAAAGAATAGAATGCAGTTTGTCTGGCAGATCATACCCTGACATTTTATTCTATCAACTGGCCATCACCAAATACTGTGCATTGCATGCCCAGAAGTATATGCATGCTACTAGTGGGCACTGTGAAGACATAGTAAAGGGTGGAAACTTGACCCCTGACTTTAGCTGATGTAACATTTTAAAGGGACTTAATGTTAATGTTAAATTACTTTAATGTTAAAAGGCATGGGCAATTCAGTTCTTGGCCCTGTGAATTCTATCCTTGTCGGAAAACTCAAAGATCCAGGAGATTGGAGAAGAGGAAATCCATGTTATTTCAAACATGGATTACACAAGAAAAAGGACAAAAGTCACTGATACAAAAGGCTAAGGAATTGCATACATAATTGCAAAGAAGATGAAAATTTTCAAACCTAGGAGGTGCCATGTTCAAAACTTGCCTGGGACAATGGCTTGGTCTGGCTCTGACCAGGTCTTTTAGCCATCTATGTTCATACCTTGAAAAAAGATCATACAACACGAGAGTGAAGGAAGACAGATGGTTGAGATTGATGTATCTTGCACAAAAGAAGAAATAAGATGAGATATTTCCCAGGAAGCCATTTGCCTGATGGCTTATGGGCTGTAGCTTCATAGGGACCTTAGAGCCTCCTCCTTCAGCCCCTTCATTTTACAAACAGGGAAACTGAGGACCAACAAGGGTAAGTGAATTACCCATTATCACACAAAGTATAAAGATCAGATGTAAGAGAACCTGTAGTTTTTCTGTAGCTTTCCAGGAAAAATGAAGTGTACAATAAAATTGAATTGGCCTAAACAGCTACTTGGTAACCTGGGGCACTGAGATTTCTCTGGCTTGTTCTTACCCTGAAGATACCTTCTCATCCTAGCTCCAGGATTGTTTTGTTTTAGGTCTAGGATTTTGGTTTTGGTTTGGGTTTTTTTTCCCCAGGTGAGGAAAGGTCAAATTCAAGAGCCAGAAGATATAGTGAATGACCTAAGGGAGCTTTTCCCCATTAGAGGTGTTAGCACCAACAGATGCATACATTTGTATCTCATTTTCGAGCATTTTAAAAGATTTAGCACTTTGTTCAGAACACTGAAGAAAATTAGTAAAATTGATTGATTCAACAAAGCTATTAAGCACCAAGCTGAGGATGAAAAGAAAAGTTAAAGAAAAGGAGAAAAAAGGAAAAGAGAAAGAAACAATCCCTGCCCTTAAGGAGTTTATATTCTCATGGAATATTATATAGACATATATATGTATGTATATGTATAGATATATACACATATATACACATATACAGTCATATTTATATATAACTATATATCTAACTTTGTATATAATTACAAGTCTATACAAAATATATACACACATTTTGTATTTATAAGGAGTTTATATAGTACTGGAATTTATATCTATATGTGAATGTATTTACATATATACACATATAAATGGAATATAAGCTTCTTTTACGCAAGCAAATGAAAAGAAGGTACATGCAAAGTAACTTCCAAATGGAAAGAGTTTGAAGAACTGGGAAGATCCAGAAAGATTTAGGGTAAAGGAGTACTGAGGTGAGTTTTCAGGGAGGCTAGAGATGAAAAGGGTTTTCATTCAAAAAACAAAAGACCACATCTGCAAAGATGAAAGGCATGAAATGGAATATGGAATGCCATAGACGGGGAACATCTAAGAGGTCCACTAGACTAGAACAGAAACATATGAACAGAAATAATATAAGACTGTAAAGTACGGTACTATTTTTACTATACTATGCTGTCTTTTATAGAAACTCTCTGCGTCTCAGTTTCTCTCATCTTTACAATAAGATGTCTAGATAACTCAATTTCAAAGTTCCTTCCAGCTCTAATAGTCTATCACTATGAGAATGACATTAAGACCATTTGCCCCAGGATTTCCTTGTACATTGTCCCAGTTAGGATGTATCGATCTACATAGCTGGTATAAGCTATGGAATAGCTTATGCAAGCACCCAGAGAATAAAGCTAATAGAATATCAAAACATACATTTAAGCCACTCTGGGTATACTCAGGAGGCATGCACACGTAACAGTCGTGCTACATGCATGGGGATGGGGCAGTGCCCTGCTCCCTTGCAGAGTATCATGTACCCAGGTCCCTTGCTAAAGGATTTGCATGACCAAAGGCTCTTGGCTGGTCCTTTGTCCCATGGTCATATTAAAGATGACAGCTGACTGAACTAGGTAGAACTACACATTCTGTGGGATATAAGGAACAGGAAGAATCAGCTTCCTTTCTCCCTCAAGGCAATCTCTTTGTTAGAACATAGCCAATGCTAATTCTTCCTTGAACTAATAAGGGGCAGGAGGAGGGGATTTCTTTCCTAGCAGCCGCTAAGGCTATTTCATGTGGCAGCAAGAGTGTGTGCCTGCCTAGGGGAACCTGACACTAGAACCTGAGGAACTCTGGGAAGAGTCTGTTCATCTGCTAAATGACCCTCCAACATCTCATGTTGCCATGGCAATAAAAATGGTGAGAATGATTGTGAGTGGAAGGTTGATGCACAGAAAGAAGCAAATTGTCAGGCAGGGACAGAGGTTGAGAACGACTTCTAGATTCAAATCAGCCCACTAGGGTGGATAATAATGAAGTTTTATATTTGTATAATACTTCATCTTTTTCTAGGTCCTTTCATATCTATTACTGCCTTTGATTCTCATGAGGAAGGAAGGGGAATAGGGAGGGAGAGAGGGAGGAAGGAACAAAGGGAAAAAGAGATGGAGGAAGGGAGAAAGGAACAAAGAAAAATGGAAGGAAGAAAAGAAGAAAAATAGGAGGGAAGGAGGGATTTTATTCCCATTTTACAGATGAGGAAACAGACTTAGAGAAGCTAAATAACTTGTAATATAACCAGTTATTATCAGTTAGACTTTGAGCCCAGAACTATTAACTTCATTTCTAGGATCCAGAAGACAATCATAGAATCTCAGAAGTAAAAGGGACCTGAGAGGTCTCTAAGTGTCCCCGTCTCCCAAAGTGATACACGCAGCCATCTTTACCCAGTAGTCAGCCAGCCCCCCTACTTTAAATCCAGGATCCTGCTCTCCCCCATCTTCATCTTGACACCATCTATTTGTCCTTCACTGACAAGATTTCTCTCTTTCAGTTTCCTGTTGTGTTGGAACATGGGGGAGTCATACGGAGATCAGAAAAGTGGCTGAGGAGAAGGTCACTTTGCCTTGTCACCATCAGCTGGGGCTCCCTGAAAGGGACACTTTGGATATAGAGTGGCTGCTAATGGAACCTGACGGGAACCAGAAAGTGGTAAGCTTGCATGCGCTTCCATGGCAAGCTGCCCTAAGCCTGAATCCTCTCCCTTTTCCTGCCTTCTCCCCCATCACGGTGCCAGAGCCTTTAGCACGGTACAGAGTGATTAACATAGCCATGTTTTTGTTCATTAGGAACTTACAGCATAATGATGCAGAGGGGCACAGAAAATACTGGATGTAGAACAGCTACAGAAGTAAACAAAAGAATGGATAACATGTTTATGTCAAGGGGCAGAACATCTGGGGGGATAATGAAAGACAAGCCAGTTGTGAGACTTCTGTATTGGGGGCAAAGTTGTACAGTGGACTTGGAGTCAGAAAGACCTGAATTTGAATCCTGCCTCAGACACTTATCATGTGACCCTGGGCAAGCCACTTAAATTCTCTCCGCTTCAGTTTTCTCATCTGTGAAATGGGGATAATAATAGCACCTGCCTCACAGGTTGTTGTGAGGATCAGTGAGATAACATGTAAACACTGCCGACTTTGAAGTGCTATATAAATATTGGTTATTATTATTTGGGGTGTTAAGGACTATGGTGACCCATTAACTTTGATATCAGTTTTGGGCTGTGAAAAAAAAAATACTTTGCAGAATAATCTCAGAGCTTGAGACCTCAAAAACCATCTAGTCCAACCTGTATCTAACCAAGATTCCTGCCTAAGATAATCTCCAGCAAGCAGTCATCCAGCTTTCTCTTGAATACTTCTACTGATGGGTAACCGGCTACCTCCTGAGACAGCTCATTCCACTTTCTCATTAGTTCTGATTGCTAAAAGGTCTTTCCTTCCAACAGTAATCTTCCTTTCTGCAATTTCCATTCGCTGCTCTGATCTGCCTTCTGGTGTCGAGCAGAACAAGTCTAATCCCTCTTCCATGTGTATGTAGCCTTTCAAATAATTTAAAATCACTACCATGTCTCCCACCCACACTCAGGCCTTCTCTTCTCCAAACTAAATGTTCCCACTTCCTCAGTGAGTCACATCTCTCTCAGAAGCCTTGGCAACTGCTTAGAAATTGGGTATGATCTTTTTCTTCTTCCCTAGTTATTACAACTGAAACCAATGAGGATAGACACAAGGGAGACAAGACACTGAAGTTTAAACTAGAAGAAATATCAGTTATGTGGATGTAGGTCTTGTGGAGTGGAGTTTAAGCTTACTTGCTACCAGCTGTTTATGACTCAGAATCAATCCTTTACCACCAGGGCCCTCCCTGCTTCCCACAATGTGTCACATTCTGGAACCTCTCCTTTCCTTAAACATCATAGTGAACCTAACCATGAAGCATTTATTAAAATTATATAATTTTTTTAGTCAGCAAAAACCCATCTTCTCTCCTTTTCACCAACTTAATCTCCTCTCCCCCCACAACTGAGAACTAAAGAAAAACAAAACTTTCATCGTAAACATGCAGTCAAACAAAATAAATTTCTGCACTGGCCATGTCATATATACACAATGCACGTGTGTATATATGTACATGTGTGCATATATGTACATATAGATGTGTATTATATATAACACATAGTATATAAACTAGATATCATGTCCAGTATCTTATATCTGTTGTATGTTACATAGTACACACACATACATACACGTACACATGTACATGCATACATACATATATGTGTGTGCGTTCTGTGCCCTGTGAGGCATTTGTCCAAATTTCCTGGCCTGTGGTGAGATGTCTGTCAGTTTTTACAAAGCATATTGGAAGCTACCCTTCATTTTACAAAAAAATCTGAGATGACTAGATAAAGCTAATACTTGGTGTTTTCACCCTTGCCAAAGCAAAAGTCTAGATTGCAGAGACAAGTTATTCTAGAGCCTGGGAAGTAACTTTAGATCTAAAATAGACCTGGCCAATGTGGCTGTAAATTCCAGAAACAGAAACATCTGCAACCCAATTTGCAGAGTAGGCAGAGGACGGGTGGTTGTGCCTAAGGGCCCAGGCTGAGCCTCACCAGAATATCTGAAATTCAGGCTTCAAGAGTGAGGTAACCCGACCTGATGCAACTTTTGTAGGCTGAATTTCACAATAACTGTTACTACCTTTCCAAGGCCTAACTTCTATCAGAAGACAGAAATGGTTTTCTCCATTTTGTAGAGAAAGAAACTGGAGCATCTCACACTCAGGGCCCCAGGCAGGATGGGATGATGGGAGAAAGACCCAGGAATTGTGATTCTCAGGCCAATCCTCACTCCCCTACTCACTCTTTTCAAATAGGCTTTCCATCATTATTACCTAAAGGAACATTAGATTCTATCCGTATTAGTGCAGATTTCTACTGTTTACAGAGAATCAACTTCTAGAAAGTTAATCTGCTCCATCTGTTCCTGTGCAAACCCTAACAAATACAAATTGTCCTACTGTCTCACACAGATGCACAAAAGGGCTAAAAATGTTTAAAATAGCACAGTGGATAGAGTGCTGGGCATGGAGTCAAAGAAGACTCCTCTTCCTGATTTCAAATACTGCCTCAGATGCTTCCTAGTTGTGTGACCCTGGGCAAACCATTTGACCCCTTTTGCCTCAGTTTCTCATCTGTAAAACCATTTCAGTTTCTTTGCCAAGAAAACTTCAAATGGGGTCAGGAAGAGCGGGACACAACCGAATAACAGCAAATATGCCCCAGGGCAGCTAGGTGGCTCAGTGGATAGAGTACTGGGCCTGGAATCAGGAGGACCTGAATTGAAATCCAGCCTCAGACACATCTTAATTGTGTTATCCGAGGCAAGTCACTTAACCTCTCTTTGCCTTAATCCACTGGAGAAGGAAATGAAAAACAACTCTATTATGCTTGCCAACTAAAGAGTTGGATGGAACAACATTGCATCTATAGAGGATTCTGTCAGGTACTTCACAGGAGGAATAAGCCAGTTTCGATGGCTGGAATATGCTAACTTAGGATTTACTGGCTAGATTCCTTCCTTTCTCTTTCTTTCTCTCTCTCTCTCTCTCTCTTTCTTTCTCTCTCTCTCTCTCTGTCTCTCTGTCTCTGTCTCTGTCTCTCTGTCTCTGTCTCTCTGTCTCTCTCTCTGTCTCTCTCTCTCTCTCTCTCTATCTCTCTCTCTCTCTCTTTCCCCTCAAAGACCAGACCTTAAACCCATTTCACTCTGGAGCTCATGGATTGGACCACAATAGGTCTTTGCCCAAGCTCCACTTAATGGCTGTATTTTGGGCCCTCCTGGCTCCTGACATTCACAGAGTGAATGTCAATGGTAACTATTTCTCTTTTGACCAGCAACCTTGAGGGTCTTCCCCTCCCGTGTTGATTTTTTTCTTTTAAATTAAAGGGGCCACTCATGGACTCACTTATTAAAGAGTCCTATTCACTGAATGGATGTTACCTCACTCAAAGTGAGAACCTGAAAAGGCCTTAGCCTAAAAGGGCCAGGTTCTCCCACTGTATCCTGGGCCATCTCCAGTCACCCTGATGAATATCTGGTCACTGGACCCAGATGGTCCTGGAGGAGAAAGTGAGGCTGAGGACCTTACACAGCCTTCCCTCACTCAAATCAAAGTCAACTGCAAGTCATGTCATTGTCTCCTGATGTCATGGTCCTCTTCAAAAATGATAACAAACACAAGCCAACAGCTGCTATGGCTTCTTTTTAACTTGTCACAATTGTTATTAATGATTATTATTTTTCATTATTTGTCCTTTACAATGGGTTAGGTTTTTGTTCATTGTTCTCCCAAATAAGGTTGTTAGTATCATTTCCCTGTTTCCTAAAGTTGACAGGTTTTGGCTTTTTTTTTTCTGACAAAGAATTTCATTATCTTCCCATTGCCCACAGAATAAACATAGACTCCTGATCTGGCATTCAAGCCCCTCCACAATTCACTCTACTCTGTGATAATCATTAAATATCATTTCTTGGACCTCAATAAGAACCAAAGTCTGAACTAATCAACCAGACTCCTTTGTTTTGCTTTAAAAATGCCCTTTCCTGTGTCTGTAACTTGAAAGACCAGACAAGGTCAACAGTGGGTATTTCTTCCTGTTTATAACAGGAGGCCTGGAAATTCAGAATAGTGGAATTTTCTTATCTCAGGGGCATACTCCATGGAGGGTAGTCGGGAGGGGGGGAAGGACACAGACATCGTGAGATGGCAAATTTCAACTGACCCTACTTTGTCAATTGTCTTGTCAATCTGTATTTACAACTAAGAAATTTCCTTTCTCATGATATGGATAAGAAAACATACAGAGACTATAAATCTGAGGGACACAGATGTGCTGGGTTTGTCTTTAAAATATATAAAATAACTTTGTCATTCTTGTATCAGGCAGTCAGAACTTAGTTTCTGGCTCCATTTACACATATCCACTAGCTTTAACAGAATAAATTATATAAATGTATATCACCTAACTTGTTTGTCTCCTTTAACCAAACTTTCAGGCTAACAATTCCCACCATTCCCAGATCTATCTCTAAAAGTGAATATGGACAACTTTGTAAAGTCAAGTGAAGTCAAGGAAGTATTTATTAAACTCTTATTAAGTCAGGTAGGGTGCTAAGTGCTAGGAAGACAAATGCAAGCAAAAGACAGTCCTTGCCCTCAAGAAACTTACATTCTCATGGAAGAAGACAATTTATAAAATGAAGCTTAAAATTGGGGGATGTGGAACAGGGAAAGTACCCAGGGTGAACAGTAGAGAAAGTCCAAGAGAATAAGGAGTGGAGCCTGAAAAATAATGACCAATATAAAGCCTATCTAAAGTGAAGGTAAGCTCAAGATTCTTCAAGACCAGACTCAGAGACCACCACCTCAGTGGAGTTATCTGTCTCACATATACCTCCACTGAAATTGTGCAGAATCAGTTCAAGTGACCCCATCATTTCCAGTTCTGCTAGTCTTCCCCTAGTGCATTTGGTCCCATTCCCTTGTCTTATATTTCCTAAAAGTTTACCACTTTATTTCATCCCACCCCTTTTATCTTTAATCTCATTACCCTGTGATGCTGCAGTGGGGGAAGAGCTGAGACACAATAGTCCATTCCTTTTTTGGAAACCTGTACCTAGCAAGACTGTCTTGCAGTTTGGATGTTGAAGTGAATAGAGAACCAGGCCTGGAGGGTGGAAGACCTGAGTTCAAATCTAGCCTCAGACACTCACTAGCTGTGTCATACCCTTTCCAAGCCACCTAACCCCTATTCACCTCAGTTTCCACATCTGTAAAATGAGCTGGAAAAGGAAATGACAGACCACTCCAGTGTCCAAGAAAACACCAAAATGGATCATGTAGAATCAGACATGACCAAAAACAACACCAATCAGGATTATCTTGCTCTTATTAGGACAAGCTGTCTATAAAAGCAGTAGGTGGTTTAAAATCCTAGCACAGCCATGTGCAATGCATTTGCCTTGTGTGCTATAATAATTCCTTTTTATCTCATTTTCCTGAGCTTCCTGGATTCATTAGGGCAAAGCCCTAACCAAGACTTTCTTTCCACACCTCCCATTCCTTTAACCCATACCCACTACAAGTAAAAGTGAGTTGTCCCTCAATTATCTCACTGCACTTTGTCCTGCCCTCTCTTTTGTTTATGTTTCCTTTATATCTTAGTTTTAGTGTCTTTCCTCTATTAAGTTGTAAATTCCTGAAGAGTAAAGTATGTATCATAGCTTTTTTTTTTTAATCCTCCTTGCTTAGCACAATGATTTCACACATAGCATATGGTTAATAAATATTTGATAAATTAAGAAATGTGAGTCTGGAGCTCAATCTTGGGTTAGGGATTGAAATCACAAAATTTGATAATTGTAAGGAAATTACGGGGACATTTTGTCATTGTCAAACCTGTATAAAAATCAGAGCAACAAGGTGATTTTAAAAAAATAAAGTAAGGCATTTATTCAGGGACTGTTAGAAACTGCTGGTCACAGCAGATTCCCAGGAGTTTACCTTGGGGGTAAGGGGATGATTAGAAATTGCTCATCAGAACAGTATAGAGGTCCCAGAATGTCCCAGGGACTGACACCATACAAGGAGATGAGTAGTATCAAGGAAGCTAAAAGAGAAAAGTTCTGATAGGGTGATGGGACCTGGACCCCTAAGAGGAAAAGCAACCCAGTCCCTGAATTTTCCCATACGTTTCAGTAGCCCAGATCACTGGCCCCTCTGCCTAAGGCAGCTGGACCAGCCCAGCCTACCTAGATCTCTTAATTGGCTTACTTGACAGATCTTTCATGGTCAATCTCAGCCTGCCTCAGACATACTCTTTCACTATTGCACCTGGCCCCCCACAGACTACTCACACTCCTTAATCGCATCCAGATTCTTTCACTGTCCTTTTTTGTATATAAGCATCTGTCTCACCCCCACTGAGCAGCAGATTCCCTAAGAATATTGCCTGCACTATTGGCTTTACAATAAACCTCGCCGCTTTGACTGGAAGATGGTTTGCTGCCCTGTGCCCTGACATTTCAGAGTTCCTGGCAACCCCAAACCACACCATTTCCAGAAAAAAGAAAGTCAATAAAATAAATCAGAAAACATTTTTTTTAATGCTTACTGGGTGCCAGGCACTGTACTATGTCATAAAGATACAAAGAAAGATTAAAAAATAGCCCCTGCCCTTATGAAGCTCACATTCTAACGGAGGAGTCAACATGTAGATAACTTGGTACATAGAAGATGTATGCAGAGTAAATGTAAGTAATCTAGGAGCAGAGAGCACTGTCCTGGTAGAGGTGGGGAAGGGACTGGAGGAAGGAAAAGGGAAAAATCATGTGCAGGAAGTAGGATATTTGAACTGAGACTTGAAGGGAAGCTTGAGGAAAAAAAAGGCAGAGGTGAGGACAGAGCATTCCCAGCACAGGAAACCAGTAGTGCAAGGGCACAGGAAACCAAGTTTGAAGAACTTTAGATGCCAAACAGAGGACTTCATGGTCTATTCTGGAGGATATTTTTTAAGCTGGAATTTACTGAATATATGCCCCCAAAAAAACCCTAAATGGGGTCACAGAAAGTCAGACATAACAGAAACAACTCAATAAAAACAACAATAAAAATGGGAGGGGGAGGTGCCATGGTCAGGACTTAAGCTTTAGGAAAATCACTGGCTGAGTAGCAGCTGAGTGGAGGATAGATTGGAGTAAGGAGACACTTGAACCTAGGAGACTAATTAGAAGGTGATTGTAATTATATAGGCAAGAGACTAGCAGTGAGTCATTAGTAGAGAAATGTTACAAACAACAAGATTTAGAAACAGACTGGATGGAGCTAGGGTAGGGCTGATAAAGAGAGGGAATAAGGAGGTATGAGAGTAAGGAGTTAAGGATAACAAGGTTAGGAACCTGGGCGAGGTGGTAGCCTCAATATGAGTTCTCTTTTGGAGGTGTTAAGTTTGAGGTGCCTATGGGATATTCAGTTCTAGTTATCCAAAAGATCTCTTTTGATGATTCAAGACTGTATCTCAGGAGAGACGTTATCTGTTAGGGCTAGACTTACACATCTGGTGAAGGTTACCCATAGAGCTACCAGCTGAGTGAAACAAAGGGAGAGAGAGACAGAGAGACAGAGAGAGAGAAAGAGAGAGACAGAGACAGAGACAGAGAGAGAGACAGAGACAGAAAGAGAGACAGAGAGATAGAGCTTCTAGCTGAATAAGAAAGAGAGAGAAGGGGATATATTCCATAGTCTGTTTATTGCAGAACCATTTCATACAGAGCCGAAGATACATAGAAAATACAAGGTTTATATACCCTTAGCAGAATGAAAGGAGCCACCCTTGGTCTCAATCTTTCTCTACCCCAGCCAATCACTTGTTAAGCTCTTTATCCTAGGACCATCCAGAGGCAAAAACAGGGTGTTACAATCAAGACTTGCAAATTAACTCAGTACTTTTTTTAGATATTCATGAAACCAATGAGAGCATCCACCCAACAAGATTATACTCTCCTAGCATATCAGCCTAATGACCTTTATGGAACTGGGGAGCTAATGTGGCCAAGGGCCCTGAAAGTCTTGACCTACAACATCAGCCCCTGGATTAGGTAGCAGGGTTTTGTAGCAGCAAGCACCCAGACCCAGGATGGCTGCTAGCACAGGTTCTTAGATCTGCTTTTCTAAAGGAAGGCAACTCAAAATGGGTTAACAATCTTACTGTAATCAATCAAACATATATCATTTACCTAGTTCAGGGGAAAAAGTCAGCATCCTGAACTTC
>CM053596.1:196796741-196826048 GCA_028646575.1 Pseudocheirus occidentalis | reverse complement strand
AAATGTTAACTTTTTGCTGGAGCAAAGTTCTGGGGAAAAAAAGAAAACAAAATGCTATACTACAAATTGGGTTCAGCAGGCCCCCCCCCCCCAGCTAAGTGCCAAAAGGTTTTTGGCTGTACACATGGTGGGGCTCCTCCCCACCTACCCCTTTTTAAAAAGGAACAAAATGGCCTTAGCTATTTTTTTGGTGTCTTCTCCTAAACTCCCAACCACTGGAACTAAGCCAAGTTGCCTACTCCCTTTTACCAAGTGAGAATTTCCGATGCAATCAGAGCCGGCACAGCAAAAGGAAAGCCACGTGGTACACGGGAACTACATGACCCGGCATGCACCACGCCGCAGCTCCTTAACTCTAGCCACGCGGTCCAGGCGGAAAAGCTCATTAGGACGTCCCCACCTTGACCCCGTGACGCCGGCAGAAGCCTGGGAAGAACTATAAAGCGCCACAAGGCCCAGCGTGACCCCTCCCCCGCCTGCCCCCGCTTGCAATCCACTCCGGGAATCGTTTTTCCTTATGGTGCCCCGTGCTCCTCTCTGAACCCCGCCCGCATTCGACATTGCGGATTTTGCTTTGCAGCACACGATCAAGAAAATATTTCGTTTAACTGTTTAAAAATATATATATGTGGCTTTGTTCCTAGGTATACCGGCCTGGCACTGCATAAGAACGCTAAAGTCTGCGTTTTCTTGGTAAAAATAAGTGCACAGCAATATAAACCCCGCCAAGTCTAACAAATAATTAAAACGATCTGGTATTAATCGCAGAAAAAATTAATGACAACGCATCTTAAGGTAGAAGACAAAGGCGTAAAACCGTTTCCTTTAGGCCTTACCTGGGGAGTCGGGGGTCGTAGCTGACCACTGTGGAGAAAGAAGGGCTGCTGCTGCGCTGAGTAGACCTGCTTCCGCCTGCCCCCCAGCCTCTTATACCCCTTCGCCGAACCTTCCAGAAAGGACCCGCCCATCCCGGATGCCCATCTTGGAATTCTCGTCCAATAGGTGACGCCGCCACCGGCTACGGGGCCAGTGAATGGAGCCGTTCCCCTCCTCAGGCCTCGCCCTCCCCCTTCTCATCCCGCCCCTCGTATACGTGACGCGAATCCCTCCGCGTTCTCGAACCTTCATTCTCGCCCCCGCTGTCCGAGAAAGGAAGGGCGGGGGAGAGATGGGAAAGGAGAGGCGGAGCCAATGAGAACCCGCGCGCGGGAGCCTACTGTGGCTGGGGGAGGGGAGGTGAAAATAGCTCCTGGTCTGTCGCTGGGAATCCAAGCATGCGCGCTCAGAAATAAGAAGGGAGGAAAAAAAGAGGGTTGGGAGGCAACCGAGCAAAGAGCCAATCACGCTCCGGGAGTGGGTGAATCTCGGCTTGGGAGTGCAGACTAGCGCCGAACCCAGACTGGACGGGGTGGGGTGGGGGGGACGCAGGAGACGGAGGGGGAGGGGAAACTTCTGAAGGGCGGAAGTGAAGAGGGAACAAAATGGATGCCGCTTAGCCCGGCCTCCTTTTCTGACTGTGAAGTACGGGTTGCGCCTTCTTAGATTTCTGGGCCTGCCGGGTTCTTTTCCTGGATTTTGGACCCGAGCGTTGTCAGGGCAGCGGCCTGGGGAAATGGAAGGGTGCGCAGAGTTGGCCTTTCCTCCCTTCCCCCACCTGTACACGTGACGTGGTGGGATGAAGGCCGGGCTGAGCTTCCGACCCCCCGCTGGGCCCCTTGTGCCCTTTTTCCCCGGTGGGGGGGATTGTCTTATGGCTTCCGAGAGAACTCTGCTAGGCACAAAAGTCCGAAGGCCAGCCAAAGGCGGCACTCAGTACTCGATCCCAGCGTCCCCAGGCTCCCACGCCCAAGAAAGGACCTTGGAGGTCATCTACCCCACCCCCATCCTTGCGCCACGGAAGAGATAGGGGAGGGGAAAAGAGCAACCTTCTGGCGCATTGTAAGAGTTTAATAAATCTAATCCTGCGTCGAATCTGGATCGTTCTAGACCCAAACCCTTGGCACCAACTCCCACCCACCCTGATAATCCCTGGATGCTTTTTTCCATGTGGAGGCAGCTGTGGTCCTGGAACATGACTTGGTCTTTTCAGTAACAGATCCAGCTCTGATACTTAATGGTGTTAAAGGGGGGGGGGGGGGGGGGGAAATCTCCCACCTCTCCTGCGGCTAGTATTTTTTTTTTCTCTAGTTTTATAAGCAAGGAATTTTCAGTAACAGACCCCGCTCTGCTACTTAATCGTTTCCATGGAAAAAAGTCTCCCGCCCCTCCTCCTCCAGCCAGTTCCTTTTTTTCCCCCCTAGCTTTCTAACCGAAAACCCCTTCAGAGGACTCAATTTCCACGTAATTCCCCACGCCACCGCGCATGGGGCACCTTGAAAATACTCCAAAAACCAAAAGAGGCTACACATAAATTCGATATCGTTATGGTTATTCAGCAGAAGAGCAAACTGAAGCGAGGGCTTTGATAACCCCCCTCCCCCAAGCTTCTGTGAGCTTATTTTCTGCTTCTGCTCTCAATGGCGGTGCCTACCCTTCCCTTATTTCTTTCACTCTATTCTCCCCCATTCCTTCTCTTACTGCCAATGTGAACCATAAAATGCAGGAAGAAGAATGCGGCTCTAGGATGCAGGAAGCCTAACTAATTGGTGGAAAGGGGAGGGAGGTGGACAAAGATTGGAATTTAGATAAAAATCTATATATCTGCGGTTCGGTTTCATCTGTTAAGGAGGTAATACCAACCCCAAAGTAACATTATAAGGCAAAACGGAAATCCCCCTTCCCTAGGCACTCCCACTTTTCTTTAACCAAAAAAAAACCCAAAAGCCCAAACCTTTCCAAGTCTACCAGAATTTTTCCTTCGGCTAATTCTCGGTTTTTTAAACTTGAGATCTAATCCAACCGTTTTGTTTTACAAAGGAATAAAATGAGATCCTAGAAAGTTAGGTGACTTGTCCAAGGTCACAGCAGTAGGCTTGCTTTTTCCACAAAAGGGCCCTGAGATCTCAGGTTGCAACTCTTAAATTACCATTTCTAACATCTGAGCCTCCCTTTGCTTCTTTGGAGTGAAAGTATTCAGTGTTTCATAATAAGGTATATAGCAAAGGTGGGCAAGCAGAAAATGAGGCAACATTTCCCTGAGTCCTCAAATGATTTGAAAACAGGACAAAGTCTATAAGGAAAATTTTAGAGGCCCTTGGTAAGCAGTCTTTTCCTATGAGCAATAATTGAAGGACACAACAGAGATGACATCCTTCTGGTTGCTTACAGCTGTTGCTAGAACCTTGATTGTGTCCTTATTAAATGTAGTAATTCATAGTCTATATGATGAGGTGTAGGCTCAGGGACTCCCACCCCCCACCCCCATTTCCCCTTTTTGAGCTCTCCTTCATTCTTTGAGGTATAGGCTCTGGAAAAGTAAACCTTCCCAGGGAAGACATTTGCCTGAGGTCATGAGCCTTAAAGTTGTGGCTCTGCCCAAGTCTTTAGACCCCCTTTGTTCCAATAGTTCCCCTCCCTCAAACTGGCCTGGCCCACCATGGTCTCCAGGTAGCCTCCAGCAACTTGCCACCCTTAATCACTCATTACTGGAGTCTGACCTCATCTGACTCCTCCTGAAGACCCTCCCCAATCTCCTCCTCTGGACCACCCCTAGATTCCTCCCACAACCTTTCTGTATATAGAATCCCATCTTCCTTGCTCTGTGAGAGCGCCATAGACTAGCTTAGTAGAGACTTGCTCTGTAAGAGTCTACCCCATATCTTTCAATAAACTTTTTCCTTGGCTGAGAAGACTTTAGTGGAATTCTTTCAGCAGAACCCAGCATCTTGGTATTTTGGGGTCTCAGTCAGCCCTAACCCTCTTTGGGCACCCTCTTCACACAGATATGATTGTAGCTCAGATGGATAATGAATTTCCCTTGTCCTCTTCACAAAGTTGGCAACTACATACATTGTTTCTGGAAATGATAGGCCCAGAAAAGGTTTAGGGGCCAGGACCATCCTCAAGGGAAAATCACAAACCAAAAGCTGAAACCACCAGTCCTTCCCTTTGTGTTTTCATATTAATGAAATTAGGTTGGATCTCAAGGGCAGCTTTAATAGGGAAAAAGAACTTTTAAAAGGCAACCGAGCAAAATGAGATGTAATATGGGGAGGATCTGTGGGGTGATTAAGTGTTAAAGAAATTTGGGCTTCATTTTAAGGATTATCCAGTCAGTTTCGGTATTGGGATGGGGAGGGGGAGAAGAGTATATTTTTGAGAGGACTCAAAAATAATCTGTTTTACTCTAGGAATGATTCTAGATGGGAGCAATTAGCATTTAGCCACATTTCAATTAAAAGGATAGCCTTTCAGCAAGTAAAAGGAAATTAGTTCATGGGAACATTGAGTCAGCAAAAGGTGTGGTTATTTTCTGTTTTTATACCTAGGAAGCTTTCAAAATCCAGAGAGATAGACAGTGACATTGCAATCCTTTCTTTGTGGCCAATGAAAGTTGAATGTCATTCGATCTCTCAATCAGGCCCTTAGGACACAAAGGAAAGCCCTCTGCCACCCGACTCTCCCCACCCCAATAAAAAATAAATTTGAAATTTGAAAGTTAACCAAATGATTGATGTTTGTCTGTGGTCAGATGCCTTAGCAAAATATAGTAGCTTATTTGAAGTCAGTCATAAAGAATAAATCTCTTTAGAATCACAAATCCTAACATACAGCCTCCAGATTAAATCTTTAGTGTTTCATGACCCTTATTAGACTCAATATGTAATTAATGATCGTAGCTATCATTTCTATATAGCATTAAAATGCATTACATACTTTAATCTGATCTACAAAGTAACCCTGTGAGGTAGATAGTGAAAATATTATTGTCCCCATCTTACAGAAGAAAGTGAAACTAGAAAGACCCAAGTGTTCCAATTTTTTACTTCCATGCTACCAAGATTTTTCCAGGTTAATTATCCAGACTTTTCTTAAGTTCCACACTCCTGCCAAAATTGCCTTTCCTTCCATTTCTTAAGTATGATTCACATGCATAGGCTTTCCCTCAAGTCTTGAATGCTTGAATGCACTTCCTCTTTTACTTTACCCATTATAATCCTTAGTGTCCTTAGAAGCACAACCCAAATGCCACCTCCATTTTTAGGCTTTTTTTGGTTCACCCCCTACTAGTAGGGGCTGCCTCACTCTCATTTCCCCATTACTATTTTTTTTTTTTTAATATAGAACCCATACAAGTTAACTTGGCAGAAAGAAATGACATTATGGGAGCATCCTACCTTTCAGTCCCTCTCCATATTTCTCTTTCTTTCCACCCCAGCCCCAGTCTGGGCTATTCCAGAGCCATCTGAACATCCAGGCTGTAGGAGGAATAGATTGCACCAGGAGCAGCCTCCCATCTTGCCTTCTAATTTTGTTTGGGCTACTTTACTAGTCAGAGGGCTTGGACAAAATGGTAGTTAACAACATTATTCCTTCTGATGAGATGGAGGACTATCAGCTCTTTTTATTTACCTTACCCCTGTACATCCTGGAATCTCCTAGATGGTTCAGTGAATAGAGTGGTAGACTAGGGGTCAGGAAGACCTGAGTTCAAATATGACCTGACACATTAGCTGTGTGATGCTGGGCAAGTCATTTAACCTCCATCTCAATTTCCTCAAATGTAAAAAAAGGGGATAATGGCATCTACATCCCAAGGTTCTTGTGAAGTGTTGTAAAATGCCCAGCATATAGTAGGCACTTAATAAATATTTATTCCTTCTCTCTGACACTTTTTATATGTAACCTAAGGAGTTCTTAGTCTTGTTATCAGTCCCATGGTGCACCATTAAGGACTTCTGGACCTTTTCATCTGCCCTACAGTTGAATTTTCCTTTTTATGTTATCTCATTCCCTTATTCTCCCTTCCCCCACTAGAGTGTGACCCTCTTGAGTAGGAATTGTCTTTATTTTCCTGTTTGTGCTTGACCCATAGTAAGCACTTAATAAATATTTTTTCATTCATTCATCTAATTTTTATATTTTATAGAAGTGTGATTGTCATTTCCTTCTACTGAAATCAAACTCCTTAAAGGCAGGTACTGTTTTGTTTTTGTCTTTGCATAGTTAGAACTTGGCCCAGTGCCTGGCACATAATAGGCACTTTGTAAATGCTTGTTAGTTTGGTAGGAAAAAAGTGAAATGTTTGGGAGACTATGGTGTAATCAAAAGAGCCTGGAACTGGAGTCACAGAATATGAATTCACACCCCAGCTCTACATATGTGACCTTGAACAAAGCATTTAACATCTCTGGGCTCCAGTTTCCTCATCTGTAAAATGAGGGGATTGGATTAGATGGACCATAAGGTCCCTTCTAGCTCCAGAGGTATGATCCTATGATCCAGTAAAAAAAAAAAGTTATTATAACTGTTCAGAGACCAAAAGTATTTAATTTCATTATGTGAGAAGGAGCCCCAGGGAAGTGATCAGTACATCACTTGTACTGATAGGTTAACTTTCTAACTGTAGTCAAGTTTAGCTCTATGGGAAGACAGTATGCATTATGGAAATTCACAAATAATTCAAAATTTTTCATTTTAACTGAAGGGTCCACCTTCCTTCATGTTGTCTTGTCTCTCCTCTGTATATTAAAGGGATTCCACAAATATTAAGGGATTGATTTGGGTAGAGCTGCTCATCTGTAAACTTCATTGATTTCAGTTTCTGTTCTTTTCATTTACTCTTCCCACACTCAAGTAGAGGTATTAAAGAGCAATGAAATAGAGATCACCAGAGAGGAAGACAAGTCAGCCTAAATAATTGGAAAAACACCTATAGACAGCAAAATTACTTTCTCAGGCATCTGAACCAGAGAGGAGAAAAGGGAAATGGCCATTTTTAATTGTGATATGTCCTCATAACCTTTGGAAAGTTATTCCTTCATTTTCAGTAGTCTTGGATGGTGATGATGGAGGTGTCCTGAGATTTTAGGAAGTTGAGGCAATAGGAGAACATGATGTTCAAAGGGAAGAGAGATTGAGGTAAAGAAAGAGGCTGTGAGCCATGTATTAAAGTAACTACAGGAAGTAACCTTGAGGACTATGGGTAATAAGCAACAAGCATCTGGACAAGATGCAGTAAATTCTAAAGGATGCAAAGTGTATATTGAGTCTGAAAATGGCAGTGGGGAGCAAGTCACCTCATCTAGGGCCTGGGAGAAGATACCAAGATGGTGGCTAGTTTCAGTGAGCACCAGAGGATATAATCAATGAGAGGAAGATATGGATAACAATTGAGCATTAATTATCCATTTAACAAATAATACAGGAGAGCAGAGGAAAATGGTGCTTAGGGCTTACTTACAGTCTCACTGCTGTTCTTTCTCTCCCCCATCCGTCTCCTTTTACCCCATTTCTCATCCCAGATATGCCAGAGTGGTGTGTCAGAGGCAGTTGACAGTCTTAGGAAGGCATGACTGAGAGGGCAGCACGATGGCTTTGAAATAATGTGGATGGCAGGATGTGGGGGGTGGGGAGGGAGGAAAGCAGCCCTCCTATGACATTTAGGGCAAACCACCGGCTACTTTTTTGTTTTGGGCTCCGGGACTGTCTAACCTCTGTGGTGCCTTCTGGTTCTAAGTTTATGATCCTGTTAGCTTTATCTGGATTTCCCAACAAGACCTCAAGACTAATAGGTACAAAACTGAATTCACTTTCCCTTCTAAACCTCCTTCTGACATTTATTTCTATCAGTGGTTCCACGTTGAACACTCTGGGGCTATCTTTGGTTTTTCCATTCCTTTAAATACCTCTCAAGCCCTGCCTATTCCATCCCCACAATCTCTCTCATGTCCACCCCCTCTTTTCTCATTGCCATCTTCCAAATACAGAGCCCCTTCTGACTAGACTATGGCAATAACCTCCTTACTGTTGCCTCCAGTTTACCTTCTTCAGGCCACCACCAAATTGCGATTTTTTTTGCTAGCAACTAAATTGTATTACTTGCTCTCTGTGCCTCCTACACACTGGTCTTTCCTAATTCTAGCCATTGTTTATTCTGTTCTTTAAGCCTGCAACATTCATCACCCTTTTCTAGTTTATTTTCTACCTACCCTTTAAATGCCACCTACTCTTAAATGCCAGTTACATTTTCTTCCTCTCCTCCCAGAATCTTTTGTTGGGTACTTCCTTCTTTAATTCACTTACCATCCAGTATCTTTTTCAGTCTTCTAGTACTAGATTTTGTCTCACAGGATCTATGTTCGAATCCTAGATATGCCACTTAGTGACAGTGTGATCTTGGGCAAATCACTTAAACTCTCTGGGCATCACTTTCCTTACCTATAAAACAAAGGGGTTGGACTAGATGACCTATTTCCAGGGTCCCTTCTAGGTCTAAGTCTGTGATCTTGTGTTTCTAAGTTATGCTACAAAGGGGCTGTTAGGTAGTGCAGTGAACAGAGCACCGGCCCTGGAGTCAGGAGGACCTGAGTTCAAATCCAGTCTCATACAGTTGATACAATCACTACCCATGTGACCTTGGGCAAGTCACTTAACCCCAATTGCCCCTCGAAAAAAATATAAGTTATACTACAAGACAGGGACCATATTCTGTGGGAGCTGGTATAGCATTGTGCACATAGTAAAGGCTTAATGTTTTTTGAATAAATAAATTAATGTTGCTAATTTTTAGGTCTTGTGGGAAAGTTTTTAGCCTCTCTGAAACTATGTTTCTTAATTTAGTGAACAGAGAAAATATTCCATCTACTTTCTCCTGACCTGATAATGGGTTGTAGAAATTAATCTTGTCACGCTTTGTAAATTTGAAGGATTGCTTCATTGTTTTAATAATATCCCTGACCTTTGCTGGACTTCTATAATGTTTAGTGGGAAAAGGAAGCTGAGGAAATCCAGATTTCCAATTTTATTTTGTAAGTAAATTGTATTAAGTTCTTGTATTTTGCAAACACTTGAAAAGTTAGTTAGGGCTAGACTTCCTCCTGCCTTCCTATATCTGAAATGCAATTTTGTGCAGTGCTACCTTATCATATTTTTTGTTTTGATAAATTGATCATGTTGTTCAGTCATTTTCAATCATGTCTGACTCTTGATAAGCCCATTTGGGGTTTTCATGACAAAGATACTGGAGTGGTTTGCCATTTCCTTCTCCAGCTCATTTTACAGATGAGGAAACTGAGGCAAACAGGGTTAAGTGACTTGGCCAGGGTCATACAACTAGTGCCTAAAGTCAGATTTGAACTCAGGGAAATGAGGCTTCCTGACTTCAGACCTGGCATTCTATCCATTTAAACACCTAGCAGCCCTCAAATTAACCACATTCTATATTAACCATAACTCTATTTCAGTTCTTAATTTGAGCAACAGAGCTGATAAACACTTTTTCCAGTACAATTTATATGAACTGCAGACTCTCCTACTACATCACTTTTATTTTTTTTTAACGCTATTAATTCAAAAGAATCAAATAAATATTTGGCTTCCATGTTGCTCAAATACGGTGCAAGATATACTAAATAGTATCAGGTAAGAAAGGAATAAATTTAGTTTAGCAAAAAAAGTAAAAAAAAAAAGACATACAGCAACTCTACTTCAAAAGTTTATATACAGTGTAACATTGTCTTAAATACATTAATATATAAAATTGTTTGGTTTATATATTTTATTAAAATGGTTTCTTTCTAAACATTGTCAACATTTTATTTTCATCCTCTTTTTGCAAACCAAATAGTCCTTCATGCACAAAATTTCTTTCAGCTTTGGGGGTTTTTTGGTCCCTTGTTAAAGAATCAATGATTAATGGAATACAGATTGGAACAGCAATTGATCTGCCTTTATCTTCAGACTTCCAGAGTATCAGGTAAAGCCTCTCTAAATAAATATTCCAGCAGCTTTCCTTCCTTATTCTTCCAGGACAACAATCTGTACTATAAATCTTTGTACATTTCCATGGTAAAAAGAGTTTCAAAATAATTTGAATATTGAACAGGGATTTTAGTCTTCTGACAACTAGACTCTTCAGAAGGGCCAAACCTGTTTCTCTTCAGTCAAAGAGGACAAACTTCTGTTGAAGAAGGCATAGGCAGGAAACTGAGATGGTATGGAAATCTGGGACACTAATCAAAATTTGAGATAGCAAATTACTGAAGGTGTAAGAGAGGCCTCCATGGAAAATCTGGAAGGCCTGTGAATTCCAATATAATCTTAACTCAGTTAAAGATGTTGCCGGACAGGTTCCAAGGCAGATCCCACAGAGTAATGCCTTGCTTCCTCCTCTCTACCTTTTTTTAAATTTTGTTTTGTATAGAGCCATTAAGGATGTAATGCTTTGATATAATATTGTGTGATGAACCAGGAGTTATCTGTGGGAATGAAAAACCAGATTGATGGGATAGTAACCTTGCTAAGTATGTGCCAATGAAACTATTTTCTCCATTAGAATATTTAATGCTCAGACCCTCATTTTAGAAGCTATACACATATATTTCCATCTTTAGCTTTACTTTTTCTCTCTTAGAATTCTGCCCTTATATTCTACTCCACTAATTATTCCCGAGGATACTTCAGTTGATAGTGAAATTTGAGTAGACTGTATGTGTGTGTTGTGGCAGGGGGGAAGGGGCCTATACAGTGTCACCAGCTCTGGAAGGGGAAATTGGATCTACTTAAAGAAGAGATGATTTTTGAAAAAATATAGACAAAACTATGAAGTAAGAAAGAAATTTTACTTGGCAGTACCCTACCCCACTCCCACACCTTTTATTCACTATTTCTACTGGATTCTCCCCCTTCCCCATTAAGATGCTAACTGATAAGTGGTTAGCTGCCAAGGGCTTAACCTCTGAGCTAAGTGAGAGAAAATCAAGCCTGACCGGACTACTACTTGGACAACCAACCCTCCCACCACAAAATCCTTTCCCAGCTTTGGTTTTGTGTTGCACAGTTACCTCGTGTTAAAGGAGCACTGATCTTTGCTAAGACAGTACCTGTCTAAGACTTGGACAGGTACTCTCTTATTGGCCAAACCGCCTGCTTATCACCACCCACTCCACCTTCCTAGTCCTGTACACTTCAGTGGCCAGATGCATTCCCCCTCCCTGCCCCCTTTATGTTGTCTATCCCCCTTGGAACATAAGCTCCTAGAGGACAGGAATTGTCTTTCTTTTTGTTCCTATCTGTATTCACCATGCTTAGCCAGTGAAAGAGCTTAATAAAAACTAGCTTCCTTCCTCCCCACTGTCCCAAGAAGGGGGAATACTTAATATTTACCATCAGAAAGGTTGTCAGGCCCTGGTCTATAGGATCATTCAAAACCCAAGAATCCCTAAGGTTTCTAGAGCCGCAGCTATTATGGAAAAAGTAGGAGGCAGAATTTCCCAAGTGAAGACAGAACTTCTTAGAATTCTCTTAGCACTCCTTAGAAACAAATGTGAAAAAGACGATCCTCTTTCTATTCATTCAGTATTGAAATATGGGCTGCTTGTGGCCTCAGGAAAAGAAAACAAGGGTGGTATTTCAGGGGACTTTTATAACATTCAGAGGCAGCATGGTGTGAAGAGGCAGCATGTGAAGTGGGCACTAAATGAAGAGCTGCAACAGCTGGGTTCAAGTGGTGGGTAGCTATAAGTAATTCACTGAGCCCCTCTGAACCTCAGTTTACTAATCTGAAATACAGGGATAAGAACATTTGCACTATTCATGGGATTGGGAGGTGTGGGGTATGTTCCAAACTGTAAAGCACTCTATATATGTGAATTAGCCATTAAGAATGCCTTCTCTCTTGAAGACGACTTCAGAACATGTAATGAACATTCTTTCCTATATATATTCTTTCCCCAAAGCAAAAATCCTGGTAGACAGAAAAGAAAGAAAAGTCAAGATTGCCTTACAAGTAGGTTCTCAATATTTCTTAGATATCCCCTGAACAAAAGCACTATTTATACCATTAGTGAGTCCCTGGATGAGTTTTCAGTTTGTTTGTTTACAGAACTTTGACGTTAAGTAGGAGGATTCCAGGCATGTGGAATATAGAAAGACTTCTTTGCTTCATATTTTTCTTGGACCTCTTCAATTCCCCCCTTAAAACTGGGGGCCAAGCCACCCCACAAGTGAACTAAAATCAGGATGAGAGTCAGGGTTCTATGTTTCAGTGTTCTCAGAAGTGGTGAACCAACTAGACTGGGCAAGTAAGTGAATGCTAAGGCTCTCTGAATAATCCACATCCCTGTGGACCCCATTTAGATATTTGCATAAACCTAGTAACTCAACAGGTGTCAGTACAGGTGCATAGGAAATCATGAGCAAAATCCTATTTCTTATTGGAAATAGTAAATCAGAGTAGTGATGCCAAGTAGACTTTAGCATGCTCATCCCTCCCCAGGTATCCAGGCTAAGAGATAGGTAGGAATGAGCTTCTCCTGCCCATTCCAGTCTTAAAGCATGACAAAATGCCTTTTTGTAGATTACTCAGTGTACATCTCATCCTTATTTGGTGCCCTGTTGGAACAAAGTACTCAGATAGGCACGTCCTTTGCAATGTTTGTAGTCATCCCAAAGACCTCTCTCCCTACCCTGAAGGGGCTGGGTGGCTGGTGACTGAGTTCCAAGTAACCAGGACTATCCCAAGACTGACCATCAGGAGAGTATATGGGAGGAGGGTCCATCTCAACTCAGACAGTTTGGAAGGCTCTGCTCTGAGTGGGGACCGTGCTCGGTATGGTCCCTGCTTTGGATAGGGTGGCATGATGGACTTTCTTTGGCTCTGGTCCTCTTGCTTCTGACCCCACCAAGCTGTAAGGGTGGGAGGCTGCCGCTGGCTGGGCTGCAGCTTCACTGGATAGTGTCCTTTGGCTCCGGGAAGCACTATTAGCTGTGGAGCGGGTGGAAGAGGAGCCAGAACGGGAACTCCTGGAGCCGGAGGATGAGGAGCCAGGTTTCACAAGTCGAGCTTTAGGTGCTTCAGCATCTTCTCTGAAGACAGCAATAAACAGGGATTAAAATTCAGGAGAGAAAACCAGAGTTTAAGTGCAGAGATGCTCTTTCAGATCAAGTTACCATGCATTTACTTTCTGCTGGGCATAAGTGCTGGAGATAGCAAGAAAAACCAAAATAAAAAGAACAAACCAGTTCCTGTTCTCAAGGGGCTCATAGTCTAATGGGGGAAGCAACATGCAAACAACTATGTACAAACAAGATATAAACAGAATAAATTGGAAATAAATCTCAGAGAGAAGTCACAAGTATTAAAAGGGATCAGGAAAGGCTTTTTGTAGAAGGTGGGAATTTAGCTAGGACCTGAAGGAAGCCGGGATGCAGAGATGAGGAGAGAATTCCATGCATTTGAGACAAGCCATGGAAATGCCCAGTCAGAAGGCAGAATGTTCTATTTAAGAGACAGCAAGAGGCACTGTCACTGGATTTGATTCATGGTATGTAGAGGGGAATAAGGTATCACAAGACTAGAAAGGTTATGGGCCAGGTTACGAAGGGCTTTAAAAAGCCAAACGGAGGATATTATATTTGATTGTGGAGATAAAGGAAGCCATTAAAATTTATTTAATAGAGGGAGGTGCCAGGATCAGACAAGCATTTTAGGAAGATCTATTTGACAGGTCAGTAGGACAAAGGAGTGGGAAGGACATACCCCCAGACATTATGTGATGAGGGCCTGAATCAGGGTAGTGATCGCATGAGAAGAGAGAAAGAAATGTATGAGAAAGATGTTCTCAAGGACTTCTTCCTGCTGAAGGGAGTTGGTTGTGGGCTCACCCCTAAAAAAGAGTTACAGGAGTATATGGGGCATTGTGTATCAAGGTAAGAGAAAAGGTGCATTAGTGAGGTTAGAGGGAAAGGTTTTCTATCAATGTGTTGAGGAATCTGTTGAGAAGAGGGTGCCTGCATGTTTGTATGTAGGTATCTGCTGGGAGGATGGAGAGATTAAAAGAAGTTTAATAGGAAATGTTGATAGGAAACAAATAGGAAAACAGAGAAAAAGCCTGATAAAGGTAACTCAGAGGCAAGGTCACATCTCTATGTGGTACCTTAAATGGGTCTAGATAGGTTCTGTTAATTGCATTATTTAAGTTTCCTTTGAACAAAGGTAGAAGATAATGATAGGAAAAGGAATTAAGATTTATGTTGTTTTGCCCCAGAGAACAAAATTAGGACCAAGGGGTGGAAAATAATAGGAAAAGAGATTTCACCTCAGTATGAAGAGAAGCTTTCTAACAAATATGGGATGGACTTCTTTGGATAACAGTAAGCTGTTGATCCCTATAAGTCTCTAAGCAGAGTTTAAACATTTGTAGTTGTAAAGGAGATTTATAGTGTAAATAGCTGTAAGACTAAATTACTTCTGAAATACTGTCCAACTTTGAGAGTCCATGACAATTCTTAAAAAATAAATCAGACCTGTAAAGTTGAGTGGGTGTCCTGGTCCTTGACCGTCTTACAAAGAATTGTGTAGCTCTTTCAAGCTGTTTCCACCTTTGTTATCCCAGTCAGTCCTGACAGCAGTTCTCTTACATTGGCAGGGTGTCATCATTTCATAGATGAAGAAACTGAGGCTCAGATAGTCAGTAGCCAGTTGCTCAAAGTTAAGTAGCTAGTTCTTGGCAGAATAAAGGTTAAGACCTAGCAGTGATTTCTTGTCCAGTGCTCTTTCTATTATATCCTGCTACCACTTAGCTACTAAAAGAATGATAGGTTTCCTTACTGTCTTAGGAATGACCCAGTGAGGCACTTTACTAAGTGTTATGTTCTAACTACAAGAATATTTGATTTGAGGAATCTGATGCATGGCTAAGAGGCTATTTAAGAGGAAATTGGGAATGCTTGCTGTCATTTTGCTGACCATCACAAAGCTAGATCTAGAATTCAATTCAACTAAATTCAACATACATTTGTTAGGCTCTTACTCTGTGCAATACACTAGGTGCTGGGAATAAAAAACGGGAGTTTTTGCTCAATTGGGGTGGAATATAATTTATACAGAGAAGTAAAGGTGATTTGAGTGGGTAAAGTGATCAAAGAAGTAGCAACTGAGCTTAGCCTCAATGAAAGTTCTCAGAAGAGAGAACATTTCAGGTATGGAGGATGGCTTGTCAATATGGAATGTTGTTTGGGAACAAGTAGTAGTTCAGTTGGGCTAGAATACAAAACGTGTGAGAGAAGGTTGTACAAGGTAGATGTAAGCCAGATTGTTGAAAGCTGACTTTTACTGAGTACTTGAGAGCTGTCAAAGGTTCTTGAGCAGCAGAGTGCCAGGTTCAGATGTGTGTTAGGAAAATTATTTTGGCACCTATGTGAAGGATGGGTCAAAATGAAGAAAGTCTAGAAGCAGGGACACCGGTTAGCAGGATATTACAATGATCCAGGTGAGAGGACCTGAACCAGGTTTGTGGCAAAGTGAATACTGAGAACAGAATATGTTTGAGAGTTGTTGGGGAGGGGAAAAAACTATACCTGGGGCAAGGTCTGCTTGAATGTGGGGATTAAGGCAGTGCAAAGAGTCAAGGATAACCCTGAGGTAATAAACGTAGGTGATTGGGAGGACTTTCTTTTTCTTCTTCTTTTTTAAATGTAAAAAGAAGTGAAATATCTAGAAAAGGTTTGGGGAATTTTTTTTTACCTGATTTCATTGGGTCTCTCTTCTTCTTCGTATCTATTCTTGTCTTTTCTTCGGATGAGCAACCATATCAGGAGGAAAATCAGCAGGGCTCCAGCCACCATACCCGTCACTGCACCCGCTATCATGCCAAAGCTTTGTACATCTGTTTCCTCAGAAAGCAGAATGAGAACTGGGCATGAGCTGAGAAAACTAGACACTTAGAGAACACCAACCTCATGGGCTACGGGGTGCTTCTCTTTTGAGTGTAAAACAGCCATCACCGTCCTTTCTGTGGTGTCACCACCATTTTCTCTATTTTTGCAATCAGTATCATTAAAAAACTGAGGTCTGGAGAAACTGTTCTAGAGATTGGCAAATTAATAACCTTCTGCTTATACCCCTTTCCTTTCTTGTTCTCTTTCTTCTCTCTCCTTCCCTCTATAATAAAAATGAATTAAAATTGAGTCCTTGGCTTAGATTCAGGGTGAGGTTCAGCCTCGTAGGATTCAGGCAGCCCTGGGAGCTCACTTAACTACTTGGTATTTCTCTTTCCCAATTTATACTTCAGAGCCTACAAATTTCTACATCTAGCCTAACAACAGTAATAAGGATAACAATGGTTCATGTTTACGTTGTATCCTTTAGTTTATGAAGTACTTTACTCCCAACAACTTGGGGGTGCTGCTGAAGAAACTGAGGGAATTAGAGCAGCAAGTGTTAGTAGGAAATTTGGTGAACTACATTGACTTCAACTTTTGACTCAATTCTGGAACTAGCTCAATTCCCTTTTATTCAATTATGGATCTGATAGAAATTTTGTCTTGTGAGAAAAGTTTATTCATTTGTGGGAATGGGGAGAAAACCTTATTGTATTGTTTGAACCTAGTCCTGTGTGATTGGGAAGCTGGACACCTCTGTTTGCTCTTTAAAGACCCTTAACTAAGGACCTAGGCTATGCTGACCAGAAACTTAGTGAGATTGGAAGACAGATGCAAGTTTTCTCTCAATTGTACATCTCAAGCAGCCCATATATTTTATCTAAAAATTGGCTCTGTACTGATCAGTCAGTTGTTTTTTCTATGTTCCTTTGATTGCTTATGGACACTTGGGAGGAGTGAGACATCTTCTTTTCTGATTTCAGAGAATTGCACACCTGTTCACTTTCCCCTCCCAACTTGGAAAGTCCCAAATCTTTCCTCCAGTTACAAATCAGATTATCTAATGCTGTATTGTTTCCTTTTAATTAGTTGGTCTTATTTGATTGTTTTTAATGTATAAAAATCTATCTCCCCCTCTTTTCCAGGCTGCCTAAGGTAAGAAGGTCTGGGCCCTGTTTGTTGGGCAATTGCCATGCATTGTTTAATAAATCAATATACTAGAAAGAGTAAGCCTTTGTTTTCTCAGTCTTTTCATCTTCCACCTGCCATAGAGATAGATAGGTTGATATATATTATTCTCATTTTACAGATGTGAGAATGGAGGCTTAGAGAGGCCAAGGCAAATTATATCTATTAAGTAGTTTGGGTTTGGAGGCTCCCTGAACCAAAAATTTCACCCTATATCTGAAATGCCTGGAGCTTCTACTAAGGGAATCAGTTGCCTGTATATCCCATAGTTTATCTCAAGGCTCATCTATAATAGTTAGAACCCCTGTGCCCATGGGGTCATCATATATATCCTTTTTTAAAAAAAAAACAGCAATCAGTTACTCTTACAAGGCTTACACTGGAAGACCTTCAGATCACGAGGCTAACAAACAACTTACTACATTAAGTAGACCCTGACAGTTCCTTCCATGGTTAGAGTGTGGACTTCCTCTTTCAAAGTCAAAAGCTGACAAACTGACTATAGCACATTATTAAAAAGACATGTCTAGAATTATATGTTTAGGGACATTGTGTGTACATGTGTGTGTGTGTGTTTTAATTTATGATTTTTAAAAAATGAACAGGTATCTTTTTTTTCTTCCTTCTACTTCCTTTTGTCCCCACCATAACACTCCAGCAGTAAATAGAGACATTTTTGTAAAAAAACAAAAACAAAAAACATTAAAATTCTTTTTATTCTTGTCTTGAATGAGTAGTAGTATAGGCCAGCCAAAAATAAAGAATGTTAATTTTCTTTGGCTCCCTGTGGGTCCTCCTGGGGAAGGGTACTCAATACATTTGATGGACTGGTAAATTCTTCACCTTTGTTTGCAAGCATACGCCCAAACTCAGGTAGAATAAATCTTCCCAAGTCACCTGGGAAATTATGAAATCATTCTGGGAAATAGAACTTTGAACTTGACCTTGTTAGTGCTCAGACTTTCTGTCTCTGAAATATAGTACTTGTTAGACGGAGACTCAAAAGAGCAACACTTCCTCTTTCTGCTGCTGCCCTCGAATACTCACACTGCACTGTCACCCGAACCACACAGCTTTCCTTCCCTGCCTCATTGCCAGCTGTGCATTGATACAGTCCAGAGGAAGATAAAGTGAGATTCTGCAGCAAGACACGTCCAGGGTTTTCATAATCTTAACATGAAACAGAAAGATAGATTGTAAGTTCTCCTTAGGAAGGTTCATGGCTGCCTAAAGTTTGCACCTTGAGCATTGTGGACATATTAGTAATTAATAAATATAAGTTGATTGAATGATCAATAAAGTTCACTATTGACCAATGGGGAGGAATCGGAGAGCCCTTTAATTTTAGGTATCTTCCTAAAATTAATAAGGGATGATGGGCTTCTAGAGAATACCAAGTAAGATAAAAATAAGAATGATTTAGACTGCTCTATCTTTTCAATAAAAGCAATTTGAATTTACAGAGTTTTATTGTTTGCAGGGTTAGTTCCTCATAACAACCTAAGAAAGTAGTACAAGGATTATTATTAACATTTCAATATTCCTACCATAAGGCAGCTAGGTGAGAGAGTGGATGGAGCAGTGGACTTGGAGGCAGGAAGACTGGAGTTCAAATCTTGCCCAAGGCACTTCATACCTTTGTGATCCTAGGCATGTCACAACACACCTTCTGTACCAGTTTCTTCATCCAAAAAATGGGGATAACAATAGTATCTATCTCACAGAGTTGTATGTAATATACATGAAGTGTTTCAAAAACCTTAAAACTCTATATAAATGGTAGATATTATTGTTGTTTTACAGGTAATTATCAGAAGGATTGTGTGACCGATCCAAAATCATCCAGATAGTTCATAGCAGAGTTGGGATTTGAACCCAGATCTTCTGGCAATAAATCCAGGGCTCTTTCCACTGCCCCAAATTATCTTTGAATATCACATACTATGTTCATGAAGACAAGAGGGATCAGCTATTATATATCCATTTTATTGATGGAGTAATTGACTTCCTGCAACTTACTCGTCATATAGAGAATTGCTGGTAAATACAGATTTAGAATTCAGTTTGTTTGACTCCCAATCTTACACTCAATCTGATAGTCTGATGAGAAAGTAGAAAGATGACTTACCAACCCTAGATTTGGGGGGCAGGTGCTCATCTTCTCCCTCCTTTTCCTTGATGCGCTGCCAGTGGTACACAATAGGCTTTGTGCCTGAAGATGACTCACACTGCAAGGTCAGGTCTCCTCCCTCTGTCAGCACTCCTTCTAGCTCACATTTAGGTTTAGATGGTTTCACTGGCAACATAAGAATAACCATCATTCACTTAGCCACCAGACATCCCGAAGGGCAAGACTCTGAGATGACTCTTAGTCAATCTGGCATGGAACCCTGCCATGCTGTACAACTCCCATGATGTGGCTTTCCCTCTCCTCCCTTTCTTGTGTATCACATCACCCTATTTCCCCTATTTCATAGTAGAGACATCCTGGGAAACAGCCCCTCCATCTTTTCCTTCTCAAAGCCCAGAAATAATTTTATAAGAGATGTTGCTAGGCCTTAATAACACCACGACTATAGGTTCAATCACCAAACATGAACCAGTTTGGATCAAACTGGTTTTGTCTGTAAGGCTCAGTTAGCTCTGCTGGTTATAGGGTGATGCTAATAGTCAATAAACATTAATTAAACACCTACTTTGTGGCAGCTAGGTGGCAAAGTGGAATAGAGTGCCTGGCCTGGAGTTGAGAAGACATTCCAGAATTCAAAACTGTTCTCTGACGCTAGCTGTGTGACCCTAGACAAGTCATTTAACCCTGTTTGCCAACATTTCTTTATCTGTAAAATGAGCTGGAGAAGGAAATGGCAAATGACTCCAGTGTCTTTGCCAAAAAAACCTCAAAGGGAATCATGGTGAGTCAGATATGACTGAAAAATGACTCAACAACAATGACAATGTGCCAGAAACTACACTAAAGCTAAAGGATACAGAAGGAGGCAAAAGTCCCTGCCTCCCTAGGAAATAATAATCTAATAATACTAAGATTTAGTCCCTTTGTGGGCTAGTTGTGATTTTTGAATGACAGTGTAAAATAAAGAAATGATGAACTCTTGGTCTGGGGTGAAGTGCATTCAAGAGAAGCAAGCAAAAATATATTTGCCTGTAGTCTTGCAAATCCAACTAAAAGGGCTCTAAAATGAAAAGTAAAGGGAAAGATGACCATGAAAAGAAAACAGCCTATTAAAATGAGAATATTAGCAATAAAGATGCTTGGTAAGAAGAGGCAGAAACTGAAGAAAGTAGCCAACAATAAAGCCCTTGGAGTTAGATGTCTTTTCGTCTGTCCTTCCATACATCCATACATGCACAAATAAAATGTAGGTAACAAGTAAGGTGAATCAGCATGCCTAAAATAAAAGAGGCGAATTTGATTTTATAGGTATCACTAACACTTGGTCAGAGGGCATGTTTCACTGGAATAAAGCTTTGAAAAGAAAAAGCTTATTCAAAAGGGTATACTGATACAAAGTAATCCAAGAACCAGAAGTCAAGTGGAATTTTGTTGAAGATGAATGAAGTAAGAAATAGTATTCATATTTGTCACTGGAGTAAGTAAACAGGCCACTTGGACACATGGAGAAAATAGATGAAGAGTTGGAAAACATATCACTATCCTGGCATAATATCATGATGTGGAAGTCATTGAAGTCTTCATTCATCCAGATATCTGTTAACTAAATAAATAAATTCTGCCCAAAGTAGACCAGCTAGTTACTTCTTGTTATTCAGTCGGGTCTGACTCTCTTGACCCCATTTGAGGTTTTCTTGGAAAAGATACTCAGTGGTTTGGCATTTCCTTCTCGAGCTCATTTTACAGATGAGGAAATGGAGGCAAACAGGGTTAAATGACTTGCCCAGAGTCACATAGCTAGTAAGTGTCTGAAGCCACATGTGAACTCAGGAAGATGAATCATCCACTGTCTATAACACTTCCATTCATCAAAGTGTTGGACAAAATGCCTTAGGGCTACAGACAAGATAAGATTCCCAGTAAGTCCGGTTCTCACTAAGCAATTTCCCCATTTTCTACAAATAGCAGTACAGCCTACATTTGAAAAGTATAGTAGGTAAGATTACTAAACCAACCTTTTTTAAAAATCTACAATGCCCCCACCTAAAAGAATAGATAAAATATTGACTTTTGGAATAATGTTTTCCCTTTCAGAGTTTTATTCCAGTCAAAGTTCACCTCAGACTAAGTCTTAGGTGACCATATCTGCCTATTTTGTTTCAGGCGCTCTAATCTAGTAAATGAACAGACAAGCTGACTAACTCATGCTGTATGAGGCAGGACTCCTCCCTTGTAAATGGGTGAATAATTGAAAGGAGAGAGGCAACTTTTCCTCTCATCATCCAACTAGTGGCATTGACGCTGAACCGACAATATAAGATTAGGGAAGGCGCCCTTTCAAATGTGCACATAGAACACATGGGGTTCCTTGGGCAGCAATAAACTGAAGAATTATAGGATTTAATTTTACAGATAAATATGGTTCCTGAGTTTGCCATTAGGTTAATGACCGTACCAGACATGGGTAGGGGTTGGACCATGTGACCTCCAAGGTCTTCTCCTCCCCCACCTCCCAGTTCCTGAAAATTGAGTCAGTTAAAAAGCATTTATTATTATTATCAGGCATAGGGCCAGACAAAGAGAGGCAAAAGACAAGTCCCTGCCCTGGAGATCACAATCTAAGGAATCCTGCAAGATAATGGGATGCTGGACTGACTGGGAATCACAAGACCTGGCTTGGAATCCCTGTTGAGACACTAGTTGTGTGAGTCTGGGGAAGCTCTCTGAGCTTCGGTTTCTTTATCTATAAAATGGGAATAATGGTAGCACCAGCTTCACAGTGTTTTTGTAAGAAACTAATCATTTTTGTGATGCACTTGCCAACCTTAAATCATTATATAAATGGGGCTGTGGTTTGTCAAATGCAGCTGACTAGGTCCCCATTCCCAGACCCATGAATTTCCTGAGGCTGAGCAGACCAGATCACCCCCAGCCTCTGACTGTTATGTAAATGTCCTAAACTCTCCCTTCCTAGTCCCAAGCTTTCTCTAAGGATTTTCAGTAGTTATGCAAAACAGTTTACCACAGGAAACCAAAGGAAGCCCCAGTCCTTAAGCACCAGTAACCTCTTACCCTGTGCCTAAGAACCCCTCCTCCTCCCTCCTTTTCCAGCTCCCCAATACTTGCTGCTGCATCAAAATTTCTCACCCGGACTAAAGATAATTTTTGCTGTATTGGCTGCTTTCTCATTAATTCAAGTTGACAGGTACTATGAGTCATGATGAAAATGGCTTATGACCCAGAGTGTCTGGTGAGAAGATACTTGTTTTTATGTTTAATAGTCTGCTGACTAGTTTGTAGCTCTGACCCTTCCAACCACTTTGTTGCTGCTATTGTGACTCAGTCATTTCAGCCATGTCAACTCTCTGTAACCCCCTTTTGGGAAGATACCCCCTTTGGCAAAGATACAGGAGTGGTTTGCCATTTCCTTCTCCAGCTCATTTTATAGATGAGAAAACTGAGGCAAACAGGGTTAAATGACTTGCCCAGGATCATACAGCTAGGAATGATCTGAAGCCTCATTTGAACACAGGTCTTCCTGACTCCAGTGCCTAAGCTTTCTCCACTGCCCACACTTACCTTCTAGTATCCCTAGGTGCTTGGTAATTGGGTTCACGCACTAACGTTATACAAATGGCTCCTTGAGGTGTTCTGAACGGAGGCCCAACATGTATATCAAAAGATCTGAATGTAAAAAGAAGTCAGAGAATCTTCCCCTTTAGGAAGTGCCTAGAATACTTTATAATCAGTTGGCCACTATCTGCTTTTACTATTTCCTTATTATCCCTAACTATTTAATTCCTTTGCATTTTAAAACTTGAAAAGACATGCACGGGCTTAAAAAATTCATACCCACTTTCCACAGATACTAAAAGATAAATTGACTTTTCATGAGTGTTTGAAGTTTTAATTCTTCTTACACTTCGTAATTCTTAAAACTCAGAGATGGGTACACTATGTGCTGCTAATACTCGACAGATATTAAAGGGATTTCTCTTCTTCATTCAGACCTCAATCCAGTAGGCACTGTCATCCCCTCAAAAAACCAAACACTAAACTGCCAACACAGCTTTCTGCAGAGCCAAAGGGCTTTAGCCAAGATAAATTTTTAATCAGATAAGTGACTGCTGGGCTTTTAGCTGTTTACTCCCCACTAGGTGAATAAAGTAATTTATTAAACTTATTAAACTCAATATACTTAAATGGAGGCTTCATTATTCAAGCACTAACTTGTTCTGTGACCTTGGATAAGTCATTTTTTCCCTGTGCCAACTGCCTTCTCTGTAAGGGGGATGAGGAAGAGAAAGGTGATCTTAGAGCTTCCTATAACATTTTATGAAGGAGTTAAGGAAAAAGTGATTTAATTAGTCTTTTACAGGAATATTAAACATAAAACATTATTCTTATTCTTCAAAGTATATCCTACTAACTTGGTTAAGAGAAAAAAATGAAAAACTAGCAAATAAAAAAACTCAACCTTATGCTGAATGGAAAGGAAATGAATACCACCTTCTCAGATTGCAAGTTTTTAGGTGTGCAACCTTAGGACTGACTTCATTTGAGAGTCCCTCCCCAGCCCCCAACCACCGTGGCTCGTCTTCCCTTCCTCCAGCCCCTTCAGTTCCAGGCAATGCTATTGAACAGGGTTGACTTTTAGGTTTGGAACTATTCTTTACCATGGAAGAAATGATGAAATAAATAAAAACATCTGTGACTGGAAATCTTTCCTAAGCAAAGGGGGCACATAGGTTTATGGTTAAAACATTGTAACATTGGAAACCTTAAGGAATCTAAAAATTTGGGGGAAGGTATCATTCATTTTCTGGGATGCCTTCAGATAAATTCCCAAGTACATTAGATCACTTGAAATAAGGGGAATTTTAGCTTAGAAGACTACCTTCAGGTTCCCTTATGTGGCAGTTAGGTGGTGCAGTGAATAGAACACTAGACTTGGAGGCAGGAAAAGGAGTTTAAATTCTGATGTTACCCCATCTGTAAAATGGGGATAATAGCACCCACCTCCCAGTGTTGGAGTAAGAATGAAATGAGATAATGTTTGCAAAGTGATTTGTAAACTTTAACATACTTCATAAATGCTAGCTATTGTTGTTGCTGTTGGGTAGAGTAAATAAAGGGAATCCTACAAATCAACGGAGACTATCAATTGAACTTGATCTTTTTTTCTCTCTACAATTTCTTTTTTTTTTGGAGGGGGAAGGGCACGGCAATTGGGGTTAAATGACTTGCCTAAGATCACACAGCTAGTAAGTGTCAAGCGTCTGAGGCCACATTTGAACTCAGGTCCTGACTCCAGGGCAGGTGCTCTATTCACTGTGCCACCCAGCTGCCCCATATAATTTCATTCTAGAAATGTTTGGGAGATGGGCCCCATCACTATCAGGATACAGTTTGTTAGTGTGGATTTTGAGGGGGAAGCAGGGGTGAGGAGGAGAGGGTTATTTGTTAAATGTAAGTAAAAATAAGCCCTTCATCCCATGGGGCTCCATCCACTCCCATAGCAATAGTAGCAGTATCAGATAGCATTGTAAGAACCACAATTTTAAAGACCATCTACAAACATTTATTTAATTGTTGGTACTCTTAATGTGGGATTCTTGTCTAGTGATCCAATGGAAACACCTCACCAGAGGAATTAAATCACACCTACACAACCATCAGAAGGTCTTTGTGTTGGGCAGTCCTTCTATGGAGAATTTACTGAAAGCTAGGGAAAAGGTTAACCCAGGATGGTAGAACATGGCAGCATTTTAGTATGTACCAGGTGATGAATAGCTAGGAGATTTTGATGAATGATTTCCTAACCCTAAGAGTTGGTTTGCTAAGATTCTTCGGGTACTTCAGATCCTTAGGGACAGCTACAGGAAGCTCTAACCAATTGCCCAGTCTTTTATTTTGTTAATATATAAAATACCTGCCCTGCACCTGGTCCTCTGCAAGAGCCTTGACCTCCCCTTAGACTACCTATCTCTCAGGCTCCCTACCTTCCTTTGTCAGTTGTCAGATTCTCATTGTCCAGTAGTGAAGCTGATGAGGTGCAGATTCTGGGAGCCCCTAGAGCTCTTCTTGAATCTTCCTACCCACGAAAGATATTTGCCTGAGGCCATAGGCATTTCATTGTGGCTCTGCCTAAGTCTTTGGCTAGCTCTCTAGTCCTGCAATTTCCCACCCTTGATCCTCCATTCCCATCCTTGAACTGGCCTGGCCCACCATTGTCTGTGGTCTCCAGGTAGCATCCAGCAACTTCCCACCCTTAATCACTCATTACTGGAGTCTGACCTCATCTTGACTCCTGAAGACCCTCTCCAAACTCCTCCTCTAGACCACCCCTAGATTTATCTGTATATAAGAATCCCATCTTCCCTCCATGTGCTGTGAGAGTGCCATAGAATGACCTAGCATAGACTGGCTCCTTAAGAGTCTATCCCATGTGGTAAACTTTTAATGAACTTTCAGTAAACTTTACTTTTCTTTGGCTGAGAAGACTTGAGTGCAATTCTTTCCGCAGGACCCGGCATGTTGGTATTTTGGGGTTTCAGGTAACCCTAACCCTCTTTGTGGGTACCCTCTTCAAAGCTAGGTGGCAAAGTGAATACAGCACCAGGTCTGGAGTCAGGAAGATCTGACTTCAAAACTAGTCTCAGACATTTACTAGCTGTGTGACCCTGGGCAAGTCACTTTACCCTGTTTGCCTTCCTCTCCTCATCTGTAAAATGGCTGATAAGAAGTTTAAACTTGAGGAAAATAAGGAAAAGTAAGAGAACCTCTAGTTGCTCTCCATAAGTTCAAGGTATGAGGCTTGGATGAATTACCTTCCAAGGTACTGAATGAGCTGATAGATGTAATTGCTAAGTCAATACTACTGTTTTTGAATGACTATGGAGAACCCAAGGGATGTTATAGGACTCAATGACACATGTGTCCTGATTTTCTAGTCTTCAAAAAAGAGATTGGATAGAGTTGTAAAACTATAGACTGGTAAGGCTGAATTCAATTCTTGGAAAAATTTGAGAATGTATTATCAAAGGGATGGTTACTAAAGAAGTGGAAAAGAAAACAATGATCACAAACAATCATCAGGAACAGATATGCCGGATTAACCTCACTTAATTTTTTATCAGGGTGCCTAGACCGGTTGATGGAGAAATGACAAAAATATAGTTTAAAAAGATTCTGGCAAAGCATTTGACACAGTCTCCCTTGCTGTGTATGTGGACAATTTGGAAACACTTGGGTTAGATAATAGTAAATAGTATTGTGAATTTTTGGAGACTGGTTGAATGATTAGACCCAAAGAGTAGTTAGTAATGGCTTTAGGTCAGTTTGGAAGAAAGTCTCAAGTAGAGTGATGCAGGGAGCTGTTCTTGGCCCTGTATTGTTTAAAATGTTGATGGATGACCTGGGATAAAGGCATAGAGAACAGGCTTATCTAGTATAGAAGGGTCGAAAAGCTTAGCGAAGAAAGTTTGGAGAGGGAAATGGTTAAGTAATGGGCTGGATGACAAAATTAGGATAAAAAAAAATCTAGAGCACTGGGCCAAACCTAATAACATGAAGCTTAATTGGGACAAATGTAAAAGTTTTACACTCAGGTTTAAAGTAATCTTCACAAACAATGTTAAGAAAAGAGATTTGGCCAAATATTTTATCTGAAAAAAGATCTGTTTTTATTTTTAATTTTTTTATCTATATTGAAAGCTTAAGATGAATTATTGCATAATATAATGGCCCCCAAACCCTAATAAAACTTTTGACTTAGGGAAGAAAATATTCTTTAATCTATGTCTGTCTGGGTGTCACATTTTAGGAAGGAAGTTGGTAAGCTGGAGAGTACCTAGTGCAGGGTAGCTAGGATGGTGAAGGGCCTCAAGATCATGTTATCCGAGGACTGACTAAAGGAAATGAGGGTGGTTAGCCTAGAGAAGAGAATATATTCAGTGCACAATGGCCATCTTTTAATATTTGAAAGGCTTTTACATGAAAGAGGATTTGATTTGTTCTGCTTGGCCCTATATCACTTGGCAGTGTGATGCAAGTCAACAGAACACGAACTCAATACTGATGCAGTTTAGTGTGCTAGGAACCTGAAATTCAAGGCTACAGGGTGGGTCTACATCAAAAGGATTGAACCACTAAAACCTTCTTTCAGTCCAAGTAGCAAGTTTATTAAGACACTGGTTGGGTGGGCAAGATTCCTAGTAAATCTGCAGTATTTGTGATGCCAATACAAGTGGGCCAGATTCTAAGAATCTAAGCATTTGATGAGGATAGGATTGATATTTTTATATAGAAAAAGACTGTGGGAAGATCTAGATGGGATTAGAGAGTGACAAGTAGCCTGGGGTGGTCTGAAGGCAACTGAGGAGAGGAAGGGTGGGCTGGGGCAGGCCAAATGCCTTGGGCTGAGGCACCAGTGACCAGTGGGCTACTGAAATGTATGGGAAAAGTCAGGAACTGGGTTGCTTTCAAAGACATAACATTTTCCTTTTAGAGGTTCAGATCCCACCCCCATCAATACCTTCAGACCTGGATTAAAATCCTGCCCCTATGACTTGCTATTTAGATGACCTGGAGCAGTAAGATCTCATAGGCATAATCTAGTCTGACCTCCTTTTATGGAGGTAAAAATAGGACCCACAGATTTTGAATGACTTGCTCAAAATCTTAAAGAGCTTTATAAATATGTTGTTATTGTTGTTCTCTATATCCTCTTTAACACTCAACAGAGTAAGTAGCAGATCTTGGATTTGAGATTGTCCTTGACCTTTCTGCTGTAGGGGATCAGGGAGCCTGACTCAGACTTGGGAGTGGATCAGACTCAGATCTGGGAGTGAGAAAACAGGTGGGATTTAAATTGTACCTCAGATACTTCCTAGCTGTGTGATCAGAGCAGGTTTCCTTATCTGTTCATCTCACAGGGTTGTTGTGAGGAAGGCACAGACTGTGAGTCTTAAAGAGCTTTGTAAATATGTTATCCTTGTGGTTGTGTACCTCCTCTTTAACACTCAACAAAGAGTAAATAGCAGATCTTAGATCTGAACTCAGATATTCAACCCCCAACACAGCACTCTTTTTACTATATTTTCACTTCTGAGATTCTAATTGTAAGATTTTGTGATTTAAATAAAAGAATTCTGGAGAAGGAGTTGAGTTGGATTTCAGTGATGAGGAAAACAGTTCTAGGTAAATGTACTTGGAGTGGTGGTGGTGGTGGTGGTTGTGGTGGTGGTGGTGGTGGTGGTAATGATGTAGAGGCTGTTAGATGTCTTTAACCAATATAGAATACATACTAATGGACCCCATGGGTTTATGGGGTGGGATTTAGATGACACCTAAGAAATCACATTCACTCCCTAGAAGATTCTTAAATGTTGGAATGTGTTGCCAAAGAGGATGATTAATTTTTCTTTTGCTGGTGTTTGTCAAAAAACAGAATAAGCACATGTCTTCAGAGGAAGATTTAATGAGGTCCTGTTTGGAGATCTGGAGACAGACTAGGTGACCTCTGGAGTATATCCCAGCCTGAAAGTAAATTCCTTGGCACTGCCACAGAGTGAAAGTGTCCAAGAAATGCTGGGTCAGTGTAACGGTAATCAATTTGTTTGATATTTAGGGCTAAGTAGATCAGATACTTAGGGCTAAGTAGATCATATACTTAGGGTTAAGTAGATCCTAGTAACTTAGGGCTAAGTATAGAACTCTGTCCATTGGTGAAAAGGTGTGAATTCCCCTGTTGACGTAGAAGAATGCTATTGGCTGAGATACTCCCCTGCTGACTTGGGAGAAGGCCAGTGCTTATAAGCAGGAGAATTTTAGAGACTGACAGATTTTGGATTTGGCTCCTCAGTGATGCTGACTGAAGACATGAACAGGATAGGACTTTGTTTGCTGGTGGCCTGGCTGATCCTTGAGTTCCAGGCAAGAGAAGTCCTGAAGGGTTTGAGGTGTGCTGAACCTGGTGAACTTCAGTGTGTGCCGGGGATTGCCTTGAGGACTGGACAAAGACCCGGGAACTGTTCATCCCTGAGGACTGGACGAGAACCTGCTAGCTTTCAGCTTCTGACTCTAGGTGATTGTTTGACAGACTCAGGAGGGAACTGGGACCAGGGAAGAGGATCCAGGGAATCAGAGAGAATACCCAGAGTCAAAATGAAGAAAAGGCCTCCCCTTGGACTAAACTGAGGTTTGTTGGAAATCAAGGGGTGGAA
>CM053596.1:196780187-196792687 GCA_028646575.1 Pseudocheirus occidentalis | reverse complement strand
TCTGCATACCGTTCTTTCCCTCATTACTGCAAAGATTTTTAAACAAATGGAGCTGAGAAGTGGGCCTGAGTGCTCTGCATCGATTGACTGAGCTCTGGATAGATATTTAAAACTTCAGATCAATGCTCCGTCACAAATGTGGCCTAAGAGCTCTGAGAGCATTAATAATAAAATTCCTCTTTCTCCTGTCATTAAGGCTATAGGAAAGCCACTGCGATGGTGTGTGTGTGGGGGTGGGGGGGGTGCCTGGCCAAAGATCCTCAATGACAGGCCACCAGCAGAATTTCTAAGGGCTTAAGTCACTGCCACTGCCTCTGTACCCCACGGAAGTATAGACTTTACAGGTCTCCCCACAGGTCATTGGGAAAGTGTCCCACTACTAGACACAGTAGTCCAACCTCCCTGGAATGTTCTTTTGGAATTTGCAACTTGACTTTTTTGGGGGGAATACAGAGGCCTGGGTCTCCCTATCTCTCCTGGGATGGAAGAGAGGATTACCATTCAGAAGTCCAATCCCATTTCTGACTAGAAATTTAACCTCCTCTGTTTCTGACTGGAGTCAGTTTAACCCTCCTTAGGTAGTCTAGAAGTGCCTAGTTGCTGGGAGTTCAGGCTGAGCTGCTGACAGCGAGTTCCCTTAAGTCCTGCTATGGCTCAGGACTCCAGAGGTCAGGAGATCTCTAGTCTCAGCTTCCACCACCCACCACCCCACCTGAGGGAGTGATTACCACTATATACTGGTAATAATGTGAATGCTCATACTTCTAAAGTGGCTTAAGGTTTACAAAAATACTCTTCTCCCAACAAACCTATGAAGTAGGTAATTCAAGTATTATTGTTCTCATTTTGCAGATGATAAGGGATTCACAGACATTCAATGTCTTGTATATTTTTGGTCACAGCCAATAAGTCATGAAATCTAAGTACAGGCCTGAATTCAGGCCTCCAAATGCACAATACATTCCATTACACTGTGCTGCCTCAAGGAAGTCAGTGCTAGGAAGACATTTTCTGGGTCTATCTACTCAGACCCAAGGTATTTGACCATATTTACATGCTGTTAAAATATGCCTTGCTGCTTATATTAATTATAAGATGGTTTAAAAATTCAAGCCCCATCTTTCTGTTTATCATTGTAAAGACATAGCTGGTCAGTCAGCCAATCACTCAGCTGGTCAGTCAGTCAGATTTCTTTAGAATTCTCGCCCTCTTACTATTTTTAAATAGGACAGATTGTCAATCAGTCAGTTAAAAAGAGAACCAGTCTATCAGTCAGTCAAACAGAAAGACAGTCAGGCAGTTAGTCAGTTACCCAGTCAATCAGTCAGACAGATAGACAGACAGTCAACTGGTCAGACTAACAGAGAACCAGTTGGTCAGTCAGTAAGCAAATTAAACAGTCAGAGAGCCAGCCAGATGAGGCAGCCATTCAGTCAGACAGCAAGACAGGCTGGCAGACAGACAGACAGGAGGCAGGCATTCAGTTATTCAGATAAGACTTGAATGGGCAAAGCAATTTGTTTTACTGACTCAGGCACCACCACCGCCGTCGCTGCCACCACCACCACCACGACAGTCCTATCAACAGTCTATATGCTCAAAGTCCAAACATTAAACCTTTTTTGCTCTTACACAAGCTAATTGGCTGCCTCTTCCCAGCCTCTGCAGGGCCTGAGCATCAGGAATGTATGTTGCAAAGCAAGTGAGCTGTCTTTTCATTTCACTTGTAGAGGCTGGCTTGGCAGCCAGCAGCGAAGTCTCAATTTGGGCTTAAAAGGAAGCAGTGATATTCTGCACCCCCCCCCCATTCCCCACCCCAAGCTTCTCCTCCTCTTCTTACTATTTTTAAACAGGAGGACGATGCTGAACAGCTTTGTCAAACAGTAATTGATAATGAGGCTGGGTAATGGTGAGACCACCTAGTCCCTTTTCTGCTCCTGGTACCATATCTAAAAATATCATATGATTCTAATAAAAAATAAGTCAGTGACAATTGAGATGAAATTGTGAGAGTGGGAAGCATGGCCATTTCCTCTGTCTATATTCACTGTGACCGCTGATGCACTGGAGAGAAATCACAGAACACGCTGTGGTAGGGGCTGCTTTTGTCATTACTTGAGGTCATTATATCTCATGACAGATAGGCAGGAGAAAATGAGGGGACCAATATTTGGGTTGTAGCTCAGGCTCTAAGTAATAACATTCTGAGATCTGTGACTTTTTGACGGTTTGTTTTCTTCCCATGGAATCCTGGCTGCGTAGGCTCATTTTTAACCCTAACTTCCCAGCCTCACACTTCTTCCAGGGGTCCAGCAGACCCGGGCACTGCTGACGGTTCTTGGTATTTTCCACATGGTCTTTTTCTCCATGATTCTCAACCATCACTGCTTGGCATAAAACAGAAAGTAGGCATGATATAGGCTTCAGTGATCTTTTTAAAAAGTTATTTATGATATTGGCTTCTAATGCACCAAATGTTAATGAAGTCAAAACTTTTTCTTTTGTTTTTCACTATTTGGACTGGGGTTTGTGCCAATAAGATGGACTTGGGTTAGACTTTGGAAAGATGCTTATTTGGAAACATCAGTCCCAATTAATGCAAAAAATAAATCCCCTGAACTGATTGATGGTGTTTGAAATCACACTCTTTGAAGTTATAATTATATAAAATATAGTCACTGGTTCTAGATCAATGAAAATACACAGTAGAAACCTGAATAATGGGACCATTTCAGGGAATTCATTATTCACACTAATGAGGATCTATCTTTGTATTTCAGCATTGTCAGAGCTACTATGTCAGTATGCTGTGTGTAGGGCTGCAGGAAGCAGTTGGTACGTCTTTCCTCAGAGAACTCTGTATTATTCCCAGAGTTTTTCATCTATTTAAAATTGTACATTTTCTTTTGCTTAGAGGTAGAGGGTGGAATGAAATGATCACTTAAGTCACAGGAGTCTAGGATTTAAGATTTAACTATATTCAATCTGATTTTTAAATAAATATTTATTAAGCATTTTAAAATTTTAAACATTTTTTGAATAAACATTTATTAAGCACTTACCTAAGGCACTATGCTTACTGCTAGGGATTTAAAAAAAAAAAAGACAATAGACGGCCACTGCCCTCAAGGAGCTTACAATCTAATGAAAGAAACAACATGCAAACAAATATACACAAGCAAGTTTTATAAAGGATAAATAGGAAATAATGAACAGAGGGAAGGTATTGGAATTAAGAGGCATTGGGGAAGTCTTCATGTAGAAGGTATGATTTTAACTGGAACTTTAAGGAAACTGGGGAGGTCAGCAGTCTGAGCTGAGAAAGGAGTGCATCTTCTCCTCATGGGATATGAGGGTACAGCAAGAGAAAATGCCCAGATGGTGTGTCTTGTTCATGTAACATCCAGGAGGCCAGTGTTGCTGGATTGGAGAGTACCTTTTGGGGGAGTACGGTATAATAAGACTGGAAAGATAAGAGGAGGCTAGGTTATAAAAGTCTTTGAAAGGCAAACAGCATTTTGTATTTACTCCTGGGTGCAATAGGAAGCCACTGGAGTTAATGGAATAGGGGGGTGACATGGCAGGACCTGTGTTTTAGGAAAATCACTGTAGTTTCTGAATGGAGGATGGATTGCAGCAGAGAGAGACTTGAGGCAGGCAGACCTACCAGCAGGCTACTGCAGTAGTCCAGGTGATGAGAGTCTGCATCAGAGGGTCAGAGGAGAGAAGGGAGTATATTTGAGAGAGTTTGTAAGGGGATGATATCAATATGTTTTGGCAACAGATAAGATATGAAAGGGGGGGGACAGTTAGAGATAGAGATGGATAAGGAATCCAGTACTCCTAGGCTGTGAGCCTGGGAGACTGGGAAAATGGTGTTGTCCTCTACAGTATTAGGGAAGGGGAGGGGAGAAGATTTTGGGGAAAGATAATGAGTTCTGTTTTGGACGTATTGATTTTAAGATGTCTACTAGACAAACAGCTTAAGATGTCTGAAAGACAATTGGAATTGGGAGCTTGAAGCTCAGCGGACAGATGGGGACAGGAAAAGTGGATCTGAGAATCATTAGCATAGAGATGGTAACGAAATCCATGTGAACTGATCAGATCACCAAGTGAAATGGTATAAAGGGAGAAAAAACGAATACCTATGATAAAACACAGAGGGAACCTGCATACAAGACCCTATTTAAGTGTTGGAGAAATAAAGATGAAAGACACTATTATGTCTCCCCTTGAAGAGCTTATAACCTAGAGGTAACATAGAGTATATACCCAAAGAAGTAATATCACAGCCTATAGAATCTTGGAATTGGAAGAGACCTCCGAGGTCATCTGGTGTAACCACTAAGCAGTCATGAATCTTGTTGATCACAGAAGCTCCAACAAATGTTCAACCAGCCTCAGTATGAGGATCTCCAGGCACGGGGGATTCACTGCCTCCTGTCCATTCTACTTTTGATGCCCCCTCATCAGTAGGAATTTTTTCTCTATGAAAACATAGAAGTTTGCCCCCCTCTTATTTTATTTTCTTTGTCCATATTCTTCCTTCCAGACCAAACAGAGAAAAATCCATTCCCTCTTCCATGAAAACTCTTCAAATATTTGAAGACAGATACCATGTTCCTCCTCCCCAAGGCATTGCTTTTCCAAGTCAAACATCCCCTTCCCTTCAACTGGTACTTAACACGGTATAATTTTTAGTTCATTCACTATCTTGGTCACTCTTCAGTTTGTCCATGTCCCTTTGACACAATATCCACATGTCATCTTACTAGAGCATAGTATAGCAGTACCTGCATGATTCTGGGCACAATTATTCTTCAATATACTGCTACCATAGTCAAGGTCCTAGAATCTGTTTGGATTAGTGATCATAAGCTCATAATTTTAGAACTAGAAACAATTTTGAATGTCATCTACTCCAATCCTCTAATTTTATGGATTAAAAAAAATCAGGAACACAGATTAAATGGCTTGCTCAAGGTTATACAGAGTCATATATAAGAGTCCGATCTGGGATTTGAACTCAGATCCTATTGAAGACGTTTGGGGAGTGGTGGGTGTCAAGGGGGTGTCTGAGGGATGTCATATAATCCCTCCTGGGTTCTTGTCTGGAAAAGAATTTCATCAGGACCCAAGATGACTTTTGGCAAAGTTATAAAGTTTGTTGATATGCTGGCTTAGTAGCAGGCAGGAGAAATAGGGGGACCTGCAAAGTGCAGGGATCTAAAGTTTTACACTCTGCAGCAGACAGGAAAAGGTTAAGGGAACCTGCAAAGAGCTGTGGCTTGAGGGGCAGTTCTTATAACCCTAAAATTGTCAGTCAAAGGCTAATTATGCTAACTAGGTGGGCAACGGTGGAGTTAGGGAGGAGTTTAGGAGTGGTCAGTGCTTAAAGGGACATGCACTTTTTATATCAACTGCCCATGTGAATTACCCATAATTCACTGGTAAATTCCCTAGGGGGCGCTATAGGGAGGTGTGGTTTGGAGCTTGAAATATCACTAGGTTACTTTTGGTCAAGGATGAATGACATATGTCCAATATGGCTGCTGGGAGGGAGGACAGGCTTAATTTTTTCCAAGTCTGGGAACTAGACTGATTAGGGATTCAGGAGGTACCATACTGAGATGGAGCTATCTTGTCTGATAATGTTGTTCAAGGCTTTTGGGTGCTGCTGGCCAATTAGAACAAAGGGGCTATGCATTTCTCTAAACTAAAGAGTTTGTTTATTAAATACTTGGTTGATGTATTCATAGGGATGGCTATTGTTGCCAGGTAGACTGCTAGCTCAGGGGAAAAGACTTTTAGGCTGGGGGAAGGGAAGACACAGAGTTAATGCCTTTATGGCAGGGGGAAAGTGTGACTTTTACAAATTAATTGCACAGGCTTGGTACAGACTGATGTTACATACATAGGTACCCAAATACAAGTGAGGTTTTACAAACTGAGGTTACAGACAAAAGCATCCCAGACCACATCACTATGACTTTAAGTTATCACTCTATCCATGATATCATGCTATCTTATTCAACCACTGCTAATGAGTCCCTATTTTTCTATCTGAACTTCACATAATCACCTAGAATTTATCACATGACATTAGAACAACATAAAAGAATTTTTGCTTAAAATAGTGGGCAAGATATAAATATATATATATATACATAGATATATACTGATTTTAATACACATGTATGTATATATGCACTTACATATTAAAAATCAAGCAAAAACATTCTAACCACCCGTTTCACAAATTACAACTTCCAAAAATTCCAAGATGTTTGGGTTGTGAGTTCATTCACCTCTGATCCCTATAATAGTTTATCATGAGATAGTAGAACAGCAAAATTAGGTTTACAAGTTAATTATCAGCATGCTGAAAGATCTAGAAAAAAGTGAAAGGGGCATTAGCAACATCCAAAAAATGAACCTGCGATCCTCAGGGTCTAAAAAATTTGCACCAAAAATGGAATGAGATTACCAAGGAAGAGGGTTAAAGACAGAAGAGACCAAAGACAGCCTTGGGAAACCCATACCATTAAAGGATAGGCATACAGTGATCCAGCAAAGGAGACTCGAGAAGGAAACGTTGGACACGTTTTTTCCCCATTCCTCTTTAGGGAGTAAAATATCCCAGAGATATTTAGAGAGTAAAATATCCCAGAGTGTTCAGCAGATGGTCGGCAGTGCCAAAAGCAACAGAAATCTCAAAAAAGATGAAGATTAAGGTCATTGGACTTGATCGTTATAAGGTCACTAGTAACCTTGGAAATAGCAGTTTCACTGGAATGGTGGGGGTCAGAAGCCAAACTAATTTTGCATTTTAATGACTTATTTCACCTGTGAAAGCCTTTGAGAAGTGGGAATGTTAGCAGAGGATAAGAAATTGGTTTAATAGTTATAAAAACATTCTTTCTGGGATAAAACAGAAAAAAAAAAGTCTTTGCTCCTGTAAACTTGAATCTCATTACTGAACACTCAAGTGTTCAGAAAGTGGTGACATTTAGAATGCTAAATGACAATTGTTTGTTGAACCATGCCTCTAATTTATCTGGCCAAGCAGGAACAGAGAATGCAAAACTCCAGGTACTCACTTGACATGGAGTGCAAAAGCCCCACAGCTGCCATCCAAATTGTTCATAATTTTCTATCCAAAAGGAGAAAGCAGCTCTCAGAGCCAAAGAGCTTAAAATGAACCCCCGTTTCAATAGCAGTCTTCTGAACTGTCTTGGAATTCAAAATAACAATTGAGCTCCTTCCCTTCGTCTATAACTAGTAGACCCATAGAGTCTTACTGTGCTTAAGGGTCTTAATAGGTATCTCCTTTCTCTATGAAGCCTTCTCTGATCACTCTAGCTAAATTTGGACACTCCCTCATCTGAAAGCCTACAGCCCTTGCTGGGCAGACACATCTCAGACTCTTACTTATAAATGTCACTTACATATAAAAAAAAAATGCTTGGGAACAGCAAAGTAGTCCCAACTGATAGCCACAGGCATCCCCTCTTAACTGCAGAAATGCCCTTCAGTATTTCCCTTCCCCTTGGTCCTAAGAGGTCTCCTGCTTCAGACTCCTCCTCAATCTTTAACCTACTTCTCAGCTTACATCAGGGCCACTTCAGGGCTGATTATAAGAAGCAAAGATCAAGAACCAGGATCACAGAAGGGAACTTAGAGGTCATCTAATCCAACTCCATCATTTTACAGATAAGGAAACTGGGAGAAGAGACTTGCCTCTGGGCATACTGGGCTCAAGTTAAAGAGGAATGGGGAAAAATAAACCTACTTAAGCAGTGTTCTAATCCTTCTACTTGGGTTGCTATACTTGCTGTCTCATCCTGTAGCATACCTAACCCAGGGCATCTCCTCATCACCCTCTGTCCTCACCAGAGAACCAAATGAGGCCAAGAATTGTTCCCAAGGATTCACATTGACATGGTCCCATGCCCTCCAGCTCCTTACCTAGAACCCTGTGAAGTCCTATCCTTAACCTATACCCCACGACACAGTACCTGTTCATATCTTTACTGCAAAGGCCCAGTGTCCCTATCTTTCCTCTTTATTGCTTATTAGCCCAAGCTCTGACACTTAATCCACATTTGTCCAATCCCATTTTACCTCAGGTCACAAGAACCACTACTAAAAGGTCATACACCTAGAGCTAGAAGAGACCTCTATTCCAAATCTCTCTGACACATAAGGAAACTTAAGTTCAGAGATGAAGTGATTTGGCCTGGGTTAAGGAGATAGAAGTATGAGGGAGCAGGATTTGAATCAAGGTCTTCAGGAGAATAGAGGGGGAGGGAAGGGAAGGGAAGTAGAGGGGAAAAGAAAGAAGAATGAAGCCAAAAAGATTGAGAAGGTCAAAGAAGGAAAGGGATGTGAGTCTGAGAGGTGAAAAAGAGGAAGCTTTCATGCACATATCCACACCACAATTTACCCTACCCTCTCTCCCCTATTCATTTTTTTGTTTTCAACTGCCAATTTTCACAGAGAGATTAACTTGAGTTCTATTTCTATTTCCTTTTTAGGTTCTAGTACCAGAAAGTGTAATATCTGGTTTTGCTCCTCAAAAACAAAATTATGCAGAGGTCTTTTGGAGCTCATTACAATGGGATTTTTTTTTCTACACAGAACTGAACAACAGTAAACTATCACTTAAAGAAAGAAAAATCTACAAAAATCCAAATTTTCCAAACAAATTAATTGGAAGATAGTTATTCGCATTGCAAAATATCTTTACAAGTGGATTAATCAAAGAAGGAGCTCCTAATAAGAAATGTTTTTCTTCTCCAGATCATTAACTATGTGATGAAAATGGGTAGAGAAAGAAACCAGATGATCCAATGTTACGAATCATTTCTGGCTGAAGATTTATTTTGTTGTTGTTGTTGCTGTTAAGTCATGTCTGACTCTTTGTGACCCTATTTGGGGTTTTCTTGGCAAAGATAATAGAGCAGTTTGTCATTTCCTTCTCCAGTTCATTTTACAGATGAGGAAACTGAGGCAAACAGGGTTTGGTGACTTGACCAGGTTCACACAGTTACTATTTGAGGTCAGATTTAAACTCAGGTCTTCTTGATTCTTGACCCAGTGCTCTATATCCATTGTGCCACCTAGGTGCCCCCTTGAAGATTAATTAGAACTTGAGAAAACTCTGAAGCAGGGAGAGTCATTACAGTTTAAAACAATGAAAAAGTTATTTTATTCTGACAAAAATGCACTCTGGTCTCCCTCAGTCTCCAACACAGGCCTCCTTACCTCCTCCAGCAGAATTTATTCTACTCACTGCAGTCTTACTGAAAAACACTGCTCTTTCCTGCGCATGGTCTATCTGAAATTCCTTCACTGCCTCCCTATTACTTATAGGATACAGATAAGTGTCTTAAACTGTAACTCAAGACTCTCTAAAATTTTGCCCCTACCAATCTCTTCTGTCTTCTCTTCACTCCTTCTCTGGGTGAAACCTTCCCTTCAATGCAATGTTATCTCTTCATTTTCTCTTCAAATCCTCTCTTCTCTCTTTTTTTTTTGTCTAAATCTAAAGGTAGCCAGGTGGTACAGTGGATAGAGTGTTGAGCCTAGAAATAGGAAGACTCCTCTTACTGAGTTCAAAGGTAGATGTGTTCAGACTTCCTAGCCGTTTGACCTTGGACAAGTCACTTAGCCCTGTTTGCTTTAGTTTCCTCATCTGTAAAATGAGTTGAAGAAGGAAATGGCAAACCGCTCTAGTATCTTTGCCAAGAAAACCCAAATGGGATGGAAAGTCAGATATCACTGGAAAATGACTAAACAAGGGGAGGAACTGGCCAGTGAGGGCCCAGTCCTTAGAGCAGCAGTTCTCAACCTGTGGGTCGTGGCCCCTTAGGGGATCAAATGACCCTTTCACAGGGGTCACCTAAGACCATCAGAAAACATGTATTTCCAATGGTCCTATTTCCAGTGGTCTTAGGAACCAAGACACCACTCCTCTATCCGTGTCCAGGAGGGTCTGCCCATATGCAGATACACCCACATACAAGTATTAAAGGGTCACAGCACTAGGAAGGTTGAGAACCACTGCCTTAGAGCATGCTTAGATTCACCCTTCCTGGTACATTATGCAGAGCATATGCAGATATCTCCTGGTCTGCTTTTAATCTAAACTTCATGTGGAGGGTTGATGGTAGAGCTAGAACTGAGTTGGAACACAAAAAGAATAAGTCCCATCCTTTGTACCCTCCTCCTTAGCCAGAGGGCAGGGGCAGCTTTGGGGGACTGATAATGAAAAGAACCAAACACAGATTCTAGAAACAACTGCTGAACCCAATAGGGAGTGACACCTCAGGAGAACTTCATGAGATCCCCACAAAGGAAGAAGAGCTCTTCCTTGGCCAGGTGTTTAGAGGTACCTTTTGGTCCCATGTACCCTTTATATGACTGACTGACTACCTTCATACTTGTGGTCTGAACCCATCCTCACTAGGCACTTGATGTGATTGCAAGGAGAGAATGTGGCCCCAGTTTGGGGAGCCAGGGGGAGAGATTACTGTATACCTACTATTCTTAATAATTCTTAATAATCAATTAGCAAAAGTTAATTGATGTCAACTGGTTGGCCTTAGTGGGCAGGTTACATGGGGGCTCATGAACAAATTAGAAACTGCAAGCCCTTAGAGTTATCCCTAGACCTTTGAGGGGTTTTTTTCCCCCAGGTTTTTTTTGGTGTGCCTCTTTTACCCAGCTATTAATTTTTTCTTACTTAAAAACAACAACACAGCTCTCATTTCTTTCCTCAATTTTTCCTCTTATTATTGTCATTCAGTCATTTTCAAGTTGTGTCCAGATCTTTGTGACCCCATTTGGGGTTTTCTTGGCAAAGATACTGGAGTGGTTTGCCATTTCCTTCTCCAGCTCCTTTTACAGGAGGAAACTGAGGCAAACAGGGATATGTGACCTGCCCAGGGTCACACAGCTAGTAAGTGTCTGAGGCCAGTTCAAATTAAGGCTTTTTGGATTGTTCTACCCACTGCCCTACCACATACAAGGATGTGCATCAAGGATGCCACCAGTTGCTTCAGGTGAGTGAAACTCTTATATTTCCAAGTTGACCACAGCTGTCTAAGTATCAGAAGTGTCGGCTAAGTATCAGAAAGCATTTGTAGCTCTTCATGGCTTTTTTGTACTCAGGGAACAGTCTGAGACTTTAGTCCTTTGCACAATTAAGTCTTGAGGATAGGTTCAAGGCAAAACTAGTCTAACGAGCACAGAGGCAGGTGGTTAGGAAGATACAGCAGTAGAAATCATCAGATTTTAAGTGGGCTTGAATCTTGACTTTGTCACTAACTTTGGACAAGTCACATAACTTTTCAGGATCTCATCTGCCAAATGAGCGTAGGAATATTTGCATTAAAAGGCAGCTTCTTTATAGTGAATCTCTATCCACCATAGCCTTGGAGAAGAAGACCTAAACACACTAGCTTGTGTGACTCTGGGCCAAGTCACTTAACCTCTCTAAGGACAATGCAAATGATCTGCTGATCTGTATTGGTAAAGGGGGTTTCCACACCAGGAGCTCTCTGCTGGAATTTGGTCTTGACCAAAGGAAAAAAATTTTTTTTTTCCCACTAGCTTATAATGTTTTGAGGAGAGTGTTTTAGCTCCACACAGAGATAGGAGCTATTATTAGAAAATGCTGGCCTGATTCAACTCAATAAGAATTTATAAAGTACCTACTTTGTGTCGGCACTGTTAGGTGCTATTAGGGACACAAAGACAAAAACAAAACATTTCCTGTCCTCAAGAAATTTAGGAGGGAGATAACATACATATATAGATAAATAAAAAATAAATGTGAAGTATTTGGGAGGGGGTGGGGCAGTAGGCCCTAAGAACTGGGAGAATCAGGAGAAACTCTTATTCTTTTTGGAACTTTGGAAGAGAGCAATCAATCAGGAAATATTTACTAATCACTTACTATGTGCTAGGCACTAAGCTGAGCACTGAAGCAACATACCTCGCATGTATTTTCTCATTGTTCTTGGAAGCTTAATGGCATAAGAAAATTCTCCTTGCCTCTAAAAAGAGAGATTGATGCTATTAAACTAGAAAGTGTGTTTTTCCTTCTTTAGTTTTTTAAAAAAAATCTCAGAATAAGGAAGTTTCAGAAGAATAGCACCTTACTGCTGGTAATAGCAACCCTTAGTGTTGAAAGAGTGTTTCTATATGGTTAGGAGGGGAACAAGGATTATTTCCCCCCATTTTACAGATGTGAAAATTGAGGTCCGAGCAATTCAGTGACTTGCCCAAAATAATAGAGTGAGTTAATGGTGTTGCTGAAGTTTATCCTAGAATCCAGGACTTCACATTTCTGACCAGAGCTCTTTTCCCTAGACTGCAATAAGACTCATTCCCTCCAGATCTCTCAGACTTAGAAATAGGGAGAAGTGAACAGGGAAAGGTATAGTTGTGTGAGTGTCTGGGGAGGGGAGGAGGAATGAAGACTTGCTTGT
>CM053596.1:196762813-196780087 GCA_028646575.1 Pseudocheirus occidentalis | reverse complement strand
CAAAAACCCTGTAGGGCAGATAGTACATAGGAGGAACTCCATAAATATTTGTTGAATGAATTCATTGTATTCCTCTCAAAGGCAGGGACTGCATCACATACCTTAGTGTATCTGCCACAGGACCTTGTACAGCGACTTTCATATCCACTGAAAATAAAAATAAACTCACATTAATATAGCACTTTAAGGCTTACAAAATGTTCAACAATCCCATAGGGCAGATAGTGCAAATACGTCTCTAAATCCAGGTCCCTCTTGACTCCAGATACATTAGGCCATGCTTAATGGTCCAGAGACTATTCAGAGACCACTAAGGGTCTCTAGAGCTATTCATAGGGCCCAAATACCCTATGAATGCTTGTTGATGATGGTGGCTACAGATCATAGAATGCTAGAACTGAAAGGAACTTTAGTGATTATCTAGTTCCCTCCAATTTTGCAGAGAAGGAAATTAGTGATATTTCTCATTTAGGTTCCTACTTGCTGGGTTATCAGTTACTTTGAAGGAATCCACCAACCCCACTCACCAAGTAGGTATCTCATGATGTTCCTGGGCCAAAGGGTGTCACTGTTGTGCCCTGCTTAGCATGAATAAAGCTGAGGGTGTCTTCTCTCCTCTGTTCTCCAGCTATCATCAGTGAGACCTTCTCTGCCACTGTTGACCTGTCAGAGGTAAGAGTTTTGAATGAAATTAATGTAAAATGTAACCTTACTCCAGTAGTCACACTTTGACCTTTAAGGAGAGAGTCTAATACAACCAAATCTGGGCGCTACAACGGGTCATTGGGAGAGATGTTTTTGTTTAAAAGGGACTTTTGATATTCCTTATAGAAAACATGTCAGTCTCTGACTTCTAAAGCAGGGGTTCTCAAGCTGTTCCATGAATTAAAAAATAAATGATAACCATTTCAATAAATTGGTTTCCTTTATAGTTCTATGTATTTTATTTTTATGCAATTAAAATATTACTCTGAGAAAGATTTCACCAGACTGCCAAAAGGCTCAATGACACTAAAAAAGTTAATCCCTGTGCTAAGATATTAGTGGCTAGATACAAAGTGCTTGAGTTCCAAACTATCCTCAGACGCTCACTAGCTGTGTAATCCTGGGCAAGACACATAAGCTCCATTCGCCTCAGTTTCCTTATCTGTGAAATAGGGATAATAATAATAGCAGGGTTGTTGTGAGAATCAAATGAGTAAAGCACTTAGTCCAGGGCCTGGCACATAGTAAGTAAGCCATATATATATATATATATATATATATATATATATAATTAGCTATTATTATTTATTAAAGATATAACTGATTGAACGTGCTGGAGAGAAGTGAGGCCCATAGTACCCAGTAGTATGACCTTGATCAAATCACAGCTTCTCTAAAGTTGAGCAAAAGGGTGAGGGTTAGATAACTTCTAGGGTACCTTCCTATTTGGAAACATTCTATGAGCCTACGATTCTAAAGCCCAGGAGACCCTACTCAAAGTCTTTCCATAGGTGCTTGGCTTTAATTGTCTCTACCTCTAACTAAAACGAGACGGGTTAAAGGAAATGATCCACAATCCTATTTTCTTGATGGGAAGATTGGCGGCTGAATCTTCTTGCCTGGGAGACTGCAGATTCGGGTCCCGCCAGGAGATGGTGCAATTGCCCAATCCCAAGCAGCCCCCAAGCCATGGCAGAAATGGGTCAGGCAGGGTCTACCGCCTGCGTTCACTCTGCCTACAGTAGAAACTCTGGCTGTGGTTTCCCCAAGCGATGGGCAGTGACATTGCCTGGGCGTGCTGCCCTGTACAGTGGGAAGCAGGTGGAAAAGGCTGGGCCAGCTGGTGTGTGGGAGGTAGATGTAGCTTTCCCTGCCCCAATATCTCTTCACTATTGGCTTCCTCTCAAGAGACACCTCCAGAGCTCTTAAGGATTGATGCCAATGGGGGAATTTTGGAACCTGAAGCAGATCAGGAGGAGATATCCCATGGTGCAGATCACAGAATATCTGAGTTTCAATCAGGGGTGTGCTAGTAAATGTTTAACAATGACTCTCTGAAAAAACTTGACATGCTATTAAATGTAATATGCATTATTAACATTTTTTCTCCATCTCTTAAGTCTAGATAATCAACAAAAAAATAAGTCAAGCCTGGGTTTGTGACATTAGCTGATTTGTGAGGTAAATGTTTACACCGAAAATTTTTTAAATCTGTAAGCTGGTTTGAGCTGGCTCCAGTACATTCCTGTATGCTGGGGTCACTTAGTCATCTACTTAAGGAACAGGAATCATCTCTATAATATCACTGAGAAAGGGTCATACAAGAAGACTACTCAAAGACTTCCAGGTGTGGGGAATTTCCTGTCTCCCAAAGCAGCCCTTTCCAGTTTTTGGACAGCTCTAGTGATTAGGAGGTGGTGCCATGGATACCAGTGCTGAGCTTGGAGTCAGGAAGACCTGAGCTCAGATCCAGCCACAGATACCAGCTATGTGACCTTGAGTGAGCTACTTAACCCGTTTACCTCAGTTTCCTCATCTGTAAAATGAGCTGGAGAAGTAAATGGCAAACCCTTCCAGGATCTTTACCAAGAAAATCCCAAATAAGGTTACAACTGATCAGGACTGAACGGTTGTTTTGAGGCTCAAATGACATGATGTATAGCGCTTTACAAATCTTAAAGTGCTAGATCTAAATATATAAATGCCAGATATTAGCTAAAGTAGGAAAGGAGGGGTAGGAGGTGCTAAAATAGTTTTTAGACCATCTTCATATATTATTTCAAATTTCTTGATGTATTTGCTTTAATACCACAGTCAACAAATATCCAAACACTTTACAAAGTATATCCCCCTCCCTAAAGTTTATCAGTTGCTAAGAGAAGAATGACATGTCTTTAAATTAGACAATATAAAAATCTACCATTGTAATTGAATGGAGTTTGGCTGAATTTTCATAGATACTTTGTTTATATTATGCAAATATTGATTTAACTGTGGATACTTTAAATGTGAGATCTTTGTCCAAAAAAACCAATGAAATGATATACTCCTGGAGAAATTGCACCTCTTCCTTATTTGCATTCTTGTTAGAAATAATAATAATAATAATAATGATAATGATGACAACGATGATGATGACATGTATTTAGTGCTTTAAGATTTGCAGATAAGATGATATGAAGACATTGCAACTAAACAGAAAGATGGCTCATAGATTCTTCTCAGAAAGATGAATTGAGGAGTTGGTAGAGTTCAGTTTAAACCAATTCAAAAAGTACTTATTAAATACATAGTAATTTTGGGGGAGCATTAAGAAATGCAGACCAAACCTTCATAGTCAAACATCTAATTGAGTCAGGTAGACAATACAAATCCTGTTGAATTTGTTGTTGGTTAATTAACAAAAAGCATTGAACTCCACAAAGCAAAACACTGCTTTAAAAACTCTTGTCCAAGAAGGTGTTTCCCATGCGCATCCATGTCTTGGGGCTCCCTAAGTTCTGGAATCACATAGATTGGGTCTGATTTGGGAAAGGATTCTAAAAGATCATATTCTTTTTGGACTGTATACCTCCAACTATAATTTACTCTGGAAGGTTTTAAAATACAGTCTTTTCTAGGTTTCTGCAAATGTAGGTAACAGTCCCTTGGGCTGATACAAGCACTGAAGAAAATAAACATATATTTAATAAGGGACAGCCTTTATTTTTTTTCCTACAGGAAATATAAAAGGTACAAAGGATCCAAGAGAACCCATAAACTAGGGATTCTTAACCTGGAGTTCATGAACTTAAAAAAAATGATAACTATATTTCAATACAATTTGTTGTCAGTGTAATTTTATATATCGATTTTATGCATTTTAAAACATGATTCTGAGAAGGGATCCACAACACCAGAGTGCCAAAGGTTCATGACCCAAAAAACATTTAGAAACCCTACCATAGACAGATAAAGAAAACTGATCAAATTGTCACAGTAGTTCATAAGCTCCTTTCACGAGAGAATTGAACTTGCAGTTGCCTGCAGGGCAACACTCCAACATTCAATGAATCTTTCTTAAAGGTTCTTTCATAGTTTCCCCTTCCCCCAAGACCCATAATGCTTTCTTTGTGCTCCCCCTGGAAGGCAAATACGCTTTGGAGCTGCTGGAAAGCAATTCACTTTCTTTCCATCAGACGTGTGCTGTCCATTAAAATGCACTGTAATTAGTACTGGGTGGCAAAATCCTTATCTTTTTTTGCCCCCCACATGTCATAACTTTCATTTTTTTATTGTTAATTCAGGAACAGGGATTCATGAATCTTCTTGTATCAAGAAAAACACTGTTTAGTAGCTTCCCTTCTCTAAAAGAGCAAATCTCTCAGCTCTTGGTTTTGGGTTACTCTTATAGCAACCCCCCAAAGTTGGCACTGTCCCAGAAACTTCCCCTTTTCTTGAAGTCTAGTGTCCAGCACCCTGCTATGCAAGAGATTTATCTGTTGTTCTTTGCAGGAAATTGGAGTTTGGGAACATTGCATGTTAAATCCTCTCTAGGACCATGTGAGCAATTGCGCGTAGCTCTCAAATACTTCTATCCTTTGTTGTTCTTCAGTCATGTCCAACTCTTCTCGAGCCCATTTTCTTGGCAAAGATGCTAGAGTGGTTTGTCATTTCCTTTTCCAGATCACTTTACATATGAGGAATTAAGGCAAACAGGGTTAAGTGATTTACCTGGGATCACACAGCTAAGAAGTATTTGAGGCTGGATTTGAGCTCAGGAAGATGAGTCTTCCTGACTTTAGGCATGGCACTCTAGCGGACCATATGGCTGCCTTATTCTATCCTATAGCTCTATTAATTGCTCCTCATGGTGGAGAGGGAGAAACCTCTTGTTCCCACCTCTTAAACTTCTAGAAAAAAACCCAAAAAACATGAGAAGGCATGAGTGGTCTATTGGCTCTCTTTTATAGACCAACATGGAAGAATAATTCCGTTTACATGATTCTGTCCTCTTCAGAGTCTTAGCTGACCAAATTAATTCATGTATAGCCCCAGTCATTGGAATTCATCCCTCAGATGGCACCAAAGGGAAGCTCAAAACCTGCTAATTCATTTTGGGGAAGTCTCAGTCACTGAGACCTAATTAAGAGCTGTCTTTGTTCTCTTAACAAGGTACCAATGGACATCTTCATACGCTAGGAAAAGGTGCTTTCAAAAGTCTCACACTGTCTTGTAAACTCATCAAAGTGATTAAAAAACTTCCCTGTGTATCCCCATCTGTCTCTGTATACAGCTGTATCTCTCTGTCTCTGTCTGTCTGTCTGTCCTATTGGCCTTTATCTTGACTTCCTGGCACAAAAGGATATGCTGCATGTATAAACTATATCAAACTGCCTACTATTTTCAGAGGGGGAGGGAGTGAGGGAGAAGCATTTACAACTCAAAATCTTGTAAAAATGAATGCTAAATATTTTCTTAATACATAACTGGGGTAAATACTATATTTAAAAAGAGGCTATGCCATACGCCCCTTGTTTCTTTTGGGCTTTTGACTTTTGGGGGGCAGGGCCAATTAGAAACACAGGGCTGTGGTGGTCAGAGTGGTGCACATATTCAACTGTCCTTTTACACAAGATTGCTTAAAAGATGCAACCACAGCTATAACTTTGTTCAATGATCCTCTGAGAATTAATTCTATTTCATTAAACACCTACTGCATGCAAGCCATTCTGTTATATATATTATAACATTATATAACATTATAACTCCCCATTATAGCTTCTGTGTATGCAAAAAAAAAAAAAAAGAAATAGTCCTTGCTACTAGGGGACTGTAGCTTGCACACAGAAAAGTAAATACAAGTTGATTTGAGGAAGAGGGAAAGAAGAATGGAGGGAGATAAAGACAGAGATCTAGAGACAAAGAAAGACACAGAGAGAGAGATGGAGAAAGAGAGACAGAAACAGGTGATGTCCTCTGAGCTGAGCCTTGAAGAAAGACAAGGATTCTGAGAAGGAAAGATGAAGAAAGAATGCTTTCTAGGCAAGGGAAATTTGCTTGTGCAAATGTAAGGGGGAGAGAGATAGGATGTCAGGTTTGGGGAACAGATTGTGGCTAGAATATAGAAATTGTGAAATGGAATGATGTGAGACAAAACAGGTAAACATAAAAGGTAAGTTGGAACCAGAGTATAAAGAGCCTTAAATTCCAGGCTGTGTCATTTAGTCTTTTTTTGGAGGCAGCAGGCAAGGCAATTGGGATTAAGTGACTTGTCCAAGGTCACACAGCTAGTTAAGTGTCAAGTGTCTGAGGTCAGTTTTTGAATTCAGGTCCTCTTGACTTCAAGGGCCAGCGCTCTATTCACTGCATCACCTAGCTGCCCCTGTGGCATTTAGTATTGAGGCAATTGGAGGCCACTGAAAGTTTTTGATAAGGTGAGTGTCATGGTCAGTCCTGTGTTCTGGGAAGATTTTCTTGGCAACTATTTGGAAGATGAACTGGAGAGGACAAAGGCTGAAAGTAGGGAAACCAATTTAAAGGTTATTACATTACTCCATATGAGAGAAAATAAGGGTTCACTCTAGCGTATTAGTAATGTGAATGGGGAGAATGGAAAAAAGGAAGAGATTCCATAGAGATAGAATTGATAAGACTTGGTAACTGAGTGTGAGGGGCAAGGAAGCAGAAGAATAAAGAATGATTCTACAGTAATAAGCTGGGTGATTAGGAGGATTGTAATGCTGTGACAAAAATAGGACAGTTTAGAAGAGGAGGGTTGAGGTTAGGTAGAAAGATATTAAGTTCAGTATTAGATGGATCAAGTTCAAGATGTTGATTGAACATCCAGGTAGAAATGCATAGAATATAGTTATCAAAGTGGTAATGGGGCTCATAAGAGATATATTAGGCCTGAATAAGGGAAAGATTGAAGAAGAAAAGAAGTGTGCAGGGCAGGATAAGTACACTTAGGGGATGGAACATGGATCGCAAATGAGCAAATTAGACAAAAAAATGAGAAACTGTGTAGGTAGGAGAGCCAAGAGAGAGCCAAGGAAGGAGAGGATATCTATGAAGAGACTGTGCTCAGAAGTGTCAAAAGCTTCTGAAAAGGCAAGGATAGTTAGATCTGAGAACAGACCATTGGACCTAGTAGTTTAGAGAGCACTGGTGACCTTAGAGAGAGTAGTTTTAGTAGCATGGTTAGAGAAAGATGAGATGGGGTAGAGGGAAGGAAGGAGGAATAGGGAGGGAAAGAAGAATAAAAGGGGGAGGGAGGAGGGAGAATGAGAGGGACAGAGAGAGAGGGAGAGAAGAATAGGAGATTGTTATTAGAAAGGTAAATTTCAGAGTTCAATTATATAGGTGATGATATTATCTAAGATACAACCATACTGTCTATAGCTGAAGTATAATTGATGAGATTGATTACCTGGGAGGTTGGAGTGTTTAATGCGGCATGAGTATATTTATGGAAATCCCAAGTCTGAGAACAAGGGTAATGATGGAGAGAGAGGCACTGAGCTGTTTGAGAAAGAAGACAGGTTGACCTGGAGCCAGTGCATCATTTCATGTATCTAGAAAGGATTATAGAAATAGATGGGTCGATACCAAGCAAAGCATAAGGCAAGAAATTCTATGTTTTCTCATATTGTTGGATATTATCATGGAGAATGCTCTACGCAAAGTTCAATAACAAAATTTTTACAGATGGTGAGACTTCCCAGATGTTTTTATTTCCAAATAACATTATGTTCTAGATTAAGTTCTGGATCACTATTGAACCTCCTAAGTGGCATTTATGGTCATTCCAATGAGATTAATAATTAATCAAATAAGATTCGTATTGTCCCAATCACAATTTACAGTCGGCTAACAGCCACTTGAATCAGCCCATCATGACATCCTTGGAGAGGTGCATACAGACAATGGCCTGGTCTTGGAACTGAATGGAAGAAGATTGGGTTGGCTTGCATTTGAGAGACTCTATCCCACTTTCAATGCTCCCAAGCTGCTCATGTCACAAAAGCTTGTCTTTTAATACCACTCTACTCCCACTCATCCTACATCACTACAAGTTAGTGAGTGCCACAGTCATAGGAAGATTAAAATTTCAGGTAATCCCAAGGACCCCAGTGGAAACTGTCAGGGTGAGCATGAGTGGACTGAAGCTTATCTCCAATGCTTATTAGTGCATAAAAAATAACATTTGTGGTAGGGAAAGGAGGCGGGCCACTAATACAGCAAGACTGAAAGATAACAGATGGAAAATTCAAGTACCGCTCTGGCATTCCTGTTGTACTAAAGGAGCCAGAGAGGGGCCTCCAAATGTACCAACTGTGTTGATTCTCTATAGGAGATTTATGGAAAGACAAGGACAAAAATCCAACAAGATGAGACAGCGTGGAGAGACTGCTATCAGTACCAGTGGATGGATTGCCCAAATCAATGAGCTCATAAATCCATTGAAGTTTTGAAGTGCTGTTCTACAGAGTAGCGCTCATAGGCATCTTGGCACATATAGATTTTTTCTTCCTTGGCTTTCCTTCTTTGTGCACCTTTTGACAGATAACTAAAGAAACTCAGATATGTGAGGTATGTTGGCCAGGTTTGAGCAATATAAGTAAAGAATTTATATAATAAATATATAATACACAATATAAATAATTTGTTTAATTATTATCAGAACCAAGATCAACACCTGACTTCTAGTCTAGTGTCCTCTCCACTATACTAGGCTGTTAATTAGTCCATTCTCACATGAATAATAACCAGTATTTACACTGACGTAGTGCTTTAAGCTTTGTAAAGCCCTTTGTACATATTAACTTCATTTAATCCTTAAAACAATTTTGTGAGAGAAGTGCTCAAATAAATCTACAATCTATTTATTCAGGAGGTACCTCAGTGACGTCAGTTTAAACCCATCTCTGCCTGCCCATCTTGTCCATTTCCTCCCATAAGTTAGTCATAAGGGGTCCACCCAACTGGAGGTATCATGGGTATTGATAAAATTTTAAAAACATGTGAAATTACTTTGTTTTAACATCCTAGTCATTTTGAAATGTAACTCTGGTTTTCATAATTACTCAGAGTGAGATTTTCAAGATGAGAAGTAGGATTTGAACCTAGTCCCTCATGACTCCAATTTGGGCATTCTTCCCACAATACCACAGAAAGAACAATTCCTGACTTCTTAAACAACTCCCCAAATGCTATTTTCCTATATTCAGTCCTTGCTCCCACTATTTCCTCTCCACCCATTCCGCTATATTTCCTTTACAAGTGAAGTGTCTCTTCTTGCCCCCAAGGATCTCTGCAGGGTGAAATGAACTCCATTCAAGCCTCACACTTTTAAAAGGAACTAACACTCTAAGTGTAGTCAGTTACATTGATTTGAAGGACTTTTATTTTTGTATTTTATATTTCAGTAACATTTTATTTTCTAAAGCATTTTATTTCACATTCTTATTCTATCATTTTGAGAAGGAGGGTCAAAGGATAAGAGTTACAATTATTATTTTAATTTTAAAATATTTTTACCCAGCCTAGGATTCCATCGGCATAAGGAGCCCCCACTTAGGAACTCTCTCTAGCCATGCATATCTGCACCTGTTGTATTATTTATAGCCTTCAAGAGCATTGGTGGTAAGTGTCTTGCCTAGGGTCATGGAGCTAGCATGTCTTGGAGGAAGGACTTTCCAACTCCGAGTTCAGCTCTCTATCTACTATACCAGTCATCTCCAAAGAGGGGGGCTGGCACCTGTTGGGGGACCATAGCTTGGCAGCAAGGTGTATGGGATCAATCATTTGGAAAGTGAGAAAATGGGTTTTATTCCACTCTCGCCAAAAGAGCTTGCCATGAATACAACCATATCTACTCTTCACCCATTACTACATCACTCTACTCCCTTTCCAAGCTGGGCAAGTTCCTAGCCATGCCCCTTCTGAGTTAGACATCCATCCATCAGAGATGGTATAAATTAACCTCACCCACAGCTGTTGAATAGGCACGATTGGAAAAAAATCACATTCTTTCCCACCTCTCCTCCCCTCCCCAACCTCCCAATATACCTACTGGGAAAAACACAATTTTACAGATATGAGGCACATGATACATAACATTTGGAGACCAATGAATTATCTTGTTCCTATCTTGTAGATGGAGAAAAGGAGGACCAAGGACCAGTCACCGGATCTTCTTTTGTGTTAGAGTTATTTGTGGTTGTGCCATACCTCATTCAGAGCTGAGGGGGTGGGGGAAGATGGGAAAATCTGAAGCATGTGACACAGAGTTTATAGACTCTTTGAAGAATGAGTATTCTCATCAGATTTATGCCTCAGGGGAAACCCCCAACTTAATCTAGGCAGCTACCCTCCAGGCCATTATCTTTGTCTTGCCTAAAGTTAGTGAACAAGCAAGAATTAGAACCCAGGATCTCTAGTTCAATATTCTTTCTTTCAAATTACCTTTCCCAAGTTGGAAAATCATCATTCATCTCTCCCACTTTAATGGGAACTTAAAATTACTCTGCTCAGAAGGTTTGTAGTCAAACTGTTGGGAGTGTGGGTACATGGATATATGAGGAAATTGAAAGTAGTGTCAACGTTCTTCAAAGACAAGGACACTTTGATTCAGAAGTAGGATTCCTGGACCTGAATTCCAGTGCTGAGGGACTTTGGAAGAATTGTTTCACCTCTAGGGGCCTCCATTACTTTATCTGTAAAACTAGAGGATTAGGCTATCTGGTGGGGAACCTGCAGCCTCAAGGTCACAGGTAACCCTCTAGGTCCTTTGACTGAATTCAAACTTCACAGAACAAATCCCTTTAATAAAAGGGTTTGTTCTGTAAAGCTTAGACTCAGTCAAAATGTTGCACCCAAGGACCTAGAAGGCCGCATGTGGCCTTGAGTCTGCAGGTTCCCCACCTGTGGTGATAGTTTCTGAGGACCCTCCCAGCTCTAGAGAGCTGTATGACTCTTAGGGTTGTATTGTGAAGATCAAAAGACAAAAACACGTGAAAGTACTTTGCCAACTCAAAATCTCCACGCCAAGGTACTCTGTTACTAGACTGGTTTTATCAATGGTAGGCCTTTTGATAGACTGCAACAAATGACTTCTTGGTCAGTATCTGCTCTGGGGGCTCAAATCACATATCCTCAAAGTATTGAAACTACCCTAGCATATTGATTTTCATCAAATTTGCTCCTCAGTGGAAAGTCCCAGCTTAATCTCCACAGTTCTTTTGCTAGTGACAGCCTTTGTCTACTTGGCCTGGAGCCTAGTGAGTATTAGAAATCACAGCCCAGCAGCCACCTGGCACTCACCTCCACAAATACTGCTTTTGTGTCCAGGAGACCTCTTGTTGAATATGAAGCAGAAGAAAAAGAAAGCTCCCAAGAGAAATAACTATTAGTTCATCCTTTGGCCTCTCTGTTCTTGCCAGCAAAACTGCCCACTGTACATCTTCCTGCTCAAACTCTTTCCCCCATATTATTTGTTTCTGCCTCTAAGCCTGACTCCATAGCTATTCCTTTAGCCCTCCTGGACTCTTACTGGACAGCCCTTCTGCCTCCTCATACCTTATTTAGAATTGAATTCCACCATGAAATCACCCTGTTTAAACCCACCCAACTCCCATCATTCCACGAAGATCAAGAGAGATGTTGGAAGTGCTTTTGCAAACCTTAAAACAGCATGTGAATGGCAATCATTGTTGTGCTTGTTGCTGTTGGAGAATAAGACCTTTTGGCTCCTTCTCTCTATTTTTACTGTTCCTGTCCTAATTAGGCCCTCATTCCCACCTGCCTGGACTTTTGATATATTTTCTTACCTCTGTTCTTTCCCTCTCTAATCCATCCTTCACACCAAAAACAAATTAATCTCCTTTATGCATAGATCTGGTCATATCATTTTATATCATCAAAATGCTTCATGGCTCCCAGTTTCCTCCTGAATAAAGGTTGAACTCCTTAATTTGGCATTTAGGGTCCTTCACAATATGATGCCATCTTGCTTTTCTTGTCTTTTCTCATAGTACTTCTTTTCATGTGTTTTGTTTCAGCCAAGCTTATTACTCATTATATCTCTTTTTCCCTATCCACATCCCTGTGACTTCTTATCTCTGTGCCTTTACTCACCATATTCCTGGAATATTCTCCTCTTTACCCCCACTTTGGCCTGTGGGAACCTTGCCCGTTCTTTAAGGCTCACATGAAAGAACACCTTTTCCATGAAACCTACCCTGATCCTCCTAGTTAATAATAACCTCCCCCTGCTCAGACCACCCAAAATTTCTTTGTACTTGGTTTGTCTCCCTATAAAATTTGAGTTTTCTGAGGGCAGAGACTGTCTCATTTTTGTCTTTGTATTCCTAGCATCTTAGAGGCAACCTGATGCGCTGGAGAGAAAGTCGATCTCAGAATTAGGAAGACATAGGTTCAAATCTCACCTCTGACGCATGGTGGCTGTACGATCCTGGGCAAGACACTTAACTTTTCTGTTCTAATAACTATCTCAGACTGTAAGTTGCAGAGAATGTGAAGGGCTAAATTGTTAAAGTTCCTCACCAGGGAACCCCGTCTTTTCACTAGATCACTAGATCACTAAATCACTAGATCAGTCTCTAGCTCCTATAATTAGCATGGTGCTTGCGTGCTCGCTTGCTCGCTTGATCTCTCGATCTCTCTTATCTACTCTCTAGATCTTATTTTGTATAATAGTCATTTGGGTATGTGTCGCATCTCATTCAGAGCTGAGGGCCAGTGGGTTTCCCAAAGAAGTGGGAACAATTTGGAGCATATGGTTAGAGTTCGCTAGTCCTAGACAGCAGCCAGGTGGCAGCATGAAATCATTTGGCTGCTCTGGATGGGACTTGGTGCTCCACTGGAAAGGGTAGGGGGAGAAAATGTGGAAGACAATTTAATCTATTTAACAATTTTGGTCTGGGCATGGCTCCCATTTTCTTCCAGAAAGAAACATTACATGGAAATGGAGACACCTGGAAGCCACAGTAACAAGATTTCTGTCTTCTGACTTGAAGTTTGCTTTGGCTCTAGAGTCCAAGGCTAGGATACTAATATAAAACAAAAATATTTATTTCAGAAATCCCACTCTGTGGCCTCATCATGATGTATAGGAAACCCAAGGTTATCCAAAGTCAAGGCAGTAGAATACATGTTATAGCAGCTGGTACTAAGACAGGAAGTTTTCCAAGTATGAGCCCAGTGACAGGATGCATATTGGTATTCTATGGGACAGCTCAGAAAGCCTCATCACTAGGTTGGTTGGAGTAAGAGGAACCCTACATCCATAGTAACTCCCAAAGACTATTGACTAAGTCATAGAGAGGTTGGGACTCTATCTTAGTAGAAGAAGAAAATCATATCTCTTTGTAGCATTTCAGATTTACAAAGAACTTCCTTGCAATAACCTTGGGAGGTGGGTCACTCACTCCATCCTGGGCCATGGACAGTCATCTAGACTTTACCACTGGACTCTGATGACTCTGGAGGAGCAAGTGAGGTTGATGACTTTGCCCAGCTTTGCCTCACTTAAATCTAATTCATGTGCAAATGAAGACACCACTCTCCTGAAGTCATTGTTCCTCTTTGAGAACAAAAAACAAACAACAAGGTTAGAACAAATAACATTACCCCATTTTACAGATGGGTAAACTGCAGTTCACTGCCAGATCATATTTACATAGTAATGGCCAAGTCAGCACTTGAACACAGGTCTCCTTTTTCTACACCAGTGGTATCATGTAGAAACAGAGGCCATATATGGAGATCCCTGTAGCCTCATATTGCTTTGGTTTTATCATGTAATATTATCTGTTTTATTGCAATTTTTTAAATTTTGTAAAATATTTCCCAATTATATTTTATTCTGGTTTAGCCACACCTGGGAGTGCTATGGGTCGCAAAGGGCCATGGGTTGGGTGTTTGACATCTGTTCTGCACCATGTTATAGGGAAGCTGAGCTCAGTCCAAAATAAAGAATTCCCTAAAAATTTAAGAGAATGGGGATTGGATCTCTGACTTCACTGACATAAGAACCCTTGGCTGGGGAAAGTCCATTTACTATTGCTACCCATCCCCTATTCAGCAGCTTATAGTCTTTAGTTGCCTAGAGCACTGAGAGGTTTAAATGACCTGCCTTGAGTCACATGGTCAATATGTGTTGGAGGTAGGATTTACCCTGGGTCTTCCTTGCTCTGAGGCCTTGATTTGCTATGTCATAATGTCTTAGAGCAATTCAACCTGTTAAAAAAAAATGAAACCCACTGTTCCATGAAGAGTTGCCATTTAGTCAATTAGTCATGCCTAACTCTTTATGGCCCTATTTGGGGTTTTCTTGGCAAAGATACTGGAATGGTTTGCCATTTCCTCCTCCAACTCATTTTACAGATGAGGAAACTGAGGCAAATAGGGTTAAGTGACTTGCCCAGGGTCATACAGTTAGAGTCTGAGGTCATATTTGAACTGAGGTCCTGCTGACTCCAGGGCTATCTATTGCTCCACCTAGCTGCCCCTTCATGAAGTAGTATATCCTTTTACTGAAGGTGTTCAAGCAAGTGCTGAATAACCTCATAGTGCAGACATTTTAGAGAATTTTCATCCATTGGGCAGTGAATGGAACTTGATAAACTCTAAAGTTTCTTCTAGTTCTGTGAGTTCATGATAAACCTGAGAATAGTAGAACATTAAAATTGGGAGAGTCTTTAGAGACCATCTTGTACAATCCATCATTTTATAGATGAGGAAACTGAGACCCAGGAAGCTATGTGACTGATCTAAGGTCACAACTATCTGGTTAGCAGTGGAGCCAGGACTCAGGTCTCTTGACTGCTAATCTACCAATTTGCTTCTCTCCCTCCCTCTATCCTCAGCGGAATTAATAATGCACATGTATTTAGCAGGAGAGAGAATGAAAAGAGCTGAAGAGGAAGGCACTGATTAAAAGGAGCTAATTAAACCCTGTGTCTGGTTGTGTGGCGTCTACTTTGCCCATGTTTATATTTCCTTGCAGATGATTATCCTTTGCCACTGTTACTTTCCCATGATGCCCACCCAAATAACAGGAGGTCTGCCCAGATTTTGAGGCCTAGCCTGACTGGTGAGGGATATAGCTATTTCTAGCCACTGGGAAAAATGAGTTGGCTACAGATTTAAGTCTACACTGGTATGAATTGGGTAAGGGGCATGACTAGATACATGCTAAAGTCTGATATTATTAATAAAGAAAGCCCCAGTGCTGAACTTTGTCAGCCTCCCATTGTATGTTTCCTGAGATAAAGAAAGAAATGCACCCCAGAATTCTTCCCCAGTTGGATGATTCTACTTCTGAGAAGCAATGACTGATTAACCAAGGTCCCAGATATTCCGCAGCTCCCACCCTTCAGCAATTGTGTGGAAGGCTTCTACTCTGCCCTTTCAGAGACAAGCCTTCTCCTCTTGGCTGTACCTAAGCTGTTCAGGGGCTAACAAAACCTAATTTTCCTTGGCTGCTGATTCCAAATTTTACTCTCAGTACATCTTGAGATAATAAAACTGAAACCATAGAATTCAATCAAAGTGAAGGCTTCACCCCAGTAGGTCCCAGAGGTATTTAATGAGTGTGTGCAGAGACAAAAATAGATTGTGAGACGATTGATAAGAATAACATTTCCTGCCAAGAGAACCCTTATACAAAAAAGGAGAATGGCAAATAGAAAGCCTTTAGAGCCAGTTAAATGCAGGTCTTCCTTTTCAAACCCCATTGATTTAGCCCTCAAAGAGACCTTAGAGGTCATCTAGTCTAACCTCCTCACTTTACAGATGAGGTAACTGAGGCCTAGAGCACTGAAGTTTGCCCAAGATCTTCCAGGTAATAAATGGCAAAGCCAGGGTTCAAACCTATGTCATCTGGCACCAAATTCAGTGCTTTCTCCACTATATCTTGCTGCCTCCCCACACTTCATGACCTGTTGGAGGACCCCAACCAGAGACATACTTGGTTACTCTCTTTTTCCCTACTTTGGGATACAGGGATTCACAGGACCTAGAACATGGACTGAGGGGAGTTTCAACTCCTGTGGCAGCCTTGGAAATATTCACAACCCATGATAAGTAAGTACTTATTGAAAACCTGCTAGGTGTCCTGAAATACAGACGCCTGAGACATGGTGCCTGCTCTCAAGAACCTTATCATTTAATTGGGGTGACAGAGACATGTGAATAAAGAGCCTTGAGCCCCAAGTTGTGTTTGACAGGGTTCAAATAAAGTTCAGTTTGGTCTTAGGGGAGGCATGATTTAGGGGGAAGACTGGGGCAATATATCAACTGTCCTTAAATGTTTAAAGGTCTATCAGGAAGAAGAGGGATTGGATTTAGTCCTCACTAAAGATCTTCAAGCAAAGCCTGTACTTTGTTGGAGTGACTGAGCTGAGGTTATGCCTCTTCTTTATAAGAACAAGAGGAGAAACTGCCATTGGTCAGTTAGCTTAAAGCACAGAAGTCTTTTGCTACAGCTTTTAGAAAGACAAATTTCCCCTCCCCCCATCCCATCATCACTGAACTTTTAGGGGAGAAGCTCTCAGTGACTTTTCTTTTTTTTTTTTATCTTAATTTATTTTCTTGATTACATCATTCATTTCCACAAGGTTTTGAGTTACAAATTTTCTCCCCTTCTTTCCCCTACCCCCAAACAGTGGTCCCACCCTAAAGCCCCTCCCACAATCTGTTCTCTTTTATGTCCTCCTCCAACACCTCTCTAACTTTCTAGTAAGGCAGGGAGGGTCTCCCTACCCCAGTCCCTGTATGTCTTATTTCCCAGTTGCATTTGATTGTATAGCTTTAAATTCTAGATTCTCTCGATTCCTCCCTTGTCACCCACTCCCACTGGAAGGAGCAGCAATTCGATACAGGCTGTGCATGTGTAATTATGCAGGACATCTCCATGGTGGGCATATTTTGTGAGAGGTTGATTGTATGTCCCTCCTTCCTATCCTGCACCCCCCCTTGTTTTGTTCTCTACCCTGTCCCTGTCCCTTTACTGAGGTGTATGCTTCCCGAAACCCTCCTCCCCCACCCTGCCCTTCCCTCCATCATCCCCCCTCTCATCCCCATCCCTCCTACTCTCCTGTGTGGCAAGATACTCAGTTTAGAGTTTATTTCATTCCTTCCCTAAGCCAAATGTAATGAGAGTAAATGAAAGTAAAGTTGTAACAGTTATCCCTTGCCTCTTTTACATGGGATGATTGACCCAATTTTGTCTCTCTCTGTCTCCTCTCATTCAAGTCCTCTCCCACTTCAGAATTTCACCTT
>CM053596.1:196727977-196762313 GCA_028646575.1 Pseudocheirus occidentalis | reverse complement strand
CCAACACTAGCATTTAAGGGGACAGGAAAAGGCCTCTTGAGATTTTAGTTAGTCCTGGAAGGAAGCCAGGAGGTGAAATTTAGGAGGGAAAGAATTCCAAGCATTGGAGACAGTCAATGAAAATGCCTAGCCAGGAGATTGGAGGTGCCTTGTTTGTGGAAGGAACAGCAAGGCAGTCAGTGTCACTTGACACCACAATGCCAGTCATTTTTAGGGAGTCACCTCTCTCTGAACCCTCTCCAGTGCCAGCACCTATAATCTTCTTGTCTGCTTCATTACCTTTTGGGCAATGAAGATATCATTCCAAGTGTGGTTTCCTAGAAGGATTTTTCTTTACTCAGAAAGCAGTAAGTTGGGTTATATAGATAACTTCTTTTTGCTAGTAATTTGAGAATTTGGTTTTTAAATAAAGACTCCAAGATTTTGTTGATCTCCAGACAAAATGTTCCCAGAGAGACAAGGAATTTGGAAGTTTTATTTCCCATCTACCTTGCTAGAGTGGATGTACTTCTATTGATTAATTATATTATTTTTCCGGGTGAATGGCCAATGGAAGAATGGCGACCAGGTGCTTTGGCCTCAGCAAGAAAGAAGCCAGAGCAAGAACAGGCCTTCCATGAGCAAAAGACAAAGGCAGGAGCAGGAAGAGTGAGAGGAAGTGGGGAAGGCAGAGAGCCTTGTATGGTTCCTTCCCAATTACTAGGGACATTGGGTTCCCAATAATCCTAAGAAATGGGCCATTTAGCTCTGCTGCCTTTCCTTTTCTGGCATCCCATTAATAGCTTCTTTACTTGCTCCTTTTCTCCAGCTCCCTGCCTTTCCCCTTCCTCTTCTCTTTTTCCTTCCCCACTTCTCCTGCAAATTCCCTGACCAAGTTACTGTCATTGTCTTTCCCCAAAGGATATGTCTGTCGTCCCTCCATACTGCTGGTCCTAGCAGGTCATCAGACTCCTCAGTTCTCCATGTCTCTTGTGAACTATATAGGACATCCTAATACGTATGGACTTATGTCTAGGCAGGAATGCACTGCTTTTGTGATGTGTTTTCAGGGATGTCCCAGAAGCCCAATGTCCCCATTTATATCACCTGTATCACATATGGGATGAAATTTGATAGTCAGAATTTCATTTCTTCAGCTCAAGGTTTTATGACCTCTTAAAATACAAATGCTCCTCGGGAGGCATATCTTTAAGCTCTTATCTGTTACTTATATCTTAATATGTATGAATTTTAGGTCCTTTTGTCAGAGCACAATTTAATAAAGTTCTGAGGGTGGGGGAAAGACATAAGGGAGCAATGTAGGAGACAAACAGAAAAAAAGAATTGAGAAACATGCAATTCAACACATATCCACTGCTTAATTTCAATGATAATTATTAAGCAACTACTATATGCGAAGCACGATGTCACTAAGAGACATGCCAAATGTAGGTAAGACATAAACTCTGCCTTCATGGAGCTTTGCAGGATGTAAGTCATAAACACAAATCATGGAAATAATGCCCTAGACACAGCAATCAATCAATCAATAAACATCTATTAAGCATAGTGCCAAGTAGGCAATTAATAAATGTTGAATTTAATTTGTTGTTGGAAGCCAAAGATAAGCTTCTCCTACTTCACACCTTTAAAGGAGAATGCCTTTAAATGTGTCCCTTCAGTGGACAAATCTGTCCCCCAAAATCACAGAGGCTTGTCATGGTTGGTTTACTTAATGAAAAAAGCAATTGGAACAAGTAGACAAGTCAAGGGCTCTAGATTTAACTCTACTGTTTACCAGTTAGATGACCTTGGATAAGTCATGTCTTCTCCCTTCCTGAGACTCAACTTCCTCTACTATAAAATATGAGGTTTACTGGAAGACTAGATGGCCTCTCTGGTCTCTTGCAACTCTAATGTTCTATGATTTTGAATTATACTAAGCATTATTTTACCTGATCTCCCAATCTTGTTTCCTAAGTGGGGAAGAAAAAGTCATCTTTCTGCTGTAAGCTAATTAAACTGTCAAATCTAGACCTTCTTGGATGGAGTGGGGGAGGTTTAGACTTATATTTAGTCCAAGATAGAAATATCATTTATCTACCAAGCACAGTTGCTGTATATCTTGAACTTATTAGAATTTATTTTCTCTCAAAAGATAACATTACTTGGTGATTGTGAGCCTCTTGCAAACACTTTCAAAACTATTTCCTTCCCATTAACTAGTCACCACCTCTCTCTGAAAGAAGTCAGAGCCTTCCTCATTTTTCTCCAAGGAATATATGAGGTTAGGATGAATCCAAAAACACAGGGAGGAAACATGAGGTGCTACCTTGTTTGCCCTGTTCCAACCATCAGCTCAAGCTAACACTAAATGCTATTGCAATATATCATAGTATTATCTGTTCTAGCATCTCTTTTTAGTTCTCTTGAGTCTCTACACTAAGATCAGAGGCTTATCCTACCTCTTTCCATCTTTCCATTCATTCTGTGTCCAAGGTATGATTCCCAATGCCACTCTATTTTCCCCATTTCCTCAACAGTGCCCACAGGGTAAATACATCTTCTGTTTGGTAGTCCATAGTCCAGAGTGCAAAGAACTCTTTATAAAGCAATGTAGGATGATACAGGGCCAGTCAGTCAACAAGCTTTTGCCAAGTGCGTACTATGTGCCAGGAGAGAGGCTCAGTGTGTGATTTTGTTCGTATTGGGAACTCCCAGCTGAGGAAACTCCCTCTGCCACTGTAAGTCTGTATCTTCTCCAAAACTTAAAGTCTTAGAGTGTGGTCCAAAGATTGAGAGGTTTAGTGTCTTGTTCAATATCACACAAATAATATGTATCAGATGAGTAGGATTTGAATCCCCTGTGCCATGTTGCCTCACTAAGGGTATGCTATGAAGAAGAAAAAAAAAGATAAAATCACTGTTCCAGAGGAGCTGCTAGGTTAAAGGGAAGCAGGAACACATTTGAAATCTTTTTAATAATTCAAATAGTTAACATCTACATAGTGCTTTAAGGTTTGCATAGCACACTACAAATACTTCATTTGATCCTCACACTTCTGGGAAGTAGGTGCTATTATTATCCCCATTTTACAGTTGTAGAAGCTGAGGCAGAGAGAGGTTAAGTGACTTACCTAGGGTCACACAGCTAGGAAGCATCTGAGGCCTTATTTGAACTCGGGACTCCCTGACTGAAAGTCCAGGCCACTTAGCTGCCTTGTAAAATACAAGTCAAAAGACACAAATAAATTCACGTTAATGGAACAGAAAATGTACTTGAGAGATAATGTGTGATAGAGGTCAGGATTCAATGGATTTAGGCCTGGTAGACTTCCTGGAAGAAGAAAGCCATCATGGGCAAGAGTGACTGGTCTGTTATACCCTCTGCTGGTCATATTTATGCCTTTTCAGCCTAAGCTCCTTCCTCTTCCCTTCAGTCTCTCTTCTCTTCTCCTATACATCATCTGAACCAGGAACTGAGAGACACACTGAAAGAAGCCAGCTTTGGGATTCTGCAAGGGCCCTGACCCTCAGAGGCCGGCAGACAGGTACACCTAGGAGGGCTTTCAGAGGACTCACAAAGGAAGGAAAGAAGTCATGGTATTTAAGAGCTGGGAGTTTGCTCTTTGGCTTCATGGGTTCTCTAGACCTCGCTGATGACTAAAGCACCTTCAAGCTCCCAAAATCTTATGACCTTAGGATCCTATGGAAGATCCATAAGATTTGTCGACCAGATATTAACAAAGGAGAAGAAGTCAAAGGTAACTCTGGGGTTTCAAAACTCAGAGGAAGCTGATGTCATCATGGAAATCAAGTATTCATGGGTGAGAACTGGGAGGGAATGGAATTCTAAATGCTTCATTCCATTGCCAGGGATTCCTTTCCCCTGTCTTCCTTGCCATGTAAATTCTCTCTCATGCTCAGAAGATGTGCAAACAGAGAGGGTTTATATCCGTATCATTTTCCCTGAATACTAAGCACGCATTGCACCTGAGTAACTGAATAAGTCAGTGTGCAAAATGACCTGTGTTTGTATCAAAGGAAGAAAGACAAGAAAGAATCCAAAAACCTCCTCAAAGCCTCATTCTGAGGCTTGGCATTTTTAGGGAGTGTTGAAGTGTGCCTGATGTTTTCCTGGAATGAGTCACTGAAAAATGCATAATTTATTTCACATGAGAACTGAGCTACCTTTGCTGCCGGCAACTAACTCCACTACCATCCCCACCTCCCCACCCCACCTTCCGCTCCTAATGGGGGACAGACTCTGACTGTAGGCTACTGTAGGGCTCCAAAGAATGATTGACCATCTGCCCTGTCCAGTCTTGGGCCCTTAGCTTGATCTCTAGGGTACCCTTTTGCCCTTCTCACAGTTCTAATTCTAATGGCCAATCAGTAGACAACTACTGATTAAGCATCTATTATCTGCTCAATGTTGTGCTCAAAGATGTGTGGTAGAGAAAAGAAGCAGGAGGTATGGGGGTGGGAGGCTTCTGGAAATCACATTCTAGATGGGGAGGTATGACTTTCTTACATGACATAACAGAACATTTGGAGACACAGTATAATTTAGGGCCAAATGAAATGCTACAGACAATCATAAGGGATTCCTTGATGGATATTACCACAGAAAACCTTCTCCCATGATCTTCTAATTATCATTTTCAATCTAGTCATAAAAAAGATGCATTCTCACCAAAGGTATTTTCCTAATGCTGTAGAAGATATCCTATGTAAAATCCCAAGTGGCAAAGGGATTCTCTATTGCTGGCAGGATCCTGCAAATGCTTTCCTTGGTAGATGGCTTTGTGTAGTTTACAAGTCCCAGAACATTCCAAGGCTTTCTTGATGGTGTAAATAACCACTTAAAAGAGATCCGCCTTGGGGTGGCTAGGTAGCACAGTAAATAGAGTACTGGCTCTGGAATCAAGAAAACTGAATTCAAATCTGGTCTCAGACACTTAACACTTACTAGCTGTGTGACTTTGGACAAGTCACTTAACCCAAATTGCCCCACCCTCCCCTCTCCAAAAAGCAAAAAGCAAAAAAAAAAAAAAAAAAAAAAAAAACCAGATCAGCCTGGTAACCTACACACACAAAAAGACCCAACAGATGAAAAATAACTGTTGTTCAAACCATGACAACTAGATGGGCCCTCTGATCCTACAACTTCATTGAATTAGCTCATCAATACATGTATCCATGACAGGCACTGCAAGTGAACAATGAGCACTTGAATGGGAATAAGAGAGCATTTCAGAGATGTGGTAGTGTTTTCACTTATTCCAAACTCCTCCCTGAGACACTCACTCACAGATACACAACCATCTTTTTATAACCAATATTTTCCCAGGACCTTAAAGGCTCTCTTGTAACAAAGTGTTTCCCATACAAATACCAAAATTACTCAAGATTCCTTGAAAGATATAGATGAAAATGACCTTGTTCCATAAACCTGTGATGATAAATATCAATGGAGATATAAAACAGATTGCTTGTTGATGGTGTTCTCCACTAAGAGGGAGGAGCCCCAGCACAGAATCCAAGTGAAAGGATTCCCTGTGGCTGGTGAGATCTTTCAGACAACTGCTGCTGTTTGTAAATGGCATGGTGCTGGGTGCTGGGTGCTGGGTGCTGGGTGCTGGCCTTCTTCCTGTTCCTCACATTGAACATTTCAACTTCCATCTTCATACCATTGCAAAGTGTTCCTCATGCCTGGAATGCATTCCTTGCTCATTTCCACCTCTTATCTCAAATGCCACCTTCTATATGAAGTCTTTCCTGATTCCTTCCCCAGCTGCTAGTGCCTTCTCCCAAAATGACATTGCATTTATATTGCATACATTTCATACATATTTATATGGCCTCTTGTGGTGTCCCCCAGAGTAGGCAAATCCTTGGAGGGCAAAGACTGTTTCATTTTTCCTCTGTATCCCCAGTGGCTGTAGGTGTTTAATCAGGGCTTATTGTTGTTGTTATTCATCCTTCAATCTGGAAGAGGACCAATGATATCACAAGGGTCTTTATTTGCCCATGAATAGGATTTAAGTGAGGCACAGCTGCCCAAAGTTGTTAACCTCACTTTCTCCTCTCTACACATAGAACTTCTCTTCATTTGAGCACCACATCCATACATGGGGTGCTTTGTTGGAATGAATATAATTTTTGGCTGCTTGTTGACTAATTGATCAAGTCCTAGAATATTGCAGAGGCTTCCGAAAAAAAAACTTTATAACCATTCAAAAGTTTGGCCTGTCTTCAGGAAGTTGCAAAGCTCCTTTAATTCCTAAAAATAAAAGTTTTTGTTCAATACAAGGTAGCTAGACGGCACAGTGGATAAGGTTCCAGGCCTGATGTGAGAAAAGACTCATCTTTCTGAGTTCAAATTTGACCTTAGACACTTACTAGCTGTCTGATCCCAGGCAAGTCACTCAACCCTGTTTGTCTCAGCTTTCCCACCTATAAAATGAGCTAGAGAAGGAAATAACAAACTACTCCAGTGTTTTGCCAAGAAAACCCCAAATGGGGTCATGAAAAGTCAGATACAAGTAATCAACTGAACAACAATAGTAGAAGTCATGGAACACTATGGTCTCTGAGGAATCAAAAATGGGCATTGCAAAGAGAACAATAAAGAAGCACATGGTGAGTAGGCTGCAATATTTAACGCCTAAGGAATTTTGGGAAAGAACTGGGATAAAGTAAGCCATTAGGGAAATGTATAGGTGGAAAAGAAGGTGGGTTGGGCACGTTGCAAGATCAAAAGATAACAGATTGTCACTCTGGGAGTTCCACTGGTATCCTCAAAATGTTAGGAAAAAGCAAGAAAGACCCTTCTTTGCTGAATTTACTGGAGAATATGGACAAGAGTTGAACAGATCAGTAGGCAGAGATGGAATGAAATCTGGATTACCAGAGAGTAGATTTAAATTCATATTCATTTGAGTGCCCTCAGGCAACAAGCAAAGAATATAAATTATTATACTCAGCAAGTAATCGAAAGATACTTTATCCATAAAAGAAGACTGCAGTATATTAAGAATGATAATTTTTAAAATTTATTTACTTTTAGTTTTCAATATTCACTTCCATAAGATTTTGAGTTCTAAATTTTCTTCCCCTCTCTTCCCTCCCCCTTCCTCAAGATGACATGCAATCTGATATAGGCTATGCATCTACATTCATAGTAAACATTTTCACATTAGTCATGTTGTAAAGAAGAATTAGAGCCAATGGGAAAAACGCCAAGAAAGAAGAAACAAACAAAAAAACCCAAGAAAGCAAATAGTATGCTTTGATCTGCATTCAGACTCCATAATTCTTTTTCTGGATGTGGACAGCATTTTTCATCATGCGTCTTTTGGAGTTGTCTTAGATCCTTGTGTTGCTGAGTCTATCAAAGTTAGTTATTGCACAAAGTTGCTGTTACTATGTACAATGTTCTTCTGTTTCTGCTTACTTCACTTAGCATCAGTTCATGTAAGTCTTTCCAGGTTTTTCTGGAGTCTAACTGCTCATCATTTGTTATGGAACAATAGTAGTCCTCTGCATTAAAAAGTGGCAAATAGGAAATGTATGATTAGAAAAGAAAATGGCCTGGTCATGCAATGACAGCAAGGGTAATGCCGTTGCTGACTTGGTAACCATGAAATGGTAAAAGACCTATTGGTTATCTACCTCAAGATCTAAAAGATCTTCTGCACATTGGGTAAATTCTCTGTGGAGGATTATGGGAGAATGTGGATGGAAATTGTAAGGAATGAGAAGGCATGGATGGATTGCTAATTGTCCCATTGGAGGGATTGGAATATTAAAGTTAAGTGCCACAGGATAGATTGTTAAGTGCTGAAGAAATTTGAAAGTTTGAAAGACAGGGATATATATGAGATCTGGAAGTACTGAGCAGGTAGAATTTGAGCTGGGCCTTGAAGGAGAGGGTAATTCTGGCGGAGGGCATAACATGAAGGAAAGAAAAAAAGTGGACCTACGCATGCCATATTCATGAATTAGTCTGGGAACAAGACCATTTAGAGAGGAAGGTCTATTAGAGAAGAGTGGGAAATAAGTTTGAATAAGAAGGTAGGGAAAGATTGTAGAGGGTTCTAGTCACAAAGGGGACAAAAGAACTTGCACAATCCATGGTATGACACGATTGGGACACAACAAAGGTATATGAACTGGAGAACAATGTGAAGAACTCTCTAACACATGAAAATTGTGATTGCATCTTTGCTGATAGCCCATTTCTTTCTTCAGTTCCAAGGCACCCCAAGTCTTACATATGCTTCCTGGCTCTGTTTAACCTCTTAGGAGAAGAATAGGCATTATGGTAACTGGCAGTCCTTTTACAGTTTCTTTACAGGTGGTTTAATTTGTTTTATTGATACCCTTTGTTTTTATATGCCCTAGAATATTCTGTATTCTGCCCCCCACTCCCCTTTTTTCTTCCAGAAACCCATCCCTTGAAACAAAGACATTCTTTATTAGCATTTTAACCATGTTTTCCTACACACACATCTTGTCTCCTCCATTAGAGTGTGAATAAACTGAAAACAGACTTTTTCCTATTTTCCCCTCCCCTTTACCAACACTTTTTTTTTAACCTTTCCTCCTCCTGGTTGCTTAAATGATTAGCTTCTCCCACCCCTAGACTGTAATCTCCATGAATTCAAGGACTATGCCTTATTTCAACTTTGTCTCCATCCTAGTATCTAGCATCTTGGATAGTATCTACTGTGTGCTCTGCTCTGCACACAGTAGGTATTTGATGAATAAATGGGATTGATTAACTTTATCTAAAAATGGAGCCTCTGGTTGTAGGATAATAAGCTAATAGATTTAGAACTGGTGTGAAACTGTAATGACCAAACTTGATCTAAAATAAGAGACACAAGGAGTTATCTCCTTCAAACTCTTCACAGAGGTAGGAGACCATGAGTACAGAACACTGCATACATCAGACTTTTTTTATTACTAAATTGTTTATTTTCCCTTCTCTTTTTATTCTTTATTATAATGAATGACTTTCTGGGAGGAGGGAGAGAAAGACAGAGAAATGTAGGTGATGTAAAAAATCAATTAAAATTTATATAAAAACTAATAGGACAAATTCTGCCAAGAATAAATCTTGTTCATGTTCTCTTTCACTAAAGTCAAAGGGGTTTTAAAATCCTTGTCTATTTATTGTTCTTTTTCATTAAAAGAGAAATTTGGGCTCATTAAAATAACTATATATCTCTACTCCCTCCCCCCCCCAAAAAAGATTTAGAACTAGAAGTGACCTTAGAAGCCTTTAAGTCTGACTCCCTCACTTTATAGGTGAGGAAATTTGGTTCTAGGGGGAGGAAGTGCACAAATCAGTGATACATCAAGATTTAAACCTAAGTTCCTCTCATGAATAATTACCAGACTCACACAACTACAAGCACAAAAAATTTAATTATATGGTTCTATGTAGGTCTTACACATTTGTTTGATTATTTATCTGGTGGAAAGATAAAAGCTTCATCTGACCGTTTAAGAAGATGGATGACAGAGTTGCTTAACTGATGACTAGAAAATGTCTCAGCCCTGGAAGGATGTTTTCCCTATGCTGGGTGCTACTGTGAATATTGTTGCTATGAAGAAATTCATATTACATATCCCAAAGTTGAGATATGCCTATGACCTATAAGTATGAGTGCTTTTCATCATCAAAGACATCACATCATTAAGTGATGTAAATTATGCCACTGGTTAGTTTGGAGACAGAAAACATGAGTTTGAGCTTAAGTCTTAACAGTTTAGAAAAAGCGTTGTACTTGGTATCAGGAGATCTGCATTCAAATCTTGGCTCTGAAGCTTATTAGCTGTGTGACCATGGCAAATCATTTACCATCTCTCATCCTCAGGTTCCTCATGTGGAAAATGAGAATGATAATATATGGGTTTCATAAACTATATAGCATTCTAGGAATATGAGTTATAATTACCCACTGTAATAATATCCTTTGACCATTTATTTATTGAGGAATAGCTCTTGCTCTGTGACTTTCTCATTGCTCATTTTTTCTTGGTATTGGACATTGTTGACCACTTTCATCTTCTTCCAATTCTCTTCTCTTTTGGCTTTAGTGATTCTATACTACCCTGATTCTCTTCCTACTTCTGACTTTTCCTTTTTTGCCTTCTTCACTGGCTTGTCGAATCCTTGGCCCTTCTTAGCCTTTCATTCAAATCTTATCCCTTTAAAATTGTTCTGATGTCTTTTATTGTAAATTATAATGAGCTCTAAATATATACATTCTCATTCTCCCCAACCATCCCAGAGTTGAAGCAAGTCCCTCCCTTAATGTAGAATATATACAGGCAGTTTGCAATGGAAAAAAATCCAAGCTCTCAATGACCATATGAACAAATTTTCTGTCATTAATAATTAGAGAATTGTAATGCTCAAGTTCCACCTCACATCCATCAGATTGGCAAAGTTTACAAAAAATGAAAAATGTTGGAGGTGCTGCATGAAAATAGGTCCCTTGATGCTCCATTTGTGGAGTTACGAATTGGCTCAGTCATTCTGGAAAGCAATCTGGAATTTTGCCCTAAAAGTCACTAAAACTCTGACGCAATAATATCATTACTAGGAATGTACCCCGAAGAGATCAAAGAAAGAGGTGAAGGATGCATGGGTGTGAAGATATTAATAGCAGTTCTTTTTGTTGTGGCAAAGAACTGGAAACTGGCCATTAATTGGGGAATAACTGAACAATTGCGATATATGAATGTAATAGAATGTAATTGTGCCATAAGCAATGCTGAAAGGGATGATGTCATAGAAACATGGGAAGACTTGCATGAATTGATGCAGGTCAAATGAGAAGAACCAGAAAAACAATGAATACAATAGAGTACAGCAACACTGTAAGGACAAATAGCTTTGAAAGACATATTAACTCTAATCAATGCAAGGACTGACCCCAATTCCAGAGGACTGGTGATGAAGCAGCCCCCAACCCCAAAGAAGAGAATCACAGACAAGCTATATAGTTTCGAAAGCTATGCATTAAAGTTATTACATGTTTAAAAAGAAAAGCAAACTCTACGTGACAGATTCACAGTTTCATGCACAATCTTTTCCTTCTGTTCTACATCTATTGAAATGCTCATTTTATTTGTGTTTCTTGTGTTTAAAATTTTTTTTAAATGAATAAAAAACCAAACAGAAACAGCTAAGCAAAAACAACCAATTCGGTGATTGCATCTGATAACGGGGAGGCCATTCTACTTCACTTGCTTTTTAAAAATTTACTTTTTGGGGGCAGGCAGGTGGGTCAGGAGGACCTGAGTTCAAATTTGGCCTCAGACACTTAATAGTTACTAGCTGTATGACCCTGTGATTTTGGGTAAGTCATGGCCCCAATTACCCTGCCTTCCCTGTCCAAAAGCAAAAAATAAAATAAAATAAAAATATAAAATTACTTTTTCATTGCTGCTTTTTGTTTTTACATTACATTTACTTCAGAATTTTTCTCATTCACTTCTATAGCATCAACTTTGACTTCTGTGTGAATGAATCCCAAGTCAGTATTTTCAGCATGACCTCTTTCCCAAGTTCCAGTTCAATTCAATTGAAAGCAAATAGAATATTAAGTACCTACTATGTTGAGCATTATGCTAAGTGCTAGAGTTAGGAAGACAAAATCCAAACTGTCTTTGCCCTCTAGGTTCTTACATTCTATTGGGGGTAAATAGCACACATATGTAAATACGAAGTAATGAGTAGTTTTGGAATTGGAGAGGGGAACCTAATAACCAGGGGAATCAGGAAAGTCATATTTTAGGAAATAACACTAGAACTGAACCTTGAATAGAGTTAGGGGTTCCCACAAGTGAAAAAGAAAAGCATTGGAGTCATGGGTAACAGCCCGTACAAAGACTTGGAGATGGCGTGCTATGCGCAGTGAACAGCAAATACACCAGTTTGGCTGGAACATGGAGCATATGTAGGGAAGTAATGTGTTAAATCGGAAGGATAATTTGGAACCAAGTTGCGAAGGGCTTTGTTTAGCAGAGGAATTTGTATTATATCCTAGACACCATAAGGAAACCCTGTAGCTTGTTAGGCAAAGAAGTGCTATCGTCAGAGCTCCCCATCAAGAATATTGATTTGGCAGATATGTGGAGTAGAGAAAAGAGAAAGAAGAGAGGCTGGAGACGGGAATAGCATTTGGGAAGCTGGTAGTCCAAGGGAGAGGTGATGAGAGCCACTCCAGGAATCATAGTGAGAGGGAAAAAAAGAGGAAAGAGACCCAATACGTTCTTGAAGTAGAACTGATAAATTACAACCGGTTGGATATAGGGGACGAATAAGAGGGAAAAGTCAAGGATGACTCCAAGATTGTGAGCCTAGGTAACAGGAAGAATGAATGGTGGTGTCCATAACAGATATAGGAGGAGGAGCGGATTTAGGGGAAAGATAGTAAGTTCTGTTTTGTACACGTTTAGTCTGAGCTGCTTATGGGATATCCAGATGAAGATCAGTTCTCAAGCTGGAGAGGGCGCTAAAGAGCAACAGGGACGAGCCCAGCCAGCTCTACTCACAGCACTATTCTTTTTTTCTCCAATCAGCTCCAAGTTGAGTTCTCTTCCAATGAGCTCCCAGCAGCAACTGCAGAGCCTGGCTTCCATTGTTTCTCTGTTAGTTCAGACTTAGCTTTTGATTTTCTTCTGTTTTGCTCCTTTCAGGCAGCAGGGGGCAGTCTTCGCTGCTTCTGTCTCCAATGTTTTTTTTCTCTTCCACGCCCAGGTATGAGCAAGAAATCTCTGCCAATGCCCATGGGGTTGCATTGGTGGTGGGTGAGAGTGCTATGATGATGAGACTGTGGCAGATAGAGGTTTGTTTTTCCCAGAATAACGTTATATATTCCTACCTTTGCTATCATGATCCCCCTCCCCCCTCAACACAATCTTGTCTCTCTTTACCTAGGTAAATTCTACCCATCTAATCAGCTCAAGTCAGATTTTCTTTGTGTGGCCTTCCTTAACAACCAAAGTGATCTCACCCTCCTCTGAATCCCTGTCAGTTACAAAATTAATAATTAACATTCACATGGTAAATTGTTCCATTTGTTTTCTTTAACAACCCTTTGAAGAAAAGCAAAAGTCATTATACCCATTTTACAGGTAAAGAAACTGAGGCTTAGAGAGGTTGCATGCCTTGCTTGAGGTCACACAGCTTGTGGGTGACAGAGCCAGTTCTTGAATAGAGGTCTTCTGACTCTAAAATCTTTTTCAAATCACATCACCAATCATTGTCTCTCTTAATACACATTGTCTTGACCAATTAGGTTTTTACTTGTATCTTTCCCCAACTGTTCTGCAAGCTCTTTTAATGGTTAATGCTGTTCTTATACTTGCTTTATATTCCCTATACAATATAGCAAGATATCAATAAATCTTTGTTGATTGATTAAAAGTAACTGGTTAGTCATCTTCTTGGCATAAGACAAAAGATTCTAAATTCTTCTTGTTCCAGGTTAATTGGTGCATTGTGAGAGTTGCAATATTGCAATTCATCCTTCCTACATTACTAGAGTATGAGACTCAAAATGCACCAAAAGGGATGATGTCAAAAGACCTCAGTTATACAAGGATCCCCAAGACTGTCACCCATAGGACAGTGATTCTGACACAGACCCATGCACACTCTCCCACTTGGACACTAGCTTCCTCAAGGGTGCACTATTTTCCTATGGAGAGACTACTGGAGACCCAGACTTATGCAAGTCCAGGACCAGAGTCTACCACAATCACATCTTTGCATCATCATCCCAGCTCCCCAGATATGAACAGCATTCCACAGAGATTGGCATGCAGGATCCAGAACCTGAAGTCTCTCTGGTTAACTACACAGGCGGGGATTGCCTGTCCATGTTTGGCCCCAGAATCTACTCCCTACAGAGTCAACACAGATTTGACTCTAAGATTCCCCATGCATACATACTTCTACCCCAAACACTCTGTAAGGAGTAAGATACTCTTCAGTATTCAACACATGCTTCACAATCGATCAATAGCCATTTTGAGTAGCATTCTCTTTCTTTCTTGTTGGTCATTTCACTCCATCACAAACACACCCTGTGGCTAGATCTTGCTGATACAACAAACCATATTTGATGCTTTTATAAAGAGTGTGCAAAAACAACATTTTCCCTGTACTGCCGTATACCCAAAGTTACCCTCAAGATCTCAACCTTTATAAACCCTTTCATTGCTGTATCTTAAAATGTGGGTTGTTGTGATTAATGAGAGAAGGAACAGTAATTAACTATTTTGTGTCCTGATCACTTCTCACTAGCCCACAAACTCCTTGAATATTAGGTTTGTGTCTTACTCATCTCTTTTTGTATCTCTTGGGGCTTTAATTTAATTTACCAAGTAGGTACTTGGTAAAAAAAAATGTTTTAGGTTTAATTGAATTCAAAAGTAGAGGCTATGGGTTGAGGGATATGGAAATAATTTTTCTTTCTCCTCTCCAACCCACCCTTCTTCATTATTTGCTCTTTATCAAAGGATAAATAAAACAAATAAAAATATGTGAAATGTTGGTTAATGTTGGCTCACCCTAGAGAGAGGAGTGGTTAAGATTTCATGCCTCGAGAATGTGTTATTTTCACGTCACGATTATTGCTGTTCAAAAGTGGAATGAACTGCCTTTGGAAATAATAGATTCCCCTTTTATTGGACATTTTCAAGCAGACCCCATAGGAATCCTTGTTTGAAAGATTATAGAAAGAATTCATGTTGATTTATGAGCTGTATGACATTGTCTTTAAGATCTCTCCAAACTGAAATTGTTTGACCTTAATAACCCTTCATACCTACTGGCAAAGAGGTGATTATAGCTTCGACCCAGTACTATGTCTTCTCTCATTCTAGTATGGAAAGTAAATTCTGTTTTGTTTTGACTTCATACCCCAAAGGACCTTGTATACTGTCTTATACATGATAGGCACCCAATAAATGACTACTGAAATGAAAGAGGAGTTGGGTGGTAGTACTACCCAGGACTTGTAAGGAGGGATTTGGGAAAAGAGATAAGACAAGATGACATAAGCATCTCTATGTCTTTGCACACTCAACCACTTTGAAATTCTCACTACTATTTTATTTTTTCCTCCTTAATTCCCTAGTAAAGCTTCATAACTCAGTATAGAGACTCAAAGACTAAGGAGGTTGCTGTTGTCCTGTGTGTGTGTGTGTGTGTGTGTGTGTGTGTGTATTAACCCCTCTGGGTTTCCTCTCCCAATTCACACGAGAATAGCTGGTTAGTGCTCCCAGAAGGAAATGACTACTGCTCTCTTTGGGGTTCTAAGGGTAACCTTGAGGGGTTGGATTTTCTAATGGAGCTGGTGCTCATGAGGACCCATCTGCCATTGTCCTTAATATTGATCAGCCAGTTGATATCTGTCGTCTTTTACAAAAGGATATTAACAAGAATAGTGGTTACAGAACAAACTCCCTAAACCAGGAGGTACATTCTCCCCTTGCACGCGTGCACACACACACACACACACACACACACACACACAAACACACAATTGTGGAACTGAGAGCGATACCATGTCTCCTGGCCCTGGGAGTCTTCTCTCCTCAGAAGTTCCCCACCAGCTTCATTCCAGCATAGATAAATTGTTCCCCTGTTCAGCTAGACTGTTTGTTTGTTTGTTTTTGATTCAGTGTCTCAATCAATTAAATTACTTGTCTGCTGCACTGACTTCACTCTTGAGCATCCTCCCAGAGCAGGCTCCCTGGGCTGATGGTGCTAAAGACTTCAGTTGCTGGTGGCACCTTTTTGATGACTCTGACGGGTCTTCAAGTCTCTCCTATTGCCCGAGTACTCCCTTCTCAAAGTTTACCTAACATCAGGAAAGAATAAATACAAAAGAAACAGAAATGCTATACATTCATGGACATGGAATATCTTCGTGGGGGTGGGGTGGAGGCAGAAATAAGTTAGCTTCCCCTTACAGAAGCTCACAGTATTTCACAGCTGTCTTCCTTTCTCAAAGCCACCATGAAAGAGAATGAGAGATTATCTCCTCAAAATTTTTATGGGTACACAGTTCCATACTCTTCATTACAACACAGCACTTGTCCTGAGACATCACGGCTAAAACCAGTGGCCAAAGTTCTGTGTGTTAGATTAGCAGCAGGAAGAGAATGTTAGATCTACTCTATGTAACCTACCAAGAACACATGAGAAAGAGTTCAGACATCACAGGAAAAATGAAGGACATTAAAATCCTCATACCCACACCGACGAAGTAAAAACTCCATCAGTCTATAAAAATAGAAGTATTCCTTTAGATCAGTGGTTCTCAACCTTCCTGGTGCCGCGACCCTTTAATACGGTTCCTCATGTTGTGATGACCCCAACGATAAAATTATTTTTGTTGCTACTTCATAACCATAATTGTTCTACTGTTATGAATTGTAATGTAAATATCTGATATGCAGGATGTATTTAAATTGAACATAACCCACAGGTTGAGAACTGCTGCTTTAGATCTTTGACCCAAGTATGCCAGTTTGAAAGCAGGAGAATGGACTAGGTAAATTTTCAAGGGTCTTTTCATTTTAAGCATCTACAATTTAAGTTATGCCCTATCAGAAAGAAGGATGTGGTTCGGTAGAATGAAGGGCACAAACTGTTCCAAACCTATAAAACGGTAGGTATATTTTGCAATGCCCTAAGTCTGAAGATTTGTAGAGCATGAAAATTGAGCCCTGCTCTGTTGACTGAGTTAAAAGCTCAGTATCTTCTCTCTTTCCATTAATTCCCTCTGAAATAGAACAAATTGATTTGATAACAGTGATCAAAGAGAAGACATCCTTTCCTTTCCCTACAGTTCCTGAAACTCAAAGGTTCAAAGGAGAAGGCCAGGGAAAATGGGTTTTGAAATCATGCTCTCAGAGTGGCCTATACGACATCTTAATTTAATTTGTCAAAATTTCACCTTTTCCCTTTGTTGGGCCAATTACATGACGTGTAATTGTATCTGGGGATCTATTTTCAGCTGATGATTTAATTCAACCTTCTGAAGCAAGTGAGATGTATGCGTTGGGCCACTGTCTATCTGCAGGTGATTCCTGGTTCACAACTACGAGCTTCTGAGGACCAGACCTGTGTAGCAGGGTTTTTTTGGGGGTGTAGGGGGGTGTAGAAGGGTGGGAAGTGTTGTTTTTTTAATAGCAAAAGTAGACTACTTTGAAAGGGGTTTCTGGGTTACCCAAACAAAAACATATGGCATTGGACTATTATACAGTATCTTTAGTAGAACATTAGAATCAGAGAATCACAGAATTGGTAGGGTTTTAAAAAGTCATCTAGTCTAATTTCTCATATGAGCCTCTTTCTTGTTTTTTGTATATTGTAATATTTTTGTTTGTTGATGATTAAGGTCACAATAAAAAAATTTTTTTTTAAAGTCAGCTGGTCTAACCTTGTACCCAATATAGTATTGCCTCCTCAAACATCAGATAAGACCGTCACCCAGTCTTGAATATATCCAGTGATAGAGAGATCACTCCTGCAGAAGGTAGCCTGTCTCAGAGTTATTCTATCACTCAAGTGTTAGAAAGTTCTCCTTTACACTGAGTCAAAACTTCCCTTCTGTAATGGCCACACACCTGGCCTACCTCACAGGTTTCTTGTGGGAATGCTAGCACAGTTCCTGTATATGTCAGGTGCTTAATAAATGCTTATTCCCTTCTTCTTTCCGCTTTCCCACTTCTGCCCTTTCATTATTCTCTCTTCTATATAACAGTCCTTCTAGCAGTCTCTTTTCTAATAGATAGTATCGTTTTTAGAATAAATGCCACTACCCCTTTAGCCCCACTGTATACCTTTAAACCTTTTCTTCCTTCTGCTATTCCTACTAAACACTGTAATATATCGGTGCCCCTATTGCAAGGTGATTCCCAGAATTACACATACAATTCAACTGAACTCTAAGATTCTATAATTCTATGGTTTAAGCAGAGCAGAGCATGGAAAGACCACTGGCTACCAGAATCTGGACACTATGTTTTTGTTAAGCTTCCTTTTCCCCCCAAAATAGCTTTATTAGCAGTGACTCCACATTTTTCATGTGTGTGTGTGTGTGTGTGTGTGTGTGTGTGTGTGTTTGTGTGTGTGTGCGCGCACATGCTCATGTAGCTTTCTCCTAGGACATTCTATCCAATTAGGCCCTTAGTTAATTTTCTTTTTTTAGAGGATCTTCTAGTACAGTGGTTCTCAACCTGTGGGTCGCGACCCCTTTGGGGGTATCTAACTACCATTTCACAGGGGTCGCAGGGGTCACCTAAGACCATCAGAAAATATATATATTTTCTGATGGTCTTAGGATCAGAGACACCGCTCGTCTCCAGGTGGGTCCACCCACATGCAGATACACCCACATACAAGTATTAAAGGAGTCATGGCATTATGAAGGTTGAGAACCACTGTTCTAGTATCATTTAGATAGCCCTACCTGGCTATTTGCTGCCTGCCCACCTTAAGTAAAAGAGGGTAGGAAATGAAAAGACATTTGAACAATTCAGTCCTCAAATAATAGAATATGAAAGATGAAAATTATCTCAGGCCTCACTCTTGCCTGTCCTCAAGGAGCTTACATTCTATAAGAGGGTTGCAACACATAACACAGATAAGAAAATGTGAACTATATTTTAAAAATACATGAAGGGTAATTTGTAAATGGGGGGATATTCTATAACATTTCACAAGAAAGAAAAGGGGACCCCAAAGCGGACATTAGGATGCAGAAAGAGGTAGAAAAGAAAAAGATGAAAGACAAAGAGACATGGGGAGATTGGGAAACACCAAAAGCCCAGAGAAAGGAAACCGTATTTCTGGCCTGAGCAGAGTTGTTGTGCTTGGAGCAGACACCAGCAGCATGCTAAATGATTCAAATAAAGCCGGGCCAGACACTTTCACTCTGACACCTGTAACTAAACGCCTGTCTGTCTCAGCTCCTGCTTACTATGGAATCGTATTACCACTGTATTTATTATTAAGCAGCTGGCCCATGAGACATGCCCCCGGGTTATACTTTTCCTTATGATCTTTGAACAGGGATATTTATTATTGTTTTCTCCTTCCACTTATCTTCTAGGATTATTATCATAAATGAATCTGTGCTTTCACCAAGGGAAATGCTTGCATAGGGGTAGTAAATGATGATGGGGCTGCTTTGTGCTAAGAGTGCTCAGCTGGCAGTGGAGACAAAGAGCCTGGATTTTGATGTGGAATGAAAGCTGGGAGGTATTTCTAGTTTTCCTTTCTTGCTCAAGTGAACATGAAGAAAAAGAATATCCCCTCATTCCCTTTTGAGATCTTTTAGAGTGGCCGTACTACCCTCTCCAATGATAAGGAAAATGGCCACTGGCATGCAGATTATCTGCCCCTACCCTAGCCATGGGCGTAGAGGGAGTGAGAGATTGTGAAGCAGGGAGTGTGTTGCCAGAAATATCCCAGGCACAAACTCTCCTATTTGGAGAGTCCAATGTGGAGTCCAATCCGTATCTGACCAAGAATATCCTCTATAACATGGGGGTGGGGGTGGAGTGTAGGAAATCAGCCTCAGCTTGAAAGACCTCCAATAAGAAGCAATCCATGACCTACCGAGGCCCCCGTTCTGCCTCTGGACACCTCAGATTGCAAGGAAGATTTTCTTGATGTCGAGCATAAATTTGCAGCTTTCATCCATTTTCAATGTTTTCTCCTCTGGGGCCAAGCAGAACAAAATTAATCACTCTTCTAGTTCTCTAGACACTTGAAGAAAGATGCTATGTACCTTTAAGATCCTTTCTCTGGGCTAGATGTTCCAATTTCTTTTATTTGATTCTGTTTTGGTCTCATCTCCAGTGTCTTTATTATCCTAGCCAGCTTCCTATGAATAAGATCCAACTTATCAATGTCCTTCCTCCAATATGGCATTCAGGACTAAATGCATGATTACTCCAGAAGCAGTCTGACCAGGACAGCATACAATGGAACTATTCCCATGCTTTTTGGACACTGTGCCTCAGCTAATGAAGCACAGCATGGAACATCCACCCAGGACTTGTGAACAATGTGGTGAGAAATTGGGTGCCAACTGTTCCAAGCTCCATCCAAGCCAGTGACTCCATGTTGAGGGTATCGCTCTCATTGTAGCCCAACGCTCAGTGTGCATGTTGTGGATTTTGTAATCTAAGCGCAAAACCTTCCATTGATTTCTATTCAGTTTCATTTTGTTAACTTCAGCTCAGCATTCTAGCCCACCAACGCATTTGTGAACCCCAGTTCTGTCTGTCAAGATAACCTTCCCAACTTTGGGAATTAGTTTATTATCCCACCTTCAAATTTGATAAGATTATCTGCTATATCTGAGTCAGTGATTAGAATGCACAACAGACTGGGGCAGAGAGAGACCCCCTGTGGCATGGCATAATTAACAATAACAATGGCTAACATGCATAGAGTGCTCACCATTTGTCAGACACTGCATTAAGCCCAACTATTACTTCATTTGATCATCACAACAACCCTGGGAGGTTCATACTATTATTATCCCTATTTTATAGAAGAGGCAAACAGAGATTGAGTGAATAGCACAGAGTCACATAGCTATTAAGTGTCAGAGGCCAGATTTGAATTTAGGTGTTTCTCACTGGTGTTCTATTCCACTTAGCTGTCTGAGATTTGGCAGTTGGGGTTAAGTGACTTACCCAAGGTCACATGGCTAGTTTTGTGTTTAGTGTCTGGAGCCGGATTTGAACTCAGGTCCTTCTGACTCCAGGGCCGGTGCTCTATTCATTGAGCCACCTAGCTGCCCCAACATCAGGGATCTCTTTCCAGGTTCATTCATTCAATAAATAGTTATGTATTTTATATGTGACTGTATGTATGGGACCAACCCTCTGTCAGGCTATTAGGCCAGTTGATTGTCAATTATCCCTTAGATCAGTAGTTCTTAACCTAGGGTCTAGTTTTTTAAAAAATATTTAATAACTTTGCTATTCTAGAATTTGCTTCATTTGTAATTGTGCATATTTTATTTTATGCACTTAAAAACATTAATCTGCCATGGAGTCAGTCTTTACAAGACAGGCAAAGGGGTCCATAACATACACAAAATGTTAAGAACAATTATCTTAAAACCATCACTGCTCATGTGCTACTAGGTTCCATGTCTGTCTAGGTCTCCCCACCAATCAAATCACCATGCTATGGGTTCTTAACTACTTGGCCACTGTCATTCTTCTCTTCAGAGATATGCCTCCCTGAATCACGTCTACCAAAATTATTACTCCATAAGAACAATTTAATTAAAGCAGAAACATATACATCAAAGCAATGGTTTCTTATAAACTGAGATTTTTATTCAATTCCTGCTTCATACCCCCAAGCAAGAAAAACCTCTGTTGGGAGAGGAATCCATGTTCCTACTCATTTAGTTCTCTTCCCTGCTCCTCCCCTCAGCCTATGCCTCCAACACTTGCAGCCTGAGTAACTGAGATCAGTGTGGGTTAGAAACACCCCAGATTTCAGCATAAGGAAGAAGAAAGTGCCCCCTTCATAATTTTTTACAGCACAATAGTATTACGTTCCTATACTATAATTTGTTCAGCCACTCCTCATTTGATGAGTTCCTGGTTTTTTGTCACCATAAAAATAATTGCTGTGAATATTTTTGTACATTTAGGACCAAAAAGTCTATTCTTCAGCTATTTTTCACCAACAAGGAGGAACTTATTGCTGAGATTGAAATCAGGGAAACCTTAGAGGGAAATGAGTTTGTGGTGGAAGAAAGAAGATCTGGGAAAAGTCTGACAGGCATTCTTTATGGAGGGGGAAACATGTTTCAAAGGGTACAAATGACAGATGGCCAGGATTCCAGGGTCTAGAATTCTACCGGATGAATCACATGTACCAGGTGAGACAGGAAACTCTCAAGAATAATATCACAATAACGCAAAAGGAAACAATCCTGATGAGGAAGAAAGAGGAGACTTGTCTGAAGAGACCCATTTGGAGGCCCGGGAATTCACTAACTGTTTGTTTAAGATACCTGCAGAATATGGAAACAAGGCTAAACAACACAGGACAAATGTAAATTCATCATTGCTGAAAGAAGTGTATCAAAAGTGGTAGAGTTCAAAATGAGCTAGGAAAGAGAAGGACAAAAAAATTGATGGGGAGCTTTTCTGCTAAATTGGAAAAAAGAAAATAATCTAGGGACAGCTAGGTGGTGCAGTGAGTAGAGCACCAGCTCTGGAATCAGGAGGACCTGGGTTCAAATGCAGCCTCAGACAACAAAAAGAAACTAGCCATGTGATCTTGGGCAAGTCACTTAACCCCAATTGCCCTCCAAAAAAAAAAAAAGAAAATAGTCCAAACAAGGACAGGACTGCTACTTCTGGGTACAAATGGGACAGTGACAACTGACAACAGAGAGAAGGCAAAGATGTTAAATTCTTATTTTGCTTCTGTCTTCTCTGACAAGCAAGATGATCTTTGAAATGGAGAAGACAGAACAAAAATTACTAATGGGGAATTAATAACCAATATTTATAAAAATTCAAAGAAGGCCCCTCAAGGGCAACTAAGTGGCACAGTTGATATTGCTGTTTGTTCTTTGTTCTTAAAGACAACCATGACGTCAGAAAGGTGATGCCATGACAGGCAAGTGAATTGGATTTAGATAGAGCGCCAGGCCTGGAGTCAGCAAGACTCATCTTCCTGAGTTCAGATCTGATCTTAGACTCTTACTAGCTGTGTGACCCTAGGCAAGTCACTTAGTCCTGGTGGCCTTAGTTTTCTCATCTGTAAAATTAGCTGGAGAAGGAAATGGCAAACTGCCCTAGCATCTTTGGCAAGAAAATTCCAAATGGAGTCAGAGAGTTGGGCATGACAAACTACTGAACAACAGCTGCCTTTATTCAATTTCAGTTAGTGGCCTAGATGAACTATATCCTAGATTAACAAGAGAAAAATGAGTGAATTTGATCGCTAAGTCTATGATATCTGAAGATTTTAGAGAATGAGAGGCACCACAGGGCTGGACAAGGTTCAGTATTGTTCTGATCTTCAAAAAAGTGAAGAAAACACCATCTATTCACTATAGGCCAAAGAGCATAGCTTTGGCCCCAGGAGAAATTCTGTAATGGATTATTAAAGCTGTTGTTAGTAAACATCTGTAAGCACCAGTGATAAAAAAGTGCCTGCATGGTTTTAGTAAGAACAGACTAATCTTATTTCCCTTTCTGACAGAGTTATTAAACTAGTCGATTGGGAGAATGTAGTGGATTTCATTTACTTGGATTTCAGCAAAATGTTTGATAAAGTATCTCAAGCTACTCTTATGAAAAATGTGGAAATATGTGAGGTAGATATTGATCTTTTTTGAGAGCACAATAAGATGGAGTTTGAATTCATTGGATGGTTGGACTCAATGAATACTCATTAATGGTTCAAATGTCATTTTGAGATGATTGTGGAATCATTGGAAGGAAAGAAGGAAGGAAGGAAGGAAGGAAGGAAGGAAAAAAGGAAGGAAGGAAGGAAGGAAGGAAGGGAGGGAGGGAGGGAAGGAGGGAGAAAGGAAGGAAGGAAGGAAGGAAGGACTGGAAGGAAGGAAATAAGGATTTATTAAGTACCTCCTATGTACCAAGCTCTGTGTTAAAAACTTTATAAATATTAGCTCATTTAAACCTCCTAACAACCCTGGAATGTAAGTGCTATTATATCTCAATTTTACAGATGAGGAAACTGAGGCAGACTTGGTCAGAGTCACATAGCTAGAAAGTATCTGAGGTCAGATTTGAACTCAGAAATTCTTGACTCAAGGCCCAGAAATCCATCCACTGTGCCACCAGCTGCTCCTCATTGTATTATAGATCTGGAGATGGAGGAGACTTCAGAGACTCTCTAGTCTGACCTCTCAGTTTATAGAAGAAGAAACTGATGCCCAAAGAAATCATGGCTTGCTCAAAGTCACACAGCGAGCAAGCATCATAGGTAGGATTTGAACGCAGGTTCTCTGCATGTAGAACCCTTGCTCTTTCTGCTGTACCATGCCGAGTGCCCCAGAGATCTGGGCCTGGGCTTGTGTTGTTTAACATGTTTATAACTGATTTTGTTAAGATAAGACTATAACAGATAAGACTGTTTATCAGATCTACACACGATGCCAAAGTTAAGAACAATGACAAACAAGCTCTATGATAGAATCCTAAGTCAAAAATATCCTGACAGACTTGAACATTGGGTTTAATAGAATGAAAGGAAACTTAATAGGGATAAACACAAGATCTTAGACTCAGGTTGAAACACATGTCAACTTTTAAAATACAGGATGGGAAGGCATGGTTAGGTAACAGTTAAAAAAAAATTGGAGGGTTTTTGTGGACCACAAACTCGATATAATTAGGTTGCCATGGTGACCAAAAAAGCACATGCAAACTTGGGCTGAATTAAGAGGCTGAATTATTTCTAGAAATAAGGAGATGGTCCCTCCTAACCCCTCCCCTAGTCAGATCACATCAAGAGTCTTGTGTTTAGTTCTGGGAACCACGGTTTAGGAAGGACATTGATTAGCTTGAAGAGCAGTCAGGGGAGGGCAACCAAAATGACGAAGAGCCTTGATTTCATGTCATATAGATTCATTGACTATGGAGATGTTTAGCTTGGAAAAGAGGAGACTCAGTTGAGCCATTTCCAGAGACTTATAGGATATTACATGGAAGAGAGATTAGAATTGGTTTCTTAAGAGTTTCAAACAAGCTAATTTCAGTTTGGTCTAATGAAAAAACTTTCAAAGAGTTAGAAATGACTAAAAATGGAAAGGGGTCCTAGAGGAGTCATAAGAATCTCCTTCATTGGAGAACTTAATGTAGAGTATGGATATATTATGATATATTTTGGTAGAGATTCTTTACAAGTGAGATGACCACGGATTCCTCCTGGCTCTGATAGTCTATGTTATGAAAGGTTGTGACAGATTCACAAAAGCTCCTGGCAGAGGGAATCAGAGTTTAAAAATGTCACATGGTTTGGCAGGTAGGGAAGGAATGGGGGAAAGGCTGTATGATTTCTATATAGCTTCATTCCAGTGAATTTGACACAAACTAGATAGAGGTATAAGAAATGCAATGAGAAATCTGACATTCCAGTGGAAACCACCTATGGTCATAGCCTTGCCTACTTTTGGACAAACTTACAGAGAGCATCATTAGGGAAATGTGCCATTCTGTGAAATGAACGAGATCCTGATTAGTGCGAATTACATATCCTTTATTGTGTTTGCATTATTCTTCTTTGCACTCTATATTTCCATTGGACTGGAACCAATGACCATATTTTATGTAATTATAACTTCAGATAGTGCAAATTTGAAAACATGTGACCATTTCAGCAGATTTATTATTCTTGGTAATTGGGACCTAGCTGCATGAAAATTGGTCCCACTGCGATTAGTGATGAGTAAGTCCAAGAGGATTGGTACCCTAAGTCAAGTCAATGTAGAATCAGGCATCAATACAGCAAACACAGAGCAATAGAATTTTGAGAAATTTGTTTTTTAAAAGAAATTGATTGAGTTTAGTTGAAGAGTCAATTATTTTGGATTAGTCAGTTAGAAATCAGTTACTAAACAGCTTATATGTGGGAGGTTCACAGGACTTCAAATTCAATATGAATTAAAAGTGTGATATGGTAGCTAAGAAACCAAGCAATCAACAAACTTCTATGAAACACATACTGTGTGTCAGGTATTGTGCCAAGCACTGGAGATACAAAGATAAAAATAAAATAATCTCTGCCCTCCAGGAGCCTACATTCTATTGGAGGAAGACAATATGTACATATATAGGTATATACTAAATGATTGCAAGGTAAATTTTTATTAAATATTTGTGGATTTTTATTTTATTTTTAATCTTAGAAAAGCATGGAAAGACTTGCATGAAATAATGAAGAGCAAAACCAAGAGAACATCGTATGCAGTAACAGAAATGTTCTAAGAATGACTGATCAAATAAATCATTGTGACTATGATAAGTGCCCAAATTAACCACAAATGACATATGAAGAAAGAAGCCGTCTGCATCCAGAGAAAAAACAAATATATAGAAGTATGTAGAGAATAATCTACATATATACATATACATACATATATATGTATATACATTTACATACCTATTTGCATCTAATGGTAGCCATCACTGACCCACTAACCACCATTCTTGAATTCAGTTCAACTCACTGTGAATCCATCTGTCTACTATTCCCCAGTATGGGAGTGGGCAGAAAAGAAAATAAAAGAGGGAAAAAATGGAAGCCGTTTCTTTTATTATTATTATCATATATCATATGACTGTAATATATTTAATATATTAGATTATTAATATTATTATACATTTTACAAATATAAATTTATTATATATGTAAATGGAATAGCAAATTGCGCATCATAGATTAATGGAACAAGGTGAATTTTTGAGGGGGAGAGTGCTAGAAAAAGAGAGGCAGGGACCAAGAGAGGCTTCATAAGAGGCGGAGTGAGGAGCTGAGCAATGTTTTGAAGGAAGTAATGAATTCTAAGAGGTGAAAGTGAGGAAGAAGAGCATTTTGAGTAGAGAATAACCAGTGAACAGGCACTGAGATGGAAGCTGGAGCATTATGGGCTTGGCTGGATTATAGAAAAGAAAGGCAATCCAGTCTTAGGCTATGGTAATAGAAGTATGTAATAAAGGATAAAGGCCACATCTGGAGAATGGGGTTCAGTTCTAGAGAGCATGCTTTTTAAAAGGTCATTGACAAGCCTGAGTAGGTCTAGAAGAGGGTTGACAGGATAATAGATAACCTTGAGATGAAGCTATATGAACATGGGCTGATAGAACAAGTGGGGGGCAGGATAGGACGGAGGGAAATATAGTCAGTCTTTATCCACTATGGAATATATCCACTATGGAATATATCCACTATGGAAATGCTTTGCTTAACTACACATGTACAACCTATATCAAATTGCTTATCTTCCCAGTAAGGGTGGGTGAGGAGGGAAGAAGGGAAAGAATCTGGAATTCAAAGTTTTAAAGTCAAATGTAGGAACATGGGTTGAAGGATTTGGAGAAAAGACAATTTAGGAGCAACTTGATAGCTGCCTTCAAGCTCTTGTAGGGCTATCCTGTGGAAGAGGGATTAGAAATATCCCACTTGGTCCCAGAGGAGGGGAGATCTAGGAGAACTTATATTGAAAAGGAATAGCAAGTTGTACATAACTGTAGCAGCAAGCACCCTAGCATACCTAGAATGGCTATTAGCACAGGTTCTTTTATCTGCTTTGCTAAAGGAAAGCAACTCAAAAAGGGTTAACAGTCTTACTTTGATCAATCAAACATATATCATTTACCTAGTTCAGGGGAAAAAGTCAGTACCCTGAAATTCAGAGAATACAAAGAAAAGTTACAACAGAAAATACCACAATTCAGCAGACAGGGCTTCTAGCTGTCTGACCATTACATCCATACCTAGTCAGCAGAGAGGAAAGCATCAGCCCAGAGTATCATCTGGCCAAATCACATAACTCTTCCCCAGGTGAGTTCCAAAGCAAAATCTTGCCTCAGAGGTATGTATAGTCTTCTCCAGAGCCAGAGAACATCACAACCTTCATGACCCACTTGACTACAAAGTAACAAAAGTTGTGCCTTCCTGAAAAAACAAGCCTGGAACCACCACAGGCTCCAGGGGACCACATGTAGCCTATTAGGCACAGAGTATGTTTTCAAATCAGAAAAGGTCATCAAGTTCAATTTAGGCTTATTAAGGGGCAGGGAAGATCTTAAAATTTCTATTACCATTACAATAACAGATTTGCAGTTTCATGTGCAACCATCTTTTTAAAAAAATTAACATTTAAAAATGTTATGGAAATGCTTATTTTATTCCACAAATTAAAAATAAAATGAAAATAAAAATGTTCAGAAGAGTCCAATTAAGCTTAATATAAGGGCAAACATAACAATTATTGCTATCAAAAAATTAAAAATGGACTTCCTTGGGAAACAGGGGTTTCCCCTACATTGGAAGTCTTTAAGCAAAAGTTGAATGTTGTAAAAGGAATGAATTCCTTTTCAACATGGGTTTAACTAGAGAGTCACTGAGGTCCCTTCCAATTCTGAAATGTCATGAATCTGACTATCCTATAGTGGCATGAAGACTAGTTTGAAGGTGAGGGCATGAGTGGGATGGAGGAGATTATAAAGGAGAGGTTGCTATGATAGTCTAGACAAGTGTCAATGAAGGGCTGTATTAGGATGCCAGTAATAGAATACAGCAAGAGGAGGGAACAGGAAATGAGAAAGGTGTTGCAGATGTAAAACTGACACAATGTGGTAATTGATTAAGTTGAGGGAGAGGGAAGAATTCCATGGTTATGCATATAGGATACAGGGTACGTGGTGGTGCCACAGACAAAAATCAAGATGTCTGGAGAGATGGAACAGGTTTTAAGTTTCAGTTTTGAAATCAATCTTAGTTTTGAATGTACTGAGTTTGAAGAACCAGTGGGACATACACGCAGAGATGGAGTTGAGAAGATAGGTGAAAGCCTGGAGACAGATTTGGGATTTATCTGCGTTAGAGGTGGTAGTTGAAGTCATAGGAGTGAATAAGATGGCCAAACTAGAAAATTTAGTGAGAGAAGGGAATTGAGAATAATGAACCAGCTAAGAATCATAGGAGCCGTTGAATTTTCTAATTAGAAGGAATTGGAGAGGGGCGACTAGGTGGTGCAGTGAATAGAGCGCTGGTCCTGGAGCCGGGAGGACCTGAGTTCAAATTCAACCTCAGACATTTAACACTTACTAGCCGTGTGAACTTGGACAAGTCACTTAGCCCCAACTGCTCTGCTCTCCCCTCTCCAAAAAGCAAAGAAAAGAAGAAGAAGAAGAAGAAGAAGAAGAAGAAGAAGAAGAAGAAGAAGAAAAATAAATTGGAGACCACTGAATGACTGGTAGAGGTGGAACCCATAGGTTGTTGTTGTTGCTGTTGTTGTTGAAAAGGATAGAGAAAGGGGATTGTTAAGTAGCAACAAGAACCCAGATGAGGTAAATTTTTAGAAAAATGAAGTCAACTAAATATTGTTTTCTCCAGTGATACTCAATAGCTCTGGAAGAAGATTAAAAAGAAAAAAATCACTGGTGATGCTGATCCACGTAACCACCACTCTTGAATTCAGTTTAACTAATCGTGAATTCACCTGTCTACTATTCTCCAGCATTTATTTCTCCATTGAACCACAAGCGTCATGAGATATTGCTAAATACATTACTAACAGTCACTCTCTACAGTTTGCTCCTGGTATGCCAACCGAGGAATACCACCTGAAAAAAACCAACCACAGAGTTAGCGTGGCGTGACTTATTCTTAGTTAGCTCAAGTTGTTGTGCTGTCGTTTCAGTCATGTCCCACTCTTTGTGACCCCATTGGAGGTTTTCTTGGCAAAGATACTGGAAGGGCTTATCATTTCCTTCTCTAGCCCTTTTTTACAGATAAGGAAACTGAGGCAGAGTTAAGTGACTTGCCCAGGGTCACACAGCTAGTAAGCACCTGAGGCTGGATTTGAACTCAGGATGATGAGTTTTTCTGACTTCAAACCCAACATTCCATTCACTGCACCACCTCAAATTAGCTACTATTCATTACCATTCTCTGTAACTCTTCACAAACCAATTTGTCCTAAAAGTCTGCAAACAATTGATGTTTCTAGTTTGCACATCAGTCTGCAATTTCTGGAACTTATGTTTTTCCTCCTTTGAAAATTGTTTTTTTCATAATTGGCTCTGAGATAGCATCTGCAAATTCCTTAAGCTCCCTACAATATCTTTATTAACCCACTGAAAGTGGCTAGATGCTGGTTTAATACATCTTGAACTGTAGTCTCTCTTTGATGATATTTGTTCCATATCTTCTAGATTTGGGGTATCCCTTTGGAAAATGTTAATACTGGCTCTGGACTTAGATTCAGTGATTAATCATCAGCAAGCATTTCCTACAGCCTGCACCTATCATTAGATCTCTTGGCTGGGAGCCAATACCTAGAGCCTACGAACTGATTCATCATTAGTCATCATAAAAAAAAAGCCTTTATTTAGTTCCTTTGGGCTTGTGTTGCTATTTTCTGTGCTTTATGAGGTCATTAAGAAAGACTTAGTCTCCACGCTCTAGGGCAGTTGGTGTCAAACTCAAAAAGAAGTAAGACCACTCATTTGTATATAAGGATCTCTCCTGGCCACAGATTAACTTATTTTTAAAACATAATCTCATCTATGTTTCATTTTATTTTTATTTATTTTGTTAAATATTTTCTAATTATATTTTAATTTGGTTTAGGATGCACTACGAACGAGTATTGTGGCCCACATACACCAGTGTGTTTGACACCTCTGCGCTAGGGTAGTACAATCTAGGAAATTGTGCTCCTGTTTATATTTATTTAACCAGTACCCCTATATTTCAACAATGACAAAAATCAGTTCTGGACTCACATTGACCTACATTCAATCTTGGAAGCTTCCCGCTATTATATCTTTGACTCATGACCTCACTTAAGGTTTTTCCTAGAAACACTGGAATTTGGTCCATGTCTAAAATTACCTCAGTTCCATTGCAAACGCTCTTTTTTTCCTTCTTTTTGGAGGGGCGAAGGCAGGGCAATTGGAGTTATGTGACTTGCTGAAAGTCACAGGGCTAGAAAATGTTAAATGTCTGGTCCTCCTGACTCCAGGGCTGGTGTTCTATTCACTGCACCACCTAGTCGCCCGGATCGCAAACATTCTAATAAAACCTCAAATTAGGTCCAAAAAAACCATAAATGATTCACACGTGAGCTCATAAAGAGTTGACAACTACCCTTCCTTTTAAGCTAGGTCCTTATTTTTCTCGGGTATCTATATAGTTCCCCTAGCTTATAAAAATGCCTTAGGTAAGGTCCCCTTTCAAAGGAAAAGAATTCAGGGTTTCTGGGAAATTAAGTGACGGTCCTTTCTGGAGAAGCCTACCTTTCTTTGAGACCTGAACAGTCCACTCGACTTACAGAATCAACAGGGGATAAGTACCAGTTACGCTTTTGTATCCTGATTCCTTGTGGCTTGGGTGATGGCTACTTCTTTCCTGCATCTCCAGCTCCCCATTTGTCTGATTCTTCACTGAAGAGTGTTGGTTTTACCTTTCTGAGAAAGCCATATAATGTGCAAGGCTTTCTCCACTGAATGGATTCCATCTTCTATTAAAACTGCATCTCCCCCGTCCATCTCTCTTTCTCTATGTTGTTATTCATCCATTTTCAAAGAGGACCAATGGTATCACAGGGTGATGTCTTGACTTGCATTCTCTTTGAAAGGTCAAGTTGAAGGACATAGCTTAGATACGTTAGCTGAACTTGAGGCAGGGCAGGAATAAAAATCTCATCAGGTTGATCTTGAAACCTCATGAAGAAGGGAATTTAAACTTGACTCTGAGACCAAAGAGGCAGGAGGGGCTTACCTTCTGGGGCACACCCACCAGCACCATTCTTGTACTTGCCTTCCTGACTCAGATTCCTACTTAACTGCCTCAAAAATGTTTTGGTCCTATTAAAAACAATAACAACAACAATGGGGTTTTCTTGTTTCATTTCTCCTTCCGCCCAGAAAAAGGAGCCAAAGGAGTTGAATCAGGAATTGACATGTAACCATACCTCTTTACAGGTATTTGTTGTACAGACAAAAAGTTTTCCTAAGGACTGTCCTCACTCATTGGGGGTTGGGGGAGAAGGGGCAATGCACTGAGTTTCTCTGATACCCTTCATCAGGTTAGAAGGGTTGAAGGAATAGTAAGGTAGAAAAACGAAAGGAAGAAAGGAAGAGCTGGGCCACACACCTTCTAAGGGGTTTTTATGTATTTTGTTTATTTATTAGAGAGAGTTAGTAGGAAAAACATCTTTTTCCAATTTAATCTTGGGGGTTGCTAGGTGGCACAGTAGACAGAGTGTTGGGCCTGGAGTGAGGAAGACTTGAGTGCAAATGTGACCTCAGACTCTTCCTAACCTTGTGACCCTTGGCAAATCACTTAACTCCATCTGCCTCGGTTTTCTGAACTGTAAAATGGGGATAATAATAGTAGCTGCCTTGTCACGAGGATCAAATGACTTAGCACCACAGTGCTTGACACATTGAAGACACTTAATAAATCCTTATCCCCTGCCCCACCCCAACAAGCTTTATACTTGATATTAGTGAATTTTATTCCTTTCTTTAATTCCTGAGGGGTCCTTATAATTCTGATTTTATATTGTATTATTATATTATAATTCTGATTTGTTTGCTTGTTGTTTCCCCCACTGGATTGTGAGCTCCTTGAGGGCAGGGACTATGTTTTGTCTCTCTTGTATCCCCAACACTTAGCACAGGGCTTGACACACAGTAGGCATTTAATGCATAAATACTGACTGACTGATGAAGGGTCTGACAATACTGTAGGCCAGGAACACAGGGCTCCTCAGGTTCAGGGTTAGGTTGGTGGCACTGGGAGAGAAGGGAGCTCTGTCTGGGCTAGAGGTTTAGGGGTGCAGTGGATACATTTCTCCAAGGCCTGACCTTGTTTGTTTCAGGCTGGGGAAAAAGGCCTGAGTCACGGAGAATCCTGTCATTGAGAGTGGAGTCTCTGTTGTCTCAGTAGCAGGTTCTCAGTGGCCATTAAGAATGTCAAGGTTAAGGAGAGAAATGGTTATTCTCCATGGGACTTTTTTTGTTGGAAAACATTTTAAAGTAATTTCCTTTTGGCTTCCTTGCCAAGAACCCCAGATGGGTAAGTCAGTGTTACTCTTCCAGCTGCCCACAGAAGGGGAAAGTGAGTCACAAAACATTAAGTAAAGGGCTTTCCTCTGGATTGAAATCAAATGAAAATAAGCTTGGAAAAGCAGGACTGTGCATACCAGGGATAGAGAACCTGTGACCTCGAGGCCGCACGTGGCCCTGTAGGTCCTCAAATGCAGCCCTTTGACTGAATTGAATTCAGGACCTAGAGGGTCATATGTGGCCTCAGGTTTTCCCCCCTCAACCCCCATAACCTATTTAAGTAATAGGATCAAAGGATTCTGAACTGAATGGGACTTAAGTGATTGTGTCATTCAATCCTCCCATTTTACAGATAAGGTAATTGAGACCAAAAGAGGTATAGTGACTTTCTCAAGCTCACATGGGAAGTATCCAGCAGAGCTGGAATCTGAACCTAAGCCTTCTGACTCCAAATTCAATTCTTATTACAGTTGACTTCAACTGGTTTTATGAAGGGCCTCCTAATGTTCGTGTGTTTCAGCTTTTCAAGGACAGATTTGGAGCATCATCTCCCAGACTTGGAAAACTTTTGGCCAGCTTACTTCTTTGCCTAACATGGAGTCTCCTGTATCTTCCACCCTGTGGCGGGGTGGCCTCCTTTGAGTGGTTGCCTGGATCTTTAAACCTGGTTAGAGTTGTTCTCTTTCCCCCCATTTTTTTCCACCTAGCTGGTGAGAATGGAGGGACTTGCCTTCCCCTATTTACCTATCTTCTACCTTAACCCAAGAAATGGGTCTGGAGTGTTTGTTCCTGCTTTTTATTGTCTTTATTATTCTCATTTTCAGCTGCTGGAGGTGATCTCCATGGATCTAAGAGTTCAAGGTACGGCTTTGCCTTGATGATCAGCGGTGGTTACAACTGCTGGGGCTTTATCAGTTTTAAAGCCTCAGTTAATCAAAGGAAGTTATCCCACCCATGTGATAGGGGGTGAGAGATCTGTGTTAGGCAAGTTGAGCATATTTAAAACCCAGTTACATGTCAGTGGTTCTAGGATTTCATCTGTGTGACTACTCCCTCCAATGATCCAGATTTCAATCTATCCAAACCTGCCCATCCTATATAACCTTTGGCCAAGTAAACCCATAAAACAAAGAAAAATACAAAATGGCCTTCAGGCTGTTGGGACCACTTTCTGCTTTTGCAGTGACTGTGACCAAAAAAGGAGACAATGAGTCCTAACAATTGTGCAGTTTAGGAATGGAGGGGAAACTAGGTGCCTGTTGCTGTTACTTCTACAGGACCTATACTTTCTTCAGTGTGGGGCGCTCCTGGTGAGAAATGTCCTTTACCGGGAAGGGATCTCATTTCATAAATTTAAATTCTGAGAATTACCTGGGGTTCTAAGAAATTAACTGACTTGTCCAGGGTCATACAGACGGTATGTGACCAATATAGAATTTAGGACTCTCAGGGCGGTTTTCTAGCCAATATATATCTCATCACACAAGGTTCA
>CM053596.1:196667875-196727477 GCA_028646575.1 Pseudocheirus occidentalis | reverse complement strand
TGAGCTAAGGAAAGGAACAAATCCCACATACAAGACTGAGCCCAGACATGGTAGCATAAAGATGTCATAAAAAAAGACAGTGTGGTCCAGCAGGGTCAGATATTTGAGTTGTCTAGACCATTCCTGTTTCCTACTTCTATGATTCTCTATTACATAATGTATTCTCTCCGTGTGCCCACTCTTACACATTGATGTTATGTGTATTGTGGGAGAAATGAGTCTTTCTTTCATTCCTTCTTAAACCCAATTCACTCTGAAGTTTATAGATTGGACCCCAATAGGTCTCTGTTCAAGCTCCATTTAATGGCTGTATTTTGGGCCCTCTTGGCTTAGAGTGAATGTCAGTGGTAATGGTTTCTCTCTGGAACAGCGACCCTGAGGATTTGATTTTTCTTCTTTTTTTCTAGTTAAAGGGGCCGTCCCTTGACTCACTTCTTAAAGAAGCCTATTCACTGCATGGGCATTACCTCATTCTGAGTATCTGTAAAAGCCTTAGCTTAAAAGGACCAGAGTCTCCCATTGCATCCTGGGATCATCTCCAGTCCTCCCGATGAATATCTGGCCACTGGACCCAGATGGCTCTGGAGGAGAAAATGAGGATGGTGACTTTGCAGAGCTTTCCCTCACTCAAATCAAAGTCAACTGCAAGTCATGTTATCATTTCCCTGATGCGATGGTCCTCTTCAAGAACGAAGGACAAACACAACACACAACAGTTGTGGGAGAGAATATCCCAGATTTATAGGGGAAATCTTGTTAACTACAATTCATGCTATGCCTTTTCAGCAAATGCCTTTGTTTTACTGGCTGACTCCTGAAGGTAAATGCAGTGGTGGGCTCTCACACAGAGTGACTGTTGACTGCAGGGAAAGAATGAGGAGGCTATTTTCAGACCTGGCTGCCAATGTTTTGATTTGTTTTTCTGAGCTATATTTGTCACAATAGAAGATCCCTTTAGAGAGTTTGGAGTGGTGTCATTTTGAGGTGATAGTAATGCAAAAAAAAAAAAGGCACCGATAAAACATTTTTTTTTTTAAAAAAAAGGTATGTCACTGGGTAGACACCTAAATTTTAGCTGGGAAAAATAAATGTCTTTAGAACTATATAATTTTAGAGCTGAAAGAGACTTTAGATATGATCTAATCTAGGTCCTTTATTTTGTTTATGAAACTGAAGCCCAGAGGGCAAAATGACTTGTCTGAGAACATTCAGTTATTATCAGAATATTAGGCTATTTCTTCTGACTGAACTATTTTTTCCTAGAGTAGGTAGCTAGGTGATACAGTTAATTGAATACTAGAGCTCCTAAAATCAATTCTGGCCTCCCGCCCTTTCTAGATGTATGACCCTGGGCAAATCACTTAACCTCAGTTTGCCTCAGTTTCTTTAAATGTAAAATGGAGTGATAATAGCACTCACTTTCCAGAGCTATTGTGCGAATCAAATGAGACCACATTTGTAAAGTATTTATCGTAGTACCTGGCACACAGCAATAAATTTACTTAATAAATGCTTGTTTCTGTTCTCTTTTCAGCATACTATTTAATAGAATCATAGAGTTAGAGCTAGAAGGGTCTAACTCTTTCTTTTTAAAAAAATTTTTTTATTGACTTATTTGTTTACTTTTAGTTTACAATATTCAGTTCCAGAATCACTTGAGTTTCAGATTTTTCTCCCCTTCCTCCCCACCCCTCACCTTCTCTTTCTTTTTTACAAATAAGAGAAGTGAGGCTTATGGAGGTTCAGTGACTTTCTTAAGAGTCTGGTATGTAATAGGAGATTAATAAATATTATCTACCCCTGCTTCCCATAAGTATCAGAGACTATCCGGCAATCCAACCAAATTCTTTTTTTTTTTTTTTAGCTCCTGTTTCAACAAACCACAAGACTTGACAGTGGGAAGGGGAGTAAACAGGTCATACAAGGGAACATGAATTGAATAAAATGTAACCCTTCTGTCAGAGTCCCAGACACTTCTTGGAAATCCCTTACTTATCTGATTCATTTGTCCTCATCAAGGTGGAACCTAGGACCTTTAGTATCTGGCATTCCCCCAATGATAGCATCAACTCCTTAGCACTCAGTTTCATGAGGAATCAAACACAAAGTGGGTTTTACTTGCACAGAAAGATCTTGCACATGACTTCTAAAAGACCCAAGAGAATCTCTTTTCTTGCTTCTGGTAATCTCCCCTTCTCCCCATCCCATGAACCGGTATGGTTAACCCAAGTTATAGTGCTACACAAAGCTCCTATAAGTGGGAAAGTCAAAATCTGCCAAACCTTCCTCATTGCCACTGCTCTTGGCAAGCATCCACTGTTGTGTGGACTCTTCTTTTTTTTTTTGCCAAGGTGGGCACCATGGTGCCTTCTTGGAAGAGTTTCTGCCTTGTGCTCATTATAGCTAGTACTAATAATAACTCTCCATCCTAACTTTAAAGAAAACCAACGGAAAGATTATGTGGGAGCCTATGCTGGTTGTTAGAGCTCTTTAAGGCTTGCATGTGTGCATGCATGTATGTGTGAGTGCCTCTGTGTGTATGTGTGTGTGCATAGCATGTATGTGTGAGTGCCACTATGTGTGTATATGTGTGCATAGCATGCCTCCCAGCTATCTGAGACTTTCTGTCCTTTAAATTTGAGTTCCATCATTCAACCTTATACACAAAGGGTTTTCTCAGGTGTTGGTTGGAACACTTTCTGCTTACCTTGCTCAGCCAAGTTTATTTTTCCCACTCTTAACTAGCTTGAGATGAATCCATACTGTTTGTCTCTTTACTATACCGTGGTACTTATACCAGGAATTCTTAATCTTTTTAGTGTCATGGACCCCTTTGACCATCTAGGTAAGGCTAGATCCCTTCTTGGAAGTAAGATCCCTTCTTGAAAAAAATATTTTTAAATGTAGAAAATAAAATACAGAGGATTAAAAAGGAAAATCATTATAATGAAATTCAGTTACCAAAATGTAAAAAAGATCTCAGTCCTAGGCAATGTGCTTCCCCCCTCTTTGGTTAGCAACCTTCGATCTTTGGAAAAATATTAGGGCTCTCACCCTCCTGATGTCATTGGTCCTCTTCCAGAATGAATGATGAACAGCAGCCTAACACTTGATTGGGGCTCTCTATTTGCCATTCTACTTCAAATCCACTAGGGTTGATGATGCAAATTGCTCAAAGCAGCTTCTCTAAGAAAGGAGATAGAAAGCGAAGAATTGGAAGCTGCTGCTGCCATCAGTTATTGTGACTCAGAAGGGAAAATGTGACCCTGTCCAAATATCAAAGATTCATTTAATTGTAATTTTAGGAAACAGAAAGTCTCTTCCAAATTTGATGATTCTGTGCCCTTTGAAAACCCATATCTATCTTCCAAGGAAAGTTCTGTGTGTCCCCTTCATGGGTTTTGCTCACTTGCTTCTTGAGTCCCAGAGCCTGTAGACCCTGATATTTTGGGGTAAAGTTCATAGGTGTGGAAAAGGCCCTCTACTGAATTTAAATGTAAGTGACAGTCTGACATGAGTCCAGAGGGTTGAGGTCTGGGTTAAAGCTGTAGATTTCACTTAAAAGCAGGCTTTCAAAGCACAGTGAAACAGGGAGTATATGCCAGATGGGAGCTCTCAGGAGATGGGAAGGGAAAGAGAAAGTCTGGTGGGGAGGAGAGGGCAGAGCAGTGCCCACTTCTGTTGCCCCCCTCCCACTCCAGGCAAGCTGACTTTTTTTTTATGCTGGACTAGGGGCAGCTGGTCAGACTGGCAGTAGGATGAGCAGATGGCTTTGGCCAAGTGCCTACGGGCAGAGGGCCCATTGTGTGTGTGTGTGTGTGTGTGTGTGTGTGTGTGTGTGTGTGTGTGTTAGGGGAACAGGGAGAAGGTGACAGAGGAGTCTCTCCCTTAAATGTTGCCACCTGCAAATATTTTGATAAGCTGTCACCTGGAGGACCCCCTCACACAAGAGCCAGTTTCCCCAGATGGTAACCATGCATTTACCTACTTTTCTAAAGGTGATTCAGGAGGGAACATCAGTGATCTGAGTCCCCAGAATTCCTGTTCCAAGGATTGTTTTGACCCAAGTTTATTATGATCTCCAGGGGGGTGGAGCCTGTGGCCTCAAGGCCACATGTGGTCCTCTAGGCCCTCAAGTGCAGCCCTTTGACTGAACCTAAACTTCACAGAACAGATCTCCTTAATAAAAGGATCTGTTCTGTAAAACTTGGACTCAGTCAAAAGGCTGCACCCAAGGACCTAGAAGGCCATGTGTGTCCTCAAGGCTGAAGGTTTCCCACTCCTGAAGCTTTCTTTCCTTTCAGTGGTTGTTTCAGCTGAGTCTTTTAAGCAGAACTCTTAAGCCTGAGCCTGTCAACAATACACATGCAATGAGGTGGTACAGTGATAGAGTGCTAGGCCAGGAGTCAGGAAGACCTGAGTTTAAATCCAACCTCAGACACTTACTAGCTGTATGACTCGGGAAAAGTCACTTAACCTTTTCCTGCCTCAATTTCCTCAACAGTTAAAATGGGGACAATAGTAGCACCCACTTCCCAGGGTTGTTGTGAGGATCCAACGTTTTTGTTTTTATTTTTTTGTTTTTAATTTTGCTTTCTGGAGGACATGTGGGGTTAAGTGACTTGCCCAAAGTCACACAGCTAGTAGGTGTTACGTGTCTGAGGCTGGATTTGAACTCAGGTCCTCCTGAGTCCAGGGCTGGTGCTCTATTCACTGCACCACCTAGCCGCCCAATCCAATGCTATTTGTAAAGTGCTTAGTGCTTAGAGTAGTGCCTGGAATGGAGTAGGACAGCTTGATCAGTGTTTAGTTTTTCTCCTTCCCCTGTGAATCATGGATCATCTGCTCTGGTTCATACTTAGGTCCTCGGAGATGCTGCATTTCATTGGCCCACGCACATTCCCTATAGGCTCAGTTTCCAAACTCAAATACTGAATTTAATTCATCTGTGCAACTGACGTGGCTGAGGCAGTGGAAAGAACATTGAAGTTGAAGTCAAGAGACCTGGACCAGAGCCCAGGCTCTACTGTGTGAACTTAGACAAATCCCTTAACTTCTCTGGGCCTCAATTATCTCACTGACCAAAAGAGAAACAATGAAACTTGCCCCATTTATCTCAAAGATGAATATGAAAGAATGCAGGAGATTCATCTGTAATCTGGCAACCAGGAGGTTAAGTGACTTGCCAATGTCACACAGCTAGGTGCTGATTAGTGTGAATAATCAATCCCCTGACATGGTCACATACTTCTGAATTCTCATAAGTTACAATTATGTAAAAAAAAAATGGTCATTGGTTCCACCCTGTTGGAAATATGCAGTCTGACTTCAAATAATGCTAGATAGTAGGATTGCATCTATAGAAGTCAAAGGGATTTTAGAAGTCATCCCAGGGATGGGGAACCTGTGGCCTCAAAGCTACATGTGGTCCTCTAGGTCCTCAAGTGCAAAGGGCTATACTCAAGGACCTAGAGGGCTACATGTGGCCTCGAGGCCAAAGGTTCCCCTTCCCTGAGACCAACGTCTTCATTTTAGAAATGAGGAGACAAAGGCTCAGAGGAGGTGATTTTTGTTGGAAGGAAGACTTCAACATTCCAAAATCTATTATATAAACCTATCTCTTGAAAATAGTTAGTTACATTTACATAAAGCTACAAAATACTTTCTTTTTAACTTCCCATTCTGGTTGGCCAGTCAAGATTATCTCCATTTTACAGCTGAGGAAACTGGGGCTTAAATATGTAGAGTGGAGGTGGCTAGATAGCACAGTGAATAGAGAACAGACCCTGGAGTCAGGAAGACCTGAGTTCAAATTAGTCTTCAGACACTTAACACTTGCTAGCTGTGTGACCTTGGAGAAGACACTTAACCCCAATTGCCCCGCCCTCCCCCCTCCAGAAAGCAAAGCCAAAACAAACAAACAAAAATAATAACTTTGGGGCAGCTAGGAGGCACAGTGAATAGAGCACCAGCCCTGGAGTCAGGAAGACCTGAGTTCAAATCCAGCCTCAGACACTTGACATACTTTCTAGTCATGTGACTTTGGGCAAGTCACTTAACCCCAATTGCCCTCCAAAAAACAAAATAAATAAATATGTAGAGTGATTTTTCTAAGGTCACACAGCTGGTATGCATCATTTCTATTGTGCCTGGCATCCTCTCACTCCTCCTCTCTACTTCCTGTAAGTACCCCCCAAAATCTTTTACTGGAAACCTTTACCAGCCCCTCTTAATTCCATTGCCTTTCATCTGTTACTTCCTGCTTGCCCTGTATATAGCTTGTTTTTTTATATACTTGCTTACTTGTCTCTGTTGTTAGATTGTAAGCTCCTTGAGGTCAGGGACTATCTTTTGACTTTCTTTGTATCTGCAATGCTTAGCACAGTGATTGACACATTGTGGGTACTTTTTAAGTATTTTTTGATTAATTGATATCAGAGACTCAAACTGAGGAATTTTGATTCTAGACTCAGTATTCTCTCCTCTACACCAGACTGCTTTTCATGATCATTATTTGCTCCTATCAGAAAGTTCTAGGAAAAGAAATCATCCTCTGGCCACACCGTTGAAGGAGCATGGACAATATGGTGACTTTGCTCTCACCAACCTCAGCTGTCCAGGTTTCTGATTTCACTTGAGGAGATTTTTAGTCGGATCACGACCAGGAAATAAGCAGACCTTCTCTTCCTCTCCCCTCCCCTGGCTTTCCCTCTCATTGGTTTGGTTCCTTTCCAAATCACCTTGGAAAAATAGCCCAGTTGTGGCCGGTGTTGGGAGTGGGAGTCAAGCACAGCTGCCTTGGGGATTTTGTTCTTCTCTTGAACAGGAAGGGAAAAAAAAAAGAACCAACCTAGTCCCTTTCTCAGATACCTCCCTTCTCACAAACTGCCACACCAATAGTGGACTATTATGGGGACTATCAAACCTAATTTGGAAGGACTAGGCCAAGAGGGACCAACCAGTGCTAGGACAATTCCTGGATGGAGCTTTCATCGCAGCCATTTTAGGGGCTGGGGTGGGAGAGGAAGGATTTATGAGATATTGTAGATTTTACCACTGGAAAGAACCTCGTTTTTTTTTTTTTCTTCAGTCCTGTCTAACTCTTCATGACACCATTTGGGGTTTTCTTGGCAAAGATACTGGAGTGGTTTGCTATTTCCTTCTCCAGCTCATTTTACGTATGAGGAAACAGAGGCAAACAAGGTTAAATGACTTGTCCAGGGTCACACAGCTAGTGTCTGAGGCCAGATAAGAATTCTGGAAGATGAGTTTTCCAGATTCTTGGCTCAGCACTCTTATCAACTTTGCCATCTAGCAGCTCTCAAAAGGACCTCATCAGTTATCTAACCCAATCCTCTCTCTTTACAGATAAAAAAAACTGTAAGTACAAAGAAAGATAAACGACTTATCCTAGGTTAACTAGACAGTGCAGCAAATAGAAGGCCTTGAGTCAGGAAATCTCATCTTTCTGAGTTCAAATCTGGCCTTAAATACTTACTATGTGGGTGACCCTAAGCAAGGCGCTTAACCCTGTTTGCCTCAGTTTCCTCAACTGTAAAATGAGCTGGAGAAGAAAATGCCAAACTGCTTCAGTGTCCTTGCCAAGAAAACCCCAGATGGGGTGTCTTGAAGGGTTGGAAAAAGAACAGCAAAAACAAGGGAAGGTCAGAAGGTGCTAAGTGGCTATGGTTTCCATAGCCCAAGTCAAAGACACTTTTCACTTCTCTACAGCCTGGGGCCATCAGAAAGGATATATTATATGAATGTGGGCAGCAGCACAAGAGGAGACACTAACCTTGTGTCTTTCTGAATCTGTGTACCGAGGCTCCACCTCCTTAAAGAAGGCACTTATGTTCTTCTTTTGCTGCTTTTCTCTTTACACAAAATGTATCCTTTCCTGGAAGCATCTTTCTTTTAGTGGGGTAATAATAAATAACATTTGCATATTACTTTATAAAGTATATTATAAACATTCTCTCATTTTGTAGTCGTTCTGTTTTCATTGGGCATACAATGACAAAAGTGAAAGTCCTTGCCCTCAAGGAGTTTATGATTACTGATTAATCACAGGGGTGGGGAGCCTGTGACCTCAAGGCAGATAATATGTATCTATGTATCAGTATCTACAAGTTAAGATTTGGAAGGGGGAGGGTAGTAGCACTTAAGAAAGGCTTCATGGAGAATGTGGCTCAGGAGGTAAGTCTTGAAGGAAACAAGGTATTCTATGCAGCAGAGGGGAGGAGAGAGCCAATCCCAGGCATCTTCAGTGAAAAGGCACATGATGTAGGAAGAAAATTAAGAAGGCCAGTTGAACCAAACAGGGGAGGAATATGTAACAAACTGGAAATGTATGTTGGGGTCAGGTTGTGAAGGGAACAGAAATGATATTTGCTATCAGAGAAAATCAGAAGCCACTGGAGTTTATTGAGTAAGGGAATGGCAAAGATTTACCAGGTAGTAGAATGAATGTAAAAGTGCTATAGACTTAAAAATACTGTTTGAATTTGTGGTCACTGCTTGCAGAATGAGATAGGGTCAAAATGAAGTGGGAATCTTGAGCTTCCTCCCTAGCTGATTTTTGCCACCTATCTCTTCCCCCTGGCCCTAGTCCTATCAATACAGTTTGATCCAATTCAACCAACATTTACTAAACCTGTGGAAGGAAATATGAGACTCCTTGAAATATAGAACAGCAGAGATAGCTTCGTTTGACCCTCTATTACTAACCAATGAGGAAAATTTAAAAATGCCACCTTCCCCCAGATAGAGAAGAGATAGGCTTTGAGTACAAATTGAAGCATATTTTTTTCTTTCTTTCCTTTGCTTTTTTTCCCCTTTAGAACATAGCTAATGCAGAAATATATCTTCGCATGACTTCATATGTGTAATGAGCATTAAATTCCTTGCCTTAAATCTCAGTGGGTAGAGGGAAGAAGTGGAGGAAGGGAGAGAATTTGGAACTGGAAATAAAATAAAATTAAAAAAAATTTACTTCAAAAAGTGATGGAGGGGCGGCTAGGTGGCGCAGTGAATAGAGCACCGGCCCTGGAGTAAGGAGTACCTGAGTTCAAATCCGACCTCAGACACTTAACACGAAAAACTAGCCGTGTGACCTTGGGGAAGTCGCTTAACCCCAACCTGCCCTCCAAAAAGCAAAAAAAAAAAAAAAGTGATGGATTGTTGGAGGTGGAGAATCGTAATACTAAAATGAGGTTACTATATTGCTTGTTTTACGCAGTTGTCTTTTTTTGTTATACAAGATCTCTTGTTGAATGGGATAAATCTGTAAGTAACTGAAATATAAAAACAAAAAAGATCAATAAAATTTGTTTAAAATCACCTCTCTAACATCAAATTAAAAAAAAATTGCTAAGAACCTCTGGGGAATAGGTCCCTACAATCACTTGGCTATCATGTATCCACCAATTCATGGCACTTCTGTTTCATTTGTAACTTTTTTTTTTCTGATCTTATCATTGAGATCAGGAGATCTTTCAAAGTCATATGAAGTCCAACTGGCAACTAGAACCAATAGCAGTAGCAATCAAGTCCAGCCAATACAACAGCCAGCTGAGTGATTTGCTCAACTTTGCACAGCAGTGGATTGATCCATCAGCTGAGACACCATGCCTTGTAAGGAGCCAGCCCAATTGAACAAGGGGAGTGATTCTTACAAAACTAATACCATACCCAGAATCAAACTTGGTGAGTTTGGGAGTCATCAAAGGGGAAAATGACTCCCAAGGTTTGAAGTCATGAAGGAGTCCTTCACTCAACATGTTTTCTACACTAATGTCTTATTACTCTTGTGATTCAAGTTTGAGATCACTCTCCTCAAGAACTATGTATGTGTTTGTGTGTGTAAGGGGAGAGTATACCTCCTGATTTGGGAGGATCATTTTGTAACTATTATTCTTGCCATACTTTCTCAGGAATTACTATCTTGGGGGACAGTTAGGTGGCACAGTGAATAGAGCACAAGCCCTGGATCGGGAGGACCTGAGTACAAATCTGGCCTCTGGCACTTGATACACTTACTAGCGTGTGACCTTGGGCAAGTCATTTAATTCCAATTACCTTGCCTTCCCCCCTCCAAAAAAAAAAAGGAAATAATCTCTTGTAAAAACAAAACCAAAACCAAACCATATCAAGTAAGGAACAAGACAGAAATATATATGCTTTTTTTTTCTTTTTGGAGGGGGGAAGGTAGGGTAATTGGGGTTAAGTGTCTGAAGACAGATTTGAACTAAGGTCCTCCTGACTCCAGGGCCTGTGCTCTATTCACTATGCCACCTAGTCACTCCAAGATGTATGCTTTCAAAACATGTTTGCCACCATCATGGAGGATATTCAATCCAGTGGCCATATCGAAGAAAGATTCCCTCCTGATAATAAATTCCTTCATATGCTTCTTTTGGCAGATAACATTATGAGGATTACAACAAACCCTATAACATTGCAGAGACTCCTAAATGAGATCCATAATCACTCTAAAGAGGTCTAACTATGCATCTTGGAAAAATTATGCAGATGAAGAATGCCTGTTGTCCAGACAATTACATGACATTGTATAGGTAGCCCATAGAACTAGCCCACACATCTTGAACAGACATTGCAACTAGTGGACTAGGTATAGAACTGGACCAGAGGAGGAAAATGGACTGGATTGATCTGGGTAAACTATTAACCTATTTTTGGATTCCAAACTTCTCCTTGGAACAAAGACCCACCTTTTAAACATCAGTGATCTTTTAGGGATACTATAGGGTTGTACTACAATCACTAATGACTTAAGGTTGCAGGTCACACAAAGGGCGATGAAGAGGTATATGATGGATGTGAATCAGCTTTAGGATATTACCAATGCAGAACTGGGCAAGAGAAGCAATGTAAAGGATTTTGTGACCAAAAAAGGGGTTAGACCCATAATGTAGTGAGACTGAAGTCTAAGCGAATGATGGGCTGCATATTGCATTGGAATTCATGCAGCACTGAGAGATCTGAAAGAAGGATCATAGTATGTTGGATGGAACCCTGTGTGGAACATGTGAGGACATGAACCAGAGTCACACAGTATGAAAGCGTGTGGATGGTTGTAATTTGCACTAAAGGAGAATACCTGTATGTATGCATGTATGTGTATATAATACATATTTGTATATACATATGTATATATGTGTGTATATATGTATGTGTGTATATGTATCTCCTTTAGTATGAGGGCACATATTGGTGAGGAAAGACTGAAATTCAGGAACCAAACTCATGGAAGAAGGAAGAAAAACGCCCTGGGGGGTGGAGTGTGGGGCCAATAGATAACAAACACCAGGATCTGGATTGGGTGCTAAATTTTAATTGTATGAGCCTGAAAAGAGAAGAGGTGAGAGAAATAAGACAGTCCCTCAAGGAGCTTTACAATACAGCAGGAAAGATAGGCAAAGATATGCAAACATTCCTATAATACAAATCAGAAAGCAGAAAGTACAAAGAGGTCCAAACAAGACACTGTGAGAGATTCCTAGAGGAAGAGCCATTTGACCTGTGGGGATCCAAGGATTCATGGAAAGGATAGCGCCCTGAAGAGCCCTCAAGGATCCTGCCTCTTAGATTCCTTAGCTTCTTCCAAAACACAACTCAGGCACTACATCCTATGTAAAACCTTTTTTGATTCCCCAAGAGACCCCCTTCCCCCACAAATTGGTCAAGATCTTTTCTCTCTTCAAATGATTTCACATTTACTTACCTGTGTATATTTTGCAAATTCTCTGTGATAGAACCCCCCTTGAAGGGGTTCTTTGCATCTTTAGCACCTAACATGGTGCCTTGCACACAGTAGGCAATTAATAAGAGCTTATGATTTGAGTTACAGGAAGGAATGGATTTCAGAAAGTGAAGATGAGGATGAAGGGTGGTGTGTATGAACAAAAGCACAGAGAGTAAAGAAAGCAAAATGAGAAGGGAAGTTCATGCATAGTCAAGTTTGCCTGTGATGGGCAGTAGTGTGAGCTAAGCCTGGAAAGATAGGTAAGAACCAGATTGTAGAGACCTTCAAGCGCTAATATAAAGGGTTTATGCCTTATTCAGTAGGCAATAGGGATCCTTTAAAGGATTTGAGCTGGGAGGTGATATGACCAAATTGGACCTGAGTTTCATACGATCCAGTAGAACCTTATATTCAATCATATGCCCTAATGAGGGAGTGGACTGCTATAAGGATATCTTTTATAAGCTTGTGTAATTTAACACTTTGGAAAGCAGGGGCAAGTGCTGCCCTTTTGTAGTGCTGGGTTCAATGGAATTCTCTGTACCTTTCATGTCAACAGCCAATGGAAAATTGGAAAGGGAATATGCCTAGGGAGAGAGAAAGGGAAAACTTAATGTGTGTAGCTGTGATAGCTCTCTCATGTAGCAGCTAGTGTTAAGACTGGGTGACTACTTTCCCTTGTTCCAGGATGGGTCATAATGAATACCTTGCCAAGCCTGCACATATCAATGATTGAGCCTGTTTGAGATGGGCTTATGTCAAACAACTCTGCGGAGATCATTGAAATGGTGCACATGTAAAATGTAGGGGTTAAACTAGATGGACTCTCTAGTTCCTTCCAACTCTAAATCTATGATGCCAAGAGAATGTCTGCCATAAGCATGTGAAGACTTCCCTTGGGAGAATGGGCAGACAAGAACAATTTGTTCTAATGGCCATGAAAGCAAGTGAAACAGGCACTAGTCAGACATTGACGACACCAAGGTCACCCACTGCATCCCAGGTCATTGCCATTTGTCTTGACTTTTGTTTTGTAACTAGACTTTGATGACTCTAGAAGAGAGAGTGAGACTGGAAACTTTGTGCAGCTCTGGCTCACTCAAATCCAATTCACTATCAAGTTAAGATATCACTCTGTGATGTCATTGTTCCTCTTCAAAATGAAGGATTGACAACAAATCTATGATGCTAGGATCCTGTGCACCATAGAAAAGAAGTATCAGAAGACTCTTCTGATTGTGTCCACTGTCCAGTGTCCAGAGTTTTAAGTGAAGTCATAGGCCAAAAGATTTAGAGGTGGAAGGGGATATTCTCAGGGACTGGCTTTTACCTTTCTTCTTATCTCCAGCACTTTTCCCTGTGCCTGGCACATTATAGAGACTAAGTAAATGTTTATTACTTGGCTGACTATAGCTCTCTCTTTTTATGAGTGAGGAAAAAGAGGCCCAAAGAGGCCGCTGTGATTTGTCCAAGGTCATGTGGGAAATAAGTGGCAGAGCCAGGTATGAATCCAGATCTTTGACTGTGAGTAGAAATATGAAACTAATGGAAAATGTGCCATTAGACTCATAGAATCCTACAGCTGGAAATGACTGACTGTAGAGACCCCCTTAGCATGAATGCTTTTTTACACTACAGAGGAGTAAGCATGATGCATGGGTGTCTTTTACATTGCTGACAAGCAATGTGATGCAGTTCTAATCCTGCCTCTGATAATGACTGTTCAAATCTCTTTGAATCTGTTTCATTTGTAAAATGGTGGATAAGAATACCTATAATCAAGGCCCTATTGTTAAATGTTAACAATCAGCTCTCCAAAAAGCCTAGTAATTTGAAAGTTTAATCTGCATTATTGATCTTTTCTCCATCACTTTCTTAAGTCTAGACAAGCAGCAAAACAATAAGTTAAGCCTTGATTTGTATTTGTTTGCTTTTTATGAGGTGTAAATCTCATATTACGCTATCTATAATTTATTCAAAGAATTGTGAGATTTAAATAAAATAAATGCATATAAAGTGCTTTGCAATCTCAAAGCCCCATATAAATGTCATCTTATTATATGACAGACCATTGGGTCTCAACTTGAACATCTCTAGTGATGGGCAATATGTTACCTTAAAAAGAAATCTACTGCATTTTCCATAACTTTAATGATTAGAATGTTCGTTATTGTATTAAGCTAAAATCTTCCTGAAACTTCTACCCATCATCCTCACTTTATCTGGACCAGTGTAGTATAGAGGAAACAGCACTGGACTTGGAGTCAGAAGACCTGAGTTATAGTCCTGGAGGTAACCAGGTGGTGCAGTGGTTAGAGCCTGGACCTAGAATGGAGAAGACCTAAGCTCAAATCTCATCTCAGACAACTTGTAAGATATAGCTAGTAATAGCAGTTTGACCCTGGGCAAATCACTTAACCTCTGTCTGCCTCAGTTTCCTAGACTGTAAAGTAGAGACAATAATTGCATCTACCTCCCAGGGCTGTTATGAAAATTAAAAAAGAGAACTGAAAAGCTTTTAGAACAGAATCTAGCACATCTAAGTAGGTGCTTACTAAATGCTTGTTTTCTTCCTTCAAGCACCCACTAGCTGTGTGACCAAGGACATGTCACTCAAACTCTCTGAACCTTAGCTTCTTCATCTGTAAAACAAGGATAATAATACTTGTACTACCTGCCTCACCAGACTGTTGTGAAGAAAAGACTGTAAACTGTAGAAACGATATAAAGGATTCTGCATGACAGCTCTTCTGATATTTGAAGACAGCTGTAATTTCCCCTCTAAATCTTCTCTTCTCAAGACTCTCATCTCCATTTTCTTTAATTATCCTCATAAGATACCTTTAAATCTCCTAACTATCCAGTTCATCCTCCTCTGAGAGTGGTTCAGTATGTCAATGTCCCTGCCTTTGGGGGAGCTTGTGATCTATAAAGGAGATCACGTACACCCAGGAAAGACATAAAGACATTTAAAAGAAGAATTTGGGTACAAATGAATCTAAGGTAAACTATGGATGAGACAGAATAAGAAGGATGGAATAGAATTCATTCTCAGTTGCTTTTTGAGGATGCCCAGTATTCAGTCAACTTTGGAAGAAGGCAAGGGCCTTCCTGATTTGCTAACTTCAGGGAAGGTTCTTTAACTATCTCAATTTATGTTCTTGTAGGATGAATATAAATCATTCCCATGGGTAGAGGAAGGTTTAATAGCTGCTTAGCAAATCACTGGACGCCATGTAGTTACAGGGAGGCAATTTATTGACAGTGCCAAAAACAATTACCCAAAGGGACACTTGGGAGAGAGAACAGTTGTTGAGGTTATGGAATGCCTAACAGAATGATACTTATAAGTGAAATGGGGTTGCTTCTGAGAAATGAAAATTAATGCTAAGACCCCACAGACTATTTTCCAGGAAGAAAACATTTTTGATTTAGGCAGCAACTTCCAGGTAGCATTTTAATTTAAGTGGAGGAAGAATAAGGCTAGAATTCTCTCTAAGGTATCTGGGTCTGAGAGCAGCCAGATGGATTTAAGCTGTGGAGAGGAGGGTGGAAAAACCGATAAGCCGAAAATGGGAGCTTTATAAAACAGATCTTGTTAGCTGGGTCTCTGGAAGACAACAGCAGTGAAAGAGGATGTCTTAGTTTGAGAATGGTGCCTCACAAACCAATTCCACTTGAGACTCTTCATCTGTCAGTGCTCTTTCCAGAAGGAAACCAGGTGGGCTATTGAAACAGCTCAGGATGAGAGCTAGGGCTGAAACCTTTAAATGGATGGCTTGGCCAAAGCCACTACACTAAGAAGGTGCATTGGCCAAGTCTGGGAATGGAGCCATGTGTCAGTCCTCCTTTTCTTGGGACTTCTGAATGAAATGGATCCTTTTGTCCATTTCCTGTTAGCATCCAGGGTCAGGGTCTCTGTATTGAGAGATGTGGGCTCAAGCCCTATCTTGCTGCTAGCTAACTGGCTTTGGGGGAGTTAACTTCTCTGGAACTCATTTTCTTCATCTGTGCAAAATGAGATAGTTGGACTGGATGAGCTCTAAGGATTCCCTCAGCTCTGACGGATCCCAGCAGTCAGTCAAACCAACAAGCATTTATTAAACACCTTGTGCCGGGCACTATACTAAACAACTTCTGGACCAACACTACCCTGCTTAAAACTGCCTCATTCATTAGCTGAAGTCCTGCTCCCTATCCTGAGGAGCCAGCAGATCACCATGTTGGCTGGTAGAAAATTTGCTTCCAATCTCTTTTTCTTTCTCTCTTTTATTGTAGGAGATAAAATACGAGACTCCAGCGTCCAGATGGGCCGTTGTTTTCTTGCCACACATAAACAGCAGCTTCCCTTCTGCAAGTTTTCCTACTGGAGCTGATTGATTTTTAAAGAACCTGTATCTATGCCGTCTCTCTCTGTGTCCCCGAGTTACACTGCAGTGCTAAATATTCCAGTAGAAGGAGTGAAGGCAACACTGGGAGGTTCCAAGTCCCAGGGTCTGAGTCCCATTCAGTGAAGGAGAGAGAGAGGGAGAAGAGAGATACGGAAGCAGAGATACCGGCAGACACAGAAATAAGGACAGAAAGGGAGGGGGATGGTGCAAGAGACCAACAGAGATAAAGAGGGCAGAGACTGAAACAAGAGACAGGACAGGGGGAGAGTGAGAGATAAAAGGGACTAGAAACACAGACATCGGGGTGAAAGGAGAGTAAGGGGTAGCTTTTCAAAGGGAGGGAGAGGAAGGGGAAGAAGCGGGGGATAGAGGAAGGGAGATGGAGGCACAGACATAAAGAGACACTGAGTGGGAGACAGAGACAAGAGATAGGCAGAGAGGGGAGTTCCGTTTCCTCCCTCCCACCCTCCCGCCCGCCCTGCAGCCTAGCGAGGGTTGCCGCCCAGCCAGTGCCGAGCAATCTCAGGCAGTGAGGGGTGGGTTGCGTGCTTCGCCGGGTGCCGGGGGCCAGATTGCCCCCTCCTTCCTCCTCTACCCCCCTCGCCCCTTCCCCCAGCCTCCTTCCCGCTCCTGGGCCCCCCCACCTCAGGCGTTCAGAGCCCTGAGCCCCAGCAACTCCCCCTTCCACGGCTTCTGAGCGTGCTCTGTCGTCTCCTCCTCCTCGTCCTCTTCTTCCTCCTCCTCCCCCTCCAGATGGGACCGCTTCTCCCTCCCATGCCAGGCTCAGCTGCCGGGATGTTGCGGTGAACAGAAGCCGGCCGCGGCGACTGTGGACAGGACAGCACCGGTCGGGGGCTCCCGCCGGGACCATCTGACCGCATGAGTTCCTCTCCCAACAGAGCCAGGTAACAACTTCTCAGTATTGTGTCCCACCTCCTCTCCCTAACACCACCCCAGGGAACACGCCTTGGTGCCCAGCAGGTCCCTGGGGGAGAGGGGAGGTAGGGGAGAGGGAGTGAAATTTAGCATTAGGTGGTGGAGGGTGATCAAACTGGTGGGTTTTGGGGCATGGCTGCTGCAGAGATGATTGCATGGCTGCCTCTTCCAAGTTTTCTTCTTATATCATTAAAGTTAACAGAGGGCATTGTAAAACTATTAACATGGATTGTTGCCTGGGCTGTGATAGAAGAGACCTGATAGCTGGGTGCCCAGGGAAAGCCAGGGGTGGGAGTAGGCAGCTCCCGCTGAATTCTGTGGTCATTTAACCCGGCATCTTTTTGCTGTTGTAAAGGAGTATTGAGGACAACACGATGGTCAGGGCTTTAAAATGCACTTCTTTTTCCAGTTTTCTGGTAAAGGTTTGAACTTGAGGAAAAGGTCTTTCCTTGGAGAGTGTCTTCTGTCCTTCTAGGCTTTCCCCGATGTGATTATGAAGCCAGGGCTTCTTGTAAGGGCATAAATACTTGGGTGTTCGTGAGTAGGGAAAAACCTTGCTTTCTCATCTCTTGTTCTTGGCCGGATGGTACAAAATCCCTTCTTCCCAGATGTCTTTGAGTCCCCCTCATTGAGGGTTCTCAATGGGAGACACATAGGGAAGAGGATTAGAGGATCAGGTGATGAGTACCACTCCATGGGAAGGAGGGAACTTTAGAGAAAGGGTTATTTGGGGTCACTGAACAGTTGAAACAGGGATTCTTAACTTTATATTGTGTGGTAGTCCCCTTTGGGAGCTCAGTGAAACCTAGTCTCCTCAGAATAATGTTTTTAAATTCATAAAGTAAAATACATAAGATTACAAAGGAAACCAATTATATTGAAACACAATTACCAAAATACTTAAAAAAAAATGTTCGTTTATCCCAGGTTAAGAACTCCAGAGCTAAAAGAAAGAACACCTGTAACCATTTTATTGGTTCATGCCTGGAGAAGCTTCATGTTCCTGGCAGTCCCTACCTGGTAGGGTAGGAACTCTCCTGGAGAGGACTCAGAATCTCAGTGTAATGTCTGAAGAACAACTTGATTGCCTTTTCCTGGGTCCTGGTTCCCATGTGTCTGGGCCAGATAGAGGATACTTCCCCTTTGAGTGGGTTGTATGCTGAATCTCTAGTCTGCATTTGAAAGCAAGGGAGGGATTGCATACAGTATATGGCATATACAAACCTTGTCAGGGATCTGGATTTTCCCAAGGAAATAAAAGACTTTGCACACACACACACACACACACACACACACACACACAAAATGTTTTCATTGCAGCAGCAGATACAGAACTCCCACCACCTTGGGTGAAGACAAAGAAATTTGTGCAGAGGGTTGAGCCATAGCCTCTGCCAGTACCCACCAGGGAATATCTCCTATGGGAGATGAATGCAACAGTGGGTGGTGTCTCCAGGGTCCAATGTATGATGAACCCAGTACTTGGGAGACCCCTTAGGAGGGCCATGTTTCATGAGGAGGATCTTTCTGGGAGTTTTAGGGGTCTAGACTAGCTGATCTCTAGACAAGATAAAAAAAATGTGGCTTGGGATGTATTTCTCTCTGCTTCCCCCCTCCACCCCTCCCATTTTGCTGTCTTAACTTCATTTAAGAACTTGTCCAAAGAAAGGCAATTCTAGTGTGCATTGGGCCACCTTTTTGCATGTGTTTTTCATTTAAAGAACAGTTAGGAGGCTAGAGGAACAAGATTAGAGATTCACAGACTCCCTCATGTCCCATTCACCTTTGTACTCTTGATGAAGTTTCCTGGGATTCTATGTATATGACTTCCCTTCTTCTCCATCCCCTCCCCTATCTTTGCCTCCCTACCTTCCCTTTTTCTTTCAGGACACATCTCAAACACATTGGCTGTTTCTTCCACTGTTACTTTCCTGATCTCAATGAACATCATCTTGGTGCCTTTGATGATGCCCCAGTTAAGGTCATCCTGAACTTCCTCTTGCCCCACTCCATACCTCATTCTTGCCTCTTTGCCCAATTATATTGTGATTCACCCACCGGACCTTATCCTTGGCTGCATCTTAGAGGGAGGGTTCTTCAGGAAGACTGTGTTCAAAGCAATGGAGTTTCAAAAAAGGAAAAGCACATTGCTGTCTGATTCTAAACTCCTTTGCCCTTTCTTCATTCAGGGTGATTTTGATTTGGAAACTTAAGCAAATAAATTAGCAGTGGGCTCCCCAGCCAAAAAAGTTCAAAGTGATTGTACCTCTTATCTCAAATTTCTATGAAATGAAATTGAGGCTCTCAATGCAGGTTTATGCTCAATCATGTTCTATAATAACAGGCATTAAATATTACTACGTATTTAACTGGACACCGCAAAGGTCATTGATTGTATTTTCTAGCCTTTGCTCACTGACAGTAATAATAATCATTTGCTGTCCTTGGAGTTCAGCTTGTTGTTCTCCCACTTAAAGTATCCCCTTTAAGTCCGTCCACTGGAATGTGTCCTGCATATCAATAGTCATCAGACCAAGTTCCCATGGTGTATTTTCAGTGTTCTGTTCCCATATCATGGTGTTTATTGGTGATGTGTAGCTTTGACTGTTAAGTGTCCTTTGGCTGCTCCTTCTCATGATTATAACCCCTTTTCTTCAGGCACTGTGGATTTTTTTTTCTTTGGGTTGGTGACTGGAGACCTGTTTTCCTTCCACAGGAAAGCCCTCCTTTTCTGCTAAGAACCTTCTTCTTTCTTCTTCTTCCTCTTCTTCCTCTTCTTCCTCTTCTTCTTCTTCTTCTTCTTCTTCTTTCTTCTTCTTCCTCTTCTTCTTCTTCCTTCTTCTTCTTCCTCTTCTTCCTCTTCTTCTTCTTCTTCTTCTTCTTCTTCTTCTTCTTCTTCTTCTTCTTCTTCTTCTTCTTCTTTTTCTCTCTTTTCCTTCCCTTTCTGTCCTCTGTGGCATGGCACACTGCTGAAGCCTTTAATGTTCTGCTTGGCTCTTCAAATCAGAAGATGTGAACTCTGCCCTTTGTTTTCTCTAGAGGACTGACCCTTTATTTTTATTCTTAGTACATGTCAGCAAAGGAACACTTTGGCATGTAAGTACTATATCTGAGTGTTAAAGATGTTCTCACCCTGGCTTGCACAGAGAGGAACTCAGGTTTTGACTGAATGATTGAATGAATGAATATTCCCTAAAGGAAGCTGATTGTTAGAAGTGTTTAAGGCATAGATATAAAAAAAATTATTAAGTAACTACTGTATACCAGATACAGTGGATACAGATGTGAAAAATGAAAAAAAAAATCCCTGTGATAGGGAGCAAAAGGGGTGGGGGAAAAGTAGGAAATCCAATAGTACTAAAGGGTGATGTGGGAAGTAGGGACCTAGGAAGCTTTAGCCTCCTATTAGAGGTGTATTTTAATTCCGGTAGGGGAAATGAACATTATTACCAAATTTGCTGCATACAAAAATACTCTACTTTTAACAGCAATGGGGAGAACATAGCAGCAGATTCCAGACATCTCTCTTACTTCGAGGACAGTAAGGACCTCTACTATTCATTACTTGCAGGACCTTCAACAAATTACTTTTCTTTCTTAGAATTTAATCAATCTGTAAAATAAGGGTTTTGGACTAGATGAGGGAGAGAGGGAATAAACATTTTTAAGTACCTACTATTGCTAGGTTTCTGTGTTTAGCACTTTAGAAGTGTCATCTCCTTTGAATTTCACAACAACTCTAGAAGGTGGGTGCTTTTATCCCTGTTTTTTATAGTTGAGGAAACCGAGGCAGACAGATTAAATGATTTGCCCAGGTTCATATAGCTGGCAGTCGTCAGAAGACAGTCCCTTCCAGCTCTTAATCTTATGAGCCTGTGCCCAAAAACAGAGAGAGCAAGAGAAAAGTTTTTTATTTTACTTACAAGGATGGCTGGCATCAGTGGGTCTGTAATTCACAGCATTGCAGACTGGCTCTTTCCTTGGGTATATTGCAAAGGAACAGTGGAATTTATTGGTAAGACAGAAAATTTCAAGTGATCCAAATTAGGAGAGAAAGATTTTTCCTTTTATTCACAGGGATTGATTGTGGTTTGCAGACACAGACATACCTGGGAGCCCACTCGGGGCAGGTTGAAGGAATTGCATGAGACTAGGTTGATTTCACAAGCCACGAGCTTTAATGAGTTTAAAACAACCCACTCATTTCTGTGTCCAACTAGGTCAAGCAGTTGAACCACTCTGAGCCCCTGGCAGGCATGGTGTTGGCTACATGCCTCTCACTCCAGCAGCTCCCCCTCAGGCAGAAGGCAGGGCCTTTCTATTGGCTAAGCCCTGAAGCCTCCAGGAAGAGGGGAAAGGCTACTCCTGGAGGCAAGACTGTAACAAAGTTGATTTGATGGTGTCATCAAATAAAAGTTGATTAGAGTTGTGTTGGAGGCTGTCTCTTGGGAGCAACAACCTGAACATTTAGAATTAAAATTGATTTGTCCTTGAGGCAGGATTGATGCTGTTTCCCCCAGTAGCTGAAGATCAGGGATATAATAAACCCCAAGATTTGGGGGGGGGGCTTTCATCCAGTGGGATAGGACAATGAGGGTCTCTCTCCTTACTTCCTTTGCCACATGGTCTTTATGATTACTACTGATTTTGTCTTCTGATTTCTGAGCGTCATCAGCATCTGCAAGGAGCACTGGTTTGGGAGTCAAAAGACCTAGATTTAGATACCGGTTCTATTATATCTCACCCAGTTGACTTTGGGTGAGTCACTTCCTCTGAAATTCAGTTTATAAAAAGTGGGACTTGAACTAGGTATTTCTAAAGTCCTTCCGAGCTCTTAATCCATAATCCTGTGATCTTGGTAATAATAAAGATGATGTTGATGCTGATAACATTCCCCTAGTGTTTTCACTGCATCCTTATAATGATCCCATAAGATTGATTTGACAGGTGTTATTACAGATGAGGATGAAGAAGAAAAGCAGTCCTGAGAGATGCTATGTTGTCTAGGGAGAGCCCAGAGAAAGTTGTGCTTGTAAAGAGCCTCAAAAGATACCCGAGGTCCCCTAAGGCAAGAGGGAGAGGAAGATAGGAAACATTGGAATGAAGGAGGTAAAGGGGTAGTGGGGATAGAAAATGAGGAGAGAACAAGGGGAAGAGAGGAAACAGATAAAGAAACCAAGAGAGGAAAGTCAAAGAAGGGAGAATGTACAGAAGGGGAGAGAAAATGAAAACATCACCTTCTTTCCCGGCTTCCTCCCTCCTCCCTTTCATTCCCTGGCAGCAGGAGAGAACAGGGGAGCCAGAGTAGCATGGTTATTGTGCTGCTGGAGCCTTCTTAGTGAAGCTCTCCAGCCTTTTCCCTACTGGCAGCTTCTTCTATTTTTATATTTTGCAGAATTGAGATTAAACAAATGACCCTATAATGGTGTCTTCGTGAAGATTATATCCAGCACACCCACTCGCCCTGTCAGGAGGGTGGTTGAATATTTAGCATAATATCTTATTTAATCCAATAAGAAGGCATCCTCAGGAGGATGGTATGCAAATCTGGACTCTGATAACAGCCCATAAAGAGCTTCTCTCTGGAGGGATACAGGGTTTTGGAAAGAGCTCAGGACATGGAATTAGCAAGATTTGGATTCAGGTTCTATGTCAGTCACCAGATGTATAATATCAGGGCAAGTTGTCTAATTTTGTAGAGTCACAGTTTTTTCATCCATAAAATGGGGATAATAATACTCCTACCACCTACTCATACGGTTGTTGTGAGGAAGCTATTTTCCAGACCTTTAAGGGCTGTAGAGATATGGGTGATTGTTATTATTGTTGTTATTGGGCTGTTATTCTCTGGATTATTTGGACTATAGAGCAGAGAGGTGGTTATCTGATTTCTGCTTTGACTTCTGCTTAGATACCCTGGGAGAGTTCAGGGCTCAGTGGAAGCAGAATTCTAGAAATGGGTCTTCTTAACTTAGGAGAGGGCTTTGGTAGCCATAGTGGCCTTGGCATGAAGGAGCTCCTTTTAGTTGAGTTTGCCTGTGGGAGCCCTAGAATCTGCATTCAGCCTTGTGGTTGATGGTGAGGGTTGCTTTGACATGGTTGGGGCACGCCTGTGTGTGCCTCGTTAGTGCCTTGTCATTAATCAATTTATTACCTATAAAAGATGGTGTGCGTATTGTGCTTGATGAGACACAGGTATAGTAATTTAGATGTAGCCTTGCTTTGGGCCCAGGGAAGTTGAATGAATTAATTTTGCAAGCAACTCTATAACTTAATGGACCAGTTAATAAGACAGGACTGGTTAGGTAGTACTAAAATACTCAGGAAATCCAAAATGCCAGTCATTTTCATGCAGGTATGTGTTGGCATGTAATCACATGCTGGCATGCATGTCAACTGTTAACCATTTTAGTGCTAATTTTTGCAAGTCAGAGGATGCCTTTGCAGTCTCTGATCCTGGAAAGTTTCTGTTTGCAGTTTCTGATCCTGGAAAGAGTGATAGGAGTCTGGGGGCCTGAGAAATTTCCTTTACTAGCTAAGTAGAGCTGCTTCTAGAGACTATTTTCTACTAAAATTTGGAGTATTAATGTGAACCATCTGTAAATTCTCCTCCTTTATGTTCAAAGACCTGTAGGGTTGGCAATCCATTAAGGGAAAAACAGAAGATAAATTCCTTAAATAAAAAAACCCAAACCTTCCAAAATTTAATCATATATTCATATGCATTTTCTCTTGGCCTGTTCTTTTTTTACCCCTGCTTTCTAGTGTACAGAGTTCATGTGCCTTGGTTTTGTAAAAGAAAAAATACCAACCCAAAGAGCATCTAAATCAGTTGAGAAACATTCATTAAGCCCCCACTGTGTGCCAGGTACTAGGCTAGGTGTTAGGGATCCAAATACAGAAACGAAACAGACTCTGCCTTTAAGAAGCTAACATTCTGTCCAGGGAAAACAGCAGATCCACAAATAAGCATATGTAGAATAAATATTAGGTAATTTTGGTGGAGAGAGAGAACACTAGCAGCTTGGGGCTAATGATGTTGGAGAGGATCAGAAAAAGTCTCACGTATAAGGTGACTCCTGAGGAAAATTTCAAAGGAAAGATGAGATTCTAAGAAGTACAGGTGAGGTGAGATGAATTGTAGGATGGATCTAAGAGGGGAGCAACTAGAGATAGGAAGACCAATGAGGAGGTTAATGAAGTAGTCTGAGAGAGATGATGAGAAATGTTGTGAAGAAAGAAATGACAACATGTGGCAATTGAGTTGATTTTTAGAGTGAGGGAGGAATCCTGAGGATGAAAACCAAGGTGATTCAAAGGATAGCTGATGTCTTGAGAGAAATGGAGAAGGTGGGGAGACAAATGGATTTGGGAGGAAAAGATAATGAACTCTATTTTGGACATGTGGAATTTGAGTTACCTATAGGATCGCCAGGTTGAAATTTCTCATAGACAGTTGGAGAAGCATGACTGGAGCCCACTAGGGGAACTAGGATTGGATATATAGGTTTGGTAATCACCTGAATCGAAATGCTAAACCCATGGGAACTTATAAGGTCACCACTTTCCAAGTAGAGAGTATGGAAAGAGAATAGACATGAATTCCAAGGCAGAGCTCTAGGATTCTCCCAGTTAGGAAGTGTGATATGAATGAAGAAGCAGCAGGGGAGACTGAGAAGGAGTGGTCAGTGAGGTAAGAGGAGAACCAAGAAAAGGCAAATTCACAGAAATCCAGAGAGGAGGCATACCCAGGGAAAGAGTGTGATCAATAGTGTTAATTGGGGTAGGAGGGTCAAGAAGGATGAAAACTGAGAAAGGTTATCAGATTTAGCATTTAAGAGATCACTGATAACTTTAGAAAGAGTAGTTTCAGTTATTGATATATTTGTAAGCAGAGGGTTGAGAAGTGAATGAGAGAAGTGAAGCTAGTGAGTATAGAAAGCTTTTTTAAAAAGTTTGCCTTGAAGTCAGGAGGACCTGAGTTCAAATTTGACCTCAGATATTTAACACTTACTAGCTGTATGACCTTGGGCAAATCACTTAACCCCAATTGCCCTAGCTTCCCTCCCCCCCCCCCCCAAAAAAAAAGAAAAAAAAAGTTTGGTTGTGAAAGGGAGAATAGCCAATGTTAGTTTACAGGGATGGCAGGGTCTTCTGAAGTATGGGGGAGATGAGCATATTTGTAAGCTGCTGGGAAGTAACTAGGGAAAGACTAAAGATTAAGTATAAATAGGAGATGATTGTGGGCATAATTTTCTAGAGAAGACAGAGGATAGGATCAGTAGTCTGTATAGAAAGATTGGCCTTGGTGAGGAGAAGGTCAGTGGAAGAGTCGCTTCTTCAGAGGCTAGAGTAAAGAATGAAAATGAGGGATGATATCAAGAGGTTTTGAGATGGAGAAAAGGAAAGAGGAAGCCTAGTGAATCAGCTTTATTGTCTCAGTAAAATATGAAGTGATCTCTGCTGTAAGACATTGGGAAAGGAGTTGGGGAAACTTGAAGAGATGAGAGAGGGCTTAGAAGACTACAGGGAGTAGGATAGAGAATCAATTACACAGAAGTAAAAGCACTGTGTTGCTGAAGTGAGAGGCCAGTTGAGATTAGATAATAAAAATTTTTAGGGGACCATTTGGCTCAGTTGCTTATGATTTTTCCCAGCTTCATTCAACAATACATGAGTGGAGGAGGTTAGATGGTAGGAGTTAAGATTTTTTGCTGTGGTCATTTTCAAAACTATCAGCTACCAGTTTCAGGTCTGTTGGGTAAATCTGAGGTCTAAGGGGAGCAAAGACTCCAGTGCCTTTAGAGTGATTTATTCATCCATCATCCTATGAGGAAATTGACATCCAGAGAAACTGTGATTTATTCAAGGTCACATAGGCAACAAATGCAAAGACAAGACACGAACTCAGGGTCCTTGTACTCCAAGTCTAGAACCTTATCCACTGTACCTCCATACTTCAAGTGGACTGTGATTTTGCAATGGCGATCCAGCATGCCAGTAGGTTCATCATGGCCATCTCCTGGGTTTGTTCAGTTGTTGTACTTCCCCAGGAGTTTTTCAGAAAATATTATACTTTTGAGCTATACCTGTTGATTTTTAAGGTAATCGTTCTTCTTGTGGGGAAGGGAGCTAGAAATTCCATTCAAATTTATTTTACTTCAACAAACATTTATTTAATACCTACTGAGTTCAAGGTAGCATGATAAAAATTGTAGAGACAGAGATGAGATAAGATTCACCGATTGCCCTTAAGGAGTTTACATTTTAATACAGAGGATATGACAGGAGCACAGATAAGTGGTAGGGCAGAAGGCAGCTAGGTGGCACAGCAGATTGGGTGCGAGGCCTGGAGTTAGGAAGACCTAAGTTTGAATCCAGCCTCAGATAGTTACTACGTCACAGTAGGCAAATCTTAACCTTCCATCTGCCTCAGTTTATTCATCTGTAAAGTAGGGATAATAATAGTACCTGCCTCCCAGGGTTGTTGTGAGGATCAGATGAGATCATGTTTGTAAAGTGTTTTGTAAACCTTAAAGTGCTATATGTTATTATATCATTATTATTATTATTATTATTTCTACTGCTACTACCACTACTCCTGCTACTCCTACTACTCCTACTACTACCACTACTACTACTACTACTGCTACTACTACTACTACTACTACTACTAACACCACCACTGCAAAGGAGAGATTCATATATGAAAGACTCCAGGAAATTTTGAGGAGGAAGAGAAAATTTCATTGACAGGGCTCATGGAAGGTTTAACATAGATGGTGAACCTTGAAGGAAGAAAAAAGATTCTTCAAGGTGAAAATGAGGAAGGAGTGTGAAGGAAGGGCTGTATAAGGAGGTGAGAAATAGAAGGAAGTCAAACTTGGAGAATGCATATTAGTCTAACTTGGCTGGACTATATATTCCACAAAGGGGAGTTGTGTGAAATAAAATAGGAAAAATAGAATGAGCCTGCTAATAGAAAGCCTTAAATGACAGGCAAGGAGTTTACATTTTATCTTAGAGGAAGGAAGGAAAGAAGCATTTATTTATTAAGTGCCTATTATATTCCAGACACTGTGCTAATTGCTCTACAAATATTGTGTCATTTGGCCCTCACAACAGCCCTGGGATGTAGGTGCTATTATTATCCCCATTTTATAGTTAGGGAAACTGAGATAGGCCAAAGTTAAGTGACTTGCTCAGGGTCCCATAGTGTCTGAGATTGGATTTGAACTTGGGTCTCCCTGACTCCAAGTCCAACCCTTGGTCCACTAGGGAGCAAATTTTTGAGCAGGAGCATTCCACGGTAGGATCTGCGAATTATACTGCAATATTTCAAGGACCCATCATTTTCTTAGGTGTGGACAGTTACTTTTTAAATTTAGGTCACAGCCCTTCTGTGACTTACTAGATGGTCTCTGAGAAATGCTTTGATTGAAAAAATCTGTCACTCTGTGGCCAGCCTGATAATGAGCCAGAATTGTGCATTAGGAAGAATATTTTGGCAGTTGTTACAGAGAAGAGACTTAAGACTTAAAGAGGGAAGAGACTGAAGGCCAGGAGACCATTTAGTACAAGGAAGCAAAAGAAAGGATAAGACCTGAAGCTTCCTGGAAAGCGTGTCTAGGAAGAAGGTGGATCAGTGGTGTCAGACGCTACAGACAAGATCAAGATGGATGAAGAAAGAGAAAAGATATTGGTTTTTGGCAATTAAGAGGATATGGGTAAATTTTGGGAGAACTTAATGAAGTGCATGGGTTGTGGAAACAGATGTTCCACAGGGAAAACAGGTGAAGGAAGAGGGAGCCAATGGAGAAGCAAAAGGATAGTGCTTATGATCAGAGATGGGCAATTTTAGAATTCAAGAACTTGAAGACTGGACACTTTTGGGTGATAGTGAGGTCTAACAAGTGATAATTTCTTCAGTGGAATGGCGTTTGAAGTCATAGAAATTAAGCGGGTTGAGACCTGGGAGCCAGAGTGTTAGAATGGTTATCAACAGGAATATATATTTAAGTCACTAAGGATTAGGGCGGGGACTTGGGGTAAGAGAGACAGACAGACAGACAGACAGAGACAGAGAGAGACTGTGAACCACTTGCTGAAGTTATTGAGAAGGGTGTGAGAGTGACGGGGAGTTTGGATAGATGGTTACAAGATGATCTGGGTGGCATAGTTGGATTAATAGAGATGAAAGTGATAGAAATTTATGGAGTGTGTGTTTTATTTGAACTTCACAACAACCCTTCCAGGTAGGTACTACAGGTATTGCAATCCCCATTTTGTAAATGAGGCCTTAAGTGAAGTTGTACTTCAGGGTTACCAGGGTTACACCTACCTAGTCAGTGCCAAAGGCAGAATTTGACCCTGTCTTCTTGACTGCAGGCCCAACATTCTCTGCTCTGCTTAAACTTCAAAGAAGAGATTTCTGAGTAATAAAGCAAAGGGAAGATCTGAAAATAGCATTGGGAGGGGCCAAGTGGTATGCTGCTTCCTTTTCCTGCCTTGGCTCATCAGGAAGGGTAAGAGAAGGCTCAATCAGTGTGGGAGAGAGGGGTGTGGTATCTATGAGAAAGCCAGGTTTCAGTTACAGTCAGAAAATGGAAAGCATGTGAGAAGAAGAGACTGAGGATGACCTTTCCTTGCTGAATATCAATTTTTGTTTTTTCCCAGTAGGGTCTACTCTACTGGCTCATTGCATATGGATGAGCAGCAAGTCAAATCAGCCTATCAGAGACTTTTCTTTCAGCCTCTGAAATCTCCATTGGCCCTATCCTTATTTCTCTCCTTTTAGTCTTTTTTACCTCCTTTCATTGACTCTCTCCTTCATTAGATGAAAACACAAGCATCATCCTTAGATCAACATACACATATTCTCCAATAAACAGTTTTCAATCATGAAAACTACTACAAAGGATTACTAATACAAGAATGGCTTATAATACATTAAGGTTTGTAAAGTACTTTCCTCGGGAGCCCTATGAGGCAGGTACTATCTTAGTCCCGTTTTAGTTTTGAGAAAACAGAGGCTCAGAGGTTTTAAGTATAACTTATGAGATCACAAGAGTTTTAGGGATGAAAGCAATCTTCGAGGTTATTTATCTCATCCAGCTTCCTCATTATTTAGGACCCAGGGAGATCTAAAACTCAGAAAGATCTGAGACACAGGGAGATAAAGTAACACAAAACGCCTAAGTGACAAAGCAGGGATTTGAATTGAGGTCTTTTGACTCCCAATACAGCACTTTTCCTTCTGGGCCATAGCAGACTTGCCAGTGGTCATAGGCTCAGTAAATATTAAAACCAGGACTTGAACACTAGACCTTTAGCCTCCAGGTTATGTCATTCCATGGCTAAAAACAAGGGCAATATGTTAAATTTCCTTGAGTCCTGGTGGATAATTCTTTCTCTGCTTTAAAAAAAAAATTATGAGCCTATTAACTTGAATTTTTTTTCCAGCTCAGATATGTGGGCCACTGGCAGTTTTCATGACTAGATTAACCATGTGAATATCTGTAAAGAATTCATTTGAGAGAAGATGGTGATTAAGTGGGACAGCAAAACCACAGCTAAGCTATGCCTGCATTCTGTAAGTCTTCCTCTTAAAGATTTCATGGAAAGGAAGTAGAGACACTCAGAAAAGGCTGTATAATCTAATGGGGTATGGTAGAAAGAACCAAGTGAGAGAGGTAAGGAGAAAAAGGAACCACAAGGAAGAAGAAAAGCGATGTTCTGGGAGAACGGTGGATGGAGAGAATCCCTGAGGCAAATAGTTTATTTCGCTTTCGATGGTAATTGTTTCTCTCTTGGGGCCCATGAGTCAAGTCAGGATCTGCAGGGACTATGCTTAAATGACAGCATTAATGAACATAAGTACTTGTGGCAAGCAGGATCCACAGGGACCAGGCTGGAGTGACAGTGGGCTAGAATGATGGGACATGGATAGAGCAGCAGGGGAACATGGGGATAAAAAACCCATGGCCACTACCAGGCAGTGGATGTGACATAGTGGAAGGAACTTTGGGATCATGAGACCTTTGTTTCAACTCTGGCTCTGCCATGTACTCCTTGTGGGAAACTGGGCAAGTCACTTACCCTCACTGGGTCTTAGTTTCCTAATCTATAAAATGAGTGGGTTGTATTAAGTGAAATGTAAAATCCCCTCTATGTCAAAATCTCTGATCCTTTGAAATCATAGTTTCTTGACCTATTTTTAAAAATTTTTTTTCTTTTTTCTTTTTGGAGGGCAGTTGGGATTAAGTGACTTGCCCAAGGTCACACGGCTAGTTTTTGTGTTAAGTGTCTGAGGCCAGATTTGAACTCAGGTCCTCCTGACTCCAGGGCCAGTGCTCTATTCACTGCACCACCTAGCCACCCCCTTCTTGACCTATTAATACCAAAAGAGAGGGTCATGCTTTTGGTATAGATTGGTCTAAATGACTCTAACATCCCTTCTAACTCTGACTCAAAGATTCTATAATGAATGAATCGAAGGTTCCTGGTTCCTCAAGCTGGTAACAGTGGAACTGCAAAAAGCAACTTAACAGGTCATCAAGAATTGATTAAGCACTTATGTGCCAGATGCTGTGCTAAGTACTGTGAACACATATACAAGCAGAAAGAAAGACAGGCCCTACCCTCAAAGAACTTACATTATAAAACACATAAAGGGAGCTGAAAAATGGGACAGAAGGAGAAGATAACTATTTGTGGAGCATGGTAGAGAAAAATCTAGAGAGTCAGGAATGGTGACTGGAGAGGAGTGTAGACATGACTGGTCTTGGTACTTTCCTCAAAATGGAGTTTTGGGGAGCAACTGGTCAATCTGAGGAAGGGATCACAGGGCAGGGTGACCATCCAGGAAGAAAAGGCTTCTGTGACATGGGAGAATAAGTCCAGAGAATCAGGGATGGAGCCTGGAACACACGAAAGCCTGCTTATTTAAGTCCTTCAGCCCAAGTGTGTTCCAATGGTTCTTTATTTTCTTCTTGGAGCCTTTCTCCAGGGTCATAATTTTGAATCCTTCCAGTGTGTTTCACTTTTCTGGGGCCTACAATCTCAGTTGCTGTTTAGTAGTATGCTTTGGTTGCTGGTTCAACCGTTTTGCTTCCTTCCCTCATTTTTGGTTCTTAGTTGGGCAGAGAAATTATAGGTACATTTTCTGTGTGAAAGAGAGGTACAGGTTATCACATCCAAGCAGAGAGCAGAGATGACAAGACCTTTAGGGACTGATCTGCCAGTTTCACAGATTATTTCCCTTCAGAAGACCCAGAAGGAAACTCTTTAAGGGTTTCCTCCAACCTGGTTGTTACCTACCATTCCCTCTATTCCTGCACAGCTAAGAAAAGTCAATAGAGAATATTAGCTTCTGATTATTGTTGGTGATTTGCATTCGTAAGTGTCCTGTCTTTTGCCTGAGAGGGCACTAAGCCAGGTAAATAAGACTTGGCTGGTAGCTTTATTTAGCACTGCCCAACACAGACACTGAATGATTAATTCTTGGCTTTGTCAGATTGGAAAGGTTTGTGGGAGCACTGGGGTTGCTTTTCCAGAGCATTTGCCTGACTGTAAAATGACAAGACACTGATATCACTGCAATGATAAGACATGGTTCAAAACATAATTTCCTCCGTTCCTCCTCTCTCTTTCTATGGTTTATGCTCTTACTGTGTTTAATATTTAGATGTGTCTATTGTGACACATCTGCAGATATATTGTAGCTGACTTTACAAAATGAAGCTTAATGTGAATAGGACTAGCGTAATTTATTTGGAGTCCTGAACCTACTGGCTAACTTGTATCATTGCATTTAGATGGATACTATCTGCATTTTGGGAATAGGACCTTATAAGAAAGAAGGAAGGAACAGTGATTGGTATGAATTAGCTGTAAAGAGAGAAAGGAATATAGATAAATATACTTATGATCATCTTCTCGGTCTAGGCTGTAGTTTGAATGAGATAATGGATTACAATCAGAGATTTTCAAAGCACTAATACAATAACCATATCTCAAACTATTTTTCTTTTCAAAAAGGGGATGCCCTATTCCACTGACACCAGTTCTGAATAGGGGAAGGGAAGGACGTAAGCTATGGTGCTTACTATGTGCCAGGCACTGTGCTAAGCACCTTACATTTGATTCTTGTAACAACTCTGCAAGATAAGCCCTTTTATTGCCCCCATTTTACAGTTGAGGAAACTGAGAAAAACAGACTTTAGTGACTTTGCCCTATGTCATACAAGTACTAAGTGTCTGAAGCCAGATTTGAAGCTGTTTCTTCCTAACTCCAGGCTTAATGCTTCCTGGATTGTATCCTGTTTGGGGTTGGTTCTATCATCTAGTCATAGAGCATCTCTCCTGGTCTTGAGGGATCCAGAAAGCTACATGGGACTTGCCATCTAGAGAGGAGAAAGCTTCGGCAGAATGTATGTCAGAGGTCTAGTGGTACTTAGTGAGCGAAAGGACCACTTGGCGACAGAGTCTTTGAGTCTCATTCATAGCTATGCCACTCAATTGCTTTGTGACCATTGGTAAGTTAATGATATTCCTGACAGAGTAGTGTAACATCAACTAACATCAACTCTGAGTCACCCCTAGTCATGCCTGTATACAGTATGTTGCCAAATACTGTCAGTTGTTTCTATCTCTACATCATCCTTCATACACAGCGCCTTTTTTCCACTCAAGGAACTGTCATCCTCATGCAGACATTTATCACATTTCATCCAATCATTGAGGTAGGACCTAACTGGTCTCTGCCTCCAGTCAATTCCCACTCTCATGCATGCTCTGTATCAGTAAAGTCAAATTAAAATGGAAAGGGGGCCACTAAACATAAAGTTCACTGTGACTGCCTATTGACTTAGAAGACCACATATTAACATTATCTATGTTCTATTGTATTTTTGTCTTGTTTCGTATTTCCCAATTACATTTTCATCTGGTTCAGGGCCACTTAGGTTTCTGGTTGTGCATGTCGATACCTCTGCTCTATATAACAATCAAGGTGACTTTCCTAAGGCACAGATCTGTCTGAACATATTACTCTCTTACTCATAAACTCTAGTGATTCCATATTACCTCTAAGATCCTCTGTTTGGTACTTAAAGCTCTTCATAACATGGGTCCTTACAGTTTATCTAATCTAATCCCCTTCTTGTACGGATGATACTCACATAAATTATTTGCTCAAAGTGACAAAGATATTAAGGAATAGAGACTGGATTTGAACCAGATTCTTTGCCTGAAAGTCCCACGGTCCCACATGTGTCCAGCTTTTGAGTATAACAAATTATTTTGCCTTCCTGCTCTAGTTTGTGGATTTCTCATCTTTCCCTTGGCTCTTAATTCTCTCACACTAAAGTCAACCATTTTCCATTTCCTTCTTAGATCTCATGAATTTCTGAGCCTACTTCGTCTCTGATGCTGCTTTGTCTGTTCCTTTCTAACACGCTGATTTGCCACCCAGCTTTTTTTTTGGCTGCCTGTCTTATCCTGTGTGAGCACTTCTTCATCCCCCACATTCACTGACGGCAGCTTTTAACCTTCCACCAGGAGATTCTATGGCAGCAGTGTTAACCTGCACCGAAGGGTGTTGAGAAGAGCAGCTCATGCGAGCTATTGTAAGCCTGCATAAGTGGTGTGACACATTCTTAGCGCCAAGTGAATGACTGAAGCTAACAAAGGTCCATGCCATATCTCTGCTTTGAAAATATGACTCTTTGTTTTCTTTTTACTAAAATGATCTTGAAAATAACTTTGTGCCTTCCTGAGTACACCTCCCATCTGTGCCTTTTATGATGCCTTTGATTCTTTCATTGAGTTTTTTAGGCCATTCTCCATGCCTCCTTCCTGGCAAGGTAGCAGAACGATTTCCATTTTCCCCCAATTTTAGCAAAGTCGGTGACGTTGATTCTCTTTGACGAATTGTCTGCTTCCAATGGGAGCCTCGTCTCTTTCTCTTGTGTCTGTCACTGGGGCCAGGAGTGTGAAGGTGACGATGGCCTATTGGTCCAAACAAATGATCCTTCAGGGAAAGAATCTCCAGGGATTCAAGTGTTCGCTTTCATTGGGCCCTCCCTGCCTCGGTTCTTTTGATGGTTACTACAATTTTTCTGTTCTTCTGGCTCTACTGCTTCTCTAGGTGAGGCACACACCTGCTGGTTACTTGCTGGGCCTCTGGAGTCTTTCTGAAGCCTACGTAGTACTTTTATTCTGTCTTTGCCCTACATCCACACACCAAAGAGAGCCTCAAGTCCCTTGGCATCCATGATTGCTTTGGAAATGGGAGCTAGTTTACGGTTGCATTTTATCTGCCTCTTTATTTGTTCACCTTCATGGCCAGGACCCAAGAAAGGCCTTAAGAAGTCCTTCCTGTACCATTCTTCTGTCCTTTTTGCAGGTTGCTCTTTGTGTCCTTATTACTGTTATTATGGTTGGAACCTAAATGTAATTACCAGGGTTACAATTTAGACATCAAATACAATTATTCTGGAAACAGGCCATTGGAGAGTGTTCTTCTACTGTCTGGGATGTGCTCTCTGGTGTGGGATTAGAATTTTGTTAAAGCAGTGCAAGAGGAAAGATCTCTCAGTGCTGCTGTTGCTCGACCTTTATTTAAACATGGTTATAGAATGGTTCTAAAATGATCAAATCCTTGAAGTTTCAAGTCAGCAGGAACTGCAGAAATCTTTAGTCTGAGCCCCTCATTCTATAAATCAGAAAGCAGAAGTTGAATTAACTGAGCAAATAAGAAATGTCTGCTAAGTGGAAGGCTTTGTGTTAGTGTGGGATTTAAAAGAAGAAGGTGGATAAAGTCCCTGCCCCCAAGGAAATGACAGTTTAGTAAGAGGTTGAGATACACATTCATTAGAATACAAATTAAAACAAGGTAAATGCATTAAATTCAAACTGAGCAGCACAAAATCAGGAGATCATAGATTTGGGTCAGTAAGGGACCCTTGAGACCATCCTTTCTGTCTCTTTTGGTTTTTACAGATGAAGAAACTAAGACTCAGAGAGTTTGTGACTTACCCAAAGTCACACAGGTAGAAGAAGATCTAGGTAGTTCTGAGTATAGAATGCTGAGCCTGGAGTCAATGGTTCAAATCCTGTCTCAGATACTTACTAGCTATGTGACCCTGGACAAGTCACTTAACCTCTGTTTGCCTCGGTAAAATTTTGCACCTGCAAAATGGGGATTGTAGTAACACTTACCTTCCAGGGCTGGTGTGGGGATGAGATGAGATGATAATTCTAAACCACTTAGTCCAGTGTCTGGAACATAGTACACACTATATAAATGTTGGCAATTATTATCATTAGTAATAATCATTGTTATTGGCCTAGATCCTCTGCTTTCTAATCCACTGTTTTTTTTTCCTGAAACCCTTATGGAAAGATAAAGAAAGGCTGCCTGGAGGAGATATCTTATAAGCGGAATCCTTAAAAAAAATAAAGGATATCTCAAAATTTTATAGGATTTGCTGTTGGAAGGGATCTTAGAGGCCAAGCCGCTGATTTTACAGATGGAGAAGCAAGTTCCAGGGTCCAGGTGTCAGGATTTGAGGGTTTGGGAGAAATGTCACGGTTTGCAAAAACTGGATAAGGCAGGGGAACATTTTCTAGTTTAGGCTGTCTGGAACATAAAGTGTATGAAGAATGGTGGATGTGGATTCAGGATAGTTTAGATTCAAATTCTGCCTTTAAACATCCAAGCTTTGTGTTCCAGGGAAAATTGCTTAATCTCTGAAACTCAGTTTCCTCATTTGAAAAGTGGGGATGACAGCACTTAGCTCATAGGAGGCTCAAATGAGGTAATGTTTTATAAAGTTCTTTGCAAAACTTAGAGCAGTACAAAAATGTGAGTTGTTGCTAATAATAATAACAATGATCATCAACTGGAGAGGTAGGTGGAAGTCAGATCTTGGGAGGCCTTGAATGCTAAAATAAGGACTTAGTATTTTATCCTGTAGCCAATGGGAAACTGCTTAATGTTTTTGGGTAGAGGTAAGTGAAATGACTAGAACTGTGGTAGCTAGTGACTCAGTAGATGCAGTGCTGGGCCTGAAGTCAGGAAGACATCTCTTTTTTCTTTTAATTTATTTATTTTTAGTTTTTATCATTTTCTTTTATAAGATTTTGAGTTCTAAGTTTTTCCTCTTCTTTCCACTTCCTGCTCCCCAAGATGGCATGCAATCTGATATGGGCTATACATGTATGTTCTAAGCATGTTTCCATATTAGTCATGTTGTGAAAGAAGAATCAGAACAAAAGGGAAAACCACGAGAAAGAAAAAACAAAAAAACAGCAGAAAAGGAGAAAATAGTGTTTCAATCTGCATTCAGACTCCCATAGTTCTTTCTCTGAATGTGGAGAGCATTTTCCATCATGAGGAGGTCTTGTCTTTGTGAGTTCAAATACGGCCTCAGACAATTACTAGCCGTCTGACCCTGGGCAATTCACTTAACCTTGTTTGCCTCAGTTTCCTCATCTGTAAAATAAGCTGGAGAAGGAAATGCTTCAGTATCTTTGCCATGAAAACCCCAAATGGAGTCTTGAAGAGTTGGACGACTCAACAGCAACAACGGTATTACCTTGGCAGTGGTGGGGAGAAGCTGGAGGCAAAGAGGCTAATTTAGAGGCTATTATCACAGTCCAGGTGAGATATAATGAAGGCCTAAACTCTGGTTGTGGCTGTGGAGAGAGATTGTGGTGGTAGAATCAATCTTTTTTTGTTCAACCAATATTTGTTGGGTAGGGGAATGAGTGAAAGGGAAGAATGAAAGTGGCTGAGAATGTTATAGTTCAGCAGAACTGGGGAAATTTGAGGGATTTTTGAGAAAAGATGAGTTTTGGGTGTGTTGGGTTTGAGAGTTTGGCTGGACATCTTGGTGGAGATAGCAGTGAAAGTGGGAATTTGAGACAGGGGCTCAAGGGACAGGTCAGAGCTAGAAAAAATGATTTGGAGCAGTTTGGATAGAAGTGATCATTGAAGCCATGGGCAAGGAAAGGAGTGTAAAGAGAGGGATAAGAACAACAGGTGCAGAGCCTAGGAAGACATGCACAATTAGGATGGCAGACAGAAAAAGAAGAGCCAGCAAAGGAGATTGAGAATAAATCATTCTGAAAGATAGGAGAACCAGGGCCACGGAAGCCAAGAGAGGAGTGACTATTAAGAATATGTGGTGGTGGTGGGGTGGGGGGAGTGGCTAGGTGGTACAGTAAATAGAGCACTGGCCCTGGAGTCAGGAGGATCTGAGTTCAAATCCAACCTCAGATACTTGACACGCTTACTAGTCATGTGACTTTGGGCAAGTCACTTAACCCCAATTGCCCTCCAAAAGGCAAAAAAAAAAATATGTGGTGGTGATGGTGGTAGGGTGGTGGGTGCCATGGTATACAGCTGTTATCCCTTCTATTTGGTAAGATTGCTTGAGTTTGGGAGGTCTAAGCTGCAGTAGGGTTAAAACTTATTTAGTATGCATACTAAGTGTGACACCAATATGGTGAGCCCCCAGGAACAGAGGGGCACCAGGTTGTCTAAGGAATGGCCAACTGACTTAGGTCAGAAATAGAAAAGGTCAAAAATTATATGCTGATAAGTAGTGGGATGGGCCCTCTGAATGGCAGCTGTATGTCTAGCCTGGTAGAAATAGGAAGACTCAGTATGAGAGAGAGAGAAAGAGAAGGAGGGAGGAAGGAAGGAAGGAAGGAAGGAAGGAAAGAAGGAAGGAAGGAAGGAAGGGAGGGAGGGAGGAAGGAAGGGAGGGAGGGAGAGAAGGAGGGAGAAAAAAGAAAGAGGAAAGAAGAGAGGGAGGAAGGGAGGTAGGAAGGAAGGAAGGGATAGAGAGAAAAGAAAGGAAGGAAGGGAGAAAGAAAGGAAAGGAGGGAGGGAGGGAAGGAAGGAACAAAAGAAAGAAACAAAAAGGCAGGAGAGGCAATGGTCAGCATTCTTCTAGAACACAGAATGCTAAAGAATGGTGCAGACTGAGAAAATATCACAGGATCTGACATTTGGTGAGATCAATTGTTTTTGTAGTTTCAGGCAGAAGTCAAATTGCAAAGGTTTGAGGGAGGGAGAGCTGAGGAAGGAGAGACAGCAGATGACTTAGAAATTTAACTTTGAGGATGAGAAAGGAAAAGAACTTTTGAGGCTCTTGAAAGGTAAAGGATTTTTCTAAGCATCAAGGAGATTTGAGCCTATCTATAGATAGTCACTTGACAAGCATTTAAGTCCAGGTACCTGACTAGGTGCTAAGAATATAAAGACAAAAATGAATCTGTTGCTACTCTCGAAGGAGCCTATGTTGTACTGAGACAGCACATAAGTGTAAAAGTATATGCAGAATAAATGCAAAATAAATACAAGATGGCTTAAGGAGAAGTTCGTGGTGGAGGGAAAGGATCAAGAATGGTTTCATGTAGAAGGCAGTGCTTGAGCCAAGTCTTAAAAGAAACCATGAAGTGTTGATGATAAGGGAGAACATTTTAGGAATCAGAAACAGGCAGTGCAAATGGGAGGTGGAGGGACATCTTTGGGGAATAGCAAGAAGACTGTTTTGCCTAGACCAGGGAGAGTGGAGAAACTGTGGCCTCAAGGCCACATATAGCTCGCTAGGTCCTAAAGTACAGCTCTTCGACTGAATCCAAACTTCATAAAACAAATCCCTTAATAAAGGAATTTGTTCCATAAAACTTGGACTTAGTCAAAAGGTCTCACCCAAGGACCTAGAAGGCCACATGAGGCCTCAAGGATGCAGGTTCCCCACCCCTGACCTAGACTACAGTGCACAGGAAAGAGAGTAATAATGAGGCTGGAAAGGTAGGTTGGGGCTGTGTGGGGAAAGGCTTTAAAAACCAAATTGAGGAGTTTATATTTGATGCTAGAGGCAATAGGTAGCAACTGGAATTTATTTGAGTAGGGAAGTGTCACGGTAAGAGTGGTGGTTTAGGAAAATCGCTTTGGCAGTTATGTGTGGGATGAATTGGAGTAGGGAGATTGTAGAGAAAGCAGGAGCAATTATAACAGTCCAGGCAAGAGATGATGGGGGCGGTAGCTGTATGAATAGAGAGAAGGGGATGTATGCAGGAGGTATTGTGGAGGTAAATAAGGTACGATTTAACAATTAATTGAGCATATGGAAGGGGGAAAGAGAGAGGGGGGAGAGAAAGAGAAAGAGAGGAGAGAGAGAGAGAGAGAGAGAGGGAGAGGGAGAGAGAGAGGGAGAGAGAGAGAGCGTGTGTGTGTGCGTGTATAATCTAGGAGTCATCTGTAGAGATAATAATTGAACTCATAGGTACTGATGAGATCACCAAATGAGAAGCACAGAGAGACGAGAGGGCCCAAGAGAAAGCTTTGGAGTTCACTCACAGTTAGGAGCTGTGAGATGAATGAAAAGTTAGCAAAGGAGATGAAGGAGTGGTCTGACAATGTGGAGAAGAATCAAGGTACCTGTGCCACAGAAACTTAGAAGAGAGTATTCAGGAAGAGAAGAGTGGTCAGCAATGCCAATGATTGTAAATAGGTTAAGAAGAATGATGACTAAGGAAAAACCATCAGATATGCCAATTAAGAAATCATTAAGGGGCAGCTAGGTGGTGCAGTGAATAGAGCTCCAGCCCTGGAGTCAGGAGGGCCCAAGTTCAAATTTGACCTCAGACACTTGACACATTTACTAGCTGTGTGACCTTGGGCAGGTCACTTATCCCCAATTGCCCTGCCTTCTCCCCTTTCCCCCCAAAAATCATTAAGTATGAAGAGAACAGTTTCAGTTATTCAGCTGAATGGTGAGGTTGGTGACCACATTGCTGAGGGCTGAGAAGTGCATGAAAGAAGTGGAGACAAGGCTAGACAGTGCTGTTTTTGTTTTGTTTTGAGTAGTTTGGCTGAGAAAGGGAGGAGTGATATAAGGAGAGAGTCAAATCTAGTGAAAAATTTTAAACTGACAGAGGATAAGGACCCAGTATAGAGGGAAAGATTGAAGAAGAAAGAGGTTAAGTGACTTGATAGAATTCACATAAGCATGAATGGCAAAACCAGAACTAGATCTCAACATGTGTTTAGATTGAGTGAGTCCGATGCTTTGTATTTTAGCAGGAAGACCAAAAGCTTCAGTCTTTAGGGAAGGACAACTCACTTGGGCTGGACTCTGGTGTTCTGTTCTCTCCTTGGTCACCCATTTATGATGGGGACCATGGGAAAACTACTCTGGGTCTTAGTTCAATCATGATTTTAATTTTACCCTCTTATTTATGGGAGAATATTCATTCAGACTATTCCCACATATTTCTGCTCTGAATTCTTTTACCTTCTCAGTATGTAGCTCATATATATGTATGTGTGTATGCACACACACACACACAGAGGGAATAAAATTAATTTTAATATTAGACTGAGCAGGCACATCTGTGGCTCCTCCAAGACTGAACAGAAAATAAACTACTTTTGGAACATCTACACTGTGCCTCTACATCTACGCCAACACTCCATTCATACAAATTTTACAAGAATTTGGACTAATAAACCAACCAATCTGTACCCTTTCTGATGTTCAACAATTCAGACTACAGTGTGATTGATGGGTTGAGAACTGTTCTGGCACAGAGGATATCTGATATGGGAGGTGGAATTCAGGACTCCAAGTATACAATGATTTTAGAGAAAAATCACATCTGATTCCCCTGGGGCCATTTGCCTGGTACGGTATCATTTCACTTTACTTAAGTTCTCTGTCTTGTTTGTTCCCAGTGGGGAAGTGTGAAGACAAGATTTTCCATTGTAGCCCTTTAACTACCTGTGCCAGGACTATTTACCCTCATTAAAGGGAGAGTGGTGACGATCTGCCCAGCCTTTGTCCAGCCCTGTATCAAGAGTCCCTCACTGTTCCTTGTCTGTAAAGCTTTTATTGTCTCTAAGACCATAAAAATGGATGAACACAGGAAAAAGGCAAGCCAAGCACTCAGAAACACCACTCACTGCAAAATAGATGCTACATCAACTGGTGAAAATTGCTTACAATTTTTTTTGTCCCTTTATGGTTTTAGGACTCTTTAAGTCTATTCCCCTCTTCCTTTTTTTTTTCCTTAGGAGACAACTCTGTGAGGATTACAGAAAAGGTATTTTTGTCTTTATTTTACAGATGAGGAAACTGAGGTTCATTGAGATTAAAAAAAATGAAGTCAAGGCAAGTCAACAACATTAATAAATGCTGACTACGTTCCTGCCCTCAAGGAGCTTACATTCTCACAGGAAGAGATAACACATAAAAGGAAGCGGAAATGGTGGGGGGAGGGTTGAAGGATCAGAGGACAGTCTGGTGGAGAAAGGCAAGAGCAGAATCAGAAAAGAATGAAGGAGTGAACATCGCTGGGCCTTGCCTTACAAAGGCCGTTTTAGGAAGAACTGATCAATCCGAGGAAGGGACTGCAGAATCTTTCTAGGGGAAGAAGGCTGCTGGGCCGTGGTAGAGAAAGAAGACCAGAGAGTCAGGATCAGAACCCAGAGAGAGAAATGACGGAATTAAAAAATGACATCATTGAAAGAGCCCTGGATTAGGAGTCAGATATTCTTGATTCAAATTCTGACGCTGCCACTGTGACCTTGGCCAAATCCTTTAACTTCTCAGGGCCTTATTTTTTCTCGTCTATGAAATCAAGGAGTTGGACTGGATGATTTTTAACATTTCTTCCAGTATCTTAAATCTGTGATCATGTGACTTACTACAGGTAGGGAGTAGTAGGGTCAAAACTAGAGGCTGATTTATTTCATTACAAGCTCAGGATTGTTTCCACCATATCATGCTTCTCTTTCGGCCTCCTAGCAAAGGAGAGCCTGACTCTGGACGGGACGTGGGTGGGAGTTCATTCACATGTTTGATAAGCACATCTTTGAATCCTAGGACTGCACTTCCCAAAAGGCTCTGTGGAACCCTGGTGTGACACGAATAGGGATTCTGTAAGAAAATTTCATTGCCAGTGAGCCACAAGATGGGATCCTTTATCACTCTCTTTCCCTGGGTGGATACTGGTTACAGAGGCCAGTGTTCTGAAGCCAAGATACAGTCTGACATGAGATGTTGCCTTTCCATCTACCCCAGTCCCTACCCCTTGCTCCGGTAATCATTCAGTCTCCCTCTTGCCCCCTTCTTCCGCATACATAAAAAGTAAGAAATAAGCTCAGGAAGAGAAATATTAACAGCTTTCATTGTCATTTTATGGTTTCCATCCTCAGTCTTTGTTGGTTAAAGTATTTACCTCTCAAGTAGACTGAGGAGCTCAGTGTTTTGTGTTCTATCAATGTTTCTTGCCCAAAAAAAGTATCTCATGGCCTCCATAATTTGGGAAGTGCTGGTCAGAGGGGAAATTCTCTTCCTCCCTTTTTGCTGTTCTCCTACAAAGCATACTGTGGGCCCTCTTTATAAAATCAAAATAATAAACTTTACAAGGTTCCCTTGGTGAACATTGGGGAAGGCATGAGATTAATGTTATTATCAGTTGGGCCAGCCCCTGAGATCTTTAAGAAGACCTTGAAGGTACACAAACCCAACATTTCAAGATTGGTGGTTACTTTTTACCTTCTGAATTTTCTCTATTAGAATGATCTCTAGAAAAAGGGTCAAATCACAGCCAGGTGGCTTACTTTGACAATCCATGTTAATAGTTTTACTATACATATAGGGAGAAATGCCAGTGATAAAGAAAAGCAGTGTGAGGTGGTTGTCTTGATGTATTGGGAGTAACTGTGCTCACACCATTTGTCTCAATCTATTCAAACCCTTGGAGCTGCTTTCAAAATGTCAAAAATGATGTGTTTTTGGTCTGAATTGTCTTTCTGTTATCTGTGTGTTTTTCTGACTGTCGTTAACTCATTAATTTTTGCTGTGTTTTGTTGGTCTGTTTGTTCCTTGCCCACACTTAAACTGCACTAATCTCTCCAAGGCATGCAGTTTTGCTCATGAATCCTTGGGACAAAGGTAACACCAAATGAATCAAAGCTCTCCCTCACTTCTCTCTAACCTCTTAACCCCATCTCGGACCCTCTCTGCTAGACTCTTAGCTGCAGCCATGGCTCTCTTGAATATGGGTCCAGGAAAGGCAAAGAAAATTGACCACAGAGGTAATATCTTTGAGGACGAAAGCAGTCAGAAGGACAAAACTGGAGTGTAATGCAGGAGACCTCAATCAAATGTAATCTCAGTATCAAAATTCTTTTCCTGGCAAGATTACAGACTCTCCAGAAGTCATTTAAGTTTTATTTTCATTGCTGCTTTGCAGCACACTTGTATTGCCATTTAGCTAAATTATTGTAAAGTAGCAGACAATGGCTGTCTGCTTTTATTTCCAGATTACCTCAACACGAGGCTAATGGGCTCTTATTTTGTGCTGAGAGCTTAGGTCATGAGAAGAAACTCATGAAATGGTCCCTGGGAGAAGCTAGATGAAGCTCTCAGTTGTAGTTTTGTGGCATAGGTGAGATGTGAAGGGGCATTCAGAAAAGTTCCTACTATATATCCTCTGGAGCAAGATATTCCTTTTCTCTTCTTCTCTGTGAGCTTCATTCATTAGGGTGGGAAGGGACCTGAGGAAATGCTTTGAAAGGAAATTTATTGACTCCACTGCCCTCATTATGGTGAAGGCTAAGAGAGCTTCGAAGAATATAAAGCAATAAGTTTCCTGATCATTAGGCAGCTGTGCTTTTTAATCAACAAGCCTTTTTTTTTTTTTTTTTTTTTTTTTTTTTTACTGAGTACTTATATGAAGGTTTTGTCACAGGCAGCTAGGTGGCACAGAGGATAGAGTGCTGACCCTGGAGTCAGGAAGACTCATCTTCCTGAGTTCAAATCCAGCCTCAGACACATACCAGCTGTGTGACTCTTAACAAGTAACTTAACCCTGTTAACCTTCAGTTTCCTCATCAGGAAAATGAGCCGGAGAAGGAAATGTCAAACCATCCCAGTATCTTTGCCAAGAAAACCACAAATGGGGTCATAAACAACAAAACTATACAAGGCGGTATAGTGTCAGAGATATTTTAGACTCAGGCTTTCATCACCTCAGAAAGCTTAGGGAAGCAAGATGTATCAAAGTGAGCTAATATTACATACCAGTATATAGCTGTCATAAAATAATTAAGGAGAGAATGAGTACCATTAAAGTTTAGGTGAGAGAGATATAACCTTGGGCTGGGAATTGTTATGGAAAAGGTGGGATAATGTGTCAAAGGGAGAGAAGTTAGATAACACAGGGGGTTGGAGATGGGGCCGGAAGCCTTCCAAACAGAGAGCACAGTGGAAAGAACACTGACTTTGGGATCATAGAATTCCAGAATTGGAAAGGCCACTAATGGCCACATAATTCAGCCTATTGAGTAAACAAGAGCTCTCTCTGTAACATATCTAATGGGTGATCATTCATCCTTTGCTTTAAGATCCTTAGTGAGGGGGAACCATGATAGCAGACTTTTGTTTAGGATTGATAGGAAGTTTTGCATGACATCAAAGATATACTTGTCTCTTTGCAGCCTTCACCTGTTGCTTTTGGTTCTCTCTTCTGAGGCTAAGCAGAAAAGTCTAATCTTTTCCCAAGTGAAAGCCCTTCAGATACCTGAAGATGAGCATTATGTTCTCCCTGTCTTCTCTTCTCCAGATAACTATCCCCAGCTCCTTCACATGACCCATGTATGGCACCTTCAACATCTTAACTGCCCTTTTCTGAACACTCTAAGGTTAATTAATGTCTTTCCTAAAATGTGGTTCTCAGAACTAAGCACATTACTCCGGGTATGGTCTGACCAGGGAAGAGTACACAGAAACTCTGATCTACATAAGCTGTTGATATCATACTTTTCCATGCAAACTAAGATCACATTAGTGTTTGATTGCCAAATCACACTATCATTGTCAATGTGGAGCTAAAATTCTCAAACCTTTTTTGTATGAACTGATGTCCTTCCATATCTCCCCCATCTTGTCCTTGTCAAGGTTTGTTTATTTCAATCCAAGTGAAAAAATTTTCATTTATCCGTATTTAAAATCCATCTTATTAGGTTCACCCCAGTGTTCTAGGCTGGACTGCAATTGTCATTTACTATGTTAGCTGACCCCCATGCCCCGCCCCCAGCCTTATCTCACTTGTACATTTGATCAGCATGTCATTTATATATTTAATGTAAGTGATTGATAAAAATGGCAAATAGAAGAGGCTCAAGCATAGAGTCCTTTATTTCTCCACTAAAGACTTCCTTCCAGGTTTACATTAGCCAATTAATGCATATACTCTTTGGATCTGGTAAGTCAACTAATTGTGAATCCAGGTAACCTTAGTATAGCCAGAATTTCCCCAAATAAGTCCTGAGAGTCTTGTTTTCTTTTTTTTAAAATAATATTTCATATTTTCCTAATACATGGTAAAAAAAATTTTAGCATTCATTTTTATACATGTGCAATCATGCAAAACATATTTTCCATATTAGTCATGTCGTGAAAGAAGATACAGACCAAAAGAAAAACAAAACCATCTTTTTCCAAATGCTTTGCTGAAATCTATATTTATCAGTCTAATAATTCACACACAAAAAAGAAATGAGATTAATCCAGAGTGACCTGTTCTTGATGTGGCCATGCTAACTCTTTGTGATTACGGTTTCCTTTTCTAGGTAACATGGTCATGAACTCTCTGCCTAATAATATATCTTAGATTTTGGCCAGGAATTGAAATCAAGTTCACAAGGTTTACAGACTCCCTTCTCCTCACTTAATTTTAGAAAATGGTAATATTTGTCCCATTCTAGTTCTGTATGATTTCTCCTATTCCCTTTCTCTTTTCTTCATTAATTTTTTTCAGTGAACAAGCATTCCCCCCTCCAATTTCCCACCCCCAAGTCCCAGTGGTTAAAAAAAAAAGAAAAAATCCTTAGAACAAATATGTATATTTAAGCAAAATATATCTTCACCTTGGCCATGTTCAGAGATCATTGATTATAGCTCGGCAGTCACACCTGCCATCTCCTTCATTACTTTAAGAAATAGATCATCTGGACCTAGTGACCTGAAGTTATATTGAAAGCCAAGTGCTTTCTTACTATTTCCAGTACTTAGCCCAGTGCCTGGCACATAGTAGGCATTTGATAAATTCTAGCAAACTATCTTAGTTTACAACTCTGTTGGTCATTTTTGTTTTGCACTTTATAGTTCAAAGATCATTCTCCTTGGCAGAGAAGACAAAAGCAAAATAAAAATACAAAATATAAATGTAGCTATGGCTTTACCCTTTTGACCTATAGCAGTGGTTCTCAAACTTCCTAATGCCACGAACCTTTAATGTTCATATGTAGGTGTATCTGCATGTGGGCGGACCTGCCTGGAGATGGATAGAGGAGCCGTGTCTCGTTTCCTAAGACCATCGGAAATATGTGTTTTCTGATTTTCTTAGGCAACCCCTGTGACCGCTGTGAAAAGGTTGTTTGACCCACAAAGCGGTCATGACCCACAGGTTGAGAACTGCTGACCTATAGAATGATATCTATGCCAAGAAGTTGATGTTTCCCTTCTTTTAGCCATTTCTTTTTTCCAAGATAACTTTAAAAACTCTACAACCTGAACTTTTTGTCGATTTTAGCTTTCCTTGACAGGCTCATCTTGTTCTGAGCTTCACTGTCTCTACCAGCTTGTGCTTTTCAAGTCCATGATTTCTTCTACTACTTACCCTCATTTTCATCTTGTGTGTGTGTGTGTCTGTGTTGTGTCTGTTTCTGTTTTCTTTAAAATCTAAGTTGGTTGGTGACTTCCTCAACTTTTACATTATTGGTCTTTTCAGGCAACTCCCTCTTTTCCTTCTCTTTGGAATTGGAATTTTTCTTGGTATCATCAGAATTTCATGCTTGAGAGCTTTCCATTACTACTAGCTTACATTAACTTGTAGAATTTTAGTCCATGAGATCCTTCTTGTCCTTTCTTTAATCACTTTGAAATTCATTCTTCCCAAATCTAGAGGATATGCCAGATTATCACTGGTTTTAATCACATCAACAAACATTTATTAAGTGTCATCTATATGTCAGGCACTGTACTAAGTGCTGGAAATACAAAGAAAGGTCAAAAAGTTGAAAAAACAAGAAACAAACCTAAAACCTAACCCCTGCTCTTATAGGTTAATGAAAAAGGCAACTTGAAAATAACTGTACCAAGATATATGGCAAGGTACATTGAAGATAATTACAGAGGAAAAGTACTAGGTATTAAGGAGGATTGGGAATGGCTTCTTGTAGAAGTTGCAATTTTATCTTAGACTTGAAGCCAGGAAATAGATATGAAGAAGGAAGGAATTGTGGGCATGGGAGACATCTGATGAAAATGCCCCAAGTGGGGAGATGGAGTGTCTTGTGTGAGGAACATCAGGGAGGTCAATGTTACTGGATCTCACAATACAGAAAGGAGGGTAAAGTATAAAAAGACTGGAAAGATTTCGAAGAGAGTAGGTTATGATGGATTTTAAAAACCAAACAAAGGATGTGTGTGTATGTGTGTGTGTGTGTGTGTGTGTGTGAGAGAGAGAGAGAGAGAGAGAGAGAGAGAGAGAGAGAGAGACAGAGACAGAGACAGAGACAGAGAGACAGAGAGAGAGAGAGAGAGAGAATCATATCTATGTTTTAGAAAGACCAGTTTGAGGGAAGGATGCAACATGACATATTTTAAAGTTAAAGTTGACAGGAATTGGCAATAGATTAGAAATGGGATGGTACTGAAAGAGTGAGGAGTTAAGGGTGGCACCTAGATGAGCATGAGTGACTGGGGGAATGGTAGTGCACTCAACAACAATAGTCAAGTAGTCAACCAACTTATTAAGCATTTGCTCTATGTCCAGGCAGAGGATATATGCTAAGTGCTGGGAGTAAAGACCATCCCTGCCCTCAAGGACTTACATTCTAATGGGGGAAGGTAACACATAAAAGGAGCTGAAAACCTGGGGCTGGAGAGGAGACAGTAGGTATCCCTCATGGCAGCACACAGGAAAAATCCAGAGGAGGGCTTCCTGATGGGAAATGAAGAGATGACTGGCTTGGGTTTGTTGCTTAAATGAAGGTTAAGGGAGGAACCCTACAGCCTCCAATTAGAGGGAGGGGCCCCAGAGGCAGAGGATACTTGTGATTTCCAAGGGTGAAGCTTTCTGGGGCATGATGGGAAAGTCCGGAGGATGGTATCCTAGTGGAAGATGAATAGTCTCTCCCCTGTGCCACCTAATTGCCTTTATTAGTAGACTCTTTACTTACTCTTCCAACCTCTACTTACTTGTACCGGCAGATCAGGTGCCCAGGGTAAGGCTGCTGCTACTTGTCCCTTTGGAATCTAGGGACATCCCTGAGAGGTTAGGAGGTTGTATGTGTAGTACCATAGCTCATAAGCTCCTCTCTCATGTGATTCCCCCCATGATTATTAGTTGGTATCACTTAGTTGGCTTGAATTTATAGGTGATTTACTAAGGTGATACAGATGATAAAGATCATAAGGTGATGTAATAACAATTGGTACAAGATAGCCTCCAAAATGTGACGCTGCCCCACAAGGACATACAATGCCCATGGGAAAGGGGGTTCAAGCTCAGATATGTGATCCGTGTGGCAAAGAGGTAACTTATCTTTGGAAATCATTTTGATGGGCTTCTCAACGGGTTCTCCTTAGGTACAATTTTTCTGCTGGGCTCTTTGTAGAGCTTGTATCTGTTTTCCTCATCTTGTCCAATCCAACTTGGTTCTTAATGGAAACAGTTACCAGTCTTCCAGATGCTTTGAAGTCCATAAGATCCCCTAAAATTAGAAAAGAGAAGCAAGGAGACAACGTATTCTACTTTTGAATGTGGGGTGTTACTAGTTGAAGAAAAATTAGAAACTTCTGAAGTGTCTGACAGAGTTGCTACAACCCTAAAATAGCCAGCCAGGAAGATAGAGTGGCCTACTGGTAAGGCACTAAGGAAAGACAGTCTGTAAGCATGGCTGGGGGATGGTGGATATCCTCTACTGCCCTGAACAGAATCAGAGTAGCCAACAGTAGTCCATCGTCCTATGCCCTCCTTAATATCCTTCCTGACCACTGAGGACGCTTCAGTCTGCTCCTCTCCATGTTCTGCCATCCCTTTGAATTTTGTGCTTTTGGAGTACATAACTAAATAAAACTGTGGACTTTAAGAAATGTTAATAATGCAGATTCAACATAAATATTTGCTGTGACCTTGCAAACTCACATTCTTCAAATTGGCAAAGATGACCAAAAAAAATGGCAATAGTTAATGTTGGAAGTGTTGTGAAACCATAGACACACTAATACATTGTTGGTGGAGCTGTGAAATGGTTCAACCATTTTGGAAAACAGTTTGTAATTAGGCAAATAAAGTGACTAAAGCATCTATATTTTTTGAACCAAAGACTCCATTACTGATCTTATGCCCCAAGAAAGCTACTGATAAGAAAAAAAATCTTTATAATTACCCAGACATTTAAAGCAGCACTTCTTGTGACAGCAAAGAATTGTAAACCAAGTAGATGCCCATAGATTGGAATGGCTAAATGAATTTTGATATTTCAAATGTCATGGAATATTATTGTGCTATAAGAAATGTGATGAATACAGAGAAACATGGAAAGATCTGCATGAACTGACATAGAGTGAAGCAAAGCCAAGAAGACAATATACACAATGACTACAATAATATACATAGAATACAACTATACACAAAGAAATCAAAAGTGAATTTAAGAAATTTTTAAAAATCAAGCATGACTCAAATGAAAAAAAAAATTAGGACACTCACAACCCACCCCTTCATGGAGGTGGGAAGCCCATATGTATTAGCATTGCACATACTTTTGGACTTTTTCAATGCATTCATCAGTTAGGCTGATTTTTTCCCTTCTTTTTGATCTTAAAAAAAAACTATTTGTTATATGGGATTGCTCTTGGGGAGAGGGAAGGATACTGATAATTATGATGCTGTAAAAAACATAAAACATAAGTAATTATTTTTTTAATGTTTGTTGGAGAGCTGGTAACTAAATATTTACCAGCATTATCTTATATGCATATGTTGTTGATATTCAATTGTGTCTGACTCTTTGTGACCATATTTGGAGTTTTCTTAGTAAAGAACTAGAGTAATTTGCTATTTCCTTCTCTGGCTCATTTTACAGATGAAGAAACTGAGGCAAACAGGGTTAAGTGACTTGCCCAAGGTCACACAACCAGTAAGTATCTGAGGCCAGATTTGAACTTAGAAAGATGAATTAACTCCAGGCCTAATACTCTATCACTGCACTACTTAGCTTCCCCTATGTACGTAAATACACATATGTATATACACAATATAATATATGCACGTGCATAAAAGTGTACATATAAATGGATGTTATCATTTATGCACACATACATATCCACACATGTACACACATGACTGCATGCATGTAATGGACATTATCCAATATATATATATGTTTGTATATGACAAGACTTGGGGCTTCTGAATCTTGTACTTTTTCTTATATTAAAAAAACATGTATTTGGCACAAGTGCATTGCCCACACAGAAACATAAATGCACATGCACGTTCACAGTCTGGTTTTATAATTGTGTACATGGATGTACTCATCCTTCTTAGTACAGGATTCCAGTTAGCTTTCATAATTATCTTTTTTGTATGGACACATTCAGACCATGAACACACAGTGTTAATCTACTCAGTTTTGTGGAAGGTTTTAGAGGAGTTTTAAAAACATGTCACAACCTTTTCCCTCATGGGCTTACGTGTCTCAGATGACACAGCCTAATGACCAGGGATGTGAACCAGGGCTTTAGTCATTGTATAAAAGTCCTCTTGCCAGCCAGCCATACTACTGTACCAACGGCAGTGACAGAGGTCGATTGGTCTACAGGAAGAGTATACATTCATCAGGTTCTTACATAGAAAATGGACTTTGGAGAAAACTCTCTCCCTATTCTCTTCTGGAGAGAGAGACCCAGTCCCAGGTACTCAGTTGTGTCCTGGTTGGTTTGCAGACTCAAAAGAGAAGGGAGATGGTTCAGTGCTAGGCAGTGTCTTATCAGAAAGCACATGAGTTCCTTATGTCCTCATGACTTTCCTTAGCCTGAATCTGGGCTTCAGGGGTGCTTGCTTCTAGGGGCTATTCCAGAAAATACTACTACCATGCTAATTAGAATTCACCAGAGGCAGCAGAGGTAGGTCATGAGAGGAAATCAGCTTGTGTACCAACTGAGAAACTGCCTGTCTTAACTTAAAAACAGCAAACTACCTGGGCTGCCTGTGAGCTAATGACAATACCAAGCAAAGACTGACTCAGCAGGTAGAGGGGGGGCAGAACAGCAGAGGCTTGGGGGAGCTAGCCATCCCTTTAGCTGTTGGGAGAAAAAAGGCCCAGAACAGAAAGTCAGGAGGCTGCCTTTGGAGTGGGGTCTGCTCTGGCACTAATGAGGGCATCCCTGTGTCTGAGTGTGCTTGGAGCACATCTTTAGCCATTCCCCAAGACTGGACACTGAAGTCTTCAGGAAATGTGTTCTAGACCCTGGAACTGAATTTTTCATTTTGCTTTCTTCTTTAGAATTCATGGATCAATTTGCCAACATGTATACATGTATATGGATTTGTACATATGTGTGTGTATTTGTGTATGTATAGACATATATTGGTGAATTAACCTGAGAATTTTAAAGGAAAAAGGAAATCACAAACCCATCCCCAGGGTCAAATATATGTCTGTATATACATATATGTGTGTATGCATATATGTGTATACATATAGATTTATACACATACATGTATATACATTCACAGATATATAGGTGAATTGACTTGAGAATTCTAGAGGGGAGAGGGAACCACAAATCCAGCCCCAGGGTCAAATATATGTGTATATACATGTATGTATATGTATGTACATTTAGATAGATAGATAGATAGATAGATAGATAGATAGATAGATAGATAGATAGACATACATTGGTGAATTGAACTGAGAATTCTCAAGGGGAAAGGAAAGCAAAAATCCAGCCCCAGAAGCAAACGTATGTGTGCATACACATATTGTATGTATATGGATATATATATATATATATATACACATGAATATATACATAAGTGCATAATACATATATTGGTGAATTGAACTGAGAATGTACATATCTACATTCATGCACATACACACACACACACATAGGTAAATAGAACTGAGAATTCTAAAGAGGAAAGGAAAACAAAAATCTAGCCTCAGGATCAAATATGTGTGTGTGTATATGTATGTGTGTGTATATATGTGTGTGTGTATACACACATATATGCACACATATACATATATAGATGAATATACACACATATACATACTCAGATATATACATATATTTTTAATTGAACTGAGAATTATAAAGAGTAAAGGAAAATGAAAATTCATTCCCAGAGCTGAATATAGGTATCTATACATATACACACATGTGTGTGAATATATACATTTATGGATTTGTGTGTCTATCTCTCGAACCTTTTCTCTGCCTATATTATGTCGGGGGTCATTTTTGTCATGGACAAGCACAGGTAGGAATGTTATAAGAAAAATGTAAAAACACAGACTTTTCCTGTTACTGAGTTTACAATGCATTGGGGAGAACAGTATCAAAAAGCATATGGTCCAGTGCTAAAGGGCCCACAACCTAGAGGTGAAAACTAGGAGCACAAAGCAAGTGTTAAAATCTACACCATGTGGAAGAAAAAAGGGAAATTGCATAGGCCCCTTAGCTATGGCTGCCTTTCTGCTGCTTGTGAGCAGCACTGCTCATGTTAGGAAGGTGTGCGATTACCCTCCTTCTACATTCATCTTCTGGAGTATATAAGCAGCACACTTGCCTCCCAGGCTCCCAGCATGCCAGAAGGAAGGTGGTAAGACCTAGAACTGGTGGCAACCTGAATCTATCTTAGGTTGGAAACTTAGCAGATTTATTTAGTATTCAGCCTTGCCAGGGTGGAGGTGTGAAAAAAGAACTCTGGGATAGGTGCCCTGTCAGCCCTTTCTAGCCAAAGACAGTGTTTGGCAAACTGTTGGAAGCTGGAGTGAGAAATCTGTGCACTCCAAAATAATCCATGTTGGGTTTTAAAAAATGTTTTATTAATACCTTTGGTCTTTAAATCACAGCCAGTCATTACCCAACCCTACTTCCTTCAGATTGAACCCTTGTGTTTAGGAAAAACAATTAAAGCAACAAATCCCATACAGAAACCTTGTCTGACAGTCCATATAATATCCTGACCTAGTGATCACTCACCTCTCAGCTGTGAGGGGTGAAACTGATCTTTCAGTTATCTCTTTTCCATTACTGGGAAGGCAGTTTCCTTTTTAGTCATTTTTTTCTTTGCATTGTTGTAGGTTTTACATATATTCTTTTGATTCTGCTTATTTTGTTCTGCATTGGTTCATATAAATTTTCCCCCATAAAAAAGGAAGGTGGTAAAAACCATAAGAACATCATGTTTTAAAGATTGCTGACCTCTCTGGTATAGATAGGAAACTCAGTCTTGGCATAGAAGCAAAAAGGTAGAACTCAGCCAATGAACAAAAAGGGAATGTCGAAAGGCCTTTAGGAAGAATAGATAGCTTGGATTTATTTTCCTCTCGTTGTATACATTCAGAACCAAGAAACAACCCAAGTACAAAGCTGACATTTCTCATTTGTGGCTATGGATTATGACCATTGGTCTTTATCTTTTTGTACAAATCTTATCCAATTCAACTGAACATGCAAGGTACAGAGTCTTGCTTGGATCCAAGGGAAGAGAGGAGATTGAACCTTTTGGGTTTCTGGCCTTCCTTTGGATTGTAGCCAGGTCCAGTAGGATATGAACTCCTGTCTCCCACTGGGATTTTACTTGATGTGTTGGTCAAGATGGTTTCACCCCCTAAGAAGTCACTGCATTTTAGGCTTGCAGATTAATTTTGTAAACAAAATTTATTGATAAACTTGAAGCAGTACTTCTAGGAATCATGATTTTGAAGGCAGCCTTGAGAATGGGTTTGACATATCTTCATCCAATAAAGATTTGAAGTCAGAGGTCCTGGGTTCAAATCTTAGTTCTACTACTACCTGTATAATCTTGGACAAGTTCCTTAACTTCTCTGGACCTCAGTTTCCTCTCCTGTTAGATGAAGGGGTTAGATGACATAACCACTGATACTCTTTCCAACCTTAAATCTATGATGAAAATGTCCATGGCCTCCTCCTACTTTTACCAACAACATTCTTCCCCCTTCTATCCATGTCTGCCTCCTTGGATTTCTCCTGAGGTTACTGTAATGGAAGAACAAAAGACTCTGTTATGGCTGTCATGCTTAGGATTCTACCACTTCCCCTCAAATATCGTTGACAATACAAAAAGAAGGAAGTAGGAAAGACAGATAACTGATTTACTTTAGTTTGATTTCTATGGGACTTAAATATCCTTTTGTCATTGTCACAGAACCAGGTTTGACCAAGTAAAGAGGCCACTCTGTGCCTTATTTCTTACCTAGACCTAATCACTGAGTGAGCATTGCCTCAGACAAACCAAAACCTGGGAAAGACCTTAGCTTAAAAAGCCAAGATCTCCCAGTGCATCCAGAGCCATCTCCAGTCGTCCAGATCTATATCTCACCATCGGACCCAGATGGCTCTTTGGGAGAAAGTGAGGCTGGTGTCTTTGCACAGTCCTCTCTCACTTAAATCTAATTCACTTGCATGTCATGGCATCACCTCCCTGACTTCACTGTCTTCTCTGAGAACTAAGTCCAAACAACAACAACAACAACAACAGCCTTGTCTCTATCACAACTTCACAAGGCTGGTAGGCACTATAGAAATCCAAAGATAAGTGCCCAAGAACATTAGCATCCAGTTTAATACCAATCAGAACAATTACGCTGATATTGCCATTATATCAGTGAAATCAGAATTGATCTGATTTTATTGATAGAAATGATTAACTTTAAAGTTTGATCCGTGTAATGGCAAGCACACTAGCATACCCAGCATGGCTGCTAGCACAGATTCTTAGATCTGCTTTACTAGGAAAGATGGCTGTTTAAGGGGTCAACAATCTGTTTTAATTACATTCACAGAGCCAACAGACAGGGCTCTGACTGCCTGAATCAAAGCAATATTGCTACACACTTTACATATATCCCTAGATTGAGAAAGCCTTTATATCCGAGCAGTCAGGGAGCTCTGAACATATGGCCACTCAGAATTTCCACCAGGAAATCACAAGATCTTTCTTCTAAGTGAGCCCCCAAAGCATAATACCAACTCAGAGTATATATACTTCTCAGAGCCAGAAGACATCACAGCCCTTGTGACTCTGTAACTAATGAGAAATTAGAAAAAGGTGTGAAAAGTTTCCCACAAGCAAGCATCCCCTAAGCAAGCTTTCCTTAATGGGCACCATATGAGGACTATCAATGGGACAGAAGATTTTAAATCCTATTAACATTACAATCAGCTGGGGGGCAGAATCAAGATGGCAGCATAGAAGCAGGAAAACTCTGTGGCTCCCCCCATAACCACTTCAAATACCTATAAAATATGACTCTAAACAAATTTTAGAGCTCCAGAACCTTTAAAGTGACAGAGAAACAAAACTCCTGCTGAAGGCAGCCTGGCAGGCGGACAGGAAGAGTTTACCACAGCTTGTTGGGAGCCAAGTCCAGCCCTGTGGTTTTAGACCCAGGGTGGTCTGACCAGCTGGCTGGAACATTTGGGAGAGTGGATCACTGGCAGCTGTGGCAGTTTCCAGATTTATCAACCCATAAATGCCAAAGACAAAGTGAAAGGTTAATGGGACTTGGCTGAATTTGGTGGGGATGGAGGAGCGGGTCTGGCCCTCTGCCCCCAGAGCCAGAAGCAGTGGAAGTGGTGGCCCTCCAGCCACCTCCACATGGCTACTTCAGAGCTCCAGGACTGCAGATCGCAGAAGGGCCAAGCAACCATTCAGAGGCTAAGTGCTCTTGCCTTAACCTGCCTGGATTAGGATCGCAGTCGTGGGTGGTAGTCCTGAGGTGTGTGACCAGTGAGCCAAAGCTGGTGGGGGCTGTAGAGACAGCCCCCTCCTAATAGCTCTGGCAGCTGTGACAAAGAGATCAAAAGTCAAGTAACTTACTGGCAACATGAGTAGGCAAAGGAAGCAAAGCAAGCACAGCCATCCAACTTTAGATTCCTTTTTTGGGGACAAAAAGAATCAAAGCATGGAATGGAGGAAGACAACACAGTCAGAACTCCTGCACGAAAAGCTTCCAAGAAAAATATGAATTGGTTACAGACCATAGAGGAGCTTGAGGAGGATTTTGAAAACCAAATAAAAGAAGCGGAGGAAAAAGTGGGAAGAGAAATGAGAATAATGCAAGAAAATAATGAAAAGAGAGTCAACAACCTGCCTGAAGAAAATAACACCTTAAAAAATAGAATAACTCAAATGGCAAAAGAGGCCCAAAAAGCCAATGAGGAGAAGAATGCCGTAAAAAGCCAAATTTGCTAGTTGGAAAAAGAATCTCAAAAGCTCACTGAAGAGAATAATTCCTTCAGAATTAGATTGGGGCAAATGGAAGCAAATGAAGCAAATTTATGAGAAATCAAAATACTATCAAACAGGTCCAAACAAATGAAAAAATAGAAGGCAATGTGAAATATCTCATTGACAAAACCACTGACCTGGAAAATGGATCCAGGAGAGACAATTTAAAAATTACTGGACGGGGACTGCTAGGTGGCGCAGTGAATAGAGCACCAGCCCTGGAGTCAGGAGTACCTGAGTTCAAATCCGGCCTCAGACACTTAACACAAAAACTAGCCGTGTGACCTTGGGCAAGTCACTTAACCCCAACTGCCCTCCAAAAAAAAAAAGAAAAAAAAAGAAAAAGAAAAATTATTGGACCACCTGAAAGCCATGACCCATCTGGCAAATTCAACTTTTTAAGGCATTCTTCTCCTCACTGGCTTTTTGGGCCTCTTTTGCCATTTGAGTTAATAATTAATTTGCCATTTGAGTTAATTTAGTTTTTAAGGTGTTATTTTCTTCAGTCAGGTTGTTGACTCTCTTTTCATGATTTACTTGCATCATTCTCATTTCTCTTCTGAATTTTTCCTCCACTTCTCTTATGTGGCTTTCAAAATCCTTCTTAAGCTGCTCTATGGCTTGTAACCAGTCTACATTTTTCTTGGAAGCTTTTGGTGTGGGAGTTCTGACTGTGTTGTCTTCCTCCCTTTCCATGCTTTGATCCTCTTTTGGGGACAAAAAAGGAATCTAAAGTTGTATTGCTGGGTTTGCTTTGCTTTCTTTGCCTATTCATGTTGCCCGTTGATTACTTGACTTTTAGGTTCAGTAGAACTCTGCTTTCAGAGGGGAGAACTCTGTCCCAAATTGCTGGAGTTTTCGCAGCTACTGGAGCTATCAGGAGGCCACTGTTTCTGCAGCCCCCACCAGCTTTGGCTAACTGAAAATGCACCTCAGGACCACCACCCAAGACTGTGATCCCAATCCAGGCAGCTCAAGGCAAGAGCACTTAGCCTCTGAATGATCCCTTATCCCTCCCCCCCCCCCCTGCAATTTGCAGGCCGGGAACTTCTGAAGCAGCCACATGCAGGGGACTGCAGGGCTGCCGCTTCAGCCGCTTCTAGCCCTGGGGCAGTCGGCCAGACCCTCTCCCCTGAATTTATTTGAGTTCCACTGACCTTTCACTTAGTTCTTATTTCTTATGGGTTGGTAATTCTGGAAAACACCACAGGTGCTGGTGATTTGCACTCCAGCCATGGCTTGTTCTGGTGACCCTATAGTTCCAGCCACAGGTTTATGCGGTCCTGGTCTGGGCTTCCAGCACACTGCAATGAATCGCTTCCCATCTGCCTGCCAGGTTGCCTTCAGTGGAAGCTTTGTTACTCTGTCATTTTGTGATTTCTGGAGCTTTAAAATTTGTTTAGAGTCATATTTTATAGGTATTTGAGGTGGTTATGGGGAGAGCTGCAGAGTTTTGCTGCTTCTGTGCCACCATCTTGACTCTGCCCCCCTGAAAGCCATGATCAAAAAAAGAACCTCAAAATCATCCTTTAAGAAATTCTCAAGGAAAATTGCCCTGGTATTATAGAACCAGAGGGCAAAATAGAAATGGAAAGAATACACTGATCACCTCTTGAAAAAGATCCTAAAAAGAAAACTCCTAGGAATATTATAGCCAGGTTCTGGAGATCCCAGATCAAGGAGAAAATATTACAAGCTTCCAAGAAGAAACAATTTGAATACTGTGGAAACACAATCAGGATAACATGGGATCTAGCAGCTTCTACATTAAGGGATTGAAGGACCTGGAATATGATATTCCAGAGATCAAAGGAGCTAGAATTAAAACCAAGAATCACCTATCCAACAAAACGTAGTATAATGTTTCAGCAGAAAATATGGTCAGTTAATGAGGTGGAGGACTTTCAAGCATTCTTAATGAAAAAGCCAGAGCTGCATAAAAAGTTTGACCTTCAAATACAAGAAGCATGAGAAGGTAAACAGAGAAAAGAAATCATAAGGAACTTAAAAAAGTAGAACTATTTACATGCCTACACGGAAAAACGATAATTGTAACTTATGAAACTTTTCTCAGTATGGGGATAGTTGAAGGGAATATAAATGTATATATGTATCCATACATATATGTCTATATAGGAGGGTATATGGGCATATGAATATATATGTTAGTGTGTGTGTATATAGTGTATATGTATATAGATTTGTACAGGTATACATATATATAGGGCACAGGATCAATTAAATAGGAAGGGATGATATTTAAAAGATAAAATTGAGAGGTAGGAGAGGAATATAATGAGAGGAGGCAGGGAGAGAAAGAATGGGATTAATTATCTCATATAGAAGAGGCAAGGGATAACTGTTACAATGGAAGCGAAGAACAGAAAGGCAAAAGGGAATGAGTCAACCTTACTCTCATTGAATTTGGCTTAGGTAGGGAATGACATATACTCTAAATTGGGTATCTTGCCCTACAGGAGAATAGGAGGAAGAGGATGAGAGGGGGGATAATGGAAGGGAGGGCAAGTTGTGGGGGAGGGTTGTTAGAAGCACACACTTTTGTAAAGGAACAGGGACAAAGTAGAGAACAGAACAAGTCGGGGTGGGATAGGATGGAGGGAAATATAGTCAATCTTTCACAATATGTCCATTGTGGAGATGTTTTGCCTAACTACGCATATACAGCCTATATTGAATTGCTTGTCTTCCCAGTGAGGGTGGGTGACGAGGGAAGAAGGGAAAGAATCTAGAATTTAAAGTTTTAAAATCAAATGTTAAAAAAATTATTATTATTATTATTATTATTTTCATGCAACTGGGGAATAAGATATACAGGCACTGGAGTAGGGAGATCCATCTTGCCCTACCAGAAAGTCAGAGGAGTGATGGGGGAGGATATTGGAGAGAACAGATTGGGGGA
>CM053596.1:196650389-196667375 GCA_028646575.1 Pseudocheirus occidentalis | reverse complement strand
TTTCTTCAACTTTTTTCTCCTCTTCAAGCTTAGCCTTCTCTTTCATTTCCTCTGAAATCTCTTCATCATCATCTGGTTTCCATTCACATTCTTCCTCTGTAGGTTCATAAATTGCATTGATGATTTCACTTCTCTTATCAAAAAGCGGCTGGTACAGAACAGCATATTTTCTTTCAAGGGCATGAACCTCCTCATAGAACTTGGCTTCTATCTGTGCACATTTCACCTGAAGATTTTTGAGGACATTCACACGTCGCTTAACTACTTTTGGCAAGCTTTCAATGTATCCAGTTGATGTTCCCACTAAACCATCCAATCTTTCTTGAAGAACTGCAAGAATCTGAGGATTCTGCATCATCTGAACAGTCAATTGACGAGCTTTGCTGTTTGCATCTTCACCAGTTTCTTCTTCCTCCACTTCTTCAACATCTTCCATATCTTGTTGGTCAAGTTCAGTTTCTTTGTTGTCAATGTCTGCCATACTGTAAGGCTTCTGAATATTTGAGATCTGCAGCTGCTGCAGGGACCAAGCGGCCGGAGCTGCGCAGGCTGTGACTCAGGGCGGCGGCGGCGGGAGGAGGTGAGGGAGGTGGAGGAGGGGGAGAAGGAGGCGGCGACCCAAGCAGATGGCGCTAAAAAAGCTGAGCCTCAGGTTCTTGACCTTTAAATGGAATTAATGGGCAGGTAGGTGGTACAGTGGATAGAGTTCTGGACATGGAATCAGGAGGACCTAACTTCAGATCTTGCCTCAGACACTTCCTAGCTGTAAGACCCTGGTCAAGTCACTTAACCCTGTTTGTCTCAGTTTCCTCATCTGTAAAATGAGCTGGAGAAAGAAATGGCAAACCCCTCCAGTATCTTTGTCAAGAAAACTCCAAATGGGGTCACTAAGAGTTGGACATGTGTGAGACAACAGAATACCAGTAACAAATAGAGGTAATATTTGAACTGCCCATCCCAAGGGTAATTATGGAGGGCAGCTAGGTGGAGCAGTGGATAGAGTACAGGCCCTGGAGTCAGGAAGATCTGAGTTAAATCTAGCCTTCAACACTTACTAGTTTTGTGATCCCAGGCAGGCCACTTAGCCTTGTTTGCCTCAGTTCTTCATTTGTAAAATGAGCTGGAGAAGGACATGGCAAACAGCTCCAGTGTCTCTGCCAAGACAACCACAAATGGGGTCATGAGGAGTTGAACATGACTGAACTGACTCAACAACAACCACAATTATAAGGAAAGGGCTTTGTAAACCTTAAAATGCTATATGAACTGGAGTCATGATTAGGACAAAAGACATGTTGGAAGGGTGTTGGTGATCAAGGGGGGTTGCAGAGTCCCCGCTATACTTGTAAGGAGCCATGGGGATGTTGAGAAAGTTCAGAGCAAAGGACTTTGCCTGAAGAAGAGAAAGCTCTAGCTGAAGCTTAATAAAGCCAACAAGTTTAGAGAGAATTGTTCCACTGGAGACTGTAGGAGGGTTGTGGGGAACTGCAAACTTGACCAGGGACCAAGAGAGTGCCTTTGCAATACTACTCTCTGTCTTTGTTGGGGTCCTAATGATACCAAAAGGATTTTAGCGTAAGGGACTCAGGTCTGACCCAGTGAAGAAATTCCCTCCCATCAGAAGTGTGATGAGTTAGTGGAAGTACAGAATATTAAGAATGAGAAGGTCTTAAAGACTGTCTAATTTAGCCCTCCCATTTTTACAGTGAAGAAACAGCCTTCTAGAGGGGATGGAACCTGATTAAAGTCTCACTGTTATTATGTGGTAGGGCTTGCCCAGGCTCTATTATAATGTGCTGTTGCTTATTCTGACTTAGGTGTGATGCAACTTCCTTTTTTTTGATATTTTCAAAAGTATATCTCCCAATTTGTTGTCAGATAGTAGTTGGACTCAATTCTCAAAAGCAGAGTGTTCTGGTTTGCCTCCTCCCTTGCCTGTTTTTCCTGGTTAAAACAGGTTATTCTTACCCAAAGAAAACAGAATTATCCTAGGAGGAGAGTAAGCAACTTTTATTTCTATTCAAAAATGTCCCATCATCTAATGGCAAAAAAAACTGGATTCAAGTCTTGGCCCTGCCTCCTTTGTGATTTTGGGTAATGATTGTGCTTTATTTTCTTCATGTGTAAAATAAGGGGGTTGAACTAGGTGATTTCTAAGGTCTTGCCCAGCTCTGGAGCTATGATTCTACTAGGCCTCAGTTCCCTTGCTATAAGTGTGAGAGGGATGTACTAAAAAACCTCTGAAATCCCTTGCAGATCTAACTGTATGATCCTTGAACCTCTCTACCCAGGGTGTAGTGGGACTAGAATGAGATCACTGCTGGGAGAATGAATCGGAAATAAAGAAATCATGTTCAATTTGTCCTCCCAGTTGGTTGTTGCTATGATATTTCTCAGGAGCCATGGGCTAGATGGGATCTGAATGGAGCAGGATTACCTCACCTGCCATGGGGGCCTCACTTCTCCTTCCCAAGTTGATGCCTGATTGCTCTTCACCCTTTATTTACCTGGATTTGCCACAGATCAGTAACCCCCGATAATATGCTCTATTCCCCTGGTACCCACTAAAGTGTGGCAGCCTAGGAGGCACCTGCTTCTCATTAACCCCAGGCTAACCAGATCATGACTCATATTCATAACTGACATTTACAATGTGCTTTAAAGTTTGAAAAATGCTTCACAAACAATGGTCCCTGGACACAGGTCTGTGCTGTGTATACTTCATCAACACAGAGATGGCAATTCAATCTATAGGAGCTGATGAGATCACTAAGTGAAAAAGGGAGAAGAGAAAAGGGCCCAGGACAGAACCTGGTGGGAAATCTCCAGTTAGAGAACCTGATCTAGAAGGGGATCCAGAAAAGGGGATTAAGGACTGGTCAGATAAGTTGGAGAGTAAAGAGAGAGGGTGATGTCCTAGAGGTCTAACAGGGGTGGGGATCCTATGGCCCTAAGGCCACATGTGGTCCTCTAGTTCTTCAAGTGTGGCCCTTTGACTGAATCCAAACTTCACAGAACAAGGAGTTGTTATTATAATGTGCTGTTTCTTCTGACTTAGGTGTGATGCAACTTCCTTTTCTCGAGGTTTCTTGAAAAAGAATTTGTTCTGTGATGATCTTCTCAGTTAGCACTAAGTACCCAAGGAGAGGTCTTTTCATTGTGGCTTATGGCTTGAGGGTGACTCCCAGGTTCCATAGTTCCTCTTCCATGGGTCAAGCTCCTCCCTGAATCTACCCAACTGTCACCTGGATTCATAGGCAGGCAGCTCTCAGTGTCTTGTCCAACTCCTCATCCAGCTCCTCATCTAGTTCCCATTCCATATTGAAGCTCAGAGTGTCCAGTCTACCTCAAGTCCTTCACAGTTTCTGTTTCTGGGAAGACAAAGTTTAACAGAGCCAAAACAACATTCACACACATTGCCAACACCATCAACAAATTCACTATCTGCCTGTGAAATCAACATAGACTCACAAATAAGGTCCAAGAAGTCAATACAGAGGCGGCTAGGTGACACAGTGAATAGAGCACCAGCCCTGGAGTCAGGAGGACTTGAGTTCAAATGCAGCCTCAGACACTTAACACTTACTAGCAGTGTGAGCTTGGACAAGTCACTTAACCCCAATTGCCCTGTCCTCTCCTCTCCAAAAAGCAAAAAGAAAAAAAAAAAGAAAACACAAATTGTCAACATAGTCCCAGGACCTCTGAAAACCTCCTCCAGGACTCTGTAAACCAGTGGTTCTCAACCTGTGGGTCACGACCCCTTTGTGGATCCAATGACCCTTTCACAGGGGTCACCTAAGACCATTGGAAAGCACATATTTCTGATGGTCTTAGGAACCGAGACTCCACTCCTCTATCTGTCTCCAGGCAGGTCCGCCCACTTGCAGGCAGGTCCACATATGAGTATTAAAGGGTTATGGCATTAGGAAGGCTGAAAACACTGCTGTAAACAGACAGCAAGAAAATTCTCTTTCAGGGCTTCCCGTAAGGTCCCAGGGCTTTTGTACAAGGTATTACAAACACAAATCGACACAGAGTATGGCCATCACAAGTGTTCCCTTCTCAGTAGTGCTCAGTGCCAGCTTGTGCTCCTCCTTATATATGGTGGTTCTCCTTCCTTTCCCACCCTTCCTGTTGCATCAACAAGTTCCTCCCACCTTCAAATCACAAGAAGCTCAAACAAGTTGCTAAATACTTAAGTAGCTGAAACAAGGTGCAAAGTACTTCTTTGCCATTACAGTTCCCCACCACTGGGAGAGAAGAGAAGATCTAGGAGAGTATCAATAGTATCAAAGGCTGCAGAAAGGTTGAGGAGAATGAGGATTCAGAAAAGGTGGTTGGATTTAGCAACTAAGGGATTGTTGCTGACTTTGGAGAGAGCAGTTTTGGTAGAATGATAAACGCAGAAGCTGAATTATAAAGGGTTAAGAAGACACTGAGAGGGGGCGGCTAGGTGGCGCAGTGAATAGAGCACTGGCCCTGGAGTCAGGAGTACCTGAGTTCAAATCCGCCCTCAGACACTTAACACAAAAAACTAGCCATGTGACCTTGGGCAAGTCACTTAACCCCAACTGCCCTCAAAAAGAAAAAAAGAAGACACTGAGAGGGGAGACGGTGGAAGCTTTTTGGAAGAGTTTAGACAAAAAAAGTCAGAAGAAATATAGGATGGAAGGATTGAGTGAATGCTTGTTGTTGTTGTTTTTTTTTTCTTTGAGGATAGGGGTGACATGGGCATATTTGTAGGTAGAAGAAAATGAGTCCCCAGCTAGGGAAAGATTGAAAATAAATCATTACATAAGGATAACAGAGAGGACAGTCTGTTGGAAATGGGAAGGAATGGGATCACTTTAGCAGGTAGAAAGGTTATCCTTGGTAAGGAGAAGTGGCTGCCTCATCATGTGAGACAATGGTGAAGGAGGAAATGTTGGCAGAAGGCATCTGAGTGATAAAAGATGAGGAAGAGGGGGCGAGGGGGATTTCGTGACAAATGACTCAATTTTTTTTCTGTAAAATATTAGCCAAGGATCTTATCTGAGAGAGTAGGGGGAGGGAAGCCATGGGAAAGGATGGTCAAGGAGACTGTCATCTGGAGGGAGCCAGATTTCAATGATAGCTAGTAGAGGGAAGGAGTGGGAGAGGAAAAGATTTGGGATGAAGGGAAGTTTGCTTCTTATTGAACAGGCATTACAGATGGCACAGTGGAAGGGGTAGGTGGTGTTTGATTGAAGTTTTGGGGCGGAAGGATCAAGAAGGGATAGGAATCAAGAATCGGGAAGTGTGGGGGGGAATGATATTTGGATGAGAATCTACAAGGTTCAGAATTACCGGCATGTGAAAGATATGACCAAATGTGAGAATGTGGATCAAAGTAGATGGAATCTTTCCACTTCCCAAAGAGGGAGGAAAGTGGTATGGAGGCAAGTACAGCATGAGTATGAGAGGAGAGAAATATGGTCAGATGATCAAACGAGAGGTCATGCATCCCTGCTCCTCTTCTGTCTGAAGGGTGGAGATTGGCAGGATAGGGCACAACAGAAATAGAAGCTGAACCTTCATGACAGAAGAAAGAATTCCTGTTCCCCACCAATTGTCCTCTTCCCTCAGGGGATAGGCTTAGCAGAACATGGGAGGCTTAAAGTCAAAGAGAAAGGCACTGGTTTGCCACTACTGGGTTGGGAGAGCCTGCTGGCAGCAGGAGGTAGCTGGTGCCTGGGTGCCTTGTGCTGACACAGATAGCAATCATTGCTCTGGGGCATATGAAAGACTGGTGCCTGGGTGCCTTGCCTTCCCTCAGGGGACTTGCTGAACCCAGCTGAAAAGGGAAGGCTTGGGGTGGATGCTGGCTAGAGGAAGAAGATGGTTGTAGTCCCCTGAGGAGGCCAGAGATCAGGTGGCAGCAGAAAGTGGTAGACTCTCTGGGCAGGTTGTGGATCTTGGTAAAAATGAATACATCTAGGTATAATATAGGTCCAGGTATTTAAATACCACCCCCCCACCGCCACACCTACACCTATAGCCACAGACAGACACACACATATGCAATTCTTGTCCTCTGTTCTGATTACTGCCCTCCCTGATTGCCTCTAGGTCAGTGGTTCTCAACCTTGCTAATACCGTGACTCTTTAATACAGTTCCTCATGTTGTGGTGACCCCCAGCCATAAAATTATTTTTGTTGCTACTTCATAACTGTAATTTTGCTACTGTTATGCGCCATAATGTAAATATCTGCTATCCAGGATGTATTTAAATTGAACATAACCCACAGGCTGAGAGCCACTGCTCTAAGTCCTAGCTAAAATCCCACCTCCTCCAGGAAGCCTTCCACAACCTCTTTTAATTCCAGTGCCTTCCCTCTGTCAGTTATTTCCTATTTATCCTGTATATAGTTTGCTTTGCATATATTTGTTTACATGTTGACCTCCCTGTTAGACTGTAAGCTCCTTGAGGGCAGGGACTATTTTTGCCTTTTTTTTGTATCCCCAGCACTAAGCATGGTGTCTGGCATGTAGTAAGTGGTATACACACACACATGTATTATATATACATACATGTGTATATTTGTGTGTGTGAATATATGTTTTTTGCCAAGACTTATGACTTCCTTGGTGCAAGGAGCCTCCCAGAGAGAAAACTCTTTGTACTAAGGCAGATAAGCAAAAACTCTATTAATAGTTTTCAAGTTGCCTGGGCACTAGCACAGAAAGATCAGTAACTTGCCCAGGGTCATGCAGCTTGTTCATGCCCAAGGCAGGAGTTAGGTGATATTGGCTCCTCCACAGACTCTCTAGCTCCTACACCAGCAGCCTTTTAATAATAAACCATTCAGGCCCTTTCCTGTCGCCGTCCTGTCTACATGTCCCAGGTTCTAACACAATCTCTCTCCTCCTGCAGTCATGATGGACTCCCCAGAGGGCAGCCAGGTAATTAACTGAGTCTTGGGGGTAGGGACAACAAAGAAAAGAGAGAGCCAACGGTGCCTTGCCTTCCCTGGAAGCTCTATCTGTATGTAGTCCTGACATTAATTGGAATACGTGCAGCCAGCTTTGCCTGTCACAAAGTCCTCTCCCCTCTCACCATCCACCCACCCCTACCAAGTACTGCCCTGCTGAATAAGAAAATGGAAACCTAGATGTGAAATTCCAATCCGCCAGTTAGAATGCTAACAGGAAAACTGTTTTCCCCACCAAGACCCAGCCTCAGCACAGGGGCTGGGGCCTGAGGTAGGAGATGAGGCAGAGAGGGAGTGAGTCTGTGGATCACTGCCTGTCCTCTGAGGCCTCCTCTGATGACAGCTGCACAGCCCATCTGTTCACACCTACTTCACCACCTTCTACAGCTGATGACCTTTTTAGACCCACCTCTTCTTGTTCCTCTCCCCAGGCTGGGATAATGAGCTCGGATGAGCTTCTGAAGTGGGCCTTGGGTGGGAGGAAAGTGACAGGGGTGGACCGAGAACACTTGGGAGGCAAAAGCATATCATTTGTCCCCAGAGATTCAGATTCCTACCGGTTTGTGTGTGAGGGAGCCTGGATGAGACAAGCCTAAGGCTACTGCCTTCAGCACTAACCCTAAAAGTAGAGATAATTTCATTTTTTTGTATTTATATCTCGAGGGGAATCGAGTCTGTCATAAAAAAGGCAACTAATAAATGTTTGCTACTCTGCTTGGGCAGGGGCTCTGGTTCTGAAACTCTTAAAAGAGAGGCATTGCTAGAATTTGGGGACTAAAAGGGACTGTGAGAGTCACTCAATCTTATAACCTTAGTAAGAGCAAAATTGTTGAGAACATTAGCCGCCCAAGCTGCTCGTCTATAGCCTTCAGTTTTCTAGCCTTCTGCCTTCCCTGGCTTCCTTCCTGTTTCAGCTACAAACCTACCTTCTTGCAAGAAGCTTTCTTTTCCTGATCCCCTTGATGCTAGTGTCTTCCCTTGCTGGTTATCTCCAATTAATCTTGTATATGGTTGTTTTCTTCTAGTCTCCCCCATTAGACTGTGAGCTCTTTGAGCCCGTAGTACACAATATGTACTTAATAAATACAATGAGTGACTGTTCACTTAACCATTCTGAATCTCATTTTTCTCATCTGTAAAATGGGGCTGGATAGACTAGATAGATGATCTCTAAGGTTGCTTTTAACATCGTCTTTGTTCAATCATTTTCAGTAGCGTCTGACTCTTCATGACCCCATTTGGTGTTTTCTTGACAAAGATACTGGAGTGGTTTGCCATTTCCTTCTCTGGATCATTTTACGGATGAGGAAATTGAGGCAAACAGAGTTAAGTGACTTGCTCAGGGTCGTACAACTAGTAAGTGTTTGAGGCCGGATTTGAACTCAGGTTTTTCTGACTCCAGGTTCAGCACTCTGTCCACTGCCCCACCTAGCTGTCCACTTTTAGTGGTAACATATAACTCCAAAATGGCCTATATCTGTCTACACCAGGGGCAGAGAATCTACAACCTCAAGGTCCTGAAGTGCAGGCTTTGACTGAATCCAAACTTCACAGAACAAATGATTCAGTCAAAAGACCACACTTGAGGACCTAGAGGGTCATATGTGGCCTTGAGGCCACAGGTTCCCCACTCCTGACATGGCCTACAGAGATTCCACTGCTTTTTTGAAAAGTATATACACTACAGTGATCCAAGACAATTACAAAGGACCCATGATGAAAAAATGCTATCTACCTTCAAAGAGAGGACTGATGAACTCTCAAATTGATGCACTCCAAGTCTATTTTTATCATCTTTTTTCTTGCTTTATTTGTGATATGGGTAATATGGTAATAGGTTTTGCATGACTTCACATGATTAATCAATATCATATTGTTTGTCTTCTCATTGAGTGGAGGAGGGAAGGAGGGAGGGAGAGAACTCAAAATTGAAAAAGAACAAGAATGTCGATAATAAATAGATAATTTTTTTTAAAGAAAAGAAAAACATACAGTTTTATTACTGATATGAAGCTCTTCCTTCTGATTAATTTCAGTCTTCTCTCATTGCAATTTGAGTCTCTTTCCTTCTGTTTTGTCTTTTGTGGAGACAACATAGAACTGCCCATAGAACTACATACTATCCCTTCGTATATTGGAGGTGAGTCACCTCTTTGATTATTACTTTTGGCCCTCAGTCTCACCTTTTACAAAATGAGAGGAAATGATCAAATAACTGGGAAAGTCTAAGGTTCCTCAGAGGGCAGTCTCGTCCATCCTCAGGTCCACTGGAGGAAGCCATCTCACGTAAATGAAATTCTCACCGGTACTCTTCAATAAATTGCTATTCTTATTTAGTACCTTTTCTTGGTGGAGCCACAGGTCATTCGCTGAAAGACAATTCACCATTAAAGGGTCAGCTTCAGCTCCCTCATGTAGCCACCTCATTTCAAATCAATGATGAGAAATCAGGAAGGGTGGCTATGGGGAGATTATTAAAAAATTGCTTTTCCTGGATGTGGTTAGGGATTGGTTAGACGTCTCTCAAGGGTGGATTAGGTGTTATATCCCCTAGAGGTATGAGGATGGAGAGAGTGACTGCTGGAATCCAAGACCCAGACAGGCCTTTACTACCTATCTGGAGAGCAACAGTTTTTTTTAGCTCTTCTTCCTACAGTGACTCTGTCCTCCTTCCAAACCTTCCTTCAAATCACTGCCAGATTAATTTTCCTGATGCAGTAATTCAGTCATGACACTTGTCTCCTTAAAACCCTGAAATGACCCTCTCTTGCCAAAGACTGGGATTTCAAGACCTTCCACAATCTGGTGCCACTCTCTCTATCCAGTCCTGTCTCTTCCTGTTTATTCCCCATCACATATCCTATGTTTTTGCCAAACTGGATTATTCATAGTCTAAAATATTTCCTGTAGTTTCTCACCTACATGCTTTTGCTCACTCAGTTCCCTATATCTGAAATTCTCTCTTCATTCCCTTGTTGAATGTTTACCCACCTTTTAAAACTTGAATGAAAACCATTTCCTCCATGAAGCATTAGCTGCTTTCTCCAATTGATCTTTTCCCCTTGGACCTCACATAGCACTTTACTTGTACCTCTCTCATGTGCTGATTATATATTATTTTGTATTACAGTTATTTGTCATATCTACCTATTAAAATGTAAACTCAGTGAAGGCAGGGAACATGTCTTATCTAATTTCGTTTCTTCTCCATGAAATCAAGGAATATGTTTTGTATATTATTTATTTCCTCTCCATAAAGTCAAGGACCATGTTTTGCCTAATACTAATTTCCTTTCCAGTAATTAGTACAATGATTTATGTACAGTAGGTATTTAATAAATGTTCTTTGAATTTACTGTTTTTTAAGTTTATTTATTTTTAGTTTTCAACATTCACTTCTTTAAGTTTTAAATTTTCTCCCTCTCCTCCTCCTCCCCAAGATGGCATGCAATCTGATATAGGCTCTACATATACATTCATATTAAACATATTTTCACATTAGTCCAGTTGCATAGAAGAATTAGAATGAATGGGAGGAAATATGAGAAAGAAAAAGCCAAAAAAAAAACCAAAAAGAAAATAATCTGCTTCTCTCTGCATTCAGACTCCACCGTTCTTTCTCTGGATGTGGATGGCATTTTCCCTGATGAGTCCTTTGGAATTGTTTCAGGACCTTGTGTTGCTGAGAAGGGCTAAGTCTATCAAAATCAGTCACTGTACACTGTGGTTGTTACTATGTACAATACTCTCCTGGTTCCACTCACTTTACTCATCAGTTCATATATGTCTTTCCAGGTTTTTCTGAGGTCTGCTTGTTCATCATTTCTTATAGCAGAATAGTTGAATTTGCTGTTATTGAAGTAGAAAGCACACTGGTATGGTTGTCATGACCCTGGGGCTTGGTTTCCATGTGTTACCTTGGGCAAATCACTTAGTTTCCTAATCAATCAATAAATTAACAAGCATTTATTAAGCACCTTCTGTGTGCCAGGCATTCTGCTAGACTAGGTATTGAGGAAAAAAGACAAAACTGAAACAGTTGCTACCCTCAGGGAGCTTATAAACTAATCCTGAGAGTCAATACATACATATATGAATCTACAGAAAATAGGAAATAGGTGCAGAATAACTTGGGAAAAGGCCCTAACATTTGGGGAGATAAAGAAAAGCTTTATGTAAAAGGTAGCATTTGAATGGTGCCTTTAAGGAAATATGGGATTCTAAGAGATGCTGGTGAGGGGATAGATAAAGTCTTTCACGGATAGAAGACAGCTAGTAAAAAGCACAAAGATTGGCAATGGAGTAGTCTATATGAGGGATAGCAAGATCAGTCTGACAAGACCATAGGGTACATGAAGGGGAGGAATATGAGATAAGTCTGGAAAGGTAGGCTGGGGTGCTTAGGTGGTGAAAGGCATTAAATACCAAATAGTTTATATTTAGTCTTCAAAATAATAGGGAGCTGCTTACATTTATTGATCAGGCACATCACACCATCAGATTTGTAATTTAGTCAAATGACTTTGGAAGCTGCAATGGTCTTACATGACAGGTGATAGAGTCCTGAACTAGAGCTGGTGAGAGTGGGGAGAAGTTGGCTGATATGAGAAGGCTGTGGAGGCAGAAACCAGATTTGGTATCTGATTGGATATGTGGAGTGCAAGACAGTGAAGAATAGTGGGGGCCACTGGGATTGCAAAGTAGGTGTCTGCAAGGATGACAGAAATAGGGAATTTTGGAAGAGAGATGAGCTTTTGGGGAAAGATAGCAAGTTCTATTTTGGACATAATAATTTGAGATGTTTATGGGACATACAGTTGGAAATATCTAAAAGGCAGTTGTGATATGCATCTGGAATTCAGGGAAGAGATTAAGGCTGGATTTGTAGCTCTTGGAGTGTCACCTGAAGAGAGATAATAAATGAACCTGTTAATTGAATAATTTCCTCTCTGAAATGAATTAGTCCAGTGAATTTATTAGAATGATCTTTGAGATGGATTCTAACTCCAACATCTTATGTTCCCAGAACTTTGCCTCCTGTAAGAAAGAGCATCAATTTAGTTCTGGTCACATTGAAGTCTTAAATCATCCTGACCACCAGAGGGCAGAAAGATCCCTTTTACTGTCATACTATCTTAAGGGATACCTGGAGTAATTCTTAACCCTGTTGAAAACCTTTTGAGCGTGAGATAGAGCCAAGCTGCTCTTTAAATGAGATTTGATAACTTCTGTAAAAATAAGCACTGTCTTTGTGAGCTACTTATAGGCTTTAGAGAATGTTGGAGCTGGAAAAAGCCTTGTTGGTCTTCAGGTTGGACCTCTGCATTTTACTGGGAGCTCAGTGGGATTCAGGCAGATCGACTTGTCTGTCCTAAGGTCATACAGCTCATGAGCTGAATACAAAAGTAAAAATCTGCTCTGAAAAGTAAAAACCTCTTGCTTCCCTGAAATGGAGCATCCTCTGGGCTTTTTCCACCCTTCTAACTCCAGTATAGATTGGCCCTTCATAGATGACTTCTGAGGGCCCCATGAAGTTATATGTGTGCCTTAACTCTGACAAGTTTAGAGAGACACAGCTACTGATCAATTCAGCTTAATTAGACGAACATTTGTCAATGAGGTTTGGGATCATGGCCTTAAAGTATTTTTAGTAATTTGACCTCTATGTTAGCATGGGATTGGCAGCACTGATTTGTGAGAAGAGTTCTAGCTCATTACCATGTTCATCCTAGCTTCACCACTTATTTCTGTGTGAACTTGGGAAGAGTCAGTCACCCAGTCTCTGGGTCCTGGTTCCTCTAATTGTTCTCAGAAGTAATCAAGATCATTCATTTAACTGTCAAAATAATTGGAAAGGTGAAAATATTTTGTGATAAATTAAAATGTATGTATGTGGGTAGGGATAGGGAAGATAACAGCTATCTTCAAATATATAAAGGCTGCCATGTTAAGAGGAATTAGATTTGTTCTGCTTAGCTTCAGAAGGCTTAAACCTAACCTCCCTCTTTTTACTTCATGGGCTGTTTTTGGCCTGGATAATTGCTTCCCCTCTCCCTTATAATGTGTAGATACATCCAAAGTTAGGTCTGTGCTGTGTCTGAAATAGTTTTGGGGACCCTGAAGTGAGTAATTGCTTATGCATCCAAATGACTTATTAAGCTGTAGCTGAATTGGAGTGATTTGAAGGTTCCAGTAGGTGGAGAGTGGGAAGAGGATAAGGATTTCATTTCTTTCAGAGTAACTTAGAATATGTCAAATGTAAATGATTTTTCAAACCATTCTTCAAAGGAGTTAGAAGTAGGAAACGAGACATTCTGTGAACTGTTCTCCACCCTGACTCAACCTTTTTGTAGCAGGGATAGATCACAGGTCAGTTCATAGGGCTAGGGCTGCGTTCAGGTACTGACACGTCCTGATCATAAGATAACCCAGTGGGAAAGGGGTCCCATTTGCACTCAAGGCCCCTGAACACATGCTAGCACTGGCACGGGCAGAAGGGGTGGCCGTTCACTTGCTGCTTAAGCATGAATGACAGTCTCCAGAGGTGCCTAACAGGCTGGATTGTAGTTTCTTCCAACTTTCTTCCCTGCCAAACTCATAATTGGCTCTAAAGGAAACTGAGGATGTTTTATGAAATAGTTCCAACTTGTTAAGGCTACCCTCATAGTTGATGGATGTACCTTGTAACACTTTGAAGGCATCAGAGAAAAAGGGGAAAGGTCGCTGGACTTAGGTTGCCTGGGTTTGTGTTCTTAGCTCACTGATAACTACTGATGTAATCTTGGGAAAGACTTTTTTTTAATCATTAAATCTGATGACTTATTGGAGCATTTTGTGTCCTGTAACAGTAGAGCAATATGAAGTTCTAGCTCAAAAGGATCTTAGAAGGCATCTATCTATCTAGGCCAGTCCCTCATTTGACAAGATAAGGAAACTAAAGCCCAGAGAGGTCCATTGACCTGCCTAAGGTTATATGGATAGAAAATGGCAAAAGTGAGACCCAAAGCTGTCTTTTGGTCTGTCATCTATCTATCTATCTATCTGTCTGTCTATCTATCTATCTATCTATCTATCTATCTGTCTGTCTGTCTGTCTGTCTGTCTGTCTGTATCTATCTATCTATCTATCATGTCTCAACTTGTCTACTTATTAACATATCTTTCTGTCTGTCTTTCCATCCACCCATCCATTCATCCATCCATCAATCCAGCCAGCCAGCCACCCATTCATCTATCCATCTCTTTCTAATACCCATCTCTGTCTGTCTGTCTCTCTAATTGTCTAACCTGTTTTTCCATCTGCATTTTGGGGATGATGATTATACTATACATCTCACAGGATTATCATAAGAGACAAGTGAGGTATTTGCATAAAAGTGCTTTATATACAGTAAATTAGTATATAAATAATTTTTGGCTTTTTTTTTTTTTGGTTTTAAGCTCATACCTTAGTGTCACTATAAATGCAATTCAGTAAGCAACTATGAAGCACTTTTGATGCCCCCCACCCTATGCCAGGTGCTTGGGGTGCGAAGACAAATTGGAATCATTCTTTCCTTCAAGGAAGTTATATTCTTTTGGGGGAAACATAATGCCCATAGAAAAGTAAATATGCAAATATTATATGAAATAAATGCAATGATTTTGAAGGAGAAGGTGCCAGCAGTTAAGGGGATTATCAGGGGAAGCCTTAGGGAGGAAAGAGGTGGCACTTGAAGGAAGTACCAGTCCAGTACCAGAAGTCCAGTACCCTCGATAGTACTGTGAATTACAAAGAGCAGCCAGTGGAAAGAAAGTTATATTTGGAGTCAGAGAATGTGGATTTGAATCCCAGTTTGGCTGCTTAATACCTCTGTGTTCTTGGGCAAATCATTTAACTTCTACACCCCCTGCCTATTTCCTCATCTGTAAAACGCTTGGGTTGAATGAGATGATTTTTGAGGTTGCTTTTTACTCTCAATCTATGTTCTTAAATATTGCAGAAGGAGGGAAATTTGACCTGGTGTGATTGCTGCTAGTGATCAATGAGGTTGTGAAGAGTGGTAGGGTGGGTATCTGAGGCTCTGGTTCTAAGCTCCATCTTCAAGATGAAGGTCAGATTTATAAGACCTTGGTGCTGGAGGGACTAGGAGCCTGGTACCTGAGGCCCTGGGATATTGGACTTTGATATACGATGGATCTCCACTGGAGTGGCAGTTTTTTTTTCTTTTTTTCCTTTGTTTTTATGCCCTTCTCAGTGTAGACCAGGGATAGGAAACCTGTGACCTCCAGGCCCCATGTGGCCCTTTAAGGTCCTCAAGTGTGAACCTTTGAATGAATCCCAACTTCACAGAGCAAATTTCCTTAATAAAAGGATTTGTTCTATAATACTTGGACTCAGTCAAAAGGCCACATCCAAGGACCTAGAGGACCACATGTGGCCTCAAGGCTGCAAGTTCCCCACCCCTGATGCAGACCATTTTGAGCAGCATGGCAGCTCTAAAAAAACCTCCAGCAAAAAACTTGTGACAAGGGACAGAATATTTTTCAACTCCCCAGATGAAATAGAATATCTCTGGTCTCAGGTATTGAGTTATGTATTGAGTTATGGGCAAATGGAATGAACTGTTTTGATTTTCTGATTAAAAATAACAACAAAACTGCATCTTTCTGAATGGAATTGGTGTTTGTACCAAGCTGTGTCAGAAGCCATTCAAATGGACATTTGATGGTTAAGGCTATGCAGTGAGATGGAAAGAGAGCTAGGCCAGATGGGAGTTAGGAGAATGGTGCAAACTGACTCTCCAGTCAGACCACCTGAGTTTACATCCAGCACCAAAGAGGATGTCTGAGGATCCTGTATCTTCTAGTGGGAGGGCCAGATGATGAAAAGAACACTAAAGGAAAAGGTCTAAGGTGATATCACAGCTCCCTTTGGGTAGTCTGATAAAACCTATGGACTGCTTCTCAGAATAAGGTTTTAAAGCGACCTGCTTCTGATACTGACTCCCTGTGTGACCTTAGGCAGTTGGCCTCCCAGGTCCTCAGTTTTCTCATCTGTAAAATGGGTGGTAGTGGTAAAGTGTCTTCCAACTTTAAAGCTTTGAACTTGTGACCTAGGTTTGGTTCTACCTCTTCCTAGATGGTGTTGTGGGTTTGAAGTCAGGAAAACTTGAATTCAAATCCAGCCTCAGACATCTACTAGCTGTGTGACCCTGGAGATGTCACTTTAACCTCTGTCTGCCTCAGTTTCCCCAACTGTAAAATAGAGATAATGATCGCACCTATCTCCCAAGGTGGTTGTGAGGCTCAAATGAAACAATATCTGTAGGTCATGTAGCACAGGGTCTGGCATAGTAAGCTCTTAGTAAATGCGTATCCCTCCCTTTCCTGCCTCCCTCCGTTCTGCCCTAGTCTTGGCTCTGCCACTCACTAGTTGTGTATCTTTGGTAAAGTTTCCTTCTTGAGGTCTCAGGTTTCTTAGTCATATGAGGAAGGCCTTGTGTAACTTCTGACTCTAGAATTCAGTGAGTAACAATCCCAGCCTCGTTACCTACCCCCCCCCCATTGCTCCTGAGTAGTTTCCCGCATTGGTGTTGGCATCTGTTATCTTTGTTGTGTGTCCGGCTCAGACTGGCCTGACTGGACTGGGGCTGGGAGGCCTGAGTGGTATCCAGTTTCATCTTTTGTCTGAGTAACTCACCTTAATATACACCTGAGGTCTGAGAATAAGGCTACTGTAATCAGGTCTTTTTTTTTTTTTTTTTGGCCTTGGTTTAAAAAATGTGCCATTGTCCAGGCCTTTTAGAGTGGGTTTTAACACAACACAATGCAGTTACTGTTCTAGAAGACACGATCTTTGTTGGAGCGAGACTCAGGGGTATTCACCCGTGGCCAGCGCCAGATCTTCCTGAAAACAGGTGCCTATGCAAGTTTATAAGCCACATATGTGGAGATGTGTGTGTGTGTATATGAGAGAGTGCTCATGTATGTGCATGAAAGTGCTCATGTGTGTGCATGAGAGTATGTGACAGTGTGTGTGAGTATGTGTGAGAAA
>CM053596.1:196591161-196650289 GCA_028646575.1 Pseudocheirus occidentalis | reverse complement strand
GAGAGAGAGAGAGAGAGAGAGGGAGAGAGAGAGAAAGAGAGAGAGAGAGAGGGAGAGAGAGAGACTGTGCACAAAGAAGAGAGGTCTGGAAACACGGAGTGTACAAAAAAAATGTTACAATGGCTCTCTTAAGAGAAAGGTGTACTTTTGTCAAGTTCACAAACTTTCTAACTCTGACTTAAAGTGATATCTTGAAAAAATCTTACAGCTGCCTTTGGAGCAGTACCCACTGGGCAGCATTCCCTGATGTGTGTGAAGCTGTAGCAACATATCCACTCGGCAGATTTTTCTTAAACACCTACTATGTGCCCTGCCTTATGTTAAGTTGTCGGGGTTGTGAAGACAAAAAAGCAAGACAGTCCCCGGCCCTCAAGACGTTTACATTTTGATGGACAAGGGGAAGGCGGCGCGCACCCGGAAAGTCAATACCAAGTACTTTTTGCTGTTGTTCAGCCGCGTCTGACTCTTCATGACTCTGTTTGGGATTTTCTTGGCCAAGATACTGGAGCTTTTTGCTATTTGCTCATTTTATAGATGAGGAAACTGAGACAATAGGGTCAAGTGATGTGGTCGGTCATAATCTAGTTAAGTGTCTGAGGTCAGATTTGAACTTGGTAAGATCCGTCTTCCTGACTCCATGAGTGACTATGAAATGACTGTTGGGAAGGGCCCTTGAGCCCAGCGTTAAAAGGTGCTGGCCTTTCCTGGAGGCAAAGAGAAGCAGGGAGAGCCTTCCAGATGTGGGGGCCAACCTGTGAAAAGGCACCAAGATAATAGAGGGATCTCTGCGTATGGGGAACAGCAAGCAGGACCGTTTGGCTGGAACAGAGAGTAAGAGGAAGGAATGTACAATAAACCTGGCAAGGTCGTCTGGAGGCTGATTTAGATGGTCTTTAAATGTCAAATAGGGCAGTTTGCATTTGATTCTCAAAGCATGTGGGAGCCCCTGAAGCTTCCTGAGCAAGGGGATGATGAGGTTAGAATTGAGCATCAGCTTGGCAGCTGGGGGGTAGGCTATAGGGATAGGGGAGAGAAGGAGGCAGAGAAAGCAGTGAGCAGGTTATTACAGTAATACAGGTGAGGTGTGGAGGGCTTGAACCACAGTGCTGGCCTATGAGTGAAAAGAGGGAGACACGAGTGCGACAAATGTTGTGGAGGTGGAATTGATAATATTTGGCAGCTGATTGAATATTGAGGATGAGGGACAAGGGTTTCTCCTCCTCTTCTTCCTCCTTTTTTTTCCTTCTTCTTCTTCTTCTTCTTCTTCTTCTTCCTCTTCTTCCTCTTCTTCCTCCCCACCCTGGAGGATGTGGGAGGACACAGGTAGCAAAAAATGCTTGATGATTGAAAGAAAAGTGATTTGGAAAAAGAAAAGCAAAAATCCCTGACAAACTCTCCCCATAGGCCTTTGCCAGTCCTCTCCCCACCAGTTACTAGTGCCTTCCCTCTGATACTACCTGCCATTGACCCTGTTTATATCTTCTATGTGCATAGTTATTTGCATGCATTAGAATGTGAGCTCCTTGAAGACAGGACCTGTGTTTTTGCTTTGCTTGTTCCCTAGCAATTAATATTATGCCTGACACATAGTAAGCACTTAATAAATGCTCGTTGATTTAAAAATGAAATATAAGGTAAGAAAGAGGGAAAAGTTGAGGCTGTGTCTGAGACTAGGAGCCTGGGTGACTGAAGTTAGTTGGTGAAATCCTAGCTGTGCATCCTCGGGGTTCTTTCTAGTAGGGTCCTCTAATGATGCGGCATGTGCAGGTTGTGTTGTGGCCTGGCCTCTCATTTTGCTGTTATTGGCTTATGCTGCCATTCTAAGTTTTCTACAGTCTAGATCTTTCTCATTATTTTCCAGTCTTACTTCACACCATTTTTCTTTATGTAACTAACTGAATATTTCAGCTTAAGTGGACTACTTACCATCATCACTGTGCTGGTCCTGGCTTCTCTCAAACGTACATCACACTTTTGCTTAGGCCTGGGACTGAGATGCCCCTTACCCCTTCAGTTCCTCCACTACCTCCACTGAGGTCTAGATTTTCTCATTTGTAGAAGGAGATTAAATTTTAATATTCCTTCTGGCTCTAAAATTTTTAGCACTCAATGAATAACAACTCCAGCCTTTTTCCCTCTCCCCTTCCTACTTTTTTTTTTTTGGAGGGGGGAAGGTAGGACAATTGGGGTTGTGTCTTGCTCAAGATAACATGGTGTGATGGTAATTAATTTAAATTTGAAGACCCCTTTTTTGTTATGTCAATTAAGGAGGTACTTAGCCCTTAGTAACTAGTCAAACCTCTGTGAGAGAAACAGAAGGTGTGAACTCTGTCTCCTGCTGCTGACATAACAGGAAGGGGTTGGCTGAAACAGGAAGCTAATGTATATATGTGTGTATATAAGAAAAGCCTCAGAGAGAGAAGCAGAATTTTCTCCTGACAAGATCCTGTGGAAGAATCATGGAGACTGAAGCCAACTGAGAGAGAGAAAGAGAAATTCTCTCGGCAGCATCTGGAAGCTGGGCAGCTACAGCGGACTGAGAACTGAGTTGGAGTTTTCTTGAGACCAGAATTTGGTGAAGGCTGAAGTTGCTGCCAGGAGGGCTTCCTGGAAGGCTGAAGTTGTTGCTGATACCTGGAAGGCTGAGATTTCTTCTGGGTCCTAAAGTCAGTGGAACTACTGGAGGACTGAAGAAGCATGACCAGGATTACTTTGTTTGTGGCTTGGTTGATCCTTGAGTTCCCAGGAACAGAAGTTGTGAAGGTTTTGAGATGTGCTAGATCCTGTGAACTTCAGTGTGTAGCAGGAACTACCCAGAGGACTAGACAAGGACCTGTGAGCTATCTGCCTCTGAATCCAGGTGACTGCTTGATGGATTCAGGTAGGAACCGAGAAGGGGATCCAGGGAATCTGAGAGACCACTCTGAGTCAAGATGAAGAAAAGGCCTCTCTTTGGATATTGAATGCTGTGATGAAATTGAAGTTTACTAGAGAGCAAGGGATAGAGGGTTTGTGTATTTTCTAATGATTGTATTTAGTGATTAGCAATACTTGGTAACTGATTGCTAAATAAGTGACTGATTAAGTTAATCTAGTTGCCCCATGAGGGGGAGACTAACTTGCATTGTATTGAATGATTAAGTAATGAGGCAAACCTCCTTAGGTATACCAGATGATTGTTCTTTTGTTCTTTGTTCTAACTACTGTGACCACTTTAGTGAAAACTACGTGACCATTTTAATGATAAGCTGTTGTGAACACTATATAGTGATTTTCTGTGATAAGATGTAATGTTGTGAATACTATATTGCAATGTGTTGCGAATGTTTTCCTTTGATTTGTTCTTGAATAGAGTGTTCACTATATTGTGTAATCAGAACCTTAAAAGCTGTTCACAGTAGCATTCTTTTGGGAAGCTGCTTGTGCATGGCATTACACACGGCTAGTAAGTGTCAAGTGTCTGAGGCTGGATTTGAATTCAAGTCCTCCTTACTCCAGGGCTGGTTCTTCTCTTCACTGCAACACCTAGCTACCCCTATCCCTCCAGTTTCTTAAGGTCACAAACCCTCTCTCCCTCCTGCAATTTTCCCTGATTCTCCCCCCCCCCATAAGTGATGTTTTTTCTTCCCAAGATCTTTTTTAGCACTTTACTTGGATCTCAAAATTTTTATGGTGATGATATTCTCATTTATATGGTAGTTTTTTTTACATATGAGTCTGGTCGTATCTATTAGATTATAATTTTGTGCAGGGCAGGGACTATATCTGGTTTCTTTTTTTTTAATGTCCATAATGCCTTGTACATAACAGATGCTTAATAAGTATTTAATTGAATTAAACTGGCTCAAGTGGTAGCTAGGTACATGGTCCTATCCACAGCCTTCAAAAATACCCAACTCTAGCCCTGCTCTCTAACTCTTTTAAAAATAAGAAACCCATAAGCATCTAGAAGCAGAAAAGGACTTTCTGTTTATCATCTGAGCACTGCTTTTCCATCAGAATCCTTTGTGTAGCCCAAGTCATCACCCACCTGCAACAGAACATGGATTCTGTGGTCATCAGTCCTGGGCTTAACTAGTGCCACACTCTCAGAGTATGGGGAGAGCCTGGACTTGTGATTGATACTTATCCACCAATGATGAGGAAATGCTATTGCTGCCACATTTTGTATCATTCTTGAATGCCTCCCTCAAGACCTTGGGGAAACTTTGTGGAATATATATATTTTTTGTTTGTTTGTTTGAAATGGAAGCTTAAGGACCTCTGCTTTTCCTGATCCTTTGCCACATTTCCTATTCACATTAATGGCAGTGCCAGAAACTGTACCAAAGACTTGATAGAAGATATCAGGAAATGTCGTTTGATGAAATCCCACAAGGACTTAGGGACTGTTTTTTGATTTGATTTCCTTTTTTTCTGAAATTAAGGAATGAATTTAATTTTACATTAGAGAACCAAAAAGAGATTATATTGATAACCTGAGAGCTTTTGTCTAATCTTTATCCTCTGAAGAGATGGGAGGGTCTGGAGAGGGATGGTTTGGATTTTACCTGGTTGTCTAATCCACGGGTCTCATATTTCTTTGGATCTCCAGAGATTAACAGCTCAGCCTCCAGCCTCCAAAGATAATAATAATGAGAACAAGTAGTCTTGTACTTGTGCAGTCTCAGACGGGGAGATATTTTCACCTGCTAATGTCCCACTGAGCAAATGCTTTCTTACTCTGTGTACCCATCTGACCCAAGAGAGATTTAAATCAAGTAGAAGTCATTATTCTGAGGAGATGCAACTGATCTATCAGCCTCGATCATATCTGAAGTCTTTGGGGAGAGTTATGCCTTGTGAAAAGTCATCATTCCTCCCATTATTTGGGTTCACTTAAATCTGGGGAGAGCTGTGCTAATGATGATTTCCTATGGCATTAGGCTCGTGTAAGTTTTCAAAAGGAAGAAAAATGTCTTAGATTTGCTTCAAAGAGGATTTTCCCCTCTTGGTGATAAGGCTATAAATATAGCTCACTACACAAAGCTAACATACAGAATGCAGTCATTCTTCAAAATGGATTATGGCCGTTTTGTTTCGGGTATTTTCAAGCATGAGTTGTAGTGCATTGCTTTGGCTTTGCCAATTATGTCTCCTAGAATGAAAGGGTTAGAAAGATCATCCAATTGAATAGAAGACTGAAAATCACTATCTCTCATCTTCTACTTAGTGTGGTAAAGATATTAAGAGGAAGGATAAAGCTACTAAGGAAACACTGGTGCGCTCTCTCTTCAGTTTGCTATTGCCCAGGAAAGAAATATGAGACACAGGCAGTCGTAGGTGCCTCCCTTTGACCTTAGGGATGTTACTGGACAACCTTGACCTTAGGAATGTGGAAAGCTTGACTTAGGCAGCACTAGAGGAGGATCTTAGCACAAGTAAATGAAACAAAATAGAAAAAAAAAAGGGAAGTAATGTGAAGGTTCTCTGAAAAAAATTCTATACTAAGGTGTCCTAATATGGGTAACGAAGACCAGAAACCTCAGGCTTTATCTCCCCTCCCTAGAAGGAGTCCCAGATCTGCCATGTGGTGGGTGATATTGGGGTCACACTAGTGCACGTATGCACGTACACAATATAGGCATACATATGTACGCAAATGCACATGTAGACATACTTATATGCTTGCATAAATTTGTATACATGTGTGCATATATGTATGTGTGTATATTCTGTTTATGTGGGTACATGTATTATATGGGTTCATTGTGCACATACATAGGTAGTATGTAGTAATGCATATGTGTCTTATGTAAGCACATGTGTATGTGTATATATTCTCACATATGTTATATGTGTACATATAACATACCTATTTCCCGATGTAAAGCAGTGATAGTAAGTCGGAGGGGGGACACTGGGAATGTCAGAGCCACAGACCAGATGATAGTGCTTTAGGCAGTCACCAATCTCCATCACAAGCCAGGGTCACTTAGAGTAAATTAACCTAGAGCTTGTTATCCTCTTGCCTGCAGGATGGCCAGTTGCCAGGGTTGATGTTGAGACTTACCTGACACTACTACTACTTCCATGTTTCCTGATCCACCAGCCAGGACCTTCCTCTCCCTGGGAGCCCTATAGGCAGGGGAATATCAGGTCTTTGCCCCTCTGGAGGCCCCAGTTGAGAGGTTGTACGCTTCTTTTGCCAGGACTCCTCGTGTTTATCCAGAGATTCTAGATCAACAGTCAGCTAGGTGTCCCCTTTCTTCTTCTAGGAAGATATGTATTAGCAATGCAGATGTACTTGGAGATAGTTTAATATCCCACATGCTATTAGAAACAAGGTCCCTCCCAACACTATCACTCCTAGATGCCCCAAGCCCTTTCTGGGAAGGAGCTGTCTAAATCATCTTAGGGAAAATGAGACCTGACAACTGAGGAGGCTCTGAGCTATTTTCCCAAGGTAAATAGGAGCCCCTAAGGGGGCAGGGATCTTAAGGCCTGGATAACTATATTGGGGATGGAATAAAGAAGGTCCTGAGAGGGACACCCAGAACTGTGTCTAAAAGCAGTTTGTCCTTTTTAGGTAAATCTTCCTAGAAGTTGGTTCCAAGAAACTGCTGGACTGAAGAGACCCTTTCCACCTTCCTAGGGTGGTGATGGTCTGTGATGGAATTGGCTTTTCAAAGGTGAAACATTCAACTCTGGTAGCCAGGTAGCATGATGAAGAAGCTACTGTTAAGAAGGGATAAACCTCCTGCTCTGAATGGGGAAGAAGGCCAATCTGCCAGTTGTAGGCAGGCTAAAGACCACCCATGATAGATTCATGTGTGCTTTGGTTAGCATGATGAATCCTATTGGACAGAAATGTTTTCCTCATCTTTGGAGTGATCATTTGGTCCCAAGCCCACCACAACATGGGGTCAGGGTTCCCATGTCCAAATTGGCAATAAATTTACTCCCCAACTTTTGCCATTCTTGGAATGGCATTTGCCTGGTTGTTTAGTTCAGTTGAAGGTCTATGATGTCTCTGATAAGTGCTGATATGCCCCAGGCATGAGATTGGAAACATAAGCCAAACTCTTCCATTGGTTCTGACCCAAATGGGAAAAATCTATCTTGTTCTTCCCAGGCCCCAGATCACCAGGTCTGGAGAGATGGCTCATGGTCACTTCTCAGGAATTAGTGTAAGTAAATATCTTATTCACTTCATCCTTAAAGGTTCTCATACCAGCTACGTGACTTATAGCTCAGCCCACTGGGAAGACTTGCTGGGATCCTTATTTCTCTGAGTATCTAGCAGCTGGTACTAGGTTAATGGCTGGCAGAGGCTAGTTGTGTACTCAATTGTAGCAGGCAAAGTTGTCAGTTAACCAGACAAAACAGTGTTGTTTAGGAGCCAAGACTCACAGGTAGGGGCTCAGTGGGCCGAGAAGTCCAGGCGTCAAGTCTGGGACTGAAGGCCTCAGCCTTTGGCATAGTCACAACCTAATCATAAAAGGTGCTAATACCTGAGCACTTACCATTCCCACTTAACATAATACTATGTCCTATCCTTCTTGTTAGAAGATCCGTCTTGTATCACTCAACTCATGATAGGCAATTATGGGTGAATGGTGATGGTAAGACACCATGTCATTCCTTCAGTAGCAGCTAAAGCCCAGTAACAAGGGAACAGCTGTTTTTAAGTGATATAAGGAGTGGCCACTTCAGGGAGCTTTACGCTCTCTGAAATTCAGTGGTCACTTGGCTGATCTTTACGGACAAGAGACTTCTCAAAACATGGGCCCCACAGTATTGTAAGGGCCCGGGGGAGAGAATATTGGATGTCCCACTTTAGGTCTTGGGTGGGATGCTAGCACCAGGGCAATTGCCTCTTCTGGCCCCAGTCTGAAAGTGGCTTTAATAAATTAGGACCTGCAGGATGTCTGGATGGGGAATGGAGATTCTCTAAAATCCAAAGAGTTCAATAAGCCTCTGGTTTTCCTTTTTCATCTGTGGGGAAGCAAACATCAATCTTTTGTTCTGGACCATGTCTAGAATCACCTGGGTTCTTGTCATCTTCTGTATTTCCCAAAACTTGACTGAGTGAACTAAGCGTTGGATTTTCTTAGGATTGACATTCCACCCTTGTCCTCTATATGAGCCACCATCTGATATAGGGTCTTAAGTTACACAGTGTGGTCTGATGGAATCAACAATGTCGTCAGCATAGTGATCATAGTGATAAACATCAATGCCCCCAGGAAGTAGACATTGATGCCTCCCACCTTTCACATCCCATCCTACAGGATTGCAACGTTATAAGTGGAAATTTAGGATTCTTTCCCAGGAGAAAGTGAATTTTAACTGTTTCCTGCTATAGTAAAAGAAAAAAGCATTATCAAGGTCTGCCACCTCATACTACTCAGCTAATAGCTGAGCTACATGGTTTACCGTATTAAAGAGTCAGGAGTGGCCTCAACCATCAAGTTCCTCTTACCTTCTTCCTTAGCCATAAAAAGTTACTGTAAAGGGAAGTCTTTCAACCTCATCTTCACCATTAGAAAGGAAATATCTTTCACCCCTCCTTGGACTCCGAATTCTTTTGTGTTAACTACAAAGGTTGTCTTGGGCAATTCCAAGAGTTCCAATTTGGCTCTACTTATAGTAACTGGCATGGAGGTTATGTGTGCAGGCTGTTGTTACTGGTTAGTCATTTTTAGTCATGTTCAACTCTTTTTTTTTTTTTTTTTTGCTTTTCAGAGGGAGGAAGGCAGGGCATTTGGGGTTAAGTGACTTACCCAAGGTCACATGGCTAGTAAATGTTAAGTGTCTGCGGCTGGATTTGAACTCAGGTCCTCTTGACTCCAGGCGACACCTAGCTGCCCCCATGTTCAACTCTTTAAAAAACCCTTTTGGGGGTTTTCTTGGCAAAGATGCTGGAGTGGTTTGCCATTTCCTTCTCCAGGTAATTTTACAAATGAGGAAACTAGACCAGGGAGAGATTAAGTGACTTGCCCTGGGTCAGACAGCTAGTAAGTGTCTGAGGCCAGATTTGAACTCAGATCTTCCTGATTCCAGGCCAGAAACTCTATCCTGCCCACATCTTTACAGGTACCAACTACCAAAAGCTTATGATATCTTTTCCTTCACTTCAATAATGAAAACCACAGCTTAATCCAATCTTGCCAACTCATCAAATGTAATTGACCAGGCCCCATTAAGGCCGATGTGGTGGTTCAGGTTTAGTAATGAAGTCAAATGGGGCAGCTAGATGGCTCAGTGGATAGAGCACCAGCCCTGGAGTCAAGAAGACCTGAGTTAAAATCCAGCCTCAGACACTTACTGGCTGTGTGACCCTGGACAAGTCACTTACCAACAACTGCCTCCACCAAAAAAAGGAATGGAATAAAATGGGACATTTATAGATCACATAACAGTTAACAAAAGAAAGCTTGCTTAGCCGTAGCACAGAAAAGCTATTCAGCAAGGATACAGCCTTCATTAAGGTAGATGTACTCATCCTCCTCTTCACATGGAAATGCATTTCCTCAACAGGGTAAATAGGGTCATATAAGTGAGGTAAGACAGTGGGATTTCTGCTAAGTCTGAAGGGCACTGACTTCTTGTTGGCTTCCCTTTTATGCCCTGGGCAACATGAGATACCACTCAAGTGTCTGGAGCCTTAGCCTACCCAATTAAAATAAGTTTTGAAGATAGATTTCCCCATCTTTTTAAAGGAAAAACTACCTGACAGGGACTCTAGGAGATGTTGGTACTAATAAATGCCCGAATTGAATAGAGTATGAGTTTTGTGTATAGAGTGTTCAGGGAGGACTGGCAGCTCTGCTATGAGGGCTGCTGAGCCCTTTTCAGGACTGCTTGTCTGCCTTTGGTGTCTACCTGGCACTCACCTCTTGCATGTGGCCCCCACACGTGCAGAGTGGCACCACCCAGGTAAACCCATCTTGGCAGATGGGCTAAACCAGGCTAGGGGTAACTGACAGGCCTCAGACCCCTTGGTGAGTTAGGGGGATGTCTACTCCAAGCATATGAAGACTTCCCCTGGCAGAATGGATGAATGAGAACAGTTTGTTCTAACGGCCATGGAGGCATCTAAAAGCTGGTGCTGTGAAATGCTTAGAGCTTGGTCAGACACCAAAAATATGAAGTTCATACACCCCATCTTGGGACATTGCCAGTCGTCCTGACTTTTGTCTAGAAGCTGGACTTTGATGATTCTGGAAGAGAGAGTGAAGCTAATGACTTTGTACAATTCTACCTCACTTAAGTCCTCTTCTCTCAAGGGGCAAGATATTGCCCTGTGATGTACTTGGTCCTCTTCAGAAATGAAGGCCGGCAACATGTGAGATTTTTTGTTTTTTGGAGAGAGACAAGGTAATTGAGGTTAAGTGACTTGCCCAAGGTCACACAGCTAGTAAATGTGTCAAGTGTCTAAGATCAGATTTGAACTCAGGTCTTCCTGACTCCAGATCCTGTGTTCTATTCACTGTGCCACCTAGCTGCTCCCTTTTGAGTTTTATACGTTTTTCATACTTGGGAGTTATATTATAAGCTGCAAGGATATATACATGTGACTACCAAATTTGGAGATCTATGTATCCAGATCATCTATAATACATACAACATGCATACATTATATGTATGCATTTTATATACACATATGTATACATATTATATACATATAACATATATGCACATTCGCATGCGTGTCTGTTTTTATAAACGTGAAGAATTACACATATAATTTTTGTATATATTTTTGCAAGTATATGGAATTATAAAAGCAAGGGGTTTTATATGTTGGTGTTATTTGTCTGCTTTGCAAGAGAACCCGTGACATCACGACGTTGGGGTAAATAGTAGATGATGAGATTCAAAAAGACCTGGTGCCTCTGGAGTGAGGGCTGCTGAGCCCTTTTCGGGGCTGCTTATCCACCTTTGATGTCCACCTGTCACCCAGCTCTCACCTGTGGTTTTATATGTATGCATGTATATATGTACGTGTGTATATGCGTCTTTATCCATCCACACATACGTAATACATACATGGTATACATGCACATAGACACATGCACATCTTTGGTGCTAAAGCTGAGCATGAGTTTCTCTTTGTAGTCAGAGAGCTACCCTGATACAGTATAAGGGAATCATAGTTTGAATTTCCTTTACCCAGGAACATAGAATGAGAGGAAGAAGGGACCTTAGGGATCATCAGGTTCAATCGCCTACTTTTACAAATGAGGAAACAGGCCAAAGAAATTGACCTTTGCCCGTAATAAGTTGCAAGAAGTATTTGAACCCCTTTGCTCTGAATCCAACACTAGTGCTCTTACCGTTGCACTATACTACTTCTTAAATGAGGGGATAGGGCTAGATGGTCCCTTAATGATTCAAGCTCTAACATTGTATGACTCCATGACCTTAGAGGTCTAACCCCCACTTCTGTCTTCATGAGTACTGGGAGCCAGTAAAATGCAAAGTGCATCACCTTGCAATGTGAAATCGCACCACTGGAGGGCAGTATCTTGCCTTAAACAAGTCACATAAGAAGGAGGAAGCATTTGGGGCTAGAGTTGCTTTTGGTGAAATGCTTCTGGTCCCCTCTCTTCCTTAACTAAGGGAGGGGTTGAGGGTTAGGGGATGAATCAAGTGTGTGAGTCTTTCCAGATATGATCTTTGCTTCCCACCCAGAGCAAATTTAAAATATCACTAGATATTAAGAGTAATTGTTGTTCAGCCGTTTTCCGTTGTGCCCACTCTGTGACCCCTCTTGGGTTTTTCTTGGCAGATCCTGGAATGGTTTGCCATGTTCTTCTCCAGTGTATTTTAAAGACAGGGAAACTGAGGCAAACAGGATTAAGTGATTTGACCAGCTAGTAAGTGTTGGTGACCAGGTTTGAACTCAGGAAGAAGAGGGCTTGTCACTCTATTCACTGAGCTGCTCCATTGGAGGAAAAAGGAAGAAAAAAAAAAGCAGTTTTAAATAGGATCTTTAGTACTGTAAATCAAGCCACGGATTTAGAATCATGAAGGTAGAGGTTTGCATCCTGCCTGAGACATTCACCAACTATATGAGCCAGAATAAGTCTCTTACTCTCCCTAAGCCTCAATGTTCTCTGTAAATCGGGTAATACTCGTCACCCACCTCACTGGAGTGTTGTTGAGTGTATTTAGATATAAAAATAAAACCAAAAAGAGTTCCTGCTCTCAAGGAGCTTATATTCAACCGGGAAACCACATGGAGACAGTTAAGCATTGTTAGCTAATAATACCTAACATATATGGGGTTACGGTTCACAAAGCACTTTGCATGTATTTATTGGTTGGTCTTCACAGCAACCCTGTGAGGAGTGTGCGAGTATGAATCATTTGCAGATGAAGAAAAAATGGACACTCCCAGTTTCACTTAACTTCTAGAACTTAGTTTCTTCATTATAAAAAATGATGAGTTTGGATTTGATGGCCTCTGGTGCAACAGACAGAACTCCAAGCAAGGCAATCCATCTTTCCCCTTATAGCTAGGTTCCATGCTTTTATACAAGCTGCTCTCCACAGCTGGGATGCACTGGCTCCTTGGTTAGGAGACTTTGGAAGTCAGGAAGACTCATCTTCATGAGTTCAATTCTGGCCTCAGACATTTATTAGCTGGGAGACCCTAAACAAGTCACCCGTTTGGCTCAGTTTCCTTATCAGTGTGTAAATGAGCTCGAGAAGCAAATGGCAGACCACTCCAGTATCTTTACCAAGAAAACTCCAGATGAGGTCATGAATAGCCAGACAACTGAAACAACTCTAAATTTCTAATTATCATTTTCCTTGTGTCATATAGCTAGTAAGTACCTGAGGCAGGATCCGGTTCTTCTAACTTCATGTTCCCTACTCTTTTCCTTTTGCCACCTAGCTGCCCTGTACCAGTTTAATCTGCAGGATAGCTTTGACTGGTTGTTCTCTGACTTGCACAGGTTTGCCCCTCCTGAGGCAACCCATTCTCCCCCCATTTCCTGGAGTTTTACCATATTAATGCTGAACTCAGGGTGGACAACCTGTCAGCTGCTCCAAAGCTGAGCGCTTTGAAGCTCGAGAGACCTGCCAACTTCAATCTCCACCTCTATCTCCCCATAACAGGGATTACTGTGCCACCATGTGCCGCTATGCCCAGTGCCAAAGTGAAGCTCTGTGCAGAAACTGGTTATGGGTAGTTAGTACCCAGGGAGAGTCAGAAAAGCCTCATGTAGGAGATGGCATTGATGGTGAGCTTTGAAGGCAGCTAGAGATTCTGAGTGGCCTAACCAAGGAGCCAGTGCATCCCAGCTGTGGAGAGCAGCTTGTATAAAAGCATGGAACCTGGTTATAAGGGGAAAGATGAATTGCCCTGGGGAAAGATGGATTGCCCTGCACAAAGGAATGCCCAGCAAGTTGGTTTGCCGAGAATGTAGAGTGAGGGAAGGAGAATAATATATAGTAAGCTTGGGAAGGTAGGCTAGAACCAGATTGTGAAGGCCTTTAAATGCCCATCAGAGGAGTTTTTATTTTATCTGCAATGGAATGGAGATTCTCGGAAGCCTCTGGAGCAGAGAAGGTGAGTGATGTAGTTCAGACCTTTGATTTGGCAGTTCTATGGAGGTGGATATGTAAAGCTCTTTCCAAACCTTAAAGAACTATGTAAATGTCAAGGATGCTTGTTAACTCATATTTTTTTTGGAGAAGGAAATAAAGGTTAGGATGTTATCTTTCCCTTTATATGACTTAGCAGTCACTTTTTGGATTTGAAAATGTTGAGAGGGAATAATTTTTCCACCATGCATGTCTATCTATACCTGGAGAATTTGGGTTGCTTGCAGACACCAGTGTCATTCTGAGCAAAGGAGGAGGCATCACCTTGACTAGAGTTCTTAGAAAGTAGGCAGAATATTATCTGCCCTTTGCTCTGCTTAACTTCCTTCTCTTTCCCTCCCCCCGACAGAGAACAGAGAATGGGCCAAATACCTAGGAATTTTCCAGTCATTTCTGTGATTGGCACGTTGTTTCCAAGTGTCCAGGTGGCCCAGGTTTCAGTTTCCTCCTGTTATTGGCAGATCCAGAGTCCAACTGCTGTGACTTCAGAGAGTTGAGATTGTAAGCTTAATAGGAAGGAAGGTTGAGAGCAAAGACTGTACTCGTCACAGGTGGATACTTCTGAGGCTTCTTCTGTGCTCCCAGCTGTGATAAGGTGCTATAAAGGGAAATCCTGAGCAGAAAGCCTGCATTGTAAACTGGAGTCAGGGACATCACCTTGGGGAGGCATGGAGGATGACGAACACTGAATTAAGTACAGGTCTATTCTAGTCCCTCCCCCGGTGTTGAAAGTAGGTATCAAGTTGAATATTTCCAATAGTAGAGTCACTCCTCTGTGAATCTCAGCTTAGGAAAATCAAAATATGGAGTCCTTCCTTTTCAGCAGACTTTCAGCTTTCAAGTTGAAGTCTAGTAACATCAAAGTCATTCCTTGAAGGAGGGGCCACACACACACACACACACACACACACACACACACACACACACAAAATCCAAAATCCAACAAAGCCTGAAGATGTATGTAAAGTGCTTTGGTGGTGTGGTGAGCATATGTCTTTAGTAGCAGAAGAATATCCAAGAATAAACACCACTTCCTTCGAAGCTGCCTAGTGCCTAGACCAGGGGTGGGAAACCTGAGGCCTTGAGGCCACATATGGCCCTCTAGGTCCTCAAGTGTGGCCCTTTGACTGAATCTAAACTTCACAGAACAATGTTCTGCCTCACTTGAATTTGGATTCAAAGGACCACACTTGAGGACCTAGAGGGCCACATGTGAGCTCAAGACCAACCTAAAGGTTCCCCACCTTTGGAGACCCTGTAGCCCCACTTTCTTCAGAGAAGTGGGGGGAAGCTCCTTGAGGGCAGCCGTCATTTCTCCTTTTTGTGTTTGGGTCTCCTTTCTGGCCTATTGAACTTAATAAATGTTTGGATTGAATGGAAGGGAATTGCCCCTTGGCTTTCCTGGTAGCGCCTGACTTTTGAATGACATCTGACACAAGTGAGGGCTAAACTGGATGTTCTTAGATTTAAGATGAAGAGGTTTTATTATAATGAGAACAGCAGTTAACGTCCAGTTCTAAGGCTCAAGGAGAGAGAAGGTGGACTTTGGTGTTCGGAGTATCGGTTTGCACAGAGGGCACACCCGCTCATGTGTGAGTGAGGCTGCAGGATCAGGGACTTTACCATCACAGCCGAGCCCAAACCAGCAGCAGATGCCTGAGTGTTTCCAGGAGCAGCTTAGGTATCTCTATGTAACATCAGTCAAGTCACCTAGATCAGAAAAGGGCTATTTTTGTTGTTGTTGTTGTTGTTGTTGTTGTTATTAAGTTATTATTCTAGTGCTAGAATTTGCTTCAGAAACTACTGGCAAACCTTAATTTGAGTAAAGTTCCTTAGTGGAGGTTCCCATTTTCCCATTTGTAGAAGTCCAGCAGTTCTCCAATAGGCCATAGCTACTCTCATGTAGAAGTCTGGGGAAGGCTGAGCCATTGATTACCACTGGAACTGACAAGCAGCAAGAGCTGGAGACCTCAACTGCCCCAGTCGCTCTCCCCTCCTGCCCCCCAATCAGATCATCAGAATTCTTACTGGGTAAAAGGTATTAAAACATCCTAATGAAACTAATCTTTGAACTGCTCACAGTTAAAAAAATTTTTTTTTTAAAAATTAAAGTAACTGCAGTGATTCTTCCCAGTAGGAGTACATATTTAGAACTGGAAGGGGCTTTAGAGATACTTTAGCTGAACCAGAAGGATTCACAGGCCTTCAGAGTTTGTCTTCCTTAGGGTCACAGAGGTAAGAGGGAGAAGAACAGAGATTTGGATCTACGTTTTCTTACTATAAATCAAGCACTCTTGCCACCACTCCACGTTTGCTGTCAGATTATTCTGATAATTCTGTGGCGTAATTTTGCTGCTTATAAATATTCAAATTCCAGACACTGAGAAGTCCCAAAGAAAGAACAGATTGAATGGTGTATTTCAGGGGTAGGAACTGAACTGATAACTAAATGCAATAATAAACTACAATCATCCGCTGAGCTCCAAACCAATGATGCATGTGCATACACACACACGTGTATATGTTTATATACATATGTGTGTTCACATACATGTGTACATGTGTGTGTATAAAATGGAACCCAAGACAACTTTATTTTTGCAGCAGCATCTAGTGAACATATTTGAGGAAGAACCTATAATGAGTGTAAATTAAACTAATATTTCATTTGGTTCCAATTTCTAGTCCTCATAGATAACATACTTTTAAATGACAGAGGAGAGCAAAAGCATGTAGGTTGATTAGTCAAGTTCTTGAAGAATTCTTTTGTAAATCAGTTTTTTAAAAACATCAAATTCTATTTTAGAGGCACTAGAGCAGCAGTTCTCAACCTGTGGATCGCGACCCCTTTGGGGGTCGGACGACCCTTTCACAGGGGTCACAGGGGTTGCCTAAGACCATCAGAAAACACATATTTCTAATGATCTTAGGAACTGAGCCACTGCTCCTCTATCTGTTTCCAGGTTGGTCTACCCACATGCAGATACGCCCACATCCGAGTAGTAAAGGGTTCCAGCATTAGGAAGGTTGAGAACCACTGCACTAGAGGAAGTTGCCATTTAGAAGAAGTCTATTTTTTGTTAAGTAGAGGCAGCTTGATTATAGTAGATAGAGAGCTGGCTTGGTGTTCTATAGAGAACTAACCTCAGAGTGCTGACAGAAGCTGGCTGTGTAGCATTAGTCAAATCCCATCACCTCTTGGTGCCACAGGCAACTCTCTAAGGTCATAAATTGTATAAGAGTTGACAGTCTGTATGGGCAGAGGGAGTTCAGTATTGATAGAGGACTTCCACTCCAGGAGGTTTACTACTCCAATGAGATCAGAGGTCTGGACAATGACAAAAAATGTCATAAAGCATAAATTATTTTTTTAAAGTAAATCCTAATTTACTTTTTATGCCTGTCTGGAGTGTTTATTCACACTTGGGATATGATTATAGTGAGATATACTTATACTTGATTGTTTGGAGTAATTATATAAAGTGCTTTCCTGAGCCAGCACGCATTTTGAAGTTAAAGTCAGGATTCTTGTGTATTTTTTTAAAACTCACTTTTTGAGACTGAAATGGTTGAAATATTTCTCTAAAATTACAATGGGAGACAGTAGAAAAATATAGTTTGATTTACATTCACTTTCCCGACAACTTTAATTGACTAGGCTCTTCCACTGGGGGGAGTAGAGAGATCTTAGTCTTTTTTCATGTCATGGACCTCATAGGCAGTTTGGTGAAGTCTGGACCCTGACCCCTTCTAAGAATGTTTTCAAATGTATAAATAAAATACATTGAGTTACAAAAGAAATTTATTATGTTAAAACACAGCTATCGAAATATTGAAGGAATAAATTCACCAGGCCCCAGAATCCCCTGCACTAAATTTGGCTGTTTGACCTTAGACAAAGCTGAATTGTGTGACCTTGAGCTAGTCCTCTTGTTTCTGTATGCTTCAGTCCTCTTATCTATAAAACGTGGGAGCTCCATCTCTAAGAGAATTCTGGCTCTGTTGCTTATGAACAGTATGACCTTGGGTTTAAAAAAAAATGCTGACTTCTCTGGGTCTCTGTTCCTCATGTGTAAAATGAGAGGTTGGGCTAGGTCAGGGGCGGGGAAGCTGCAACCTCAAGGCCACACGTGGCCCTCTTGGTTCTCAAGTATGGCCCTTTGACTGAATCCAGACTTCACAGAATAAATCCTTCAATTTTGGATTCAGTCCAAGAGCCCAACTTGAAGACCTAGAGGACCACATGTGACCTCAAAGCCAGAGGTCCCCTGTCCCCGGACTATGTGGTCTCTCAGTCTCTCAGAGTTAAATCTATGATCCTACGGTTCCTTCTGCTCCAGCACCCTATATTTCTGTGGGCTAAGACTCAAAGGGAAAAACCAGAGAGCATCTTCTCATTTATTTCCAGGGATCAATTGAGGGAATTAGGTAATTGGCTAACCATTTATTTTTCCTTAGGAAATGTGGAGTCCCCAGATTACTTCATTAGAAAGTGTGTTTATGTTGTATACTCTGGACATTGGTTCACTGCCTCTACGCAATAGAAGTACCCTTTAAAAGCTGTGTGCATCATGCTTCCGTTGGTTGAAATCCTGTTTTAACTAACTCAAGGACGCTGACTAGCTAAGGGCATCCTGTGGCAAACCAGTAAAGCAGAGGACTCAATTTGTCCATTTTTATCCATCTGTATTTTCACATATTTGTTGTTGTCATTTTTCAGTGATATCTGACTCTCCGTGACTCCATTTGGGTTTTCTTGGCAAAGATACTGAAATAGTTTACCATTTCCTACTTAAGCTGATTTTACGGATGAGGAGACTGAGGCAACAGGGTTAAGTCCCTTGCCCAGGGTCACACAGCCAGTAAGTGTCTGAGGCCAGACTTGAACTGGGAAGGTGAGTTTTCCTGACCGCAGTCTTGGCCCTTTATCCACAATTCCACCTAGTTGCCCCCATTTTCATATATAGGGTTTGCTTAAAGCCAAGTGGGTATGTGCCATATTTTCCAAGTCTTTATACTGAGTTTTTAAAATATCAGACAGTCATTGAACTAGTTTTAAATTATGGTGATTACCTCATCTTGGCTCTTAGAAGAGGTGGGTTACAGATGTCCCAGGCTTTTCTCCAGTATCAAGGACAGACTCCAAGGACACCAAGCAGCCATGCCTGAGGCAGAATGGGAGACATTCTTTGAAAATGGGAATATCTCATGCTTCAGCTTTCAATGAGCTTAGTTTCATTCCAAAAAGCATCTTTGGATGGGAGATTATTTGTCATTATTCCATATAAATACCTTCCTTGAAGAAAGATAAAAGACTTAAAAAATTCTCAAGGTATTTTTTACCTAGAGTAGGCTATCAATTAGAATCCTCTTTGAGGGCCAACTTCCTTAAGTCTCGTCACAATTATAAAGTGCAATTATAAAGTGTCTTCTCTTTTTTACTTTAAATGGTTGTAAAGCTTCCACTGTGACCCTCCCTTGCTGCTACAATATAAGCTACTAGCACTGAGGTACTGCCTCTAACCTCACTTATGGCTCAGGCACTTGTGGATGTACTGCAGATCCTGGCTGTGGTATTACTGCAGGGAAGGCAAGGGGACTGACTGCAAGGTATGAGTCCTGGGACAGACTGAGCTAGCATTAAGCAAACCACTAGGCTGCTCTGCCCACCAGTTTGCCTCTTGGTAAAATGGGGTCATGGGCAGCTAGGTAGCACAGTGAATAGAGTGATGGGCCTGGAGTCAGGAGGACCTGAGTTTAAATCTGGTCTCGAATACTTAATAGCTGTATGATCCTAGACAAGTCACTTAACCCTGTCTGCCTAATTTTCCTCGTTTGTAAAATGAGCTGGAGAAGAAAAGGGCAAATTACTCTGATAGCTTTGTCAAGAAAACCACAAAGGGGGTTGGGAAGAGCTGGACTGGCTAACCCACTAAACAACAACAAAAATGAAAATGGAATTACTTATCTTTCTTATCCCTGACCTCAGGAGATGAAGATTTTCAGTTCATGACTCCATTTGGGGTTTTCTTGGCAAAGATATTAGAGTGGGTTTGCCATTTTCTTCTCATTTGACAGCTGAGGAAACTGAGGCAGAGTTAAGTGACTTGCCCATGGTCACACAGTTGGTAAGAGTCTGAGACCAGATTTTACTTCAGGAAGATGAGTCTTCCTGACTCCAGACCTGACGCTCCATCCACTGTGCCACCTACCTGAGCTTGGCATACAGGACTCTACAAGGCAGAAGAGATAGGCTTACAATCAAGAACAATTTACCATACAAAAAAGCTAAGTGAAATCCCTATAGAAGGAAAAATTTACTTCTATGGAACAGAGGACTGTTCATTTTCATGATAGGTTTTCACATGGAAACAATAATGGCTATTGGAATCAGTCATTAAGCATTTATGAAATATAACAACAATGAAGTACCCACAATATGCTGGGCATCATATTAAGCACCAAGGATATCAAGAAAAAGGAAAACGGGTCCCTGTCCTCAGGGAGCTTACATTCTAATGAGGATTTGAAGGGCTTTGTATCTTGGGGGACCTGCCCTTAAAGCAGTCCAAGGTATTAAAATGGAACACCAGCTGGACTCTGTTGAGCCTTAGGAGAGGGAACATACACACAGGAATCCCTAGAGAATGGTAGTGCTTAAATATGTGAAAAATAATATAGAATTGAGAACATCTGGTCACAATGGAATTTTGTAGTATTGATTATTTCCTAAAATAAAGTAGGCCATCAACCAAAGAGAATCTTTTTTTAAAAAATACGGTGTTGTTGTGGTAATTGTCAAAACAATCTCAAGTACAAAGTTCTTATTGAATCATTTATTCAGTCATTTATTTATCTGTCTGTATATATAAATATGTATGTATTATGCATATCATTATGTGTATATTACATATAGATATATAAGCATATTATTTATTTTTAAATTTATTTAATATTTTCTTTCCCACAGTTGCATGTTATATACGTACATATATACATACACTCATACATATATGTATATATATATATATATGCACACACATATATTTTAAAGCATAACAAGGAGTACTTAATAAATGCTGGTTTTGAACTATGGTAGTGTAAAGAGGGCTGCACTGCCCATTACACTCTCTGTCCTTAAGGAACTTAAGTTCTAATCTGAGAATTTAGACCATAAGAAGCTAGGTGGGGTGTAGATACATGTGAAATGAATGGTTTAGCCAATACCTTCTAGGGGAGCTCAATGTAGGGAGAGAATATTGGACGTGTGATTTTTTGCATGTTGTCTCCTTCATTAGAACACAAGCTCGGGGCGGCTAGGTGGCGCAGTGAATAGAGCACCAGCCCTGGAGTCAGGAGGACCTGAGTTCAAACGCGGCCTCAGTCACTTATCACAAAAACTAGCCGTGTGACCTTGGGCAAGTCACTTAACCCCAACTGCCCTCCCCCCCCCCAAAAGAACACAAGCTCTTTGGGGGTAGGGGCCTTGTCTTTGTCCTTCTTTGCATCTTCAGAACTCGGCACCTTGTTTAGCACATGGACTGACTGACTCCGGGCCAGTCTCCCAGCTTCTCCAAGACTCAGTTTCCTCATCTGTAAAATGAGAATAATAATAATAACATCTACCTGGCTCACAAGGTTATGATGAGGATCTTAGTGGATAACGTATGTTAAGAGTGATGCACTATAAAAAATGCGCGTCATTATGAATCATAAACTCTGGCTAATGACTTGATCCTTTGCCCAGCCCGTTGCCAAGCTTTCCCTGGAGCAGTGAAATAAATGACTCCATTTTTTAAATGGCCTGTTGATATATAGGCTAGACTATGCCATGGGCTGGATAGATACCCTACGCCTCTTCAAATATAACAATTGCATAGAATAAAAAAACCTGAAAAAAACTACCGATATTAGTTATATCCTATTAGTGCTAATGTTATAATGAGAGGCTGCTAAGAAAGGGAATGGACCATTGATTTCTACAGATCTTTAAGAATCTAACTTATTCTAATTACTCCCAGTCCTGTTCTGTCCCAAATGCAGGGGGATTGGCAAAATGACCCTTGAATGCTCTTTCCAGCCTTTGGATCCTGTAATCCTGTAATTTGTCCAGTGGCTTGGGGTTTTGAGGAGAGGGGATGATAATGTTAGAATGGGTTTGGTCAACAAGACTACATGACTGAACCATGGGCTTCCCCTATTCATAAACCATTTGATAGTAAATTAAACAGGGTGAAGGTTAATCAGATGACAAGATGACATATCCTCGACCTCCTAAAAAGGGGGCTGCTGCTTGACAAGAGGGAACTGCTTGGGGAGGAGAATGTTGGGTCAAATTTGAGTGTTTTCCATAGCTTAGATTTCTAACTGTATCACTATCCTTTATGAAATATTTCTCTATGGAAGGAAGGAAACAAGAATCTTTAAACACCATTATTATATGCCAAGAGCTATGCCCAGTACATTGCCAATATTTCATTTGATCCTCCTAAGAACACTGTGAAGTAATTGATAGTATTATCCCCACTTTACACTTGAAGAAACTGAGGGAGACAACAATTAAATGACTTGCTCAGGGTCACACATCTAGCAGGTGTCTGAGGCTGGATTTGAACTCAGGTTTTGCTGACTTTAGACTCATCCGATATCATAAAAATGTTGCTGCTTCCCCCCGCCCCCCATTTCCTTGTCAGAAATGGTTTCCAAGCATCTCATCTTTTATTTGGATTTGTTTTTCATTTTCTCTCATCCTTCCTGAAGCCTGGCTTCATTCAGTTTTGCCTGGCTGATTCTGAGCCCTTGGAGCTGGCTCCCCAGCAGGAGAAATAAGGATAAATGTATGGGTAGAATTGCTTACCCCAGAATTCTTCAGACTCCCTACCCTTTACCCAGTGGCCATTCCATGGCCCATCATTTCCCTAGCCAGTCTTGAGATCCTTCATAGATATACAAACATGGCAAATCTTCTCCCCTGGGTATCTGCTTTTAGACAGGACTGCAATCATCCTGCCCTAAGAAGCCTGGCAGGTTTTAAAGACCTACATAAAAGGCTATTTTATAACCCTCCTCAGCGATCCATTCCATTGAATGTATAACCAGCCTCACTGTCAGCAAATCATGATCATCTCGCCTGAATCCCTTGTGTTGTAGCATAAGCTAATTTCATCGGTAATTTCAGTGACTCATGTTTAGAGAGTCAGTGTGGTGTAGTAGAGAGAAAGCTAACCTCCATGTTGAAAGTCTGGGGTTCAAGGACTGGTGAGATGACCTGGGGCAAGTGTTTTAACCTTTCATTACCCGAGTTGATTGAGGAAATTTCCATAAACAGAGCTCCCTGCCCTAATGAAATCACAAGTCCAGTGTCTCTTACCCTTACCCTTTAAAGTTTACTAAGTATTCTTCTCAAATTTACCCTGAGATAGGTGTTATAAACATTCCAGATGGGGGAATGGAGGCTCAGGAAGGCTGACTGATTTGCCCAAGATCACATAGCTAGTAAGTGGCAGTGTCAGAATTTGAACTCAGGTCCCTTTAGAGTTGGTCATCCTCTTCTTGTTATTACCTGCTACAAACTTCCAGGAATCACTTTCACAGGTTTCCACATACAGTTCACCTTTGCATCTCTACTCTCAGTTCCCCTTCAGGATAATGTTCCACGAAGAAAGAATCTACCAAAGGGACCAGAAAAGACAAGTTGAGCTAGTCTTATTTCACTTATACTTAGAGTCTGATTTATTTTAAAACATTGGATTCTAGTATCACAGATTTAAAGCTGGAAAGAAGCTATTTAGTTCAAATACCCCCTTTCACAGAGGGAAAAACTGACTTTGAGAGAAGTGATATTCCCAGACACAGCTTTTAAGTATCTGGGACAGGACTCGAACTCTTATGTTCCAAACTCCACCTCTAGGCTCTGTCTTCTACACAGTGCTTGCCTTTCAGAAGCAGGATTAAGCCTCAGGGCTCTAGATTCTAAAGTCTAGCTGTCTTTTGGACTACCCTAGGCTTCGCCTCGACATGAGGCAGCATCTCTGGGACATTTGGAGGGGTACCAGGAGCTGAGTGTAAAGACAGTGTCCTTACTGAGTGTCCTTCCAGTGGGGGTGGGTGACAAGGGAGGAATTGAAAGACTCTAGAATTTAAAGTTCTCCAATACCTGCAACTAGGAATTAAGATATATAGGGGCTGGGATAGGGAGACCCTCCCTGCCCTACCAGAAAATAAGAGAGCAGAGCAGGGGAGGGGCTTTACAGTGGGATGGCTGTTTTAGGGTTGGGGCAGGGGCAAGACGGGGAGAAAATGTGTAATTCAAAAATGTAATGAAAATGAATAATGTAAACAAGAAAACAAAGAAAAAAAGAAAAAAGAAAGAGAAAAAAAAGAAAAAAAAAAGACAGTGTCCTTCTCTACCCTGAGTTCTCTTGTGTGTGAATGACAGGGAGAAATACAGCCTCACAGCTGGTATTTTTCACACAAATTAAATCCAGGAAATTTAGGCTAAATAACTTATTACATAGATCCTGGGTCTGGGTCTGGTGAAGCAATTGACAGGTGTTGAGTATCCTGTGTCTGCAGGAAAATTGAGCCAGAACTGCTCCAGAATAAACAACAGTTGCTTGGTAATACGAGCTTGCCTACATCTGAACACCACAAGCCCTGCTGGGAGCTAGAGGAGGGGATGCCTGGCTCATTCTGGCTGACACCTGGCTAGGAAGCCAAAGGTGACATAATGATCCCAGACCCCAGAACAGGTGGAAATTGTTTAGTAATAGAGCCCAACATGAGGTAGGGAGTTTCATGGTTTAAGTTGTGATGGGAGACACCAAACCTCAATAACTTTTGGTAACTGAGTTTTTCCCCTACCCCTCCACTCTGAGCCTCAGTTTCCCCATGTGAAAAATGAGAGGCTATTTTTCTTGGGAATACAAAGTAAGACAAGTCAGTGCTGGTCAAAGTGGCTGCTTTAGCTGGTCCAAGGAAGAGGCCAATGGCCACAAGCCTTCATTTCTAGAGTGGACCCACTAGAAGTGACTTCATTAGTTGTGGTTGGTGCTGAATTTGTTTCATTTTCAACTTTGGACACTGAATTTCAGGCTAAACTCTCTCAAATGATAAAAATCATCTCTTAAGAATATCCACTCCCAGCACTGATTTCTACCTGACTGACTTTGGGTGCCTCAGGAATGGAAATTTTTCGTTTATCTTATTCTCTCATATCAAGATTATTTGATTACTTGTCCTTCCTGCTCCCCCACCCCAAAACTGTAAAATCCCTCTGAGCAAAGGTCATACCTATCTTTGTATCCTTAGCACCTAGCACAGTGCCTTCCTTGAAAATAATAAGAATTTTCTATGCAACATGGCTAATGTGAAAATGTGTTTAATAGGAATGTATGTGTAGAGCCCTTATCAGATTGGAAGCAGTCTTGGGGAGGGAAAGGGGCAAGGTTGGAAAATAAGCTAGGCGCCATGTTCTTATCTGATCCTCAGAATGAACTTGGGAGGCAGATGCTATTATCATCCCCATTTCACAGTTGAGAAAACTGAGGCTGATACAAAAGTTAAGTGACTTCCCCCAGGTCACACAGCTAGGGAACAGCTGAGACTGGCCTGACTCCCATCGCACACTCTATCCAAGCAGTGGTAAAGCAAAGGTATACAGTGAGTAAAGATCAGTCCATTTTTTGAGTAGTCCAATTTGACCAAAATTTAGAATAGTTAAAGGGGACTGGGAAAGGTAGGATGAAACTGTATCACAGAGGGTCATGAATGCCAGGGTAAGGAATTTGGACTTTGACTCGTTTGGACTTGTTCAGAAGGTAGAGAAGATTTTTGAACAAAGGAGTAACATGATCAGAAAGGTGTAATTACAAATATTTATAACATCCCTGGGGGTGTGATAGGTGACACAATGGATAGAGAGTGGATAGAATGCTGGGCATGGAGTTCATGAGTTCAAATCTGGCCTCAGACACTTACTGTGTGACCCTGGGCAAGTCACTTAACCCTATTTGCCTCAGTTTCCTCATCTGTAAAATGAGCTGGAGAAGGAAATGGCAAACCACCGCAATATCTTTGCCAAGAAAACCCCAAGTAGGGGGTGGCTAGGTGGCACAGTGAATAGAGCACCGGCCCTGGAGTCAGGAGGACCTAAATTCAAATCCAGCCTCAGACACTTACCACAAAAACTAGCTATGTGATCTTGGGCAAGTCACTTAACCCCAACTCCCTCCAAAAAGAAAAAAAAAAGAAAAAAATTTAATAAATAATAAAAGAAATATTTATAATCCCATTACTGCCAAACCTTGGGGTAGTTTTTCCTGAAGGACACACCTGTGGCACTAGGTATGATGTGTGTATGAACTATTTCTTCTGACTGGCAGAGAAGCCACTGGGCCCTAGACATTGGCTATCTGTGTAAGGGTCACACATACTGAAAGAGGGATTTGAGAGGGGTAGTTGGGAGAGGCAAGTGTGGATATTTAAATGGAAGTCAGGAGTTTGGGAAGCTAGTTCCCCAATGCCAATGCATCCCTTGACTTTGAGTATTTGTTTTAGAGTTAGAGTTTTCTAAGAGAAAACAACCCTACCCTACTATCCTCCCTCCCAAATCTTTTTTTTTTCTCTTTGGTAAGTGAGGTCTTATCTTATTCCCAAAGAGCTTTTTTGCTTCTGTGTCATTTCCCCTACTCCATCTGGACAACTTTCTTGGTTTTCTGGTTACTGATTACTTTGATAAGGAAGGGTACTAGCCGGCTACAGGTGACCGCTGCTAGTATAATGGGCATTAGAAGAATGACCCAAGTTGGAAAGAGCAAGGGAACCCTTACCTTCCCCTCCACACTTGCATTTCCCAAGTGCTTTTCTCAAATTTCTCTTCCAAAGCACATGGCCCGTATTCAGGTACACCCCCTGAATACATGCAGTGTAACAGGGCCATTCCAGGCTTGGAAAAAAGAGGGGTTAAACATTCATCTTATGGTCTTGACGAGGATGGACTAAAACTGGAAAAGACTGGAAATAAGGAGGCCAGTTAAGAGGCTAATGCAAAAATTTAGGCAAGATACAATGTGGGATTGGATGATGTTTGTGGAAATGCAAAGTAGGGAACAGAGATGAGAGATTTGTGGAGGCAGAATTGAGTGGATTTCACAGAAGAATGGATGTTAAGCATGGTGTTGTAGAAAGAATCTTGGACTTGTAGTCAGTTGACCCATCTCAATTCCTGGTTCTAACCTTTACTAGTTATATCACCTCTTTCTGTCTTAGTTTTCTCATCCGTAAAATGGGGACAACAGTACTTGTACCACCTGCTTCACAGAATTGTAAGTGAAGCATTTTGTAAACTTTAAAGTGCAATAGAAATGTGAGTTATTATTGTGTGACAGATGAAGGAGAAGTAATGGGAAAACTTGGGAAATGGCAGCATTGTTAACAGAACAAGGGAAGTTAGAAGGTGGAGAAGTTAAAGAAAATATGAATCATAATTCCTATTTTGAATTGGATGTTTCTTAGGTTTCTTAGATGCAATGTGTCCAAAACAAAAGTCTTTACTTTTTCCCTGAAATCCTCCTCTTTTCCCTACTTCTCTCTTTCTGTTAAGGGTGCTATCATCTTTCTGGTTGCCCAGATTTATAACCTCCACATTCAGCCTCACTCTTCATATCCAGTGGGTTCCCGTACCCACATCATCTCTCCACTCTCTCCTCGTCTCCCTACTCATGTGATTCTAGTTTGGGTCCTAATTACTTCTGACCTTGGCTATTGCAATAGCCTCAAGGCTTTCCCCTCTCCAGTACATCCTTCATACCATTGACAAAGTGATTTTTCTCAAGCACATGCAGATGTGACCACACCACTCACTTCTTCAATAAATTCGAATGGCTCCCTATTGTCTCTAGAAGCACATCTAAACTAATGGCGTGGAGTCAGGAAGACCTGAGTTCAGATCCTGCCTGCCTGGCTGTGCGATCCTGGGCAAATCATTTAACCTCTGCCTGCCTTGGTTTCCTTAATTGTAAAATGAAGATAATAATAATGTAAATGTAAAATGAAGATCATAACAGCATCTACCTCCCAGGAATGTTATGAGCTACTTATAAAATGACATACTTAAAAAATACTTAGCACAGTGTCTGGCACATAGTAGGTGGTTTATCCTGCCTTCCTTGGCTCCAACCTACCTTTCCAATGTTATTATACATCACTCTTGATAGGAGTACACACTCTATCCATAGGGTAGTCATTTGGCCTAATTGCTGTTCCTCACACTATGTCTTTGTCTGTGCACGGGATGTCTCCCATGCCTAGAATGAACTCCTTCATCATCACCTCTTAGAATTCCTTGAAGTTTCCTTCAAGGTTTAACTCAAACACCTCCTTTTCTATGGGGCCCAGTGGCTAGTGCCTTTGACTCCTGCCCCCCCCCAAAGATTATCTTGGGTTGATTTTGTACATACCTGTGTATGTAAGCACATGTTATCTTCATTGATAAAATGCATGCTTCATGAAAGCAGGGACTATTTCCTTTTTATCGCCGGATCCCCAGAACTGAATGTAATACCTGACATTGTACATGTTGTACATGTTTCTTGGTTGACTTACTTACATAATGGTTTAGGATTCACAAAAGTGCTTTCCTTAAAACCCTGAGCAGCAGGTAGTGCAAACATTATTTATTGCTCCCATTTTATAGATGGTGAAGGATGTGTTTGGTTTGAACATGTTATGTATTTTGAGGTACCACAGAGACATCCATACAGAGATGGCCTTCTGATGTTTGAAGACACAGGTCTAAAGTTCAGTGGAAAGGTGCAGGGACTGTATAAATAGAGATCTGAGAATCAGCAACAAATGCTAGTTGAAGCCTTGGGATGAGAAAGTCAAATGAAGAATAAAGAGCTGAGCTTGGGTGAACGGTTACAGTAAATTGTTTCAGTTCCACTTCCAATTTTATAAAGGGGGTGGAAGGAGGAAGAGGAAGTCTGCAACCAGCAGCCCTAGGAACCAACAAAGGAGAAAGAATGATTGGAGAAGTAGAAGGACGAGGATCACAAGAGTGTCATCCCATAGGAATCAAGGAAAGGGAGAAGATAAAGAAGAAGTGATATCACATGTTACTCAAATGTCAAAAAGGACGAGTACTGAGAAAAGGCCTTTGGATTTGATGATTCAACAATTGAGTCTCAGGGAGCTCATATTCTGGTAGTGGGATGGAAAATCTATGTATGGAAATGACCAAGAAAATATATAAAGGTACTAATAAGTTTGCAGTTTTAGTTGATGAGAACACTGTGGTGCTAAGGAGGCCAAGGATTTGGGTTTAAGTCATAAGGAAGCCAGTTAACCTTGCCTTGTTCCATGACTATGAAAGGGACAAGGAAATATGGATGAGACCATGCAAATCCATCCTTGCTACTAGTACATCAGTGGCGTCATGCGTCTTTTGTGTGAAGGACAGTTTATTGCACAAGTGTTCACTACATGTGCCAGACTGCTGATGGAATATAGAATCTTTGACAGTCAGAGCTGGATGGGGATCACGGATGGGACATGAGTTAGTTCAGTTCCCTTATTTTATAGATTACGAAATTGACAGCTAGGGATGTAAAATAATTTGCCCTCTAGCTGCAAAATGGGTACTCTTTACACCAGCTTATGTGGTTTCCATGCAGTAAGACAGTGTATAAGAGCAAACAGGGCAAATAAGTCTTCCTGGGCCAGGTGAGTTTTTAACACAGTCTTGGTAGAAGGCAGAGTCATTGCTGGTAGGGAAAATGGGTTCTTTGAAGCTCTCCTGTTTCAGATACTGTAAAAAAAGGTCAGTGTTCTTCTCTTGAGATCCTGTAGGTATTTGTCCTCAGACAAATGAGGCTGGTCTCCAGTTTAGCTTGGTGCCTCAGTCTAAGTGCAATAGAAATGATTGGCATACCTATTGATTTGTTCAGTGCTTAAATTAGGTTTTTTTGGAATAATAATAGCTGACATTTAAATAGCATTTTAAAGTTTGCAAATTGGTATCTACTGTTGTTATATCACCTTCAATTCTGAATATATAATTTTCATCTCTCCTCACAAGTGAACCATCCCTTGTAACAAAGGCATTTTTTAAGAGGGGGAAAAAAAAGCAATTCAGCAAAACCAACCAACTCTATCTGACAGGATATACAATATTGTACACCTCTAGGCCTCACCTCTGGAGAAAGGGAAGGAAGTGCATATAAATTAGATTATATTATAATAATTGATTAAACTCTTCTGGATCTTAATAAAGGTTTGATTTTAACTGAATTAATAGGATCTTTGATCCAAAATCTATTGTGGGTAAAAACATGGACTGGGAAACATAGGTGGGAAAAAGGATCTTTTCTTATTCCCAGGAGGCAGAAGTTTAAATTCAGTGCCTCTAAGAAACATTTTGCAAGGGACTTGCCTTCCCTTGAGCCTTCTTCCACCTGAGCAACCTTCCAAGCCTCTTGGAGAAAATCTCAGGATGACCAATATACACTGGCAACCAGCAGACCTACCGGGATTTGGCTCAGCTTCGGCTTTAGGAGTCTGGAGTCAAAATGCAGCCTCTTCACAATTCCCAGATGCCAGAAATGTCTCAAGGATATTGACATCCGGCTCCTTCCTTTCTGGGTCTGACACTTGATACGAAGCAGTCTCTGTTTGCTGTGCCATATCCGGGAGTTAAAACTGAGTGATGCCCAAGTGCCACTGATGTTGGAGTTGAGAGCCCCAGATGGGGCTGAAGGTCTGGGGAGACCGATTCAGGTCTGGGTTTGTAATGGTCCCCCCAGCTGCCAGCACCTGTAAATTAGAGAGGTATAAAATTCACTCTACTTCAAAGACTTCAAGAAGTTAGTTAACTCCACACAGTCACCCTCACGTTCATGGGATGGACTATGGCAATGGCCTTAGTCGTTATTGACAGACTTACTCCTTGGAGTGGTTTATTACTGTGAATCACCACATGGCACAGGAGAGGATTTTACATTATTCTTGAGGTTATTTTGAAGCCTTCATTTGGAATTTATTCTCAGAGAGGAACCAGGGGTATAGGCTAACAGCAGGAGATGGGGCTTAAGGTGCAGAGCCCAGGAGAGATTGAATGATATTAGTCTTTTGACTGAATCTTTCTTTTCTGATTCTTTTCACCTATTTTTTTTTTTTTTGCTGAGTTCTCCCTTTCTCTCCCAACCCAATACCCCAGCTGCTTGTTATCCTGCTTGTTTTTTGGATATATAAGCAAATGCTTTGGACTGGGGGAGAGATTATCTGAAGGTGGTCTTAGGGATTCAATTCCATGTTAGTCTCAAGGTTCTAGGATCAGTGTCTTTAAAATAGTATACCCTAGGCCCATTTTGAAACTCTAGAATTTGTTCATTTCCCCAGCACTTCTACCTGGGAAAGACTCTGGCCCTTTGGTGATCCACACCCATGTTGTAGACTGTATTAAAAATGAATTTGTCCTAAAGGCTGGCCGAAGGGGAGGGTGCATTGGCTGGCTATTTGGTGTTTTGTTGGATGCTAGCCATTTTAACCCTTATCTGGGCTTGGAACACCGTGGAGCAAGGATCAGACAAGCCTCAGGATTGTTTCATTTTTCCTCATGTTCTGTGTGGTCTGTGTGTCTAAAGTCAGTCTTTCGTCTGTATGTGGTATGTGGTGTCTCTGGCATCTCCAATTGAGGACTCTCCTCTCTTTTCAGGCTGTCATTTTTTTGGAAGCAGCTCCCGCTAAATTTATCACCTTCTTCCCATCTTTCTCCCAACCCTGTTGCCTTGAGAAAATCCTCCTCGCATCCTAAGGAGGAGGGAACACCCAGATGGAAAACTCCCTGAGCTCCCCTTTGCCTGCCCTCCATATGCCTGCCTCTTTCTCTCTCCGCCCTGCCCCCTTCCTCCCCTCCCCCAGATCCCAGTCTGGCCTTCACCTTGTGCCTTGGGGAGGGGAGAAGGGGAGTTGAGTCCAAGGAGAACCGGAGCTGAGCTCTGAAAATTCAGCACCACCTCCGCCGCGCCCCCATACCATATCCTCCCCCCTCCCCACGCCTGTCCTCCCCTTCCTATGCCCACCCTCCTCTGAGAGACCCGGACAATGAGAGAGCTGCCTGGCCAATCGCCTTTTGGAGAAAGTTTAGTTTCTTATCCTATTTCATTAGGCTGATTGGAACAGCTTTTACACTCGGGCAGGCTCTGTCCCTAAGGGATCTCGTGTACAATTACACTCGCTGTTGCTGCTGTGAATGCCCTATCTCCCACAGAAATGCCAATCTCCCCCCGCCCCCTCCCCACCCCCCGCTCCTCCTCCTTTTTTTATCCAGTTGTTATCGCTTCCCCTCTCTTTTCCCCCCCTCCCTCCTTCCTCTCTGTCTTTTCCTCCTCTTCCTTTCTCTCTCTCTTTCTGCCCTCCTTGCAGCTCCAAGCCGGTTCCCCAACCTGGTCTCCAGAACACAAACAGCTGAGAGTTTGCCTCGCGGCCCCGGGGGGAGTGTGTCACCGAGTCCCAGCTAAGGCGAAGACGCAAGCAGACAAGGGAGAACCAGCGGAAGAAAAACAAGCGAGCCAAACGCGCCAGAGGGGAGCCCCAAGAGGGAAGCCCAGGGGGTTGGAAGCCCGGCCTCCCGCCGGCCTCCCTCCCGTCTCCGGCCGCGGACATCTCTAGGGCCGAAGGCAACTAGCTTTGGGCAAGCCCAGGCTTGGAGAGAAAGTTGTAGACACCCTCGGACAGCTGCCTGCGGCTTCCACTATCCCGCTGCAGGATAAAGAACTTGCCTAACTTTGCAGCATGCGAACGTGTTGCTTAACGTGAAGGGAAGGGTATTAGTGGGCAGGCAAGAGAGGGAAAAAAGAGAGAAAGAGAGAGAGAGAGAGAGAGAGAGAGAGAGAGAGAGAGAGAGAGAGAGAGAGAGAGAGAGAGAGCAAGAGCGAGAGCTTTCTGAGAGTGTAGAGAGTGGAGGACGAGAACCCAATGCCAGCTGCCAACATTATGGAGAACCTCCAGCTACCCGCCCTGCAGGTGCCGGGGGAGTCTCAGGGAGCCCCAGAAGTCAGCCTAATCTGGTCCAGCTCATCCACTCCAACGCTTCGTCGTCGGAGATTCAAGATGCGCCGAATGAAGAACGTGCAGGAGCAAAGTTTGGAGGGGGGCCTGGCCCCGGACTTGTCCAGCTCTTTGGCCCCTGGCAAGGAGTTCTTGCAGTTACCGTCCATCGAGATAACACCATCCAGCGATGAGGACACTCCCTGGTCCAACTGCTCCACACCCAGCGCCTCACCCCGCCGCAAACGCTTCCTCCTACGAAAGTGGCTGCGGGTGAGGGAGCGTAAACAGTGCAGTGAGAGCAGGTATGTCCCACGAGTCACCAGATCTTTCCTTCCTCCTTTCCACCCCTTTGGTTAGAGTCTGCCAGGGTCCTGGGGAATCGTAGTGGGAACGTTGTGCTCACCATTCACCATATGCTTTCCCAAGTTAATGGACAGACGGAGCTTAGGCACCCGCTTTCTCCTCTCCATCCACCCCACCATGTACATACAGGTCTCCCATTTCCTCCTCTAAGGGCAAGGGATGAGCTGTCCTGGCAGCTAAATATCTATATAAGGTGTCCTATTGAGCCCCTGATTAATATTTGATATGATATAATACAATGTCAATTAAACACCTCGCATGTGCCATCCACTTCAGAGGCAAATACAAAAACGAAGACAGTCCCAGCCCTCAAAGAGTGTGTCTTCTGTCTGTTAGAGACACTTCATGTTTATAGATAAGTAGCACAAGATACAAACAAGATAAATGCACAGCGGGCATCCGAAGGGGGAAGGGGGTCAGGAAACACTTTTTTGGAGGAAGTAGCACTTCATCTGAGCCCTGAAAGGAGGCCAATTCTTCAAGGAGGAGGTGGCGAGGGAGAATAACCAAGGCATGGGTGACACACACAGATGGTCACAGATGACACACACAGGGTTTAGGGATGAAGAGACTCTGGAAATGACCTGGCCCAATACCCTCAGTTACAGAGGAGACTCAGGTCTGAGCTCATACTAGAGCAGCAGTTTTCAACCTGTGGGTTGTGACCCCTTTGGGGGTTGAACAACCCTTTCACAGGGGTCACCTAAGACTGTTGGAAAACACTTATTTCCAATGGTCTTAGGAACCAAGACACTGATCCTCTATCTGTCTCCAGGCTGTCCGACCACATGCAGATACGCCCACAAAGGAGTATTAAAGAGTCATGGCATTAGGAAGGTTGAGAACCACTGTACTAGAATGATTTATCCAAAGGCTCACAGCTGGCAAAAGGCATTGGAGACAAAGATCTGTGTCTCTTGATTCTGGGTCTGTTGCTCATTCTAGGAACCTGCCCATTTCCCTTTGCTATATATGGGTATAGTGTAGCTGAGAGCTCCCACACACTGGCCACGGTTAACTAACACTGCATGTGAACCTTTTAGAACTTGATGTACCCTGGGTTCTGCCACAGTGATGAGGATCATTTGGGCCCTGTCCCCTTTTTGTCATTCCAGTGATGTGTTCCAGATTGCATCTGCCTCCTGAGAAAGGTTTTGTGTTTCTGTTTTATTTTGTACCCTAGTCTAGGGTTGGAGATGAGAGGTGTGTAGGAGGTAGTGATGTTGCTGCAAAACCAAGGCTGAGGCCAGGGATTCAGGGATTGTAATTTAAGGCTATGTTCTCATTGGCTGGAGAGAGGGGTATGGCATCTCATTGGGTAGAGCAGTCTGTTCAGCTGGCCATACAAAGATACTTCTCTTTTCTGGGTTTGGGACTCAGGTTGTGTGCATGTATATGAGACAATTGCATAACAGTTCAGTTTATAGCCCCGCCCCCATCCTCCAGGCCCTCCTTTAGTTCAGTTTCCTTCCATTCAACAAGTATTTATCTGGTACCTCTTGCGTTCCCAACACCTGGTGGGAGACCCCAAAGAAGCAAGAAACCAAGTTTTTGTCCTTCAGGAGAATTCAGTCTAAATGGGGAGGCAAAACACATGTGAAGTGATTAATGAGTAATTAAGAAGTGAGGTATGTGGCACTGACTATAATTATCTTAGGAATTCATTGTTGCCTAGAATAGTAGGGGAAGGTTTTATAGTAGGCCTAGAACTGGTCGCTGAAGGAGGAGTTGGATCTGGATAGATGAAGAGAGAATTCATGGTAGTTTAGGCATAGATAATGATGTGGAGGTAGGAATAAGAAGGCCATAGTAGTGGGTCACCTGGGAGAGTAGTGGATGGAACACTAATTTTGGAGTCAGGAAGGCCTAAGTTCTAATCTTGTCTCAGCCACTCATTACCTGTATGACTCTGGGAAAGTCATTTAACCTCTCTATTCCTCTCTTTCCTCATCTGTAAAATATGGGTATTGGATTTCAAGCTCTATGATCCTAATGGCCCAAAAGGACCAGAGGATGAGCGTTCCAAAGTAGCTCTGTGCAATGGCCAGCTGTGGAATGATACCAACCCAGTAGGAGCTGCTCCTGAGACATCTATAGCCAGGATTTTCCTATAGAGCCTGAGAATAGCATTAATGTTTTTTGCTAGGCACATTTCTTGTTGCAAGAGCAAAAGAAGCCAGAGAAGAATGAGATCAGGCTCTCATGTTTGGAGCTCACTTTGAACTCAAGTAATTCTTCAAGTTTTTCCCACTCTGGTTTTTTTTTTTTTGGAGGGGAGAAAGCAGGTCAATTGGGATTAAGTGACTTGCCCAAGGTCACACGGCTAGTAAGTATTATGTGTCTAAGGCCAGATTTGAACTCAAGTCCTCCTGGCTCCAGAGCCAGTGCTCTATTCACTGTGCAACTTAACTGCCCCCACTGCTTCTTTTTTATGAGATAAAAATGATACTTTACATTTCTTAACACTTTAAGGTTTGTGAAGCACTGTACCAGCATTCTTCCATTTATGCCTACAAAAAAAAAAATCCCTCTTGTTACAGGTGTTATTATTCTCATTTTATATGAGGCTCCTAAAGGCTGTATGATTTGCCCATAGTCAGTCAGCTAGCATCAAAAGCATGATTTAAACATGAGCATTGCTTATTGAAAGTTTAGTCACGGGGCGGCTAGGTGGCGCAGTGAATAGAGCACCAGCCCTAGAGTCAGGAGTACCTGAGTTCAAATCCGGCCTCAGCCACTTAACACAAAAAACTAGCCGTGTGACCTTGGGCAAGTCACTTAACCCCAACTGCCCTCCAAAAAGCAAAAAAAAAAAAAAAGTTTAGTCACCTCTCTGTTGCATCTGCATCATGCTTCCTCTCTCAGATAAAATGATCAGATGAGATAATATTTGGATTATATGTACCTTACACACAGTAGGTGCTTAATAAATGCTTATTCTGTCTCCTTCCTCTTCCTTTTCCTGTCTGTGTCTATGAAAATCCATGAGAGAAGGCATTTCTAGTGAGATTTCTCCATCTCCACCAGGTAGGGAATAAAATAAAAGGACTTGTTAAATAAAATTGCTATGAAGATTTAAGTATAAATTTCTTGTAGAATCATACCTTTGGGTGTACAGAGACAAAACTGAAGCACTCCCTGCACTTGAGGTAGTGTGGGCATTATAAGAGGTACATGTACTTATAGACTAAGCAGTGAAAGGGACCTCAGTAGTCATCTCCCTAATCCCTACCCAGATCATTTAGCCTTACATTAACCCTAGAGGATGGTCATCTGATCTTTGCTTAAGGACCCAGAAAGAGCAACTCATTGGGCCCCCACCCATCTACCTTGACCTAGCCCGTCCCACTTCAGACGGTTCTAATTGTTAGGGCATTTTGCTTTATGTTGAACCAAAATCTATACTTCTGTGACATTTTCTTAATTCTGACCTCCAGGGTTGAGTAGAACAAATATTACCCTTTAACACGGAAGCCCTTCAGATGTTTGAAGAATACTGCAGTGTCCTTGCTTGTCTTTCTTTCTTCAGGCTAATTGTCTCCACTTTCTTTAACAGATTCTCATATGGCCTGGCTTAAAATACTCATACCTTTCTGTGGATACCCTGCAGTTTATTAATGGCCCTGTTACTCCTAAAATGTAACTCCCAGAAATGGATTATAATACTTGGAATAATTGACTAGGGCAGAGTAGAAGATTATCATCTCCCTTGCTCTGGATACTTTACAGAGAGAGAGACAGATAGACAGACAGACAGACAGACACAGACAGACAGACACAGAGAGAGACAGAGAGACACAGACACAGAGACAGAGAGAGAGAAACAGAGAAGAGAGAAACAGAGAGAGAGAGAGAGAGAGAGAGAGAGAGAGAGAGAGAGAGAGAGAGGGAGAGAGATGTCTTTAAAATCTGCAAGGATTCTCATAAAATGTTTCCAGGGCAGTCCTGTTTAGAGACATTGAATGATTTTTAGCATATTCTAACTTTAAATTATGGAAATCTGAAAGGCAGCTAATATTTTATCTTTGACACTTGTGTTCAAAGTTAAGACTAGCATCCTATTTTCTTTAAGCCTTGGGCAGAGAATGTTGTACAAGTGTCAGACAAATGATTGAATGACTAGGATAGGGGGCACAGTGCATAGGGCACCAGGCCTGGAGTCAGGGTACTTTACTAGCTGTGTGACCTCGGGCAAGTCCCTTAACCTCTGCTTACCTCAGTTTTCCCCCTATAAAATGGGGATAATAATAGTACTAGCACTTACCTCCCAGAGTTGTCAAATGAGATAATAATTGTAAAGCACTTAACACTGTGCCTAGGACATAGTAAGTGCTGTATAAATGTTAGCTGTTAATCAGTAACCTCAGTTAATCAGCAAAGTCTGCCAGGTCCTTTGCTATCCATTGGGGTTCAAGGACAACAATGAAATAGTCCATGCCATTAAGGAACCCCTCCCTCTCTATATATACATGATACATATAACCTACACATATAAAACATAACCTTTACACATACAAATAAACAAAATCTACACATAAACACAAAGTTATTTGGGGGGGGGGGCAGAGTACCAGTAACTAGGAAGATCAGGAAAGACTTTTCATGTAGAAGCTGACGTTTGAGCTGAGTTTTAAAGAAAACAAGAGAAACTAAGGGCGTAGCAGTGAGGGGGAAGGGCATTCCGATGGAAAGGCTCTGAGACAGAAGACTGAGTGCCCTGGGTTAGAGAAACAGCAAAAAAGGTCAGTTTGGCTGTACCATAGAAGGCAGGATGGGGAGTAAAGTGTAACATGACCAAAAAGGGGCTTTGAATGTTAAGTATATTTCCTGCTTAGACGTCTTTCTCATGGCCCATTGTGTGTTTTTCTGTGCATGAGGCTCACATGTCCTTCAACTATACCTAGAATTCTTTGTTCCTCATTACCCTGCTTGGATTTCACTACCCTTTCTGAATTCTGATCAGAAAATAGCTTGGATTAGGTAGGATTAGCATACCAACCCCAGCATGGCTTCCTCTTTCTTCCCATACCGTCTGTACCAAAATGTGCCTCTCTAAAGTATATAAAAATGCCAGTCAGGGTTTGCCATAGCATTCTGCCTGGTGTGACTGGGGAAAGAAGGTAGGACCGAGGAAAGCCTTTACTTTGCACACTGATTTTACCTATATTGGCTTGAAGACTAAGAAAATAGGCTTGAAGAATAAGAAAAATCAGTAGGCTCCTTTTGCTTAGCCCAGGGTAGAAGAGAAGAAGTGGTAGTAAACAGGGTGGAGAGATCAGGATCAAAGGACCACCACCACCAACAACAACAGGGCTGAGACACCAACGCTGATGGCTTTTGAATGAACCTTTCTTTCTAAGGTTCTTTTTTCACCCTATTTCCTTAGGGATAAGTGGATGAATGTCTAGGACAAAGAAAATGACAAAGCTGTGATATCATGTTTCCTTGGTCCCCTTATATCAGCTTAAATGGAGTAGATGGGGTGAATAACAGATGGTAGAATAAAGGTAAAACTACTCTACTTCTATTTCTATTCTAGTTTTTGTTTTTCTTTTCCTACTAGAGACAATAATTTTTGAACTAGGAAGTATAGAACAAAAAAAAATGGTTACCTGAGAATTGCCATCCAAAATAATGAGGAAACAGAGAGCATATAGCTATTACCCTTGATAGCTTCAAATCCCCAAGTTCTGATGAGCTCCACTCTAGAATACTAAATAAATTTGCAAGGGGTGAATCCCAAGGTATTGGTGATCTGAGAAAAATCACAGCAAATGGGAGAGGTGCTACAGAATTAGAGACAAATGTTATCTTGATTTTCAAATATGGGAATCTTGACTTTGAATTCTTTCAAAATTCTAACCACATTATTGAAGGCGTGGTTTGTGAGCATTTAAAAAGGGAATCCTTGATCAGACTTTGTTAGTATGAGTTTGTCCACAGTTGATCATGCAGTGCCAGACGAACCCCATTTCCATTTATGATAGGATTATTACCCTGGTAAAGCAAGGCAATTCCTTGAAAGTATTTGACAGAATCTCTCCTGGTATCCTTATGGACAAGGTGATTGTATAATTAGAGGGATTTTAAGCTGTTTGAATATGTAGAACCCTGATATGGTGATTGATTAATTATTGTCCATTTGGAAGTGGTCTTCAGTGAAGTGCCTCAGGAATTGACCCCTTTATTTAGTTTTTATGGCATATGTTATACTTATCATATTTGATACACTTATCAAATTATCAGGTGACATAAAGATAGCAGGGTTAATTAACAAATTATATGACAAAATCACTACCCCAAAATAACCTCACAGGCAGGGGTGGGGAACCTGCAGCCTTGAGACCACATCTGACCTTCTAGGTCCTTGGATAGGCATTTTGACTGAGTCCAAATTTTATGGAACACATCATTTTATTAAGGAGATTTGTTCTGTGAAGTTTGGCTGCACTTGAGGACCCAGAGGGCCACCTGTGGCCTTGTGGCCTCCAGTTCCCCACCCCAGGGTAGAGTAGTGGGCCAAATAAAAGAATGTGAAAATAGGAAAAAATACAAAGTGTTATATACAACACTTGGGTTGAGAAAATCAGTTTTTCAAGTACAGATGTGGAAGACAGAACTAGAGAACAACTATATGGAAAAGATCTAGGCATTTTAGTGACCCATAAGCAGAATATGAGTGAACAGTGGATCTAATGGCAAAAATAACTAGTGTGATCTTAGATAACATGATTAGAAGCACAGAGTGCTCTGGGGCAATTTTGCTCAACCTCCCAGTGCCCCAGAGAACTCTTTGAAGACTGTAAGTTGCCTAGCAGGTCCTGATATATATTAGTATAGGTCTTTCACCTATTGGGAGTTTCTTATAGTAGTGAAATCACAGGCCTGGTTCTGTGTCCAAGATGATAAAGGTTTTAGTTCCATTTTATGAACTTTGCCCTGACTGTGGTAGCATAGTTGCTAGGGAATCCTAGCAGAGGTTGAGAAGGGAAGGAAACAGGTGAAGAAGCTCTTTTATAAAGAATTGTGCAGCTATTTACAACATTTAGGAGAAATATTTAAGGAAGAGGAAGAAAGATTGGTATAGCCCTGTTGCCTTTGGACCGATTTGGATCAACAGGGACAGGAACTGACTCAAGTAGATCTTGGGATATTCCAGAAGGGTGGAGCTGTCACTTCCCTCCTCTGGGTGCTGTGTATGTTCCATTTGTCCCCAGATTAGATGGGAAGGGAGAGGAAGCAATTGTGATGTGTTTGTATTTCTGTTCTCTCTCCTCCCCCACCCAATACCTTCTCCTTACTCTGGAGGGGGAGACAGACTTGCAGAAGATTCAATCTGAGCTGCTGATTATCTAACAAAATTAGCTGAGACCGAGTTTTCCTACAGATGTATTTGAGAACATTGCAGATGTTATAGATTATTAGATATTTGAGAACATTGTAAATGTTACAGTTTATCATGCATCTAAATACAAGAATGACATTTTTAAAAAGAAGATCATAAATAAGCTGGAACAGTCAACTTACATTTATTAAATACCTCCTATGTACCTGGTACTGTGCTAACAAGCTCTGGGGATATAAAGGCAAAAATGGTTCTTGCTTTCCAGGAGTTCACAGCTTTGTACAAACAAGACATGTACATACATGTGTATATACAGGTGTACTGTATATGTATATGTATGCACACATGTATGTGCATGTAAATGCATATGTGTGTGTACACATGTGTCTATATAAGAGGAGACAGACAGATAGGAGAGATTGGGGGTAATCTTAGTAGGAAGGCACTAAGATTAAGGAGAAATAAGAAAAGTTTCCTACAGAAAGTGGGAATATGACTGAGACTTGAAGGAAGCCAGAAGAACCAAGAGGGGAGATGAAGAGTGAGAGAATTCTAGGCATCGGGGACAGCTTGTGAAAATGCCTGGAGTGCAGAGATGGAACAGAGGCCAGTGTCACTAGATCACAGAGTATGTAGGAGGAAGTAAGGTATAGGAAGACTAAAAGTAGAAAGATTCTAGGTTATGGATGACTTCAAATCCAAACAGGATTTTTTATTTGATCCTGGAGGCAATAGGAAGCCATGGTCAGACTTATGCTTTAGGAAGATCAATTTGATGGTTGAGTGGAGAATGGATTGGAGTATGGAGAGGCTTGAGGCAGACAGACCAACCAGCAGGTCGGTGTGTTACTCTAGCCATGAGGTAATAAGGACCTGCACCAGGGTGGCTGCTGGGTAAAAGGTGAGAAGCGAGTATATAAAAGATGTGAAAGTAGAAAGGCAGGACTTGACATCTGATTACATATAGGGAATGAAAAAGAGTGAAGAATCAAGGAATGCACCTAGGTTGAAAACTTGGGTGATGGAGATGATAGTGGTACAGTCAGCAGAGAGGGTTTTGGGGGAAGGATGATGAGTTTTAGATATGTTAAGTTTAATTGGACTATCCAAATCTGAGATGTCTAAGAGGCAGTTGGAGATGTGAAATTGGAGCTTGGGAGAGAGATTAGGGCTAGAAAAGTAGATATCAGAATCATCTCCACAGAATAAAAATGGAAACCATAGAAGCTGATGAGTTCACCAAGTGAAATAGTATTGGGGGAGACAACTTGAAAACAATCATGTACCTGGAGCACATCTGGAAGAAGAAGAAGACAGGATGATTGGAAATCTTCATTCAACAATCATTTTTTTAAAGCACCAGCTATTGTGTGAGGGATATAATGACATAAATGAAACAATCTCTGTCCTCAAGGAACTTGTATTCTGTAGGGGAAAATAGAATGTACAAATATAAGTATGTAACAAAAAAGAACAAACTCAAAATAATGAGGGGCACTAGCAGCTGGCAGGGGGAGATCAGGAAAAGCCTTATGTTAGAAGTGTTGGAGGGGCGGCTAGGTGGTGCAGTGAATGGAGCACCAGCCCTGGAGTCAGGAGGACCTGAGTTGAAATCCAACCTCAGACACTTAACACAAAACTATCTGTGTGTCCTTGGGCAAGTCACTTAACCCCAATTGCCCTACCTTCCCTCCTCCAAAGAAGTGCTGGAGCTGAACTATGAAGGATGAGGGCTTCTAATCAGGAGTGATGGGGAAGAAGTGTATTTCTAGCATGGAAGACAGTTGGTAAGAAGGCATAGAGATGGGAAATAGATGTGTGGTGAGGAAGGTCAGCTGGACTGTCCTGAAGCATGCATGTAAACAGAGACTTATGTGTGACCACTTATCAGGGATATCATATAGTGGTTTCCTACTCCAGAATGGGTTGGACTAGATGGCCTTTGAACAACTGGGAATCTCTGATGAGGAGTCTGTAAAACCAAGCACTAGCAGCTTTTCAGGAAAATGCTACTGTGAACAGCTTTTAAGGCTCTGATTACACAATATAGTGAACACTCAATTCCATAACAAATCAGAGCAAAACATTCACAGAAATCAAGATACAGCATTCACAATATTACAACTTGTTGCAGATAACCAAAATAGTGCATTCATGACAACTTATCACAGAAGATGGCCACATAGTTTCCACTACAGTGGTCACAAAGTTTTGAACAAAGAACAATCACTTAGTAACTCGATCATTCAATCATCTTAATCATTCAATCATCCTTAGGGAGGTTTGCCTCCTCAAGGGACACAAAGTACAACAGTCAAAATTCTTCACTCATGGGGCACACTAAGTTAACTCAATCAGTCACTTATTTGGTCATCAGTCACTAAGTACAATCATTTAGTCAATCAATCATCCTTGTCATTCACTATTCAATCATCAGAAAATACACAGACCCTCCACCCCTAGGTCACTAGTAAATATACAATTTCTCAGTCAGTACACAGTATCCCCTTCCATGGAAGGAACTGTTGAAGTTCAGTCCAGATGAAGAAATGACTTGGGGAGAATGTGATTCCTGTCCATTTTCAGTGTCTGGAGTATATACGGGGTATCCTGGAGTACATGCAAGATGTCCTGAACATATATAGGGTATCCCAAATGTCTCAGTGCAGTTTTAAGCTTTAACAAGCTTCAAGCTTCCTTAAAACTTTGAGGATACTTTGTTTTTTAGCGGTCTGTCATTTGAAAGGGGAATCAGATATCCTCTGCTTAGACCCTGAGAACAGGACTTGGAGCAAAGGATGCAAGATGTAGACTCCATGCCATGAAGAACTTCCTGATGGAGCTGCCTAAGAGAAAGCACGGTGTGACAGACCCACAGTCTAGAAGGCCAAATTCCACCTCAGACACTTATTCTCTGTGTGACACTGAGCACATTAGTTGACTCTCTGTGCCTCATCTTTAAAATGAGGAGCTTAGACTCCATCACCTCTGAGGTTCCTTCCAGCTCTAATAATACTAATACTTAGCCTTTATATAGTCCCTACTGTGTACCTGGCACTGTGCCAAGTGCTTTGTCTCATTTGATCCTCAGAACAACCTTGGGAAGTAGGTACTATTATTATTCCCATTGTACAGATGAAGAAACTGAGGTAAACAGTGGTTAAGTGACCTGCTCAAGGTCACACAGCTAGTCTGAGGCTGGATTTGAACTCAAGACTCCTGGCCCAGTGCTCTATCCACTGTGCCACCTAGCTGCCTCTAAATAAGTAGTCTAGATGTATGCTCCTAAGTGGAATGGCTGCCTTGGGAAGTAACGATTCCTTCCTCTAGAAGTCTTTTGAGCATAGGCTAGATGACAATTTGTCAGGGCCATTATTGGAGAAAACCCTTGTCCTAGTAAGAGATGGTTGGACTAGATGACTGCTTATATATTCTGCTTGTGACTCTTTGAGTATTTGATTTTATGGTCTTAAAACCAATGCTTGAAAACTTCCCATTCTCTTTAGCGATATGTTCTAGATGTAGTGACAACTCAAAGCAAAACCCAATGGTCCCCATTCCATTTTTTTTCTGGGAGAGCTCAGTGACCTGATTTGGTTCCCTCTTGGAAGGATAGTACAACTATCCACAAAAGTTAGAAACAGAAAGGTAGTGAGTCCTATACAGGAGTGTGAAATGTGGGGTTTACCTGCTGTCATCTACCCCAGAGTGACCTCCAAATCATGTTTTTGGGCACCTTGGCACTGTGAGCAGCCGTTCTCTATTCCTTTATTATCCTGACCTTTTTTCCCTTCCCACTTTGTAGGCTGTTGCTATGAGAGAACATTTAACATCAAGCCTCAAGGGTTTCTTCTTGGTTTTGTAGGATACCATTAGGAAAGGTTTTTTGGTTTGTTTTTTTTTCTGAACCACTACCAGCCATATTTATGGATTGGATCTTCCTGGTGCCAGCCTAGTATGATTGGCATGTTGGAATTTTGCTTTGCATATGATGTTCGTACTTTGTTGATGCAACCAATTCAATTCCCTGATCTTTGTTTCTTGATGTAGTCTAGTCTTTGGGTGAATTGATTCATAATTTTTATATTATTTCTCAGTCTTTCCTATGGATGGAGCACAGGAGAGAAGAATGCCTTTTCATTTACTCAGATGGAGACACCATCTTTTTCCCTTGAGAGCTCATAGTCTGATGAGGGAAATATGTTAGATACACATTTGTTGGGCAAAAATATATAAAAGGTACAAAGTAATTAAAAATACGTACTTTGAATAATAATAATAACAAGCCCTTAAAGTGCTTTAATATTTGCAGAGAGTTGGGACAGCTAGGTAGCTGAATGAGGACCTGAGTTCAAATCTGGCCTCAGACACCCCCCCACACATAAACTAGCTGTGTGATCTTGGGCAAGTCACTTAACCCCAATTTCCCTATCTTCTCCCTCCAAAAAAATTGTGCAGAGAGCTTTACAAATGTCTCATTTAATCCTTACAACAACCCAGGGAGGTAGGTGCTAGCTCTGTTTTACAGATGAGCAAACTGAGGCAAGTTAGATGACTTGCCCAGTGTCACATAGCTAGTTAGTATTACAGACTCAGCTTCCTTTCCACTGAACCACTTAGCTGCTTCAGATACTATAGACTCATATGATATTAGAATTGAAAGGCACCTGAGAGATCATATAGTTCAGATTCCTAATTTTTGCAGATAAGAAAACTGACACCATCTCATGAGAAGTGACCTGCCCAAGGTCACACAGCAAGTAATTTCAGAAGTGCACCTCTAGACTTTAGACACCATTATACCCTACTGAATCTAGGATAAATGTTAAGACTCTAAAAGGTAAGAGAAACAGGTCATTGTTGAGCAAGACAACTCTAAGTATAAGGTATATAAATGAAGTGTATTTATACAGAATGCTACTAAAGAAAGAACATAGTCAAATACTATTTTAAATGCCTTCTATTTTAATAATTTAAAATGTTTTCATTCCTATGATGGAGACAGATGTATTGAGGGAAGTCATAGCTTAAAGAAATAATTGGTCATGTGGAGTAAACTAGAAAAATCTTCCTGGAAGAAATCGTTTTGGAAGCTTGGGATACGAGAAAAGAAAATGGGAATGGTCCTTGGAGGGGAGATGGCCAATGCCTTATCTTTGGGAAACATTTGCTGTGGCTGATAGGTGCATTAAAGAAAAGTAGTAATGACAGACCCAAGCAGACTGCCCAGTGAGAAAGAACCAATCTTCTGTGGATGGGGCTTTCAGAATAAGAAGCTGCAGAAAGAGACAAAGCTTAAATTGAGCCCTTTGTAACCCCAGGAGATACATAGAGATTAGGCTAGTCTGGGGGAGTTTGACTCTGATGGTTACTTTGGTGGGTAGATGCCTTGAATATGTTAAGCAAAGCTTGAGGCACTAACAAATTTCTGCTCCCAAATAACTGTGGTGGAGGGAAAGCTATCCCTGTCCTCCTGCATGAGGCTAGTTTTTCTGAGATGAACTTACAAATTGCCATATCATCCATGTCAAGGAAAGCAGCAAGTTTTCATTAAAGTCCCTGGACTTGCTAGCTGGTGAAGCATTTCCTCTCTGCATCTGAGCAGAGGAGACACACGCTATCTGGGCCCAGGGTTTGGCCTCATGTATCTGCATTTGTGCGAAAAGAGCTATGTTCCACATCCCAAGAGAAGGAGGGGCTTACTTTCAGTAAGATGGGTTAGGAACTGAGGAGGGAAGAGAAACCAGTAAGTAATATGACCATTGGAAGATCTAGTTCTACCAAGAATACCTGACATTGTGTTGGGGTTTTTGTCTAAAGGTTTGAAAGCCCTTTGTTATTATTTCTGGAATCTCCTGAAATCCTGTGAAATGGACAATCTGGTCCCTGGTATTGTTTAACTCTGATCTATAGGAAAGATGAAGTAGTCTGTCTACTACTTAAGGTCCCTAGAAAATTAGTGGGAAAATTAGGACTAGCATCCAGGCCTACTAGTGCCCAGTCTGGTGGGTTTCTATTTCATTCAGCTCTGACTTCCCATGTTTTTTGGATACCGGGTGACTGGGGTCTTTCTTTCAAATTCAGCTTTTTTTCTCCTCCTTATCTCTGTTCCTTTCCCTACAGTGTGTCCTTGTAGTTTTTTGACCTGGCTTTTTTTTTTTCTGGGTTGTGTGGTTTAGGGCCAGGAAGTGAGTAGGCAGAGGTAAGGGGACCACAGTAGCAATGAACCACCCACATATTTCTTTTCGTTTGCAACTGTGGAGAAACAGTTTTCTTGGGGATCCAGGACTTGGGGCTGAGGTGTTTGACTGCCCTTAGCAAATGACAGAAAGGAAAGAAGAAACAGACATAGATTGATGATTTTGGCCGTCTGGAAATCCCTGAAGGCATCCACTTCCCAGGCCACTGAACATTGCCTGGATGTTTTCGTTCTGCAGAATGCTAGTGGTAGGAGGGCCTGATTGTAGAGGTCATCTGCTCCAACTCCTTCATTTAACTGATAAGAAAACTCAAAGTCAAACTCCCAAGGTTAAAAAGCTAGTTAATGGGAACGTTGAGCTCACAACCAGTATAATGTATTTTCCACTACACCCCTGCTGGTTGGCACCTTTTCACACTCATAGTAACTCAAAGTTGTCAAGGACCTCAAAGGATGTTTGTCTAAGAGGTGGGGAACCTGAGACGTCGAGGACACATGTGGCCTTCTAGGTTCTTGGGTGTGGCCTTTTGACTGAGTCCAAGTTTTACAGAACAAATAATTTCATTGAGGGGATTTGTTCTGTGAAGTTTGGATTCAATCAAAGAGCCACACTTGAGGACCTAGAGGGCCACATGTGGCCTTGAGACCAAAAATTCCCTAGCCCTTTATTCTAACCAGTACCTAAACTAGTCTCTTCTATAGTTCTTGAAAATCTTTATTGGTGTTTGGCCTGCCACTCTCAGGTGTAGACCATTCCACTTTTAAATTCACAGTTCTCTTGTGAATTTTTCTCTTACTCTCCCTTAAATATGCTGCTTCTTCCTGGAGAGTCAGTGCGGTATGGTTTGGGGGCCCAGAAGACCCGAGTTCAAATTTCAGTTCTGCCACTTAATTGATGTGCCATCCTGAGCCACTCACTTAACTTCTCTGGATGTCCATTTCATCATTTTTGAAGGAGAGATAATAGAATAATCCTACTATCTAGCTCATAAGGTTGTTGTGAGAAGAGTACTTTGTCATTTTTAAAATGCCATATAAATATGAATTGCCTTGGCCCGTTGGCTGAGTCTGGGAAATTATAGAAGATCATAGAGCTAGGAGGGGCTTCATTTAGCAACCCCCCCTTCCCATCTTCAGATAAGGAAAGTGAGGTGTAGGGAAATTAACCGACATACACAGAGTATTACGTGGTGGGGCATAATAAGCAAGGAAGGATGACCTCCCTAAAGCAGGTGGGGCACATCAGAGTTTTCAGGGGTTCCTTCTGCTTCCACTTCTGCTCCCAAATTCCTTCTTTGTTCTCCTAGAAAAATTCAGTTGAACAGATTTCTCCCACAGGTCAGTGGCAGACTGGGGGGAAGTTGGGAGGGCCCTGGATGGGCCTCACTTTATGCTAGTTAAATGAGATCACATTTAAAGTGCCATATCATTTCTGGCAGAGTTTGAAACTTGTTTGGCCTTCTCGTGACCTCCTAGGTGTGGTGGCACATACCTTCAGAGATCTTGAAAGTCCTTCTCTGGCTTCCTTATAGGACTATGTCTCTCTGACACATTAGTAAATGCTCACATCGATGTAACATTTTACATTTCACAAAATGCTTTCCTATTTATAGCAATTCCATGAGGTAGGTAATGCAAGTGAATATTACTCTTCCTTATTTCACAGTTCAAGAAAGAAGTTCACACGGGCAAACTCACAGAGACTTGACCCAATGGATCTGCACAGAAGACCTAAGACTAAAACCCAGGTCTTAGGACTGAGTACATCCAACTTTTTCCTTCTACCATGAGAAGTGCTCCTCTGTCTCCTTTCCTGGGCTCTTTTCTTCCTCTCAATTCTTAAATATAGGTCTCTGTGGTCCTCTCCTCTCCTCTCCTCTCCTTTGTATTCTCTCCTTTTGGCCTCCTCAGACCTTTCTAAGACTTCTCCTGTTACTAATATGGCCACAGTTGTGAAATTTCTTTCTCCTGCTTGACACCCTGCCCTTCTCCAACCCACCCCTTCCCAAGGCTAAACCTGTTGGCTAAGCCTTCTTTGTTGTTTTTTTTTTCCCACTTGGATGTGGGTAGCATTTTCCACCACAAGTCTTTTGGAATTGTCTTAGATCATTGTATTGCTGAGAAGAGTTAAATCTATCAGTGTTGCTGTTATTGTGTACAATGGTTTTGCTCACTTCACTGAGCATCAATTCATGTAAGTCTTTCCAGGTTTTTCTGAAGTCCACCTACTCATTATTTCTTATAGAACAGTAGCATCCCATTACATTCATATAACACAACTTGTTCAGCCATTCCCCAGTTGATGGGCATTCCCTCAATTTCCAGTTCTTAGCCACGACAAAAAGAGCTGCTATAAATATTTTTGTACAAGTGGGTCCTTTCCCCATTTTTATGATCTCTTTGGGATACAGACATAGAAGTGATATTGCTGGATCAAAGAGTGTGCACAGTTTTATAGCTCTTTAACATAGTTCCAAATTGCTTTCCAGAATGGTTAGATCAGTTCACAACTCCACCAGCTAATGTTCCAATTTCCCCCCATCTTCTCCAACATTGATCGTTTTCCTGTTTTGTAATGTTTGGCTAAGCATTTCTAATAGGCTGCCCAAATGGCATCTCGTGGTTTAATATGTCAGAAGCTGAACCCTTAATCTTCCACACCTCCTGATTATTTTTGTTAATGATAACACCATTCTCCCAGTTCCCTATCCCATGCTACCCACATCTGATTTCTGCTGAATGGACCTCTACAGTATTTGCGATGTCCATTCTCTCTTTTCCGTCCTCACGGGGCCTTGTTACCTCCTTCTTTAACTAGTGTCATGGTCTTGTAATTGCCTTTTCTTCTAGCTTCCAGTCTTTTCCCTGATCTAATCCATTCTATATGCCTCTGGCAGAGTAATCTTCCTAATTCACAATTCATTGTCATTCATTCCATGGCTTAAAACCTTTCCTGGCTTCCTATGCTTATTGAGCAAAATCCAACTTCCTAGCCTGTCATTCAAGATCTTCCATTATATGGCTACCACCCACTAACCTCCTTTTTCAGCTTTATTCACCCCACTTTCCTTCATATACTGTAGTTACTAGCCAAACCCGGAGTACAGTTATGCCTTCTACATTGCAACTTCCCCCATCCCAGTTTCAGTATAATCACTGGTTGGCATAAGAAATTAAATGGGAATCTTTTGAGAGTTTTGTGGAGACTGTAGAAGACACACAGAGGCCAGCAAATGACACAGAAAATGTTTAGAAACTCAGAAATGCATAAAATATATCTGTAGTATTGTATAATAACAACATATTTTATCTTTTAAAACCATAATAGTTCAGACTTCTCTGGTATGAAGTGAAGGCCAAAAATCTTTACATTGATTTTCACATCCCTGTGAATGGGATGTGAAAAGGAAAATTATACTTAACTATATGCCTAAATTGGCCGTTCCTGTTTCTGCTAACATACTTGTGCTTAGACTCTTGAGCTTAAAATCGATTCCTCCCAATCTCTACCTGATTAATTTCTTTCTATTCAAGGCTCAGCTCGGGTGTGACTTTCTGCCTAAAGCCTTCCCTGATTCTACCTTCCCCTTTCCTTCCACCCCCCTCCCAAGTGGTATCTCCTTCCTTAGACCTCCTGCGGTACTCTGTACTACCCCTAAATGTGTATGTTCAATTTGTATTCAAGTATTGCCCCTTTCATATTTCCTCAAATAGATTGTAAGCTCTTTGTGGACAGAAACTCTCCTTTATAGTCATCAAGCATTTGTTAAGCTAGTGCCTAGTAGTGGTAGATGCTCAACCAAGGCTTCTTGACTTATTATGTATGAAGCTATATGCTAAGCCCTGAGGATTTAGTGCTTTGCCAAAAGAGAGGCAAAAGCTCCTAAAGGAGCTTCAGACTTAATGGCTGAGACTGCATACGTTTTAAACAAGATCTAAACAAGGTCTTTGTGTCTCCCCCAGCTAAACACAATGCCTTGTATGCCATAGATATTTATCAAGTATTTTTCAAGTTGTGTTACTTGTCCAAGCCTCATCCTGGACTAGTGGCACAGGTAGGCTGTTTCCTGATTCTCCATCCAGTGCCCTTTCCTCTAGGATCATATGTATCCAACTCCTTCATTTTACATATGTGGAAACTGAGGTCCTAACATCACCTAGGCACCAAGTGGCAGAGCTGCTAGTGGAGCCCTAGTTCTCTTGGCTCCATCTACCCTAATAGCCAGTGCTCTGTCCTAGTCAGGGTAAGGTCTTCAGCCAGCAACCCTGAGAGGATATGAAGCCTTTATGAGATGGTAGAATGGTTTGGCTCCTTCACAGGCAGGGCTTTAATTGACTCTTCCTTATCTTTACTCCATTAAGAAAGATCATCTAAGAGGCAAAAGAACATTTGAGCCTGTTGTCTTCTGCTCAAGGTGGGCTAAGGGGAAGCCATGGTTTGTTAAATCAACCAATCAATCAATCAATCAAGTAACTAGAATTTATTAAGTGCCTACTGCCACTGTACTGAGGGCCTTGAATGTTTGCTTACAATGTATCTTCCTTCTATAATAAAGTGCATCAAAAAATTGTATACATTTAGGTTTGTTTTTTTATTTTTTTGAATCATCTTTTAAATGTGCTCTTCTAAGGAATCTGCCTGAATTCCTTTGTAAAGCTAAGTCCTTTTGAAAAGGGAGTAATTGCTACCTAATCTTTATCTTTTGTGTACTCTGGTACTTTTTCCCTGGATGAATCTCTGATTTCATTCCTTTCTCATTCCATGTACTTGTTGTACATGTCTTTCCATAAACTCCTTAAAAAGGAATTACCCTAAGTCTCAGAGACTTTCCTTTATTCTTTAAACTTTCAGGGATACCAGTAAAGCTCTCTTTCCATCCATCTCTTGTGTCTCATTCTTGTCCTTTTTTAGTCATATTCGTCCTTGAAATTGTCTTTTACACAACTTCCTTCACACAAGGCCACAGAAGCCTTTTTCTAATGCTATCCTATGATATAGATATGACCTAGGTTGTAGAAGGCTCTATCAGTCTTTGGAGTGTTATCTCTGACATCCTCTACCATTCTGGAAAGTGTTCAAGTACAGACTTTGTGACAGACACTCTGTCTATTGTTCAAGGTCCGGCCTTGTTAAATGACGAGAGGCTTGTCAGCATTACTTCTCAGCTTTCCAGGCTATGTTAGGGAACAGTGAAGTTTGTTCTAGTCTAGTTTGGCAGAAGCCTAGGGTACATGGAGATGACTCTTGAGAGATAAGGCTTGAAAAAAGATAGGCTGGGGTCATATGGTAGAGGACCTGGGATTCTAGCTGGCCTGAGGAATTTGGACTTTATTCAGGAAGCAGAAAAGACCAAGGGACTTTTTGAATAGGGGATGAACATGATTGTGTTGTAGTAGAAAGAATGCTTGCTGGATTTGTAATGAGAGGACCTAGGTTCTAGTCTTTTCTCTGCTTTTTCCTGCCATTGTAGCACTAAATAAGACACTTCACCTGCTTCCTCACCTATAAAATGAAATGATTAGATCAGATGGTCTCAAAGGTGACTTCTAATTCCAACTCCTGTTTCTATTGTGACAGTTATAATAATATAATAATATTAATAACTATCATTCACATGATGTGTTAAAATTTGAAAAAGTGTGTTGATGGCATCATTGGAGCTTTCCAATGACCCTGTGGGAAAATTGGTAGGATTGTTATCCCCATTTTGGAGATGAGGAGACTGAGGTTCAGAGAGGTTAAGTAACTCACCTATGATCCAAGAGCTAGTAAGTGTTAGGGGTAGAATTTGAACACAAGGGGCGGCTAGGTGGCACAGTGAATAGAGCACCGGCCCTGGAGTCAGGAGTACCTGAGTTCAAATCCGGCCTCAGACACTTAACACACACACACACAAAAAAAAAATCTAGCCGTGTGACCTTGGGCAAGTCACTTAACCCCAACTGCCCTACAAAAACACACACAAAAAAAAAAAGAATTTGAACACAGGTCTTCTTGAGTTCAGATCCTACACTCTTATCTTCTAGGAAGATTAATCTTTTGACCCTGTGATGGCAGGTTAGAGTGGAAACAGGAAAAATTATGTGAGGCTGTTTCAGTAGTGCAGACAAGAGATAATGAGGCCTTGAACTAAGGTGATGCCAGTTGAGATGGAAAGGAAGGGACCAGTATGAGAAGTATAAAGGAGTCCCCACTGGCCTTGGCATCTGATTGGATGGGAGAGAAGGGAGTGGTCAACAATATCATTAGCTTTTATCTCTAGGTGACTTGGAGAATGATTGTTCCAATAACAGAAACAGAAGAGTCAGGAAGAATATCCAGGTTGAGGATGGGAAGGAAGGGGTCAGGTGAAAGATCTGTTCAATTTGGGGTATATTGAGTTTGGGGCTTATTTCAGTCTTTTGTGTCATGATACCTCCTCTTTGATTGGGTCTGGAGTTCTTAACTTTTTTGGTTAATGGACTCTTAGTAGTCTGGAAAAGTCTATAGACTCAAGCCTCTTAGAAGAAAGATGTTTTTAAATGCCTAAAATAAAATACATGAGATTAGTAAGAAAATCAATTATATTGAAATGCAGTTGTCAAAATATTTTTTAAAAAATTGTACAGACTTCAGGTGAAGAACTCCTGTGTTTGATGGTGAGCTTCAGGAGAGCAGACTGTCGTCTCTTTCCTTATGGGTGCCCTAAAGGGGTTTAGACACTCTGTGATGAGGTGGGCACTTTCTGTCTTCTAGCAGGCCACATCACAGTATAGTCATAGGGATGTGTAGACTGACCCTGGGGACACTCACCTCTTCCTAATGGAGGAAGATCCACAGAAATTTTCCAATCCCCACAACACTTTGGGGAACTGGATTTAGCTCCAAGTGGGTTTCCAGGCACTGGCCCAGGCTACTTACTACTCATCCTCTTTGTAAGTGGAAGTCATCCAATTCATTTTCTGCTGCAGTTTGGATGGATTTTATTTTTGGAGCCAGGGTTGTCATGATAACATCATACTTTATCTCCTCCACACCCCATCCCATCTTCCCAATCCTGGGGTAGTAACTCTTGGATCTCTTGCATTTTCTCATTGAAAATCGAAATTCACAAAGCGAGAGAATCATGATAATAATAGTGAGCAGGCCAAGAACCCAGGAAAGGAGGAATGTTTGAACTGACCAGAGTTGTGTTATGCAGGAAGAGATGGGATAGGGGACCATGGTCAAAGTCTTCTTTGTACTAGTCCCTCGTGTGTTTCCTGGAACTTAATAAGATTTGCTATCTGCTTATTATATGCTGAAGTGTCATTTGTCCTGATGCTTCCCTGGACCTTGGGGCAGGTGGGTAGGGGTAGCATGGAATTTGGCAGAATTGGTCAGATACCAGGACAGCTATTCTTTGGAGGAGTTACATCTTTTATGCCCCAGGCTCAGTGCAAGTCAGAAGGCTAAAGGCTGCCCAAAAAATGGCTTTTGATAATTCAGAGCAGTGACAAACCAAAGAGTCATGTGGTCAGTTTCATATGCTGAATGCCAACTGCATGGAGCTTGTGGGGAGGTATGAGGGTAGAATCCTTGGCCTTGATTTCTTTTGGGGGGGAGCTTTTAATTGAAAGGGGGAGACAAGAAATGGGCAACAAATAAAATAGATTGTGCATATATTAAGTGCTTACTATGTGCCAGGAATTGATGCTAGGGATAAGTGCTAGGAATACAAAGAAGAAACAAAAATGAGTTTTCTTACCTGTAAAATAAGTTGGTCGGACTAATTTTAATTCCCCCCTCCCCCGTTCTAAGTCTGTTATTCTATGATGCTAAGGCCAGAAAGATGAACTGACTTGACTGAAATTGTATAACTATAGTACTTAGTGACATGACTAGGACTAGAATTCAGTACTCTTCAGTCTCAAATCTAGTTCTTTCCACTGTGCCACACTTCATATTTATCTGTCCATCCATCCGTCCATCCATCCATCCATCCATCCATCCATGCATGCATCTATTTATCTATCTATCTATCTATCTATCTATCTATCTATCTATCTATCTATCTATCTGTCTATCTATATCTATTTACCATGTATCAAGCTATCAGTTATCAATCTATCAACTATTTATCTTTCTCTACACACACATACATATACACACATATTTGCACATCTATGAGCATAACACATATGCATGTTTTTTTTCTTTGTAACCCCAATGAACACCTCACACAGTTCCTTAAACATAATTTGGCACAGAAATCTCAACTAGAAAGGAAAGAGGCCTGTGCCTGAGTCCCAGACAGGCTAAGTAATTTGATTATGGCCATTCAAATAGTAAATCAAAAGAGGTCCAGAGTGTGTGGGGGCAAACAGAGAGACCAGTGGTGAAGAGGGTACAAGATACAGATATGGGTTCAGGGGATGAAATGGTGAAGGAAATCAGACAGTGGTGGGGAAGAGGATGGAGATGGGGAGAGGCAGAAAGCATATATATAACTCAGGTAACCATGGGGCACTCAAGGAGGTGGAAGTACTAGGCAGCATGGACTTGATAGAGGTGGAAGAATGTTGGGGGGCAGGGCCCAAAAGTTTGAGGTCTCATTCTTATAGGGCTTTTGGGGAAAACAGATTAACTCTTAACTGTGCCAGCTTGGGTTAACATATCCAAATCATCTCAAAGTTGTTGGTAAAACTTTATGAAGTTAATACTTCTACATCATCTAAAAATTCTGAGCACCTTTCGGTATTCTGGGGATGTCTGGAACTTGTCTGAGATTTACCTAGTAGAGGATCAAGAACCTTGACAACAAAGTCTAGTTATCTTCCCTTGATTCCTCACGTGTTACCAGGATGTGATTTGGGATTAATATGATACAATTTGTAAATTTTGCCCCTTTGATTTCTGGGATAGTTTGTGTGTAGCCTCTAGGTTCCCCATTGCAATCTTACTTCCTGATATTGCTCCATTGTACTGGTTACTTATAAATTGACTTATTACACTGACTGGGGGTGGGATGGGGTTGTCAGAAGAAGATACGATTTTAACACGCTAAGTTTTTCTGACTCCAACTTTAAACACTATCCACTTTACCGCATCTCTCATCCTTATGTCATAGATGCTTCATAAATGTTTGCTGAATTAGATTAAATAGTCTGGAAGTAGATTAATTAATTAATCCCATATTAAATAGGAAATTTTATGTCTGGAATGAGAGAAGTATAGTCTTACTGTCTTCTGCCCTGGTCAGACCATGTCTGGTATGTTATTTATAATTCTAGATGTCACATTTTAGGGAGATTGCTGATAGGAGGGCAGCCAGGAGGGTGACCAGGATGGTAAGGGAAGTCAAAACTTTTATCATATAAGGATGGGTTGGAGGATTTGAGGATTTTAGGACTTAGGAGGAGATATGAAATTTTTGAAGGGCTGTTGTTAAGCAGAAGACATATTAGGCCTGTGATGGTTGTTTTTAGGAGGAAGAGCCATGAATAGTGGTAAGTCACAGAAGGACAGATTTTGGCTTGACATAAAGAAAACAGCTAATAGTAAAGTTAATAGTTAGAGATGTTCAAAAGATGGAATGAGCTACTTTAGGATTTCCTTTCCCTGGAGGCCTTTATGCAGAGGACCACTAGACCACTTGTCAAGAATTTTGAGGTAGCTGGGTGGTGCAGTGAATAGAGCACTGGCCCTGGAGTCAGGAGGACCTGAGTTCAAATATGACCTCAGACACCTAGCAGTTACTAGCCATGTGACCTTGGACAAGTCACTTAACCCCAATTGCCCCTCAACAAAAAAAAAAGAATTTTGTAGAGGAGACTTACACTGAGGTATAGGTTGGACCACAGCCTAGATTAGTTCATCTAGTCTAGCAATTCTTAACTGTTTTTTGTGTGATGGATAGGCAGTCTAGTAAAGCCTGTGGATCCTTTCTCAGAATAATGCTTTAAATGAATAAGCTAAAATACATGGGATAACAAAGAAAGCCAAAGGTTAGTTAAGATGAAGATGTACCTTCCCCCGCACTGAGATTCACAGTTCTCCTGAAATCTACCCACATACAACTTGGGGGTGAATGGTACTTAAGTTAAGAATCCCCAGATGAACTATAAGGTCCCTTCCAACTCTGAGATCCCATGATTCTAAGACAGATCTTCCCTTCCATTGGTTTACAATGTGTTAGAGAGATAGGATACATATGAATAAGCATAATACAGGAAAAGGATTAACGCTAAGTATTAATAAAATTCTGTGGCAGGACAGAGGTGGGAAAAATTCCTTCTGGCTCATTCAGTCAGCAGTCATTAATCAAATGCTAACTGTACCTGGTTCTGTGCTAAGTGCTGGGGATACAAAGAAAAAAAAACATGTACCCTGCCCTCAAGGAGCTTACAATCTAACAGGAAGGGGGTAGTAGGGAGAAAACAGAGAACATATGCACACACACACACATATATGATGGAGGAAGAGAGAGAGATTGGAAAAAAACATCAGAGGGAAGGCACTAGGGAAAAGGAATAAACATTTATGTAGTACCTCCTATGTGCAAAGTACTTTTCCAAATATGATATCCTTTGATCCTCATGAAAACCCTTTGAAACAGGTGCTATTATTGTCATTTCCATTTTACTTTTGCAAAAACTGGGGCAAACAGAAGTTAAGTGACTTTCCCAGAGTCACACAGCTAATCAGTTCCTGAGGTTGGATTTGAACTCAGGGCTTCCTGATTCCAGGAACAGAGCTCTATCCGCTGTATCGCCTAGCACTAGCACTAAGGGGCACTGGTAAGATTTTAGCTGAGATTCAAAGGAAGTCAGGGAAGCCAGATGAAGATGAGGAGAGAAAGCACGTCAGGCACGGGGGGGCAGCCCATGAGGATGCTTGGACTTGGAAAGTGTGTCGTGTGTGAAGAGCAGCGAGGAGTGCCTTTTATGTGCCAGGCATTGTGCTAAAGCACTTTTCCCAAATATTATCTCACTCGAATCTTATATAACAGCTCTGCAAGGCAGGTATCATTATGTCCATTTTACAGTTGAAAAAACTGAGATAAACAGATCAAATGACTAGCCCTGAGCCACATGGTTAGTAAGTGTCTGAGGCTGGATTTGAACTCAGGTCTTCCTGACTCTGTCCACTGCTTATTGTAAAGGTAATAGGGAGCTACTGGAACAAAAAGAGAAAAAATAGAAGGTGGGGAGATCAAATGGAAAACTAACATGATAGAATGGACAAAAGATTGATGGTACAGTACATAAAGAACTGGGCCTGGAGTCAGGAAGATCTGAGTTCAAATCCAGCTTCAGACACTTACCAGTTGGATAATCTTGGGCAAGTCACTTAACCTCTGTTTGCCAAAGTTTCCTCAACTGATAAGTGGAAATAATAATAGTACCTCTCTTCTTGGACTGCTGAGAGGATCAAATAAAACAATTATTAGTAAAAGTGCTTAGTCCAGGGCTTGACTTATAGAAAGCACTAGATAAATGCTATCATCATCATCGTCGTCATTATGGCGATGGAAATGGAGATGAATGGCATAGATAGACATTTTGGAAATGGAATTAATAAAACTTGTCAACCAGTGGGATGGCATTGTGCTAGTCATTGATGGTGATACAAAAGAAATTTCAGTTATTGTTCTGTGACTTTACAATTTATGATACTGTCAACCTGAAAGTTTGGTTAAAGGAGGCAAACAGGCTAGGTGATACGTAAATTCATATTGTTTATTCCCATAAAGCTAACTGAATGCATACATGTATGGAGCCAGATAAAATCTGAGTGTCTGACCAAAAGAATGAGAAGGCGTAAATACATTTTAGAACTATCCCAATTCAGGGTGGCTTTGTCACTCAAATTTATGATCTCCATATATGTTTAATCATGGTATGAGAAAGGAATTTTCTTAATTGAATGGGTGGTAAGAAAGCTGACAAAGTGTTAATTGAAGGAACTACCGGGAAGGGCTAAGTGATGCAGTGAATAGAGCACCAGCCCTGGAGTCAGGAGGACCTGAGTTCAAATGTGACTTCAGATCCTTAACACTTACTAGCCTTGTGACTTTGGGCAAGTCACTTAACCCCAACTGCCCTGCCTTCCCCCCTCCAAAAAGTAACAAATAAAAAATTATGACCCAGGATATCTGTGTTTTCTTTACCATTAACATGCCATAATGTATATGTCCAAAAAATATTGAGATAAGAAAAAGTCCCGTTGTTCAAGGTGTTGTCTCGGGTTAAGAGTCTCATCCTTAGCCAGCAAAATTGAGCATATTATTCCAGGGGAAAATATGGTCATTCAATGAGGTGGAGGACTTTCAAGCATTCTTGCTGAAAAAACCAGAACTGAGCAGAAAATTTGACAATCAAACATAAGAAGCATGAGAAGGTAAACATGGGAAAGAAATCATAAGGAACTTATCAAATTTGAATTATTTACATGCCAATATGGAAAAACAATAATAGTAACTTATGAAACTTTTCTTAGTATGAGGATAGGGGAAGGGAATACAAATGTATATATAAGTATACTTACACATATGTCTATATAGGAGGCTGTATGCATATGAATACATAGCTGAGCATATGTGTATATA